>OZ014520.1:515868023-516468023 GCA_963966055.1 Lathyrus aphaca
CGATGACGGGGACGGCCGACATGCTGGGGATAAAAGGGATTATGATGGGGACGTCCATCAAGTAAAGCTATAAAGTTCTCTGGGGATTAATGAAACATGACGGGGACGGCCATCAAGTTCATAAAGTAAGGTAACCAACGATTGGGACGGCCATTGGGCTAAACTGATGAAGGACGATCATCAGGAAAAGGAAAAGAGACCACGACGGGGACGGCCATCGGGTTAAAGAATAAATAAAATAAATAGATGATGAGGGACGGTCATCAAAGGTGAAGGACGATCACCTAGCAGGGGACGGCTGCTCTGTTGGGGATAAGATGAGGGACGGTCATCTAAGGTGAAGGACGATCACCTGGCAGGGTACGGCTGCCGAAAATATCGCGACATAGGACGAATGCCGGATAAAAGGTCAACGATGGGGACGGCCATCGGATGAGCATGATGGAGGACGACCATCAAGAGGTGGAGGACGACCACCTAGCAGGGGACGGCTGCTCTCAAGGTTTATCATGACATAGGACGAATGCCAGATAACCAAAATCAACAATGGGGACGGCCATTGGATAACATGATGAAGGACGATCATCAAAAGGTGGAGGACGACCACCTAGCAGGGGACGGCTACTAAATATCACGACATAGGACAAATGTCGGATAGAAGGTCAACGATGGGGACGGCCATCGGACGAGCATGACGAAGGACGATCATCAAGAGGTGGAGGACGACCACCTAGCAGGGTACGGCTGCTCTCAAAGTTTATCATGACATAGGACGAATGTCAGATAAAAGAAAATTGCTTTGTTGGCGATCTACTGGGGAATAGTAAACACGGACGAGTGTTTACATCCAAGAAATAAAGGTATAAGTGTTTTGACATTGTGTATAGATTAAAGGTGCGGACGAGCATCCTTAAGACTACGATACGGACGAGTATCGAGTAGAAACAAATACTGACACGTGTTCAGAGATGATGATACGGACGAGCATCAACTGGTTAACAGAGAACACGGACGAGTGTTGAATCTGAAGGGACTCTTCTGGGGAATGGTAGACACAGACGAGTGTCTATATTTAAAAAGACATGAGTGTTGGACACAGTGTATGGATTAAAGATGCGGATGAGCATCCTTAAGACTATGATACGGACGAGTATCAGGTAGAAACAAACGCTTGACGCATGCTCTGAGATGATGATACGGACGAGTACCATCTGGTTAACAAAGAGCACGAACGAGTGTCGAATCTGCGAGGATATAAGTGGTATATACAAGATACGGACGAGTATCTGTGTGAGTGTGAGTGGTGTATAGATGAGTGTTCAATCTGTTGGGGAAATGACACGGACGAGTGTCAAAAGGTGAAGAGTATGGTATAAACAAATATCTGATATACAAAGTGTTTATGTTGCTGTGCTGGAGAAAATGACATGGACGGATGTCAAGGAATTATATATATGAGTATCTGTGAGTGCAAAGAGGATGTCTTTGGCTTCCATTGGGGATATGACACGGACGAGTGCCACAGGGAGTATATACTGGTGTTTGGGAGTGTAAGGCAACTGTGTTTGCTGGGGAATCTGGGGGTATTTTGTATATTGATGGATTGTCAATATTCACAAGTGTTGGATTCAGAACATGGCTTATGATTATGCAATATGTTGAATTTTTGCCGTAATGCTCCGTATTGGACGGAATGCTACGCTTTGTGGGTGAATATGATGCGAATGCTATGATTATGCAAGGATACCAATCTGGGATTCGGATCCCGTTGCCGTGAAGATCTCTGGCCGATCTGCTTGAAGTGGACATCCCAGCTGGGGATGAGGTCATTGGTAGATCTGATGAGATGCATCTGCTTGGGGAAACGGGTCCATGATAGACCTATTCCAGTAAATGAGAGACCCAGCTGGGGTTTGCAGAAGCTTTTGTCACTCTGTTGTGATTCCTTCCTGCGTTGCTCTTTTGGATAGAGGCTGAAACTCTGTGGGGAGACGATTCCCTGGCTTTTGTACTTAGCTGAGGAGGAAGAATGGTTGGCACCTCAGCTGGGGAGAAATAGCAAGTGGAAACTCAGCTGGGGAGAAAACACTTTGGGTGCTAAGACTGAGTGTTGATTTGTCAGCTTGCTGGGGTGAAGCTTACATGCCCCATGTTGCGCTTCGGACACCTGCAATCCTGCAAAGATAGGGAAACGCACAAGTAATCCCGAGATATCTTTTACTGGATCCCGTTATGAGAGTTCAGACACTCCCGGGAGTAAATATATTCCCTGCAAGCATGTATTATTATTTTTGAAGATACGCATCTGTATTCATGCAATCAGTTTTTCTTAAGACATCAGACATTTTTTGCAAATAAAATGTACAAGACGAAAACATGACTGAAAATCTGATTTTATTAATTCATGTGCCCTGAATCGGCAAGATACATTAAAGAAACATATCCCCTGAAATGAGGAGATTGCTACAAATTGGGAAATAAAATATTGGCAATGTTGTCGACGCTTCAAGGAGCTTCCCTCCTGCTATGACTCGTATGACATTTGACGTTCTTCTCGTCTTGCTTTCTGAAGAAGGCTGATTCTGAAAGAGGCTTGATCCTTTCGAAGCTTACCAAGTTGTAAGTGATACAGACGAATTTAGAGTGCAGTTGTTCGCTTATTCCCTTATTTTGTATGGATCGCCCCTTCGGATTTTCAATCCATCGGGATACCCATTTTTTCCTGAGTTGTCCAATGCGGCTTTTCAACTCAGCGGGTGTACATTTTTTTGTTTATTTTCCCTTATTTTTGCCCGAGTCTTTTATTCTGTTTTTGACTCGCCGGGATGCCCTATTTTTGCCTGGACTTACATTCTGTTTTTGTGTCCAGCGGGTCATTTTATGCGAAGTATTTTTTAACTGCATCTGAATTCACAGGGGACGGGAAATCTTCACCATCCATAGTGCTGAGCATCAGTGCTCCACCAGAGAAAACTTTCTTTACTACAAATGGTCCTTCATAGTTCGGAGTCCACTTGCCCCTGTGGTCTGTATGAGGAGGTAGGATTCTTTTCAGCACAAGATCCCCTACTTGATACTCTCGGTGCCTAACTTTCTGATCGAAGGCTCTCTTCATTCTTTTCTGATACAGCTGCCCATGAAAGATTGCAGCCAGCCTCTTTTCTTCAATCAGACTCAGTTGCTCGTATCGGGATCGGACCCATTCTGCTTCATTCAGCTTAACATCCATCAGTACCCTTAGGGAGGGTAATTCAACTTCAACAGGTAAGACTGCTTCCATACCATATACAAGCTGATACGGTGTTGCCCCAGTGGATGTTCTGATTGATGTGCGGTACCCATGCAAGGCAAATGGTAGCATTTCATGCCAGTCTTTATAGGTGACTACCATCTTCTGCACAATCTTCTTGATATTCTTATTAGCTGCCTCAACAGCGCCGTTCATCTTTGGCCTGTAAGGAGAAGAATTGTGGTGTTGGATCTTGAAGTCCCGGCATAGCTCTGCCATCATTTTGTTGTTCAAGTTGGAACCATTATCAGTAATGATTCGCTCGGGGACTCCGTATCGGCAGATGATATCTCTCTTCAGAAATCTGGCTACCACTTGCCTTGTAACGTTTGCATAAGAAACTGCCTCGACCCACTTGGTGAAATAGTCAATGGCAACCAGGATGAATCTGTGGCCATTCGAAGCAGTCGGTTCAATTTTGCCAATCATGTCAATGCCCCACATAGCAAAGGGCCAGGGTGAAGACATCACATTCAGAGGATTGGGAGGCACATGCACCTTATCCACATAAATCTGGCATTTATGGCATTTTCTGGCGTAGGCACAACAGTCGGCATCCATTGTGATCCAGTAGTAACCTGATCTTAGCAATTTCTTAGCCATGGCATGCCCTCCTGCATGGGTACCAAAGGATCCTTTGTGCACTTCATGCATTAACAAGTCCGCTTCTGTCTTATCAACGCATTTGAGGAGTACCATATCAAAGTTTCTTTTGTACAGGGAACCATCAGTGTTCAGGAAGAAACTACCAGCAAGCCTTCTCAAAGTCTTCTTATCATTGGAAGATGCCCCAGGTGGGTATGTTTGATCCTCCAAGAAGCACTTAATGTCATGGAACCAAGGCTTATCATCTTTGACAACATCTGCTGCGAATACATATGCTGGTCTGTCAAGTCTGGACACTGAAATCTGAGGTACAAAGTTGGCAGCTTGAACTTTGATCATGGATGAAATGGTAGCCAGGGCATCTGCAAACTGATTCTCGTCTCGAGGGATATACTCGAGCTTGACTGTTGTAAAGAAAGTCAATAACCTCCTTGTATAATCCCTGTAAGGTATCAGATGATCCTGGTGGGTGTACCATTTGTCGTTGGTTTGATTAACTACCAGAGCTGAATCTCCGAATACAGTCAAAGTCTTGATCCTGAGGTCAATGGCTTCCTCAAGACCCATAATGCATGCTTCGTATTCAGCTTCGTTGTTAGTGCAGTTGAAAGTGAGTTTTGCCGAGAAAGGCATGTGAACTCCTTTAGGTGTAATGAGTACTGCACCAACACCACGACCATTCATATTAACAGCCCCATCAAACATCATAGTCCACTCTTCTTCCGGGTTGGGCCCTTCAGTGTGAACAGGCTCTTCATGATCTTTTGCTTTTATGAACATGATGTCTTCATCAAGGAAGTCAAATTTCATAGGCTGGTAATCATCAATAGGTTGCTCAGCAAGATATTCAGACAATACACACCCCTTGATGGCTTTCTGAGATGTGTATTGGATATCATATTCTGTGAGGATCATTTTCCATCTTGCAACCCGCCCGGTGAGTGCTGGCTTCTCAAAAATATACTTGACTGGGTCCATCTTTGAGATCAATAAAGTAGTGTGGGTCAACATATACTGTCTCAGTCGGCGAGCAGCCCACGCTAAAGCACATCAAGTTTTCTCGAGCAGTGAATAACGTTGTTCACAGTCGGTAAACTTTTTGCTTAGGTAGTATATTGCATACTATTTTCGACCAGACTCGTCATGCTGGCCCAGCACACATCCCATTGACTCTTCTAATACTGTCAAGTACATGATTAGAGTTCTTCCTTCAACTGGAGGCATAAGGATTGGAGGCTCTTGTAAGTATTCCTTGATCTTGTCAAAAGCCCTCTGGCAGTCTTCGTTCCACCTGACCGTTTGTTCTTTTCTTAACAGCTTGAACAGGGGTTCACAAGTTGCTGTGAGGTGAGATATGAACCGTGAAATGTAGTTCAATCGTCCTAAGAACCCTCGAACTTCTTTTTCAGACTTCGGTGCAGGCATTTCTTGAATGTCTTTGACTTTATCAGGGTCAACTTCAATCCCTTTTTCGCTCACAATAAATCCCAGCAGCTTACCGGACCGCACCCCGAACGTGCATTTGTTGGGGTTCAACTTTATTTGGTACTTCCTCAAATGCTTGAATAGCTTTAGCAGATTTACCATGTGGTCTTCTTCAGTGAGGGACTTGGCAATCATGTCATCCACATAACATTCGATTTCTTTATGTATCATATCGTGGAATAATGTCACCATAGCCCGTTGATAAGTTGCACCAGCATTCTTCAGTCCGAATGGCATCACTTTGTAACAGAACGTGCCCCAGGGTGTGATGAAGGTTGTCTTCTCCATGTCTTCAGGTGACATCTTAATCTGATTGTATCCTGAAAATCCGTCCATGAAGGAGAATACCGAAAACTGAGCCGTGTTATCCACCAATACATCGATGTGAGGTAATGGGAAGTCATCTTTCGGGCTAGCTCTGTTCATATCCCGGTAGTCAACACACATCCTTACTTTGCCGTCTTTCTTAGGCACAGGTACTATATTAGCAACCCATGGTGGATAGCTAGTTACAGCAAGGAACCCGGCGTCCCACTGCTTTTGTACCTCTTCTTTGATTTTCATTGCCATGTCTGGACGAGTACGGCGCAGTTTCTGTTTAACCGGCGGGCATTCTTCTCTTAAAGGCAGCTTGTGCACAACAATGTCGGTGTCCAAACCTGGCATATCTTGATAAGACCAAGCAAACACATCCACATACTCTTGAAGCAGGTCAATCAGTTGTCTCTTCACTGAGTCTTGTAAGCATGCCCCGATTTTAACTTCTCTCACGTCTTCATCTGTACCAAGATTGATCGTCTCTACCTCCTCCTGATGAGGAGTGATAACCTTTTCCTCTTGCCTCAGCAACCTGGCTAGCTCTTCAGGAAGCTCATAATCTTCTTCAACCCCTTCATCAGCTTGATTGATTGGATTGTCAAAGTCATACGAAGTCATAGCCGTGCTGTTGTCGGTGCAGTCTGGAAGGCATACTCTGCAAGGGTTCAGTTTGTTCATTTTAGTGATTTGATTTTAATCTTGTTTAGAAAAGTGAAACAAAGTCGTCATTTTGAAAACATTGCCATTTATTTTTTGTACAAAAAGAAAAATGGAAAAACAGTGAGCGGAAAAGAAAAAAGACTCATTTGCAAAAGATGTCTGATATTTCATTGATTAATCTTGTTGCACAAAACTACAGATGGCCCGGTTACAAAATGGGTCTTGTCATCTTGGGCAAGATGCAAGACTTGATGCATGCTTAAAATATACAGGAAATAATAATTACTCTGCAGGAGTAACCCTTATCATTTCCTGGGAAGACCAGTTTGAGATACTGCTCCCCGGGATCTTTGGACGTATCCAACTCTCCAGGTTGCGGTCGCTTTCATCCTCGTCTTCCAAATTGTTGACAGCATCAGGGGTGAGCATCCCCCCACTAACAAAGTTGGGCTCCTTAGTAGCCTCTGCTTGATCTTGTTGAGTTGGTTTGTAACCCAACCCAAATCTATCCTCCATCTTCTCTACGGGCAGCAACTTGCCCCAGCCTTGGGCAGTCCCTTCTTCAACAACCTTCCGGGCTTGTTGATAAGATGTCATTGAGGTTCCAGGCACAGCAGATGTTTCATTTATGTTCAAGGCCTCAAACCCTTGACTCATCGTTTCATGGATCTCCCCATCCATCTCAATGTATTTGTATGTAGCCAGGTGGCTAACAAAAATATCTTCTTCTCCACAAATAGTAACGACTTGGCCCTCCCACTCGAATTTTAACTTCTGGTGAAGGGTAGACGTAACTGCGCCAGCGGCATGAATCCATGGTCTACCCAACAGACAGTTGTAGGCAGGCTGAATGTCCATCACGTAGAAGGTCGTTTTGAAAGTTTGTGGGCCAATCGTTATAGGCAACTCAATTTCCCCCAGAACTGATCTCTTAGAACCGTCGAAGGCTCTTACTACCAAGTTACTGGGACGCAATGCCAATCCGTCATACTCTAGCTTCACAAGGGCTTTTTTAGGTAAGACATTGAGGGATGATCCTGTGTCTACCAGCACATGGGAAAGAACTGCACCTTTACATTCCATGGTAATGTGCAAAGCCTTGTTATGATTGCGGCCTTCCGTCGTCAAATCAGTGTTGGTAAACCCTAGTCCATTACTAGCATTAACATTTCCAACCACAGCTTCCAATTGATTGACGGTGATCTCTTCTGGCACATAAGCTGCATGCAAGATTTTTAGTAGTGCGTTCCGATGAGCCTCGGAGCACATGAGCAATGATAGAATAGAGATCTTGGAAGGCGTCTGGTGAAGCTGGTCCACTATCTTGTAATCACTTTTCTTGATGATTCTCATGAATTCATCAACTTCTTGATCAAAAGGGGTTTTCAAAGCCTCCTTAACAATTTGTTCTTCTTGCACCATGCTTTTCCCTTTTGCCTTGGCAGCAGCTTCTGCTTCGGCACTGGGTCTTGGAATTTGCGGGGCAAAGAGACGTCCGCTTCGAGTGAAGCCTCCGCCTCCCCCCACATTGTCTATTTGTGGTGAAGAAGTTGGTGATTCCAAGGTGATTTTCCTTCCTTCGCAGTATAGATCAGAGCCGTAATGCCAGGGGATGGCATTACTGCTTTCATAAGGTACTGGCCCAGGCATTGTGATAGTGACTGGACTGATTGCAGCTGCATAAGGGACCATGATAGTCTGTGGATCATAGTATATTGTGACTGGTGCTCTGATAGGAGTGGCGTTTTGTGAGTTGTAGGCAGAATCATTTTCAGGATCATAATAAATTGTAACAGTTGAGACATCTTCATTGTTTGCTGTTGATGTTGTAGGAGACATTGTTGAACGGATGGGTGTTGTTGTTGTAGGAGATTCCGAATGAAGGGGTGCTGAAGTTGTAGAAGGGATGTTTGCTGATATTTGGTCCGTTGAAGTAACAGATGAAGCATTTGTTGATGAGACTGAAAAGTTGTTTGGAACAATGGTTGTTGCAGTTGTAGAAGACTCGGGAACTGTTGTTAAGGAGATTGCTGGATTGGTAGGTATTGATGTTGTGATTTGAAGCAGGCCACTCTGGATGAGACCATCTATGCCATCTCTCAAGTCATCACATCCATTCACTGAAATGTTGCAATAAGCACACCCTAGCTCACATCCCGGGAATATTTGGCATTCAAGGAGTTGAGCTTTGATCTCTACCAAAGGTGTCCGAATCTGACCCACACTGGTTATCAAGTAAGACGGCTTGTCTTCTTCAATAACATTGATTCTGGGGCCACCATGGTTTGGCATAGGGTTCTTGTTAACATTTGGTGGTGGTGCGAAGTTTAGAGCTTTAGAATCTACCAAGTCTTGTACCTTCATGTGCAAAGCTCTGCACTTCTCTGTACTGTGGCCAGGTGCATTTGAATGAAAAGTACATCTGGCGCTGGCGTCATAATTTCTGGGTAGACTGGCAGGATCTGGAGGTGCCAATGTCCTTAGCTCAACCAGGTTGAGTTTTAGGAGTTGTGGCAATAATGTGGCATAAGGCATAGGGATCGGATCGATCACCCTATTGGCCTGAGACGGTCTCTGTTGAAATGGTCTTTGCTGATTGTTGTTGGTGTTGTTGTAGTTTCTCTGAGGAGGATACTGAGTTTGTTGCTGATAATTTTGTTGCTGTGGTTGATAAGCTGGTTGTGGATGAATTGGAGCGGGAATGGTGACTGCTGCCACAGACCTATGAACATATTGGGGTCTGCCCCTGCTGGCATGGATAACATTGGTCTCACCAGTTCTTCTTGGGCCCACAAAAGGCTTCCTTGCGTTGCTGGAAGAGCTGACACCGTTGTCAGAAATTTTGCCCATCTTTAATAGGCTCTCAATTCTTTCTCCAGCTATAACGACATCTGCAAAGCTGGTAGAAGAAAAGGCAGCTAGCCTATCAATGTATGTCCCTTGGAGGGTGTTCATAAACATATCAGCCATCTCCCTCTCTGACATGGGTGGCTGGACAGCAGCAGCAAGCTGTCTCCACCTCTGGGCGTACTCGCGGAAGCTTTCCCTGGATGACTGTGACATTCCCATCAGGAGGGTCCTGTTGGGTGCCATATCCAAATTATATTGGTATTGTCTAATGAAGGCCTCTGCCAAGTCCTTCCAACACCTGATGGTTGCTCTGGTCAGATGAGAGTACCATTCCCTTGAAGCTCCTGTTAAACTATCCTCAAAATAAAACATCCATAGCTTTTCGTCCATGGTGTACGCCTTCAACCTCCCCAGAAAGGATTGCAAGTGGGTCCGTGGGCAGGAAGTCCCGTTGTACTTCTCAAAGCACGGTGGTTTAAACTTATGGGGAATCCTGACCCCGTCCACTAAGCCCATGTCCATAACATCAAAACCCAAAGAGTTCTAAGACTCCAAGGACCTTAATTTTTCAGCAATTTCATCTAGCCTTCTGTCATAGGCCTCCTCCCCAGCTCCCATCACTGTGAACTGATCTTCCTGGGGGTCTTCTTGCAGCACTCTGCCTGTAGTAGCATTCCCTTGTACATTAGCAGGGATATTGATCTCTGGATGAAGGTGGGGTCCAAATACAGGTGGGTTGATATGAGGCTGAACCCTCTCATTGTTGCTTGTCCCAGCAGTCCCTAAATGGGGGTCTTCCTGATTCTGCCTCTCTACCATTGCTCTTAATCTCTCTTGGCTCTGAGCCATATTATTCATCACCTCCATAAATTGTGTCATCTGAGCCCTCATTTCCAATCTCTCATTGGCCATTTGGTTCCTGACCTCTGTAAGGTCCTGTTGTACCTGGTCCATCTGTATACCCGGAAGGTTGTTGCAGGTTGGATATCTGTGTGGACGGTTGAGTGGGAACACCCGACGTCGAGCAATAGTTCCTGAAGTCACAACAGAGTTAGTAACAAAAACAAAACAAACCTACAAAACAAACAAAGGTTAGCATGCAATACAGTATGCTTATTTGTTTCCAAGGTATCCGGCTTGGCACTTGGTTTTGACCTTTCCAGACCCTTGAAGATGTTGTTGATGTTGCTTGAAAGAAACTCAGATGGAATAATCTGATACATATATTACGAAAAGTAAATGATACATAGTTTGTTTCTTACAAATCATGCCCTCTGAGGGGTCAAAAAAATACAACATAAAAGGTAAAAGTACATGAAATGAAAGCAACAACAAGCAAAAGTTAGACTCCAAGACCAAACTCATCCTCCTGAACTTCCTTGAGAAGTGCTTCAGTCACAGGATCAGCTGGACGCTCTGTGAGATTCCTGATAAGGAGATTCCTGGTAGTAACAGCTGCAGTTAGCTTCTTGTGTTGACTCTGGTCCTTTGACCTCTTCACACCAGCTCTAATCTTCAACTCTGAGATCTCTCTCTGGGCCGCTAGCAGGGCTTCCTGCTGCTCCTTTGCACTAGCCTCCAACTGCTCAATCTTGTCCTGAGTCCTCTTATCTTCCAGAGTACGAGCTTCGGTGATCCTGACCCACCTAGCTTGACTCTCTTTCAGATACAAATCAGTCCTGGCTTTTTGGAACTGAGCCTCCTTGCAGGCATTCTTCAAAATCTGTTCTCCAGCCCTTGACTTCTTAATGTAGTCCTCTGACTTCTCAATCCTAGCTAGATGCTCCACCTTCAGTTTTTCTAACCTCTCAATGTCTAGCCGACCATCACTCCTCTCCCAGAGGGTCTTCTGTAGAGCCTGAGTCAACTTCTCATTTCTCCCTTTTAGTTTCTCAAACTCCTCTAAACTGATAGTGACAGGAGGTGGTGTTGAGGATGGCCCAGGTATATCTTCCATGGTGAAGGGCATCCCAGAAAATTGAGCCCTGGCATGGGACCACTCTTAGTACTGAGCTGAGACCACATTGTTGCATCTTCCCAGAATGGTTACTCCCTTAGTCTGGACATTGTCCCAAGCCCGGGATGCTTGCCTGACAATAGCCAGATTAGGCTTAATCTCACAGTAAAGGGTCTCAGCCAAGTCTTGTGCCTTAGGAGTGTGGACCAATGCATAGCCCAGTTGCCTTTTGAATAGCAGAGGGTTTTAGTTGATGCAACCCTTTACTCCTATCAGGGGTACATTGGGAAACTGCCCACAACTAGTAATGATGTCCCTGCCTTTTGTGCTTTGAGTGCACCACCTGATATCAGCCGAAGTTAAAGCAGTGAGTCTTCTAGCCCAGTTTCTCTGCTGATGAGGATTCAAAAATGCATCAGTCTTGGGCAAATGCTTGAGCAGCCAGGTATGGAGCAGGGGAGCACAACACCTCACCAATCTTCCTCTCTGCTTTTCATTCCTTTGGTGAACAGAGTAGTAGAAATCTCCCAGTAAAGTGGGCACTGGGTTCCTTAGGATGAAAAGATGGATTGCATTCTTGCTAATGAACTTAGGCTCATCTGCAAATAATATGATCCCATATATGCTAAGGGCCAATAAAGCACAGACCGCCTTCCACTCCCCCAAGGAGGCCTTCAGAGTAGCCTGAGAAGTCAAGAAATCCAAATGTAGACCAGAGATTCCAGCCTTGGTAGTCATATTCTGCCCAATCAGACAAGGTTCCAGATATAATGCCTTTGCCATTTCCTCATTACTTGGGAAAGCCATCTCGGGGTTGAAGGGGACTCCACCCCTGATAGGTACACCAACCAATGATGAATACTCCTCCAATAAAGGTCCCAACTGAAAATCCTGGAAAGTGAAACACCTCAGAGGGGGATCATAGAACTGCAGGCAAGTATGAATCAGGCTCCTCTGTGAAGGGTCCAAATCCATAACCACATCAAGTATGCCTCCATAGTGTTCTCTGAATAGTGGTATATGGTCTGGAGTGTCGCTCCCGATAAATGGGAATGGCCCAAATAAGGGTACAGACGCGAACGGTCGGCGAAGGAGGGATGTGAGAACACACAGGAGTGAACTCACAGGGAATGAAAAGAGTCGCCAGCTAGGCATTTTTATCCCGGAGGAAAGGCAATGCTGCATAGACCTAGAAAAAGATGGATAAGACGGTTGCGAACCAGAGAGACTGAGAAAGGGGGTTGGTTACAACCTGGGAAGGTATTAGCACCCAGATTGTCCGTCGTACTTGTCGCTCCCGGGATTTTCATCCTAGTACAAACGCTAAAGTGGCGCGGAAAGGAATAGAGTCGCCAGCCAGGCATTTTTATCCCGAAGAAAGGGAATGGTAATGCTGCACAAACCAGAAGAAAGAAAAGGAAGGACACGGGTCCTGCGAACCAAAGAGACTGGGCTCGGGAGTCGGTTACGACCTGGGAAGGTATTAGCACCCAGATCGTCCGCCGTACCCGACGGGATCCACGCTTGCAAAAGAAACTGTTTCAAAAGGTGAGGGTATGAAAAATGCAGCAAAGAAATGAATATGAAAAGAAAAGAAAAATGAGAAAGGAAATGAATAAGAAAAGAAAAGGAAAAATGTAGGGAAAATAAAGATTGTGCTCGAACGGGCCCTACCCCGCTGCCTACGTACCTCATCAGGATAATGAGGATCAGAGACGCCGTAGTTCCCCTAACTAGGGGTACTAAAAGGAAATTGCTTGTGAATTAAGGCTTGAACTGCCTATGCCATTGCTCAGGTGTTGCAGACTCGGACGACGAGTGCGTAACCGTCTTGCAAAATGACAAGTAGGAGCAAGTTCGCGTACGGAGTGAAGGAGATGAGAAAAGAATTCCCGAAGGAAAGACGTTTAATGTTTGTTTTGTGTTTTTTTAGAAGCTTTTATGAGTGTGTCACAAGGAAGTGAACTCAAACTCTCACCAATGGAATGTGCACTTGTCACTACATTCCAAGATGGAATAATAGAACAAGCACACTCAAGTAAGGAGAAGATCCCCAAAACTTGAACCCAAAGATTAGGGCTTAGGCTCACTAACTTGCTTAATTATTAAGTGTTTTTTTGGTTATTTACATGAAGAAGTGTTTTTTATGCTTTTCTTTATGAAGAAGATACCTTGATCAGACTTGTGCATCACAAGATAAACATGTACTATCCCAAGATGGGAAGACTACAAGCATACCTCATGGAATAAGGCTATGGATCAATGCATCACTTCACATTTATTAAAGTGTTTTCTTTTTAAGAGTTATGAGATGAGAAGAGAAGAAGAACCAAAAGATCCCAAAGGAAAAATTCTCAAGGGGGACTAAAATAATCCTAAGTATTCACATGCATGGATGCCCTAAGGGTTAGTGAGGTTTCTATCCTAATGAAGGAACAAAGAAGAAGATAGAAGAAGGGATGAGAAAGGCCTAAGCCCAACAAACAAAGGGTTAGTAACATAAACATAAGAGGAAGATGAGAATTGGAGATGTGGAACTCAATTCTCACATCTCTCACTTACCATAGCCCCTGCAATGTTAGCAAAAATCCAGCAAATTGACCAACACAATCATGGAATTAGTCATGCTCAAAGGTTCTTGTGAACAAGAATCAAACATCATGCCAAACATTACAAGTACACGACTTACGCGTCGAAAACATGAAAGCATACATCAACCAGCAAGCAAATCACCCTAAAATCTCATGTTTAATGATCACGCAATGATCCACGGCAATTAGAACAAGCAAAGGGATCAAACAAGCTCAAAACAACACTAAAAAACCATTCTGCCTCAGTGTTAACCGGTTAACCATATGCGTTAACCGGTTAACCAGCTCAAACCTGCACAAAATACACACAAAACAGGGGCGTTAACCGGTTAACCATATACGTTAACCGGTTAACACTGATAAAACAGCAGCAAATCCTGCAGAAAACAGCATCTCAAAACAGCTTATTCAAATAAGCTTGCACCAGACCAGCAATCAATTACGCATGGAACACTAGATCAATTCATATTAATCCATATCATTAAGCTCATGAACAAATAACATTCGGATCCGGATACAAATCAAACAATCAAATCATGCAACACAATCAAATACACAAACACATGGTGGACCTAAAGCACAAGCATGCACATAAGCTAAAAACAGAGCTAGATCTGAAATTAACCAACCTACAAAGCTGAGGTATGCTTTGGTAATTGTTGATTGAGCTGAAAACGGTAGATCTCGCGCAAAACTTTGAAGATCCGATGCTAAACTCCACACTCCATGCAAAATAAATGCAAGAACAAGCTCTTGATGCAGAATTTTGGATCCAAAAGCACTTCTAGATCCCAAACCAGATCTGAATCTCCAATAAAACCAACAAAAAGATGCAAAGAAGCTATGAATGGAGGTTTAGTTCCAAGATCTACACACCTCAAGGCAAGGTTGTGTGATCTTCAAAGAGGAACTTTGAGTGATTTGGAAAATTGGGAGAGAAAAGTGAGAGAATTGTGAGTGAGAGGAATCAAAATTCAGAAATGAGAGTGAAAAAATGAGTGAGAGCCCTCTTTGGTTTGGAGAGAAATGATTAAATATGGTTTAGGTTTGGGGCCCAAAATTTTGGTTTGGGATCCAAAATTATGGTTTGGGTAGTGTGATTTGGATTTAGGGTTGGAATGAGGCTTGGATAAATGCTCTAGATCCTTCTCCCAAATTCAAATTAATTCAAATGAATAAAAATCAGAAAATTGGAAAATGGAACCAAAACACACATGCTGAAAATGCTGCTGGAAATTCAAATTTCGCAGCTGTTAACCGGTTAACCATATGCGTTAACCGGTTAACGCATGGAAAATTTGAATTTCCCTCCCTTTGGTGGGAACCTTCAAAAATAGACCTGCACCAACCGTTTCAAGCAAATTTTGATCCATCTTCTCTTTCTAGGGCTCTGAACATGATACCAGGCTTGCGCAAAATGATCCTGTGAGATTCTTGCCAGATCACCATGCTCTTGATTTTGACTTGCAGATTCAGATTTTCCCAGATGACCGGTCATATGCCTTATGCTAGAACATGCGAGTGTTATGCTTCATTTTTCTATGCTAAATGATAAAGATATGGTATGCTCATGATGATTATGATATGATAACGATGCTAAACAAGAAGAGGGCAAATTTGGGGTGTTACAGCTGCCCCTATTCAATCAACTGTTAATCTGAAAAGGATGAGAGCAACGGCCATCAGACATTCGAGATAAACTGTGATTGAATACCAAGAAGACCTGAAATTTGCACTCTGACGAAGAATGCAACACTGGGAAATAAACCCAACCAGATGACGCTCTGGGGATAAGAAGGAGAGAAAGAAAAGCAGACGAGCTTCTTCCAAGTTGAAACTGATATCTGGAATACTATCATGCTGACAGACAAGTCTTCGCATGACCTGTGACGCCAGGTGCAGAGAGCGGACGAGCCCTTAAGGATCTTCAAAGTAACCTGAGATGGACGAATCTCCTTCACTAATCCTTACGCAGATAAGTGGAATAAGACGGACGAGTCTTCTTCGGATAACCCTTACGCAGGCTCCGGGAATGCATATAAGTCTGTGGGATAGACATGCAATCAAGGTAGACGAACCTTCCTCATATATTATCCGCGGATATATGGCATAAGACAGACGAGTCTTCTGAGCAAACCTGTTACGCCAGGTGCAGCAACCATAACTGGTGCTTGAGACAGACGAGCCTCCCTCGGATTTACCTGTTACGCCAGGCCCGGTAACCATTTCGACATTTAATTCCCACTGTCAGGATTTTAAACCTCTTCAATACAGACGAGTATTGGACGATCATCAAGAGAACACAGACGAGTGCCAATAGTCAAAGATACAGACGAGTATCGGACGATGATCTGAGAAACACAGACGAGTGCTTCAGGCGATGATACAGACGAGTATCAGCCACTGGTATAGACGAATACCAGAAGTTCAAACACAGACGAGCATTTGAAGTTGTCACAGAGATATCAGGGTAAACAGCAAATCTTCACATTCAGGTGCAAGCTAGCACAGACGAGTGCTGAGGATGATACAGACGAGTATCCAGGCAAAACAGACGAGCTTCAGAACACAAACGACTTCTGGGGGATAAAAGCAGACGAGCTTCAAACACACACAGACGAGTGCTGGACAGTTGCAGACGAGCAACAACAGAGAATACATATCAAGGCACAGACGAGTGCAGCGAAGGATCCAATACCAAACACAGACGAGTGTTGGAAGGTTGCAGACGAGCAACAACAAGTATCATCTCAGAACACAGACGAGTGTTGAGGAGTTGCGGACGAGCAACAACGGAGGCATCATGACACAGACGAGTGTTGGAAGGTTGCAGACGAGCAACAACAAGGTAATCACTTCAAAACACAGACGAATGTCGAAAATTGCAGACGAGCAAACAGCAACACAGAGCTAACACAGACGAGTGTTGAAAGATGCAATCGAGCAGCCATAAAGCAGTGATATGCCCTCGCTGGGGAAACTTGCTTAGGGATAACACATACGAGTGTTGAAGATTGCAGACGAGCAATAAACGAATGCCTGATCGGCAACAAGAGATACAACTCTGCAGGGGAGAAAAAATCAAGAGGTCTGGATACCCACTCCGACTGAGGTGATGAATACCTGGCTGCATCATCAAATAAAACAACAATAGGGCAAATCTGCTGGGGAATATTTCACGGACGGAAGTGAAAATCAAATATGAACTCTGTGGGGGACAGATCATCTTCAGACTTGGCTGGGGAAGCTTCCTGGGCGAATACTCTGACTGGGGAGAGCATCCGATGATTCAAGACTCTGAGGGGATACCAAGCTTTCGGGTACCTGATAGGCAAGGACTCTTGCTGATGATAAAATACTGTTAATTTCATCTCTGATGACATCAGGCT
Source organism: Lathyrus aphaca (assembly GCA_963966055.1). Taxonomy (NCBI): domain Eukaryota; kingdom Viridiplantae; phylum Streptophyta; class Magnoliopsida; order Fabales; family Fabaceae; genus Lathyrus; species Lathyrus aphaca. The sequence continues at coordinate 515,885,169 of OZ014520.1, forward strand.
TTCGAGCACCTGCTGGCTATACTTCACTGGGGAAGAATGGACTACTACTTCACTTGGGAAGAAGAACCTGCTTGGGCTGCTGCCAAGACTTAGTTGGAGGAAAACATCCATTTAAACAAGTCAGGCTTTCAGCTACCTGCTGGAGAAGAAAAATCTCTGCTTGGGGAGATACTCTACTGGGGGAGAGTAAATTGCTTGATGTGACGCCATCCTGCAACCTGCAACAACAGAAAACACACGTGTGTCCCGAGGATTTGCATGGAATGATCTGTTCATCCATTATCACCCGACACTCAAAGAGGGTTACAGTTTCCCTGCATGTCAGTTTTCTTTTCAAGATTATCACCATGTTTAGATGCAATGCTATTTTTGCCAAAAATTCAGGACATTTTGCAAACAAAAATAAACACACACAGCTTTCTGACTGAATATTATTTTTATTGAATGGCCTCTGAATAGGCACAGATTTACATCAGGAAGCAACCACCCGGAAAGAGGTAGCCACTATAAAAATTGAGAAAAGAAACTATCCTAATGGCAATGTACATGGCATTCCAAGGAGTTCCATTTCTGCTATGACCTGCATGTCTTCAAGACTCTCCATTCTGCTTTGGCTTTCTGAGAAGACAAGGGGACTGTTTCCTATCTTTCCGATATTGTCAAACCGTACGAAACGATGACGTGGTTCAGATAACTTGGATCACAGTTGTTCGCTTATTCCCTTATTTTGCGTGGATCGCCCTCTCGGGTTTTCAATCCACCGGGATACCCTTTTTTGCCTGAGCTGTCCAATGTGGCTTTTCAACTCAGCGGGTGTACATTTTTTTTGTTTATTTTCCCTAATTTTTGCCCGAGCTTTTTATTCTGTTTTTAGCTCGCCGGGATGCCCTTTTCTTGCCTGGACTTACATTCTGTTTTTGTGTCCAGCGGGTCTCTTTATGCGAAGTATTTTTTAACTGCGTCCGAGTTAACAGGGGATGGGAAGTCTTCTCCATCCATAGTGGTGAGCATCAGTGCCCCTCCTGAGAATACTTTCTTCACTACGAATGGTCCTTCGTAGTTTGGGGTCCACTTGCCCCTGTTATCTGAACCTGGAGGAACGATCCTCTTCAATACAAGCTCTCCCACTTGATACTCTCGAGTACGTACTCGTTGGTCGAATGCCCGCTTCATTCTCCTCTGATAAAGCTGACCATGACAGATAGCCGCTAATCTCTTTTCCTCAATTAGACATAGCTGGTTGTAACGAGCACGCACCCATTCAGCCTCATCCAGTTTGACGTCCATCATCACACGCAGTGAAGGAATCTCTACTTCAACAGGCAGGACTGCTTCCATGCCATACACTAGAGAGAAGGGAGTTGCCCCTATTGATGTCCTGACCGACGTTCGGTACCCATGCAAAGCAAATGGTAACATCTCATGCCAATCCTTGTAGGTGACAACCATTTTCTGCACAATCTTCTTGATATTCTTGTTAGCTGCCTCTACCGCACCATTCATCTTTGGTCGGTAAGGAGAAGAATTGTGATGCTGTATTTTGAAGTCCCGACATAAGTCTGCCATCATCTTGTTGTTGAGATTAGAACCATTATCAGTAATGATCCTTTCGGGTACTCCATATCTGCATATGATATCTCTTTTCAGAAATCTTGCCACCACTTGACGAGTGACATTGGCATAAGACGCTGCTTCTACCCACTTGGTAAAGTAATCAATCGCGACCAGAATGAAGCGATGACCGTTCGAAGCAGTCGGTTCAATCTTCCCGATCATGTCAATGCCCCACATAGAGAAAGGCCAAGGAGATGACATGACGTTGAGCGGGTTAGGAGGAACATGCACTTTATCTGCATATATTTGGCACTTGTGGCATTTACGAGCGAATGAACAACAGTCTGCATCCATTGTCATCCAGTAATACCCTGATCTCAGCAGTTTCTTTGCCATAGCATGCCCTCCTTCATGGGTACCAAAAGATCCTTCATGGACTTCCTGCATCAACAGGCTTGCTTCGTGTCTATCCACGCATCTGAGCAAAACCATGTCGAAGTTCCTCTTGTACAAAACCCCGTCTGTGTTCAAGAAGAAACTAGCAGCAAGTCGTCTCAAGGTCTTCTTGTCTTTGGAAGATGCCCCTGTTGGGTATTCTTGCTTCTCCAGGAACAGCTTGATATCAAAATACCAAGGTTTCTCGTCAGACACGGCGTCTACAGAGAAAGCATAAGCCGGAGAGTCAAGCCTGGAGATGTCAATTCTGGGCACAAAGTTCCAACATAGGACTTTAATTGACGAAGAGAGAGTGGCCAAAGCATCGGCAAATTGATTTTCGTCCCGTGGTATGTATTTGAGCTCAACTGTCGTGAAGAATGTCAACAGTTTTCTAGCATAATCCCTGTACGGAACTAGATGCTCTTGATGTGTATACCACTTGCCGGTAATTTGGTTAATGACGAGGGCTGAATCTCCGAATATATCGAGGTTCTTGATCCGAAGATCAATTGCCTCCTCTATTCCCATTATACACGCCTCGTATTCCGCTTCATTGTTGGTGCAGCCAAAAGTAATTTTGGCAGCGAAGGGTAAATGAACACCTTCAGGAGTAATGAGTACGGCACCAACTCCACGACCATTGATATTGACAGCCCCATCGAACATCAGCTTCCATTTGGATCCGGGGTCAGGCCCCTCCTCCGGAAGTGGTTCCTCATAATCGCTTGTTCTGAGGTACATGATGTCCTCATCAGGGAAATCAAATCTCATTGGCTGATAGTCATCCTCAAGAGGTTGCTGAGCAAGGTATTCCGACAATACACTTCCTTTGATGGCTTTCTGAGAAGTGTACTGGATGTCGTATTCAGTTAAAATCATCTGCCATCTAGCAACCCTTCCGGTCAATGCTGGTTTCTCAAAGATGTACTTGACAGGATCCATCTTGGAAATGAGAAGTGTAGTATGGGTCAACATGTACTGCCTCAGTCGGCGAGCAGCCCATACCAAAGCGCAGCAAGTTTTCTCGAGCAGTGAGTATCGGGATTCACAGTCGGTAAACTTTTTGCTAAGGTAATAAATGGCGTACTCTTTTCGACCAGACTCGTCATGTTGGCCGAGCACACACCCCATCGACCCTTCTAGCACGGTCAAGTACATGATTAACGGTCTCCCCTCCACTGGAGGCATCAGAATTGGAGGCTCCTGCAAATATTCCTTTATTTTATCGAAAGCTCTTTGGCAATCATCATTCCACCTGACCGTCTGCTCCTTTCTTAGCAGTTTGAATATCGGTTCGCACGTGGCAGTTAGGTGAGATATGAACCGAGAAATATAGTTCAATCTACCTAAGAACCCGCGCACTTCTTTTTCTGTCTTTGGTGCAGGCATATCTTGAATAGCTTTCACTTTAGCAGGATCTACCTCAATTCCTCTTTGACTTACAATGAAACCCAGCAATTTTCCAGAACGCACTCCGAAAGTGCACTTGTTCGGATTCAACCTCAATTTATACTTGATCAATCTATCAAACAACTTCTTCAAATTAACCAAATGCCCTTCTTCGTCCTTGGACTTTGCAATCATATCATCCACATAACATTCGATCTCCTTGTGGATCATGTCATGGAACAACGTGACCATTGCCCGTTGATAAGTTGCCCCTGCGTTCTTCAAACCGAAGGGCATGACCTTGTAGCAGAATGTTCCCCACGGGGTAATGAACGTTGTCTTCTCCATGTCCTCCGGCGCCATTTTTATCTGATTATAACCGGAGAATCCATCCATGAAGGAGAATACTGAGAATTGAGCAGTACTGTCGACCAACACGTCAATGTGTGGCAACGGAAAATCATCCTTTGGGCTTGCTCTGTTCAAATCTCGATAGTCAACGCACATCCGGACCTTGCCGTCCTTTTTAGGCACTGGTACGATGTTAGCTACCCAAGGTGGGTAACTAGTCACGGCAAGGAACCCGGCATCCCACTGTTTCTGCACCTCCTCTTTAATCTTCATCGCCATATCCGGGCGAGTTCTTCTCAACTTTTGCTTCACAGGAGGACAGTCTTCTCTCAGGGGTAGCTTATGCATCACGATGTCGGTATCCAACCCTGGCATATCTTGATATGACCAAGCAAAGATATCTACATACTCTCTCAGCATACTGATCAGCTCTTGTTTGACGTCGGCCTGCAGATTGGCTCCTATCTTGATTTCTTTCTTTGCATCTTCACTGCCAATATTGATGGTTTCAATCTCTTCTTGATGAGGCTGAAAAACTCGTTCCTCTTGTTTCAACAATCTGACCAACTCTTCAGGTAGATCACAATCTTCCTCAACCCCTTCGTCAACTTGGTAGACTGGATTATCAAAGTCATGCATAGTCATAGCAGGAACGTTATCCGTGGAATCCGGATGATCAATACTGCACAAATGATGTGCTTATTCAGAATCTGCTTATTTTGAAAAGAGACGCTAACACAAAACAAAAAATGAAAAACATATTGCCATTTTTATATTGTTTTTTGTGAAAAAGTTTAAAACAAAGAAAAAGAGCACAATTTGTCTGAAAACGTCCTTTTATTTCATGGCAAAAATAACGATGCAATACAAAACATGGTGGCCCAGTACAATGGATCCAAACATCTTGGGCAGAATGCTGGATTTGACAATGCAGTATGCTAATAAAAGGAAACAAAACAATTACTTTGAGAGCCAGGTGACTTGAACAATGTCCTCAGCAGACCAATTTCCTAGCTCCTCGCCGGGTGCACACGGGCGGATCCAATTGTTGTCCCAGTCTCTGTCACTATCCCCGTCTTGGCTTGCCATACAGATTTGATCACGGTCAAGCAACCCAGCGCTTGTGAATGAGATAGCTTTACCACTCTGAATAGACCCCCCAGGCTGATACCCTAAGCCGAATTTGTCACCCTTCTTTTCCACCTCCAGTAGCTTGCCCCAGCCCTGGGCATTGCCTGATTGGACGGCCTCTTTTGCTTCCTGGTAAGAATGAATGGACGTGCCTTCGTTATTTTTCTTCACCGGAGTCAAGATACTGACATCTGCTTCAAAAGCTTGGCACAAAGTCTCGTGAATTTCTCCGTCCATTTCTACATATTTGAATGTCGACAGGTGGCTGACAAATATATCTTCTTCCCCGCAAACTGTGATGACCTGGCCATCCACCACATATTTAAGCTTTTGGTGCAGGGTTGAAGTGACGGCTCCCGCTGCGTGTATCCACGGTCTGCCCAACAAGCAACTATACGCAGGCTGGATATCCATGACATAGAAGACACTCTTGAAGACTTGAGAGCCTATCTTGACAGGCAACTCAACCTCTCCGAAAACGGATCTTCTTGAACCATCGAAAGCTTTAACCACTAGATCACTTGGCGTCAGAATAACCCCATCAATGTTAAGCTTCATCAACGCCTTCTTCGGGAGCACATTCAAAGAAGAGCCTGTGTCTACAAGGACATGAGACAACACAGCGCCCTTGCATTCCATCGTGATATGCAGTGCTTTATTGTGATTCCTTCCCTCCGGAGTAAGGTCTCGGTCAGTGAAGCCTAAACCATGGCTGGCATTAACACTTCCAACAACAGCTTCGAGTTGATTAACAGTGATTTCTTGAGGAACATAGGCCATTTGAAGTACTTTCAGCAAGGCTTCTCGGTGCGCGGGAGAGCACATCAACAGTGACAAAATAGAAATCTTTGAAGGCGTCTGGTTCAGTTGATCAACCACCTTATAGTCACTCCTTTTGATGATCTTCATGAACTCCTCTACCTCCTTTTCAAATGTCCCCTGCCCAGCCACAGGAGTATCTGACTCATCATTCGCAGTCTGCTTTCCTTTGTCCTTGGACGAGGCTTCGGCCTCGGGATCCTTTCTCAATGCAGGGGGAGCAAATAAACGGCCACTTCGAGTAAATCCCCCAACACCTCCCACATTTTCAATAGTCGGGTCAGCAACAGGTCTACTTTCCATCTTCTGTCCCGCCACATAAACATCGGAACCATAATGCCACGGAATGGCTCCATCATCATTATACGGCATTGGCCCAGGTACAGTTATAGTCACAGGACTAATCTGAGGAGTGTAAACGGTAACAGGCTCTTGTCGAACGGGCATGTCAGCTTCATTGTAGAAGATAGTAATGGTTGACACATCATCAGCCTTTTCATTACTAATCTTGCTAAATTGTAGAGACCCAACATCAATCAACTCTTGCAAACCCGTCTTCAATTTCTCGCAGCCATTCGCAACACTTATACAGTCTTCACAATCGAGAGAACAACCAGGAAACACTTGACCTTTCAACAGTCTCTCTTTCACCACCTTCAACGGCGTCTTGACTTCATCAATTCTCAGTACCAAACTCAACTTGTCATCACTCTCAACAGCGTTAACTCTTGCCCCTCCATGACTAGGTATAGGGTTCGAGTTGATATTCGGTGGTGGCGCAAAGTTGATTGCCTTTGAATCCACGAGATCTTGAACTTTGTGATGTAGCGCCCTGCACTTCTCGGTTGAGTGCCCGGGTGCCCCTGAATGAAAAGCGCATCGCGCGTTGACGTCATAACCAGCTGGAAGCTCTCCAGGAGGTGGTGGTGCCAAAGTCCTCAATTGAATAAGGTTCAAGTCTAGTAGTCTCGGCAACAAGGCAGCATATGTCATCGGAATAGCTTCAATCACCCTGTTAGCAGGACGAGCCTGCCTTGGCTGATAAGGCCTTTGCTGGTAGTTGGCTCTAGGTTGTTGTTGTTGTTGTGGTTGTTGTGGTGGAGGTAGCATCTGTTGTACGGGAGCTGCAGGAATAGTGACAGCAGCCACATGTTCATAAGGTCTTCTGTAACCACGACCCTGGCTTCGGCCGAATACAGCATTGGTCTCTCCTTCTCGTCTTCTTGGAGGTCCGCTAAAAGCTTTCCTCGCTCCATTTGAGCTACTAGCACCGGGGTCTTGTATCTTCCCCATTTTCAACAACGTTTCGACCCTTTCTCCCGCAATGACAATATCGTTGAACTTTGTAGCAGAACTTGACGCCAATCTTTCAAGAAATACTCCCTGGAGGGTACCCATAAACATATCGGCCATCTCATTCTCTAACAAGGGTGGCTGCACCCTGGCAGCTAGCTGACGCCACCTCTGGGCGTATTCTTTGAAGCCTTCTTTTGCTGTCTGAGCCATATGTTGCAACTGGGTGCGATTCGGAGCCATATCCATGTTGTACTGGTACTGCTTCACGAAGGCCTCAGCGAGATCCTTCCAGCTCTTAACACTGACCCTGCTGAGCTTCATGTACCACTCAAGGGAAGCTCCCACCAAGCTGTCCTGAAAGTAATACATCCACAGTTTTTCATCGTCTGTATGAGCGGCGATTCTTCCCACATATGATTGCAGATGGGTCTTTGGGCAAGCAGTGCCGTTATACTTCTCAAAAGTAGGAACTTTGAATTTGTACGGGATTCTGACTCCCGGAACCAAACCCAAGTCTGTTATATCGAATCCCAAAGAACTCTGGGACTGAATAGCCTTGATTTGCTCGGCCATCTCTTCGAATCTCTTGTTCATTTCGACCCCTTGACCCTCGGTCTCATCAAGTAAAGTGAACTGGTCCTCCTGGTGATCCACATGAATGTTATGCATCCCGTCATTGACTACGGTCGCCCCTGGTTGTATAACATGAGGTCCACCCTGACGTGCGCCCGCACCGGTATGATTATCAGCATTAGCAGCAGCAGCAGCGTTTCTGTTCTGATTCTCCACCAACTCTCGCAGCCGTTCTTGATTCTGCCCCATGCCGGTCATTAACGTCATGAAGTTATCCATTCTCTGCCTTAGGTCTGCCAAATCTGCCTGCATTTGATCCATGGCCCGCTCTCTGTTAATCTTGGTTGGGTATCTGTGCACTGCTGGTTGTTCTCGAACTTTTCGAGGAGCTATAGTGCCTGAAACACAAAACCCGTTAGTAATTGATGCAACACCTGCAAAACAGACAAACAGGTTATATGCAATGCAATGTAACTGTTCATGTTCCCAATTTTAAGCATTTGGCATGCCCCAGTTCTGGTATCTATCTCGGCAATCACTTTCAGTGTTTAGCTTTCAAACTTTCTCTTTGATAAGTGTTCAGACGTTAGTAGTATCCAGACAAACGAGTCTTGCACATTCAAAACGATAACTTGCACATTAATACTGAATATAGACAAACCGCTATAGGCTAAAAGTCAGAATACATCCAAGAATATTCCCCGAAGGGTTACAAATCAGTACATAAAGACAAAGGAAATGAAAGCAAAACCCCTACAACAAGCCTGTAGGTAGTCTGAAAAATGAACTAAACTAAAGACCCCGACTCTGCCACCTCTGCCCTGCTCTTCTTGACGCTTGCTCTCAGCTTGAGCTCTTCAATCTCTCTCCTAGCTTCCTCCAGAGCTAATTGGCTTTGGACTAGCTGTTGGATCTTCTCCCTCCGGATGGCGTGGGCTTGTTCCATTTCCTCCTTCTTAAAAGCCATCTGAACTTCAAAGAACTCTTCCTTCTCTTTGAATTTCTTTTGCTCTTCCTCCCTTTGGCCTTTCAGCCAAACAATGGACTGTCGAGCACTCCTGAGAGTCTTTAAAGTCTCCTTGTGCTTGGCTTCTCTTTGCGCTTCCATCATACCCAATCGGTGGAAATGGGCTTCTCTTCCGGCAAAATCCTTCTCCTTGTTTTCCAAAGAGGACTGGAGCTTTTGCAGTTTATCTTCAGCTTCCTTCTTGGCTCCATTGGCCTGGTGGTATAAGCTTACCATCTCAACATTCTCTACTCTGACCGCATGCAGCTGAGCTTCTAGCTTCTTGTACTCCTCCAAGGAAACCGTACTGCTCGGACCTGGTACCTCTCGAGGATAAAGTGGAGCTTCGACTGAAAAAGGCATGAGAACTGACTCGATATGCCTTTGCAACCATTCAACGTATGGTGGATATGCTCTGGGATCAACTCGGCCGAAGTCCTTCTTCCCTTTCCTTTTCCTGTGATCCCAGGATTGAACTGCTTGTTGGACTAGCTCTCTGTTTCCATCAACAGGAAAATACAAAGATTCAGCAAACATTTCCATCTGAGGAGGATCCTTCAAAGGGTAGCCAAACTGCCTTCTGGCTAATGTCGGGTAGTAACTGATGACACCTTTCCTTCCCAGCAAAGGTACTCCAGCAAACCTTCCGCAGCTGATCATCACCTCTTTTCCTAGCAAATCCCTGTCATAACCCCAAGCAATGTCTTCTTCAGTCAAACCCATCAGTCTTCTGGACCATCTCCATTCGTCTCGTATATCCTTGAAGGCACCTGATTTAGGCAACTGTCTAGCGAACCATTCAGCAAACAAAGGAGCACAGCAGACCACTGGACCACCTCTACCTTTCTCGTTTCTGTAATGGACACTAAAATAAAAGTCACCCAATAAAGTAGGCACTGGATTGCCTTTTGCAAAAATTGAGATCACTTCTAAGCTGACAAACTCTTTCTCCCCGGGAAACAAGCTAGACCCATATACCATCAATGCAAGCAAAGCTCCAAAGTCATTCCACTTAGCTTCTGTAGCATACTGCTCAGCCTCTGGAATAAGCACACTCCATGGTAGACCTCTGCCTTTACTCTCTTGCAAAGCCTTTCTGACTGAAGCAACTGACAACCTACAAACCTTGGCTATATCTTCATCTCTGAGCACAACCTCTGACCCGTAGAACGGCAATGTCTCTCTGATCGGAACACTCAGCATGCTGGAGATCTCTTCTAATGTCGGAGCTAAGATGTAACCTGGAAGAATAAAACAACGCAACAGGGGATCATAAAATTGCAACAAGGTATGCAGGCTGTCCTTTTGGTCTGTAGTAGGCTTGTCCACAAACTTCAGTATCTGGCCATATCTTTTCCTGAAATTTCCTAAGACTTGATCATTCATCAGATCTGCTAACCTCTGAACACTTTTGACTTCCGGCTGAAGAAAGGTGTAGTGCACATTCTTTTTTCTCGGATCGCTTTTAATTTCTGCCATGGAAATAAGAATACCAGAACCGGGAACAGATGTGAGTAATGACCTGAAAAATGGGAAACATAAACAGTTAATGCAAAGAATGATGCAAATGCAATGCAATGCAAGCATATGACCAACTGGGACCATCTGAACTGGCACACTGACAAGGGCCCCTCGGAACAACTGGCAAACTCAACAGTTCACTGAATCACACCCTCTGATAATCACAACCCTCTGATAGAAGATCTCAGAATCACGGTATCAAGAAATCCAGAATTCCAGGACCATAACTTCGAAACCATAGAATCAATAGAACCACCGGTCATATTCACAGGACCAAAGATCATAACCGAACAGATGAGTGTATGTTGAGGTCATGGGTTCCTGCACACCTGTACACACCCCCCAATCTCACGGGTAAAAGGCTCCGGGTCAGACATCACGGACTCTCAAAGCCACATAGCAATAATACTGTCACCATCTCCGAGAAATGGCTCATGACCAAATCAGGGAATCGGTTAGGCATTATGTACTATGCAGGGAGGCCTCAGCTGAGTCCGGGAAAAACAAGCATCCCTTATAAGTCCCTAGCTTCAAGCGCTGAAATCAAGAAACAATAGTACATTCAGCCCGTAGGATACAGTACTAATGTCATATGACCAGATGCTTTAACTGAGTTCCTATAAGAGAACCAGGCCATCCTATGCGAGTTCCCAGTGGACCCTCGGGTGCGAATGGGTTTGCCACAAAATGTGGTCTGCCACTGTCACCACTGGAGAGGGTTGTTTCCACAAAGGTTCTCAATGATCGGTCCCCAGCTGCACATAACTGTCAAGGTTATGTAATGAGAGAGGAAGATCCCCAAATCAAGACATTTCCAAGACAATCGCAACCTGGGTGTGGAACTCACTACTACCCCCATGACAAGATCTCATGAGGCCAAAGTGGAACCACTCTAAGTCCTATGGTGCACTCGAGCCGGGTACTTGGCTCATATCTCTCAAGAACCAGTAACTCCCATCCCACCAAAGGAAACCAGTCCAGACAGTCCAGTATGATATATGATGCAGAAAATAAATACTGAAAACTGTAAATAAAGCTGTAAATAAAGCAATAAACAAACAGCAATATAATACATCAAGCCACATCAAACAAACATCACCCAATGAAACAGCAACACACAAGCGCTAGGAGAGACTCACAGGGGAACCAGAGATTCTGGGTTCGGTCCCCAGCAGAGTCGCCAGCTGTCGCTCCCGGGATTTTCATCCTAGTACAAACGCGAAAGTGGCGCGGAAAGGAATAGAGTCGCCAGCCAGGCATTTTTATCCCGAAGAAAGGGAATGGTAATGCTGCACAAACCAGAAGAAAGAAAAGGAAGGACACGGGTCCTGCGAACCAAAGAGACTGGGCTCGGGAGTCGGTTACGACCTGGGAAGGTATTAGCACCCAGATCGTCCGCCGTACCCGACGGGATCCACGCTTGCAAAAGAAACTGTTTCAAAAGGTGAGGGTATGAAAAATGCAGCAAAGAAATGAATATGAAAAGAAAAGAAAAATGAGAAAGGAAATGAATAAGAAAAGAAAAGGAAAAATGTAGGGAAAATAAAGATTGTGCTCGAACGGGCCCTACCCCGCTGCCTACGTACCTCATCAGGATAATGAGGATCAGAGACGCCGTAGTTCCCCTAACTAGGGGTACTAAAAGGAAATTGCTTGTGAATTAAGGCTTGAACTGCCTATGCCATTGCTCAGGTGTTGCAGACTCGGACGACGAGTGCGTAACCGTCTTGCAAAATGACAAGTAGGAGCAAGTTCGCGTACGGAGTGAAGGAGATGAGAAAAGAATTCCCGAAGGAAAGACGTTTAATGTTTGTTTTGTGTTTTTTTAGAAGCTTTTATGAGTGTGTCACAAGGAAGTGAACTCAAACTCTCACCAATGGAATGTGCACTTGTCACTACATTCCAAGATGGAATAATAGAACAAGCACACTCAAGTAAGGAGAAGATCCCCAAAACTTGAACCCAAAGATTAGGGCTTAGGCTCACTAACTTGCTTAATTATTAAGTGTTTTTTTGGTTATTTACATGAAGAAGTGTTTTTTATGCTTTTCTTTATGAAGAAGATACCTTGATCAGACTTGTGCATCACAAGATAAACATGTACTATCCCAAGATGGGAAGACTACAAGCATACCTCATGGAATAAGGCTATGGATCAATGCATCACTTCACATTTATTAAAGTGTTTTCTTTTTAAGAGTTATGAGATGAGAAGAGAAGAAGAACCAAAAGATCCCAAAGGAAAAATTCTCAAGGGGGACTAAAATAATCCTAAGTATTCACATGCATGGATGCCCTAAGGGTTAGTGAGGTTTCTATCCTAATGAAGGAACAAAGAAGAAGATAGAAGAAGGGATGAGAAAGGCCTAAGCCCAACAAACAAAGGGTTAGTAACATAAACATAAGAGGAAGATGAGAATTGGAGATGTGGAACTCAATTCTCACATCTCTCACTTACCATAGCCCCTGCAATGTTAGCAAAAATCCAGCAAATTGACCAACACAATCATGGAATTAGTCATGCTCAAAGGTTCTTGTGAACAAGAATCAAACATCATGCCAAACATTACAAGTACACGACTTACGCGTCGAAAACATGAAAGCATACATCAACCAGCAAGCAAATCACCCTAAAATCTCATGTTTAATGATCACGCAATGATCCACGGCAATTAGAACAAGCAAAGGGATCAAACAAGCTCAAAACAACACTAAAAAACCATTCTGCCTCAGTGTTAACCGGTTAACCATATGCGTTAACCGGTTAACCAGCTCAAACCTGCACAAAATACACACAAAACAGGGGCGTTAACCGGTTAACCATATACGTTAACCGGTTAACACTGATAAAACAGCAGCAAATCCTGCAGAAAACAGCATCTCAAAACAGCTTATTCAAATAAGCTTGCACCAGACCAGCAATCAATTACGCATGGAACACTAGATCAATTCATATTAATCCATATCATTAAGCTCATGAACAAATAACATTCGGATCCGGATACAAATCAAACAATCAAATCATGCAACACAATCAAATACACAAACACATGGTGGACCTAAAGCACAAGCATGCACATAAGCTAAAAACAGAGCTAGATCTGAAATTAACCAACCTACAAAGCTGAGGTATGCTTTGGTAATTGTTGATTGAGCTGAAAACGGTAGATCTCGCGCAAAACTTTGAAGATCCGATGCTAAACTCCACACTCCATGCAAAATAAATGCAAGAACAAGCTCTTGATGCAGAATTTTGGATCCAAAAGCACTTCTAGATCCCAAACCAGATCTGAATCTCCAATAAAACCAGCAAAAAGATGCAAAGAAGCTATGAATGGAGGTTTAGTTCCAAGATCTACACACCTCAAGGCAAGGTTGTGTGATCTTCAAAGAGGAACTTTGAGTGATTTGGAAAATTGGGAGAGAAAAGTGAGAGAATTGTGAGTGAGAGGAATCAAAATTCAGAAATGAGAGTGAAAAAATGAGTGAGAGCCCTCTTTGGTTTGGAGAGAAATGATTAAATATGGTTTAGGTTTGGGGCCCAAAATTTTGGTTTGGGATCCAAAATTATGGTTTGGGTAGTGTGATTTGGATTTAGGGTTGGAATGAGGCTTGGATAAATGCTCTAGATCCTTCTCCCAAATTCAAATTAATTCAAATGAATAAAAATCAGAAAATTGGAAAATGGAACCAAAACACACATGCTGAAAATGCTGCTGGAAATTCAAATTTCGCAGCTGTTAACCGGTTAACCATATGCGTTAACCGGTTAACGCATGGAAAATTTGAATTTCCCTCCCTTTGGTGGGAACCTTCAAAAATAGACCTGCACCAACCGTTTCAAGCAAATTTTGATCCATCTTCTCTTTCTAGGGCTCTGAACATGATACCAGGCTTGCGCAAAATGATCCTGTGAGATTCTTGCCAGATCACCATGCTCTTGATTTTGACTTGCAGATTCAGATTTTCCCAGATGACCGGTCATATGCCTTATGCTAGAACATGCGAGTGTTATGCTTCATTTTTCTATGCTAAATGATAAAGATATGGTATGCTCATGATGATTATGATATGATAACGATGCTAAACAAGAAGAGGGCAAATTTGGGGTGTTACAGTACTCGACGGGATCCACGCTTAAAAGATTTGTGTTTTAAAGGGGTAGTGTCAGTGCAATTTATGTATAAAAATAGATGGAAGAGGATGTACAGGTGTCAGTGTAAAGAAATGTGATGTGTATAAATGTACAGTGTCAGTGTAAGGACAAGAGTGAAATGCTCATGATAATGAGGCTAAAAGAATGATGCTGGAAGAGGGGGAATATACAAAGACTTTTGTTCGATAACTGTTAAGTTATGCCTACGTATCCTCTCGTGCAATGAGGAAGTCAGAACACCGTAGTTCGACCCAAAGAGACTGAAAGATGAATTGACTTGTGAACTGCTTGCTTGTCTATGCTCAAGTGTATGACCTGTCTGGCTCAGGTGCAAACTGTCTTGCATTAGACGGAAGAAGCAAGTTCTCGTTTATGAGTGAATGAGATGAGAAAAGAATCCCGGAGGAGACGATTATTGTTTGTTTTTATGTTTTCAATCTTTTATTGCCTTTTTGAAGTTTGTCATAAGTTAATGAGCTTAAGTCTAAACCAATGGATTTAGTAAACTCATCACATCTTCCCTCTGATTAGGGGTAATGAGAATACCTTAAGTGTGAAGTCAGCTTCTCACACTTAATCACCTTTGATGCAGGATTAAGATCATTAACCTACTTGTGATTATTTAGATGTTTTTGGTGTTTTTGTTTAGTGTTGAGTAATGAGATTAAGCCATAATCAGGGATTAAACAGACTCATTACACCATCCTAATAGAAGGATAATAGATGAGAGTGTTTAAGCTGAGGAAACCTCCTCAACTTAATCCATGATTAGGGATTAAACCCATGACAAAACAAAGCCTTTATTAGATGGATTTTAATTAGTGATATGATGAAGAAATGATTTTTTATGATTTGTAAGACAACTTGAGGGGGACTTGTCCATTAACACTAGGGTTAGTCCTTCTTAACCAGTTAAGGAAGAATTAGAACCCTAATGCAAGGCCCAAGTTACAAGCTTGATGTCTTAGTGATTATTAGATGAATTGATTAAAGGATTTAAACACATTAAGGGTTTAACACTTAGGATTAAAGTTATACACTCCATCCTAATAGAAGGATGCAGGCATAAGCTTAATCACAAAGCCTTAAAGCCTTTAGGGTTTAGTCCCTGATTATGAGGTGAGAAGAGAAGACTCAATGAGACACAAAGGTAAAAACTAAGTGGGGGACTAATCAAAACCCTAATCATTGTCATGCTTGGTTGTTCCTAAGGTTTGTGAGGTTTACGAGAGAAATCTTCAAAGGAACCACCAGGAAGCAGATGAAAGGAGCAAAGAGAGGCAAAGTAACTTGCTTCATTTAAGAAGACAAGTCACTTGAAGAAAGAAAGTAAGATGGAGAAGAATGAGCAAGCTCAATCTCAAACACAAAGTAAAATGCAGCAAGGATGCATGAAAGAGATGAAGAGAAGTTATGAGAAGTGAAGGCAAATTCACTTCTCAAAGTTACTTACCACCTGAAAAGTTAGTGAGAAAGATGCAATGCAAAGCAAAATGGAATGAAATGGCATGATGAGAAACAAAACCAGAAGCATACACATGGTGTCAATGATGCTATGAGATGCTACAAACATGGAACAACACATGGGGATGACCACAGGAACAAATGGATGCAAATGGAGCAAGCTAAGAACCATGAACATACATGAAAAGTCATGAAGTGCAAATGGCATACAACATGGCAAATGCAAGATGCAATGATCAAACATGCTTTCAATATGTCTTAAGATGTTCAATGAATCAAAAGAATGCATAAAATGCTATGGCAAGTCATGTTATGCAAGCAAATGCAAGATGGATGCATATGGAAGCCCAAATTAGGGTTTATGATCAAAGCATCAAACACAAACCAAAATCAGAAGCAAACATCAATATAAAAAATTGAAAATGCACTTAAAGGATCCCTAAACCTATACTAACTCACTGCCCAAAGGATAAGTTCCAACTCTTTTCCTAATTCAAGTTATGATTTTCCTAAGATTTCTAGGGTTTTAGGGTTCCTTAACAAGAAAAATGTCAAACAAATGGAAAATGAAAAATCAAATCATGACCATTTAATCTCTCAAACTACATGATATGCTAAACACAATGCAAAAAGAATCAAAGTCCAACTCTCAATGGTTAGGCAGAAATGATTTTTAGAAGTTTGGATCAAAATAATGCTTTAAAAATGATTTTTATTCCATGAAAAATTCTCAAAATGCATCAAGATCAAAAAAGAAATTTGGTTTGAGGGTTGGACAATGTTTCTAAATGTTTTTAAATGTTTCATGAATTTTTTGGTGATTTTTAAATACCTAAAAGCATTTTTAATTAATTAATTCTCATTAATTAATTAAAAATAATCTTTTAAATATTTAAAAATATTTTTAAAATGCAAAAAATAAAAATAAAAATGTTTTCTGATTAAGAAAAATATTTGAAACAAAAATGCAAAGGGAAATATTTTTAGGATTTTTCTAACTATTTTAAAATAAATATGAAAGATAAATGAATAAAAATGAAATAAAAATGAAATTAAATGGAAAGTATGACAATCTAAAGGCTGAAATTTGAATGAAACACGCGCGAATTGACTAGCGCGTAAATGGAAGGCTCAGATCATTTCTGGCAAAATTCAAATTTAATCCCAATTAATTAATTTAAATAATCAGGATTAGGGTTTAATGAAAGATCTGGGCCATTGGTTCACGCGGGAGTCAACTAAAGTCATCCAGATCAAGGGTCCAAATTCAAACTACATTAATGACAGGGATTAAACCCTAATCATTTTCAGGTGGCCGGAGAAGACCTCCGGTCGTCTTCTCCGGTGGGAACCCCACCTGAAAATCCCTAAAACCTTCAAAACTTCACTAAAATGAAATCTAAAAGAACAGAAATCATCCCCACATCCCCTTGAATCAAAACCCTAACACAAAACACATTTATCTTTCATCAATCACACGAATCGAAAGCAAACATTTTTAGGTCAGAAAAGTTTCAGAGTAAGATTAAATGCTTATTTCTCAACCATTTTCAAAACCAAGAACATCAGAGTGATCAGTGAATCATGAAGAACAACTTAGGAACTTAAAAAATCATTTCTGGAAAAAATGTTCATGAAGCTACCTGAGTTTGAAGCTTTTCAGTCTGGTACTTTCTGACCCTCTCTCTTGTGCAAAACCACTCCTGTGACCTCCCTTGTGCTTCTGAAAGGCTTAGAACAAATTTATTTGGGCTAGTTTGAGAGCTTGCAGAGGTTCTGTTCAATGGGGTGAGTAAAACGTATTTCTGATTCTTTGAGTTTTAGGCTGCTTTGAAGGTTGGCTTGGGTTCAGTGAAGCATGGTGAGATGATTGGTGAAGTTGGTTTGTGTGTTTGAGGCTTGTGTTGAGAGTTTCGAAAGCTTTTGCTCAATGGAGTGAAAATGAGAATGTGGTGTTCTGGCTGGTTTCAGGCTTGCTTGTTATGTGCTTTGGCTTGCATTTGGTTAACATAAACAAATCCCATTGGTCAGATGACATGACATGTCCTTTTGTGATAGGTATGGTTGCTTTTGCAAAATGTCAACTTTTGTGTAAGAAGGGCATGGGCAACTTGCTAGCCTAGTACAACAAGGGGGTGTTGCGCAGCAACCTAGGCAACAAGTGGATGAGATGTTATCATGAGTTTTGCAAATTGCCTTGCCTTTGGTTTTCATGAAGGAAACTTGATCCATGGGCCATAACACATGTGATTTCTTGGGTGCATTCTGAAATTTAGATGTTGTGTGATCATGTTGTGTGGATTAGAAGCCCATTTGATGACTTAATTGGCCTTGAGAAGTGAATTTGCAAACTTGCCTCTTTGGTGCATGACTTGAAATTTAGTGATTTTTGCCAACTTTGACAAGCCATAACTTTTGATCCAAAATGAATTAGGTCATGTTCTTGTACTTTTTGAAAAGGGAAAGATCTATTCTACAACTTTCATGACCAAAGTTTTTTTCATTTGAAGCTTTTTTGGAATCAAAAAGTAAAGGTTGAAAAAGTTGCCTAAAATGACAATTTCATCAAAAGTCAAACTTGCCCAAAAAGTCAACTTTGCAAAAACTTGAAATTCTTGAATTTTGTAAGCTTCTACCATCTTCCATGATCAAATAAAGATCATATACAATCAAAATGATGAAGAATGCCCTTTGGTTGGGTCATTGGGGGCCTCAGATGCCCTGATTTTGCACTGACTTGCTTGAAAAGTCAACTCTTGATCAGATGACTTCCCCATGGAATTTCTTCATGAAAATTGATATGCATACTCCCTATACCATATAGAGACCAATAGAAACAAGAATGACCAAAAAATTTGAAGTTATGGCCTCTGAAACCAAAACCCTAATTTTAGGTCATCTGTGCAGTCAAGCCTGGCTCTGCTTCCATACCAAACTCAGTTCTTGTGATTTTTTGGCATTCTTGACTTTGAGAGGATATAATATGATACTTGAACACACATGGACCCCTTTGAAGTGATTGTTGACCTTTGGAGTGGCTCAAGAAGCTCATGGGTTGTTCAGATCACAAACCCTAGATGCAGATGACTTAGAACCAATGCAGTGAATCAAAAATGTGATATGAGGTGCTATGGTTGAGTTTATGCATATGAAAAGATCACAAGCCATGGTGAATGGGTGAGGGCAAATTTGGGGTGTTTACAGCTGCCCCTATTCAAACATGAGTTAGCTGTGCAGGTTGTAAGCAACGGTTTAGCAGGCAAACAAGATAACTTGTGGTTGAATACCAAAGACAGTCCAAAATTTGCACTCACAGAATGAAGAAGAAAAGGGATATAGATTGCGAAAGAAAATAAAGTATATTGTAAAGTGTGGGCGACGGAGGACGACCGTCGAGCAGAGGACGACTGCTGGGTAAAGAGCAGTGACGGGGACGGCCGACATGCTGGGGATATGAGGGATTATGATGGGGACGGCCACCAAGTAAAGCTGCAAGATTCTCTGGGGATTAGTGAAACATGACGGGGACGGCCATCAAGTTCATAAAGTAATCAATGATGGGGACGGCCATCAGGCTAAAAAGAAAAAGGGACCACGACGGGGACGGCCATCGGGTTAAAGAATAAATGAAATAAACAGATGATGAGGTACGGTCATCAAAGGTGAAGGACGATCACCTAGCAGGGGACGGCTGCTCTGTTTGGTATAAGATGAGGGACGGTCATCTAAGGTGGAGGACGACCACCTGGCAGGGTACGGCTGCCGAAAATATCGCGACATCGGACGAATGCCGGATAAAAGGTCAACGATGGGGACGGCCATCGGACGAGCATGATGGAGGACGACCATCGAGAGGTGGAGGACGACCACCTAGCAGGGGACAGCTGCTCTCAAGGTTTGTCATGACATAGGACGAATGCCAGATAACCAAAATCGACAATGGGGACGGCCATTGGATAAAATGATGAAGGACGATCATCAAGAGGTGGAGGACGACCACCTAGCAGGGGACGACTGCTAAATATCACGATACAGGACGAATGTCGGATAGAGGATCAACGATGGGGACGGCCATCGGATGAGCATGATGGAGGACGACCATCAAGAGGTGGAGGACGACCACCTAGCAGGGTACGGCTGCTCTCAAGGTTTATCATGACATAGGACGAATGTCAGATAAAAGGAAAATTTGTTTTGTTGGCGATCTACTGGGGAATAGTAAACACGGACGAGTGTTTACATCCAAGAAATGAAGGCATAAGTGTTTAGACGTTTGTGTATAGATTAAAGATGCGGACGAGCATCCCTAAGACTACGATACGGACGAGTATCAGGTAGAAACAAATACCGATACGTGTTCAGAGATGATGATACGGACGAGTATCAACTGGTTAACAAAGAACACGGACGAGTGTTGAATCTGAAGGGACTCTTCTGGGGAATAGTAGACACAGATGAGTGTCTATATTCAAGGAGACGAGAATGTTTGACACAGTGTATGGATCAAAGATGCGGACGAGCATCCTTAAGACTACGATACGGACGAGTATCAGGTAGAAACAAACGCTTGACGCATGTTCTGAGATGATGGTACGGACGAGTACCAACTGGTTAACAAAGAACACGGACGAGTGTCGAATTTGTGGGGATATACACGGTATATACAAGATACGGACGAGTATCTGTATAAGTATGAGTGGTGTATAGATGAGTATTCAACTGTTGGGGAGAGTGACACGGACGAGTGTCAAAAGGAGAAGAGTATAGTATAAATAAGTATCTGATGTACAAAGTGTTTATGTTACTGTACTGGGGAGAATGACACGGACGAATGTCAGGGAAATGTATATAAGTGTATGTGAGTGCAAAGAGGATATCTTTGGCTTTCTGCTGGGAATAGGACACGGACGGGTGCCACAAGGAGTATATACTGATGTTCAGGAATGCAAGGCAACTGTATTTACTGGGGAATCTCCGCTGGGGATTTTGGGGGTTTTCCGTATGTTGATGGAGTGTCGTTATTCACAAGTGTTTGATTCAGAACCTGGCTTATGATTATGCTATATGTTTGATTTTTGC
The DNA here is from genome assembly GCA_963966055.1 of Lathyrus aphaca. NCBI lineage: Eukaryota > Viridiplantae > Streptophyta > Magnoliopsida > Fabales > Fabaceae > Lathyrus > Lathyrus aphaca. The sequence goes on from OZ014520.1 coordinate 515,905,946, forward strand.
CGTAATGCTCCGTACTAGACGGAATGCTACGCTTTGTGGGTGAATATGATGCGAATGCTATGATTATGCGAGGATACCAATCTGGGACTCGGATCCCGTTGCTGCGAAGATCTTTGGTCGATCCGTTTGAAATAGACATCCCAGCTGGGGATGAGGTCATTGGTAGATCTGATGAGATGCTATTGCTTGGGGATATAGGTCAATGATAGATCCATCCTTATAAATAAGAGACCCAGCTGGGGTTTGTAGAAGCTTTCGTCACTTTGTTGTGATTCCTTCATGCGCTGCTCTTCTGGATAGAGGCTGAAACTCTGTGGGGAGACGGTTCCCTAGCTTTTGTACTCGGCTGGGGAGAGATAACGATTGGCACCTTGGCTGGGGAATAGTAACAAGTGGCAACTCAGCTGGGGAGAAGACACTTTGAGTGTTAAGACTGAGCGAGCATTGATCTGCCAGCTTGCTGGGATGAAGCTTACATGCCCCAAGTTGCGTTCTGGATACCTGCAATCCTGCAAAGATAGGGAGACGCACAAGTAATCCCGAGGTATCCTTTACTGGATTCCGTCATAGGAGTTTAGACACTTCTGTGAGTAAGTATATTTCCTGCAAGCATGTGACTTTTATTACATATATTTTTTTGAAGATAAGCATCTGTATTTATGCAACCAGTTTTTCTTAAGACATCAGACATTTTTGCAAATAAAATGTACAAGACAAAACATGACTAAGAATCTGATTTTATTAATTCATGTGCCCTGAATTGGCAAGATACAGTCAAAGAAACACATCCCCTAAAACGAGGAGATTGTTACAAATTGAGAAACAAAAAGCTGGCAATGTTGTCGACGTTTCGAGGAGCTTCCCCTTTGCTATGAATCGTATGACTTTTGACGTTCTTCTCGTCTTGCTTTCTGAAGAAGGCTGATTCTAATTGAAGCTTGATCCTTTCGAAGCTTACCAAGTTGTAACCGATACAGACGAATTCAGAATGCAGTTGTTCGCTTATTCCCTTGTTTTGCATGGATCGCCCTTTCGGGTTTTCAATCCATCGGGATACCCATTTTTGCCTGAGTTGTCCAATGCGGCTTTTCAACTCAGCGGGTGTACATTTTTGTTTATTTCCCTTATTTTTGCCCGAGTCTTTTATTCTGTTTCTGACTCGCCGGGATGCCCTATTTTTGCCTGGACTTACATTCTGTTTTTATGTCCAGCGGGTCATTTTATGCGAAGTATTTTTTAACTGCATCTGAATTCACAGGAGACGGGAAGTCTTCACCATCCATGGTGCTGAGCATCAGTGCTCCACCAGAGAAAACTTTCTTTACTACGAATGGTCCTTCATAGTTCGGAGTCCACTTGCCCCTGTGGTCTGTATGAGGAGGGAGGATTCTTTTCAGCACAAGATCTCCTACTTGGTATTCTCGGTGCCTGACTTTCTGATCGAAGGCTCTCTTCATTCTTTTTTGATACAGCTGTCCATGACAGATTGCAGACAATCTTTTCTCTTCAATCAGACTCAGTTGTTCGTATCGGGCCCGAACCCATTCTGCTTCACTCAGTTTAACATCTATCAGTACCCGTAGAGAGGGTAATTCAACTTCAACAGGTAGGACTGCTTCCATACCATACACAAGCTGATACGGTGTTGCCCCAGTGGATGTCCTGATTGACGTGCGGTACCCATGCAAGGCAAATGGTAGCATTTCATGCCAGTCTTTGTAAGTGACTACCATCTTCTGCACAATCTTCTTGATATTCTTATTGGCTGCCTCAACAGCGCCATTCATCTTTGGCCTGTAAGGAGAAGAATTGTGATGTTGGATTTTGAAGTCCCGGCACAGCTCTGCCATCATTTTGTTGTTCAAGTTGGAACCATTATCAGTAATGATTCGCTCGGGAACTCCGTATCGACAGATGATATCTCTCTTCAGAAATCTGGCTACCACTTGCCTTGTAACATTTGCATAGGATGCTGCTTCGACCCACTTGGTGAAATAGTCAATGGCAACCAGGATGAATCTGTGGCCATTCGAAGCAGTTGGTTCAATCTTGCCGATCATGTCAATGCCCCACATAGCAAAGGGCCAAGGTGAATACATCACATTCAAAAGATTGGGAGGCACATGCACTTTATCTGCATAGATCTCTTACTTATGGCATTTTCTGGCGTAGGCACAACAGTCGGCATCCATTGTGATCCAATAATACCCTGATCTTAGCAACTTCTTGGCCATTGCATTCCCTCCAGCATGGGTACCAAAGGATCTTTCGTGCACTTCATGCATTAACAAGTCTGCCTCTGCTCTATCAACGCATCTGAGGAGTACCATATCAAAGTTTCTCTTGTACAGGGAACCATCAGTGTTCAGGAAGAAACTACCAGCAAGCCTTCTCAAAGTCTTCTTATCATTGGAAGATGCCCCAGGTGGGTATGTTTGATCCTCTAAGAAGCACTTGATATCATGGAACCAAGGCTTATCATCTTTAACAACTTCTGCTGAGAACACGTATGCTGGTCTGTCAAGTCTGGATACTGAAATCCGAGGCACAAAGTTGGCAGCTTGAACTTTGATCATGGATGAAATGGTAGCCAGAGCATCTGCAAACTGATTTTCGTCTCGTGGGATATACTCAAGCTTGACCGTTGTGAAGAAATTCAATAACCTTCTTGTATAATCCCGGTAAGGTATCAGATGATCCTGGTGCGTGTACCATTTGCCGTTGGTTTGATTAATTACCAGAGTTGAATCTCTGAACACAGTCAAAGTCTTGATCCTGAGGTCAATGGCTTCCTCGAGACCCATAATACAAGCCTCGTATTCAGCTTCGTTGTTAGTGCAGTTAAAGGTGAGTTTTGCCGAGAAAGGCATGTGAACTCCTTTAGGTGTAATGAGTACTGCACCAACACCACGACCATTCATATTAACAGCCCCATCAAACATCATAGTCCATTCTTCTTCCGGGTCAGGCCCTTCAGTGTGAATAGGCTCTTCATGATCTTTTGCTTTTATGAACATGATGTCTTCATCAGGGAAGTCAAATCTCATAGGCTGGTAATCATCAATGGGTTGCTCAGCAAGATATTCAGACAATACACTACCCTTGATGGCTTTCTGAGAAGTGTACTGGATGTCATATTCTGTGAGGATCATTTGCCATCTTGCAACCCGTCCGGTAAGTGCTGGCTTCTCAAATATGTACTTAACGGGGTCCATCTTTGAGATCAATAACGTAGTGTGGGTCAACATATACTGTCTCAGTCGGCGAGCAGCCCACGCTAAAGCACAGCAAGTTTTCTCGAGCAGTGAATAACGTTGTTCACAGTCGGTAAACTTTTTGCTTAGGTAGTATATTGCATACTCTTTTCGACCAGACTCGTCATGCTGGCCCAGCACACACCCCATTGACTCTTCTAATATTGTCAAGTACATTATCAGAGGTCTTCCTTTAACAGGAGGCATAAGGATCGGAGGCTCTTGCAAGTATTCTTTGATCTTGTCAAAAGCCCTCTGGCAGTCTTCGTTCCACCTGACCGTCTGTTCTTTTCTTAACAATTTGAACAAGGGTTCGCAGGTTGCTGTAAGGTGAGATATGAACCTTGAAATATAGTTCAATCTGCCTAAGAACCCTCGAACTTCTTTTTCAGACTTTGGTGCAGGAATCTCTTGAATGGCTTTGACTTTATCAGGGTCAACTTCAATCCCTTTCTCGCTCACAATAAAACCCAGCAGCTTACCTGATCGCACCCCGAATGTGCACTTGTTGGGGTTCAACTTCAGTTGGTACTTTCTCAGACGCTTGAATAGCTTCAGTAGATTTACCAGGTGGTCTTCTTCAGTAAGGGATTTGGCAATCATGTCATCCACGTAGCATTCTATCTATTTATGGATCATATCGTGGAATAATGTTACCATAGCCCGTTGATATGTTGCACCAGCATTCTTCAATCCGAATGGCATCACCTTGTAACAGAACGTGCCCCAGGGTGTGATGAAGGTTGTCTTCTCCATGTCTTCAGGTGACATTTTAATCTGATTATATCCTGAAAATCCGTCCATGAAGGAGAATACCGAGAACTGAGCCGTGTTATCCACCAATACGTCAATGTGAGGTAATGGGAAGTCATCTTTCAGGCTAGCTCTGTTCAGATCCCGGTAGTCAACACACATTCTTACTTTGCCGTCTTTCTTAGGCACAGGCACAATATTAGCAACCCACGGTGGATAGCTAGTTACAGCAAGGAACCCGGCATCCCACTGCTTTTGTACCTCTTCTTTGATCTTCATTGCCATGTCTGGGCGAGTACGGCGCAGTTTCTGTTTAACCGGTGGGCATTCTTCTCTTAAAGGCAGCTTGTGCACAACAATGTCGGTGTCCAACCCTGGCATATCTTGGTAAGACCAAGCAAACACATCCACATATTCTTGAAGCAGGTCAATCAGTTGTCTCTTCACTGAGTCTTGTAAGCAGGCCCCGATTTTAACTTCTTTCACGTCTTCATCTGTACCAAGATTAATCGTTTCGACTTCCTCCTGATGAGGAGTGATAACCTTTTCCTCTTGTCTCAACAACCTGGCTAGCTCTTCAGGAAGCTCATACTCTTCTTCAACCCCTTCATCAGCTTGGTTGATCGGATTGTCAAAGTCATACGAAGTCATAGCCGTGCTGTTGTCGGTGCAGTCTGGAAGGCACTTTCTGCAAGGGTTCAGTTTGTTCATTTTAGTGATTGATTTTAATCTTGTTTAGAAAAGTGAAATAAAGTTGTCATTTTGAAAACACTGCCATTTATTTTTTGTACAAAAAGAAAAATGGAAAAACAGTGAACGGAAAAGAAGAAGACTCATTTGCAAAAGATGTCTGATATTTCATTGATTAATCTTGTTGCACAAAAATTACAGATGGCCCGATTACAAAATGAGTCTTGTCATCTTGGGCAAGATGCAAGACTTGATGCATGCTTAAAATATACAGGAAATAATAATTACTCTGCAGGAGTAACTCTTATAATTTCCTGGGAAGACCAGTTTGAGATACTGCTCCCCGGGACCTTTGGACGGATCCAACTTTCCAGGTTGCGGTCGCTTTCATCCTCGTCTTCCAAATTGTTGACAGCATCGGGGGTGAGCATCCCCCCACTAACAAAGCTGGGCTCCTTAGCAGCCTCTGCTTGATCTTGTTGAGTTGGTTTGTAACCCAACCCAAATCTATCCTCTTTCTTCTCCACAGGTAGCAATTTGCCCCAGCCTTGGGCAGTTCCTTCTTCAACAACCTTCCGGGCTTGTTGGTAAGATGTCATCGAGGTTCCAGGTACAGCAGAAGTTTCATTTATGTTCAAGGCTTCGAACCCTTGACTCATTGTTTCGTGGATCTCCCCATCCATCTCAATGTATTTGTAGGTAGCCAGATGGCTAACAAAAATATCCTCCTCTCCACAGATAGTAACGACTTGGCCCTCCCACTCGAATTTTAACTTCTGGTGAAGGGTTGAGGTCACGGCGCCAGCAGCGTGAATCCATGGCCTACCCAATAGACAGCTGTAGGCAGGCTGTATATCCATCACGTAGAAGGTCGTTTTGAAAGTTTGTGGGCCAATCGTTATAGGCAACTCAATTTCTCCCAGAACCGATATCTTAGAACCGTCAAAAGCTCTCACTACCAGGTTGCTGGGTCGTAATGCCAATCTGTCATACTCTAGCTTCACAAGGGCTTTTTTAGGTAAGACATTGAGGGATGATCCTGTGTCTACCAGCACATGGGAAAGAACTGCACCTTTGCATTCTATAGTAATGTGCAAAGCCTTGTTATGATTGCGGCCTTCCGTAGTCAAATCAGTGTTGGTGAACCCTAGTCCATGACTAGCATTAACATTTCCAACCACAGCTTCCAACTGATTGACGGTGATCTCTTCTGGCACATATGTTGCGTGCAAGACTTTTAGTAGTGCATTCCGATGAGCCTCGGAGCACATAAGCAATGATAGAATGGAGATCTTAGAAGGCATCTGGTGAAGCTGGTCCACTATTTTGTAATCACTTTTCTTGATGATTCTCATGAATTCATCAACTTCCTGATCAAAAGGTGTTTTCAAAGCTTCTCTAACAATCTGCTCTTCTTGCACCAAGCTCTTCCCTTTTGCCTTGGCAGCAGCTTCTGCTTCAGCAGTGGGTCTTTGAATTTGTGGAGCAAAGAGACGTCCGCTTCGAGTGAAGCCTCCGCCTCCTCCCACATTATCTATTTGTGGTGCAGGGGTTGATGATTCAAGAGTGATTTTCTGTCCTCCGCAGTATAGATCAGAGCCGTAATGCCAGGGGATGGCATTACTGCTTTCATAAGGTACTGGCCCAGGCACTGTGATAGTGACTGGACTGATGGCTGCTGCAAAAGGGACCATGATAGTTTGTGGATCGTAGTATATTGTGACTGGTGCTCTGATGGCAGTGGCACTTTGTGAGTTGTAGGCAGAATCATTGTCAGGATCATAGTAAATCGTAACCGTTGAGACATTTGCTGCTGAAGTTGTAGGAGGCATTGTTGGAAGGATGGGTGTTGTTGTTGTAGGAGATTCTGAATGAAGGGGTGCTGAAGTTGTAGAAGGGATGTTTGCTGATATCTGGTCCGTTGAAATAACAGATGAAGCACTTGTTGATGAGATTGAAGAGTTGTTTGGAATAATGGTTGTTGCAGTTGTAGAAAATACGGGAATTGTTGCTGCTGAGATTGCCGGATTGGTAGGGATTGATGTTGTGATTTGAAGCAGGCCACTCTGGATGAGACCATCTATGCCATCTCTCAAATTATCACAACCATTCACTGAAATGTTGCAATAAGCACACCCTAGCTCACATCCCGGGAACATTTGACATTCAAGGAGTTGAGCTTTGATCTCTACCAACGGTGTCCGAATCTGACCCACACTGGTTATTAAATAAGACGGCTTGTCTTCTTCAATAGCATTGATTCTGGGGCCACCATGGTTTGGCATAGGGTTCTTGTTAACATTTGGTGGCGGTGCAAAGTTCAGAGCTTTAGAGTCTACCAAGTCTTGTACCTTCATGTGCAAAGCTCTGCACTTCTCTGTACTATGGCCAGGTGCATTCGAATGAAAAGCACATCTGGCGCTGGCGTCATAATTCCTAGGCAAACTGGCAGGATCTGGAGGTGCCAACGTCCTTACCTCAACCAGGTTGAGTTTCAGGAGTTGTGGCAGTAATGTGGCATATGGCATAGGGATCGGATCGATCACCCTATTGGCCTGAGAAGGTCTCTGTTGGAATGGTCTTTGCTGATTGTTGTTGTTGGTGTTGTTGTAGTTTCTCTGAGGAGGATACTGAGTCTGTTGTTGATAATTTTGTTGCTGTGGTTGATAAGCTGGTTGTGGATGAATTGGAGCGGGAATGGTGACTGCTGCCACAGACCTATGAACATAGTGGGGTCTGCCCCTGTTGGTATGGATAGCATTGGTCTCACCAGTTCTTCTTGGGCCCGCAAAAGGCTTCCTTGTGTTGCTGGATGAGCTAGCACCGTTGTCAGAAATTTTGCCCATCTTTAATAGGCTCTCAATTCTTTCTCCAGCTATAACGACATCTGCAAAGCTGGTAGAAGAAAAGGCAGCTAGCCTATCAATGTACGTTCCTTGGAGGGTGTTCATAAACATATCTGCCATCTCTCTCTCTGACATAGGTGGCTGGACAGCAGCAGCCAGCTGTCTCCATCTCTGAGCGTACTCGCGGAAGCTTTCCCTGGATGACTGTGACATCCCCATCAGGAGGGTCCTGTTGGGTGCCATATCCAAATTATACTGATATTGTCTAATGAAGGCTTCTGCCAAGTCTTTCCAACACCTGATGGTTGCTCTAGTCAGATGTGAGTACCATTCCCTTGAAGCTCCCGTTAAGCTATCCTCAAAATAAAACATCCATAGCTTCTCGTCCATGGTATATGCTTTCAACCTCCCCAGAAAGGATTGTAAGTGGGTCCGTGGGCAGGAAGTCCCGTTGTACTTTTCAAAACAAGGAGGCTTAAACTTATGGGGAATCCTGACCCCGTCCACTAAGCCCATGTCCATAACATCAAAACCCAAAGAGTTTTGAGACTCCAAGGATCTTAATTTTTCAGCAATTTCATCCAGCCTTCTGTCATAGGCTTCTTCCCCAGCACCCATTACTGTGAACTGATCCTCCTGGGGGTCTTCTTGCAGCACTCTGCCTGCAGTGGCAGTCCCTTGTACATTAGCAGGAATGTTGATCTCTGGATGAAGGTGGGGTCCAAATACAGGGGGGTTGACATGAGGTTGGACCCTCTCATTGTTGCTTGTCCCAGCAGTCCCTATATGGGGATCTTCCTGATTCTGCCTTTCTACCATTGCTCTTAATCTCTCTTGGCTCTGAGCCATATTGTTCATCACCTCCATAAACTGTGTCATCTGAGCCCTCATTTCCAATCTTTTATTGGCCATTTGGTTCCTGACCTCTGTAAGGTCCTGTTGTACCTGGTCCATCTGTATGCCCGGAAGATTGTTGCGGGTGGGATATCTGTGTGGACGGTTGAGTGGGAACACCCGACGTCGAGCAATAGTTCCTGAATATCACAACAGAGTTAGTAACAAAAACAAAATAAACCTACAAAACAAACAAAGGTTAGCATGCAATGCAGTATGCTTATTTGTTTCCAAGGTATCCGGCTTGGCACTTGGTTTTGACCTTTCCAGACCCTTGAAGATGCTGTCGATGTTGCTTGAAAGAAACTCAGATGGAACAAACTGATACATATATATTACAAAAAGCAAATGATACATAGTTTGTTCTTTTACACATCATGCCCTCTGAGGGGTCAAAACATAAGAAAACAAAAGTACATGAAATGGAAACAACAACAAGCAAAAGTCAGACATCAAGACCAAACTCATCCTCCTGAACTTCCTTGAGAAGTGCTTCAGTCACAGGATCAGCTGGACGCTCTGTGAGATTCCTGATAAGGAGATTCCTAGTAGTAACAGCTGCAGTTAGCTTCTTGTGTTGACTCTGGTCCTTTGACCTCTTCACTCCAGCTCTAATCTTCAACTCTGAGATCTCTCTCTGGGCTGCTGCCAGGGCTTCCAGTTGCTCTTTTGCACTAGCTTCCAACTGCTCAATCTTGTCCTGAGTCCTCTTATCTTCCAGAGTACGAGCTTCGGTGATCCTGACCCACCTAGCTTGACTCTCCTTCAGATACAAATCAGTCCTGGCCTTCTGGAACTGGGCTTCCTTGCAGGCATTCTTGAAGATTTGTTCTCCAGCCCTAGACTTCTTGATGTAATCCTCTGACTTTTCAATCCTGGCCAGATGTTCTACCCTTAGCTTTTCCAACCTTTCAATATCCAACCTACCATCACTCCTCTCCCAGAGGGTCTTCTGTAGAGCCTGAGTCAACTTCTCATTTCTTTCCTTCAAACTCTCAAACTCCTCTAAGCTGACAGTGGCAGGAGGTGGTGCTGAGGATGGCCCAGGCATATCCTCCATGGTGAAGGGCATCCCAGAAAATTGAGCCCTGGCATGGGACCACTCATAGTACTGTGCTGATGCCACATTGTTGCACTTTCCCAGAATGGTTACTCCTTTAGTCTGAACATTGTCCCAGGCCCAGGTTGCTTGCCTGACAATAGCCAGATTAGGCTTATTCTCACAGTAAAGAGTCTCAGCCAAGTCTTGTGCCTTAGGAGTGTGGACCAATGCATAGCCCAATTGTCTTTTGAATAGCAGAGGGTTGTAATTGATGCAACCCTTCACTCCTATCAGGGGTACATTGGGAAACTGCCCACAACTGGTAATGATATCCCTGCCTTTTGTGCTTTGAGTGCACCACCTGATATCAGCTGAAGTCAAAGCAGTGAGTCTTCTAGCCCAGTTCCTTTGCTGATGAGGATTCAAAAATGCATCAGTCTTTGGCAAGTGCTTGAGAAGCCAAGTATGGAACAAAGGAGCACAGCACCTTACTAATCTTCCCCTCTGCTTTTCATTCCTCTGGTGCACCGAGTAGTAGAAATCCCCCAGTAAGGTGGGCACTGGGTTCCTCAGGATGAAAAGATGGATTGCATTCTTACTAATGAATCTAGGCTCATCTGCAAACAAAATGACCCCATATATGCTAAGGGCCAATAAAGCACAGACTGCTTTCCACTCTCCCAAAGAAGCCTTCAAAGTAGCCTGAGATATCAAGAAATCCAAATGTAGGCCAGAGATTCCAGCCTTAGTAGTCATATGCTGCCCAATCAGAACTGGTTCCAGATGCAATGCCTTTGCTATCTCCTCATTACTTGGAAAAGCCATCTCAGGGTTGAAGGGGACACCACCCCTGACAGGTATACCAACCAATGATGAGTACTCCTCTAATAAAGGTCCCAACTGGAAATCCTGAAAAGTGAAACACCTCAGTGGGGGATCATAGAACTGCAGGCAAGTATGAATCAAGCTTCTCTGTGAAGGGTCCAAATCCATAACCATATCAAGTATACCTCCATAGTGTTCTCTGAAAAGTGGTATATGGTCTGGAGTAATCAGGGTCTGAATCTTCCTGATGTCAGCTAGCTCAGGCTGAAAGAAGTGGTAGGAGATATTACTCTTTTTAGGTGCCATGTTGCTGAAGAAGAGCTGAGACAGATGCTGATGATGATACTGAAGATGGGCCACTGACAGGCTGAGACTGGTGGCTGAAGCAGGTAGATGCTGATGAAGATAGGTCTATGCTGATGATGGGGTCAAAACCAAGCCAAAATAAAGGATGGATACCCTGAAAAACAAATAAGCAAATGTCAAAATGATGCAATGATGATGTATGCAAATGATATGCAAGGGTTTGTGACTGAGCTGGATCTGATCAAGTGCTCTGATATAAGTCCAGGTATGTTCAAGAAATCCAGATGGAGGTTCATAAGTCCAATAACCAAGGTGGGGGACTCAAATAAAGAGTCACATGTCCAGGGTTAAAAATCACAAGAACTGTTCCAAGATGGAGTACTCTTAATCAAACAAAGTAACAGGTTATGCTGAGGTCAAGGGTACCTGCAAACCTGTAAACAGCCCAACCCCCTCACAGGTGGTGTTCTAAAACAAGGATCCTCGGACTTGGATCAGTTATGAGAAGTGTAAACACTTCCAACCCAGAGGTACAGTGTTTACAATAACCATAAAAGATCCTCCTCTAATTCACCTCAGTTTCTGAAGGTCAATACTAAAGGTCATCCAGACTTAGCAGGCTTCCCAGATAGCCCTAGCATTGCAGGAAATCTGCAACACAGAGTTCTCAAGAAGAAACCCATATCTGAATCGTGTTTCATATTCCCGCACCAGACCGAGATGGAATGGGAAAGAATACGAACCACTCTAGCCTAGGTGTCACTCAGGTCCCAGGTATAGGACCTCAACTCTCAATAGCACACCCACCCACCAAAGCAACAAATAGATCCAGCCAGCACAGTATGACAATATGATATATGCAAAGCTATAAAGAAAAATAATAAAGCAACTGTACATAAAGCAAAAATAAGACAAGTATACAAACACAAATAGCACATAACACCCCAGTAAACACAAATCAATCAAGCAATAGGAGGAACCCACAAAAAGAACCAGAAGCCCTGGTTACAGTATAAGGTTCCCCAGCAGAGTCGCCAAGCTGTCGCTCCCGATAAATGGGAATGGCCCAAATAAGGGTACAGACGCGAACGGTCAGCGAAGGAGGGATGTGAGAACACACAGGAGTGAACTCACAGGGAATGAAAAGAGTCGCCAGCTAGGCATTTTTATCCCGGAGGAAAGGCAATGCTGCATAGACCTAGAAAAAGATGGATAAGACGGTTGCGAACCAGAGAGACTGAGAAAGGGGGTTGGTTACAACCTGGGAAGGTATTAGCACCCAGATTGTCCGTCGTACTCGACGGGATCCACGCTTAAAAGATTTGTGTTTTAAAGGGGTAGTGTCAGTGCAATTTATGTATAAAAATAGCTGGAAGAGGATGTACAGGTGTCAGTGTAAAGAAATGTGATGTGTATAAATGTACAGTGTCAGTGTAAGGACAAGAGTGAAATGCTCATGATAATGAGGCTAAGAGAATGATGCTGGAAGAGGGAGAATATACAGAGACTTTTGTTCGATAACTGTTAAGTTATGCCTACGTATCCTCTCGTGCAATGAGGAAGTCAGAACACCGTAGTTCGACCCAAAGAGACTGAAAGATGAATTGACTTGTGAACTGCTTGCTTGTCTATGCTCAAGTGTATGACCTGTCTGGCTCAGGTGCAAACTGTCTTGCATTAGACGGAAGAAGCAAGTTCTCGTTTATGAGTGAATGAGATGAGAAAAGAATCCCGGAGGTGACGATTATTGTTTGTTTTTATGTTTTCAATCTTTTATTGCCTTTTTGAAGTTTGTCATAAGTTAATGAGCTTAAGTCTAAACCAATGGATTTAGTAAACTCATCACATCTTCCCTCTAATTAGGGGTAATGAGAATACCTTAAGTGTGAAGTCAGCTTCTCACACTTAATCACCTTTGATGCAGGATTAAGATCATTAACCTACTTGTGATTATTTAGATGTTTTTGGTGTTTTTGTTTAGTGTTGAGTAATGAGATTAAGCCATAATCAGGGATTAAACAGACTCATTACACCATCCTAATAGAAGGATAATAGATGAGAGTGTTTAAGCTGAGGAAAGCTCCTCAACTTAATCCATGATTAGGGATTAAACCCATGACAAAACAAAGCCTTTATTAGATGGATTTTAATTAGTGATATGATGAAGAAATGATTTTTTATGATTTGTAAGACAACTTGAGGGGGACTTGTCCATTAACACTAGGGTTAGTCCTTCTTAACCAGTTAAGGAAGAATTAGAACCCTAATGCAAGGCCCAAGTTACAAGCTTGATGTCTTAGTGATTATTAGATGAATTGATTAAAGGATTTAAACACATTAAGGGTTTAACACTTAGGATTAAAGTTATACACTCCATCCTAATAGAAGGATGCAGGCATAAGCTTAATCACAAAGCCTTAAAGCCTTTAGGGTTTAGTCCCTGATTATGAGGTGAGAAGAGAAGACTCAATGAGACACAAAGGTAAAAACTAAGTGGGGGACTAATCAAAACCCTAATCATTGTCATGCTTGGTTGTTCCTAAGGTTTGTGAGGTTTACAAGAGAAATCTTCAAAGGAACCACCAGGAAGCAGATGAAAGGAGCAAAGAGAGGCAAAGTAACTTGCTTCATTTAAGAAGACAAGTCACTTGAAGAAAGAAAGTAAGATGGAGAAGAATGAGCAAGCTCAATCTCAAACACAAAGTAAAATTTAGCAAGGATGCATAAAATAGATGAAGAGAAGTTATGAGAAGTGAAGGCAAATTCACTTCTCAAAGTTACTTACCACCTGAAAAGTTAGTGAGAAAGATGCAATGCAAAGCAAAATGGAATGAAATGGCATGATGAGAAACAAAACCAGAAGCATACACATGGTGTCAATGATGCTATGAGATGCTACAAACATGGAACAACACATGGGGATGACCACAGGAACAAATGGATGCAAATGGAGCAAGCTAAGAACCATGAACATACATGAAAAGTCATGAAGTGCAAATGGCATACAACATGGCAAATGCAAGATGCAATGATCAAACATGCTTTCAATATGTCTTAAGATGTTCAATGAATCAAAAGAATGCATAAAATGCTATGGCAAGTCATGTTATGCAAGCAAATGCAAGATGGATGCATATGGAAGCCCAAATTAGGGTTTATGATCAAAGCATCAAACACAAACCAAAATCAGAAGCAAACATCAATATAAAAAATTGAAAATGCACTTAAAGGATCCCTAAACCTATATTAACTCACTGCCCAAAGGAGAAGTTCCAACTCTTTTCCTAATTCAAGTTATGATTTTCCTAAGATTTCTAGGGTTTTAGGGTTCCTTAACAAGAAAAATGTCAAACAAATGGAAAATGAAAAATCAAATCATGACCATTTAATCTCTCAAACTACATGATATGCTAAACACAATGCAAAAAGAATCAAAGTCCAACTCTCAATGGTTAGGCAGAAATGATTTTTAGAAGTTTGGATCAAAATAATGCTTTAAAAATGATTTTTATTCCATGAAAAATTCTCAAAATGCATCAAGATCAAAAAAGAAATTTGGTTTGAGGGTTGGACAATGTTTCTAAATGTTTTTAAATGTTTCATGAATTTTTTGGTGATTTTTAAATACCTAAAAGCATTTTTAATTAATTAATTCTCATTAATTAATTAAAAATAATCTTTTAAATATTTAAAAATATTTTTAAAATGCAAAAAATAAAAATAAAAATGTTTTCTGATTAAGAAAAATATTTGAAACAAAAATGCAAAAGGAAATATTTTTAGGATTTTTCTAACTATTTTAAAATAAATATGAAATATAAATGAATAAAAATGAAATAAAAATGAAATTAAATGGAAAGTATGACAATCTAAAGGCTGAGATTTGAATGAAACACGCGCGAATTGACTAGCGCGTAAATGGAAGGCTCAGATCATTTCTGGCAAAATTCAAATTTAATCCCAATTAATTAATTTAAATAATCAGGATTAGGGTTTAATGAAAGATCTGGGCCATTGGTTCACGCGGGAGTCAACTAAAGTCAGCCAGATCAAGGGTCCAAATTCAAACTACATTAATGACAGGGATTAAACCCTAATCATTTTCAGGTGGCCGGAGAAGACCTCCGGTCGTCTTCTCCGGTGGGAACCCCACCTAAAAATCCCTAAAACCTTCAAAACTTCACTAAAATGAAATCTAAAAGAACAGAAATCATCCCCACATCCCCTTGAATCAAAACCCTAACACAAAACACATTTATCTTTCATCAATCACACGAATCGAAAGCAAACATTTTTAGGTCAGAAAAGTTTCAGAGTAAGATTAAATGCTTATTTCTCAACCATTTTCAAAACCAAGAACATCAGAGTGATCAGTGAATCATGAAGAACAACTTAGGAACTTAAAAAATCATTTCTGGAAAAAATGTTCATGAAGCTACCTGAGTTTGAAGCTTTTCAGTCTGGTACTTTCTGACCCTCTCTCATGTGCAAAACCACTCCTGTGACCTCCCTTGTGCTTCTGAAAGGCTTAGAACAAATTTATTTGGGCTAGTTTGAGAGCTTGCAGAGGTTCTATTCAATGGGGTGAGGAAATCGTATTTCTGATTCTTTGAGTTTTAGGCTGCTTTGAAGGTTGGCTTGGGTTTAGTGAAGCATGGTGAGATGATTGGTGAAGTTGGTTTGTGTGTTTGAGGCTTGTGTTGAGAGTTTCGAAAGCTTTTGCTCAATGGAGTGAAAATGAGAATGTGGTGTTCTGGCTGGTTTCAGGCTTGCTTGTTATGTGCTTTGGCTTGCATTTGGTTAACATAAACAAATCCCATTGGTCAGATGACATGACATGTCCTTTTGTGATAGGTATGGTTGCTTTTGCAAAATGTCAACTTTTGTGTAAGAAGGGCATGGGCAACTTGCTAGCCTAGTACAACAAGGGGGTGATGCGCAGCATGATGTGAGGGAGAGGCTAGGATGGTTCAGCAACCTAGGCAACAAGTGGATGAGATGTTATCATGAGTTTTGCAAATTGCCTTGCCTTTGGTTTTCATGAAGGAAACTTGATCCATGGGCCATAACACATGTGATTTCTTGGGTGCATTCTGAAATTTAGATGTTGTGTGATCATGTTGTGTGGATTAGAAGCCCATTTGATAACTTAATTGGCCTTGAGAAGTGAATTTGCAAACTTGCCTCTTTGGTGCATGACTTGAAATTTAGTGATTTTTGCCAACTTTGACAAGCCATAACTTTTGATCCAAAATGAATTAGGTCATGTTCTTGTACTTTTTGAAAAGGGAAAGATCTATTCTACAACTTTCATGACCAAAGTATTTTTAATTTGAAGCTTTTTTTGAATCAAAAAGTAAAGGTTGAAAAAGTTGCCTAAAATGACAATTTCATCAAAAGTCAAACTTGCCCAAAAAGTCAACTTTGAAAAAACTTGAAATTCTTGAATTTTGTAAGCTTCTAACATCTTCCATGATCAAATAAAGATCATATACAATCAAAATGATGAAGAATTCCCTTTGGTTGGGTCATTGGGGGCCTCAGATGCCCTGATTTTGCACTGACTTGCTTGAAAAGTCAACTCTTGATCAGATGACTTCCGCATGGAATTTCTTCATGAAAATTGATATGCATACTCCCTATACCATATAGAGACCAATAGAAACAAGAATGACCAAAAAATTTGAAGTTATGGCCTCTGAAACCAAAACCCTAATTTTAGGTCATCTGTGCAGTCAAGCCTGGCTCTGCTTCCATACCAAACTCAGTTCTTGTGATTTTTTGGCATTCTTGACTTTGAGAGGATATAATATGATACTTGAACACACATGGACCCCATTGAAGTGATTGTTGACCTTTGGAGTGGCTCAAGAAGCTCATGGGTTGTTCAGATCACAAGCCATAGATGCAGATGACTTAGAACCAATGCAGTGAATCAAAAATGTGATATGAGGTGCTATGGTTGAGTTTATGCATATGAAAAGATCACAATCCATGGTGAATGGGTGAGGGCAAATTTGGGGTGTTTACATGGAGTAATCAGGGTCTGAATCTTCCTGATGTCAGCTAGCTCAGGCTGAAAGAAATGGTAGGAGATGTTACTCTTCTTGGGTGCCATGTTGCTGAAGAAGAGCTGAGACAGGTGCTGATGATGGAGAATGATACTGATGATAGGCCACTGACAGGATGAGACTGGTGATTGAAGCAGGTAGCTGACAGCTGAAGTAGATGCTGATGAGGATAGGTCTATGCTGATGATGGGGTCAAAACCAAGCCAAAATAAAGTATGGATACCCTGAAAAACAAATAAGCAAATGTTAAAATGATGCAATGATGATGTATGCAAATGATATGCAAGGGTTTGTGACTGAGCTGGATCTGATCAAGTGCTCTGATATAAGTCCAGGTATGTTCAAGAAATCCAGATGGAGGTTCATAAGTCCAGTAACCAAGGTGGGGGACTCAAATAAAGAGTCACATGTCCAGGGTTAAGAATCACAAGAACTGTTCCAAAATGGAGTACTCTTAATCAAAACAAAGTAACAGGGTATGCTGAGGTCAAGGGTTCCTGCAAACCTGTAAACAGCCCAACCCCCTCACAGGTAGTGTTCTAAAACAAGGATCCTCAGACTTGGATCAGTTATGAGAAGTGTAAACACTTCTAACCCGGAGGAACAGTGTTTACAATAACCATAAAAGATCCTCCTCTAATTCACCTCAGTTTCTGAAGGTCAATACTAAAGGTCATCCAGACTTAGCAGGCTTCCCAGATAGCCCTAGCACTACAGGAAATCTGCAGCACAGAGTTCTCAAGAAGAAACCCATATCTGAACCGTGTTTCACATTCCCGCACCAGACCGAAATGGAATGGGAAAGAACATGAACCACTCTAGCCTAGGTGTCACTCAGGTCCCAGGTGTAGGACCCCAACTCTCAATAGAACACCCACCCACCAAATCAACAAAACAGATCCAGCCAGCACAGTATGACAGTATGATATATGTAAAGTTGTGAAGAAAGCAGTAAAACAACTGTACATAAAGCAAAAATAAATACAAATTCAAGCACAAATAGCATATAACACCCCAGTAAACACAAATCAAACAAGCGCTAGGAGGAACCCACAAAAAGAACCAGAAGCCCTGGTTACAGTATAAGGGTCCCCAGCAGAGTCGCCAAGCTGTCGCTCCCAAAAGATGAGACCGGGCTCAAATATGGTACAGACGCGAACGGTCGGCGAAAGGAGGTGCGAGAACACACAGGAGTGAACTCACAGGGAATGAATAGAGTCGCCAGCTAGGCATTTTTATCCCGGAGGAAAGGTAATGTTGCATAGACCTAGAAAAAGATGGATAAGATGGTTGCGAACCAGAGAGACTGAGAAAGGGGGTTGGTTACAACCTGGGAAGGTATTAGCACCCAGATTGTCCGCCGTACTCGACAGGATCCACGCTTAAAAGATTTGTGTTTTAAAGGGGTAGTGTCAGTGCAATTTGTGTGTAAAAGAGCTGGAAAACAAAATGTACAGGTGTCAGTGTAAGAGAAAAGTGAAGTGTATAAGTGAAGTGTCAGTGTAAGAACAGGAATGAAATGCTCAAGATCATGAGGCTAAAATAATGAGGCTAGAAAGAGGGGGAATATATAGATACTTTTGTTCGATAACTGTTAAGTTATGCCTACGTATCCTCTCGTGCAATGAGGAAGTCAGAACACCGTAGTTCGACCCAAAGAGACTGAAAGATGAATTGACTGATGAACTTCTTGCTTGTCTATGCTCAAGTGTATGACCTGTCTGGCTCAGGTGCAAACTGTCTTGCATTAGACGGAAGAAGCAAGTTCTCGTTTGTGAGTGAATGAGATGAGAAAAGAATCCCGAAGGAGACGATTATTGTTTGTTTTTGAGTTTTCAGTCTTTTATTGGTTTTGAGAATTTGTCATAGATTAATGAGCTTAAGTCTAAACCAATGGATTTAGTAAACTCATCACATCTTCCCTCTGTTTAGGGGTAATGAGAGTACCTTAAGTGTGAAGTCAGCTTCTCACACTTAATCATCTTTGATGTAGGATTAAGATCATTAACCTACTTGTGATTATTTAGATATTTTTTGGTGTTTTTGTTTAGTGTTAAGTAATGAGATTAATCCATAATCAAAGATTAAACAGAATCATTACACCATCCTAATAGAAGGATAATAGATGAGAATATTTAAGCTGAGGAAGGCTCCTCAACTTAATCTATGATTAGGGATTAACCTCATGACAAAACAAAGCCTTTATTAGATGGATTTTAGTTAATGGTAAGATGATGAAGTGAATTTTAGGGTTTGTAAGACAACTTGAGGGGGACTTGTCCATTAACACTAGGGTTAGTCCTTCTTAACCAGTTAAGGAAGAATTAGAACCCTAATGCAAGGCCCAAGTTACAAGTGTGATGTCTTGATGATTATTAAGATGGATTGATTAAAGGATTTAAACACATTAAGGGTTTAACACTTAGGATTAAAGTTATACACTCCATCCTAATAGAAGGATGCAGGCATAAGCTTAATCACAAAGCCTTAAAGCCTTTAGGGTTTAGTCCCTGATTATGAGATGAGGAGAGAAGACTCAAGGAGACACAAAGGCAAAACTAAGAGGGGAGACTAATCAAAACCCTAATCATTGTCATGCTTGGTTGTTCCTAAGGTTTGTGAGGTTAACAAGAGAAATCTTCAGAGGAAACACCAGGAAGCAGATGAAAGGAGCAAAGAGAAGCAAAGTAACTTGCTTCATTTAAGAAGTCAAGTCACTTGAAGAAAGAAAGTGAGAAGAAGAAGAATGAGCAAGCTCAATCTCAAACACATAACAAAATGCAGCAAGGGATGCATGAAAGAGATGAAAAGGAATTATGAGAAGTGAAGGCAAATTCACTTCTCAAAGTTGCTTACCACCTGAAAAGTTAGTGAGAAAAATGCAATGCAATGCAAAATGGAATGAAATGGCATGATGCAAACCAAAACCAGAAGCATATATGAGATGATAATGATGCTATGAGATGATGCAAACATGAATCAAGACATGAGAATGATCATACAAACATGTGGATGCAAATGAAACAAGTTTAGAACCATGAACACACATGAAAGGTTATGAGATACAAATGACATACAACATGGCAAATACATGATGCAATGATCAAACATGCTTCTCAACATATCTTAAGATGTCTAATGAATCAAATGAATGCATAAAATGTCATGGCAAGTCATGTTATGCAAGCAAATGCAAGATGAATGCAAATGAAAGCTCAAATTAGGGTTTATGATCAATGCATCAAACAAAAACCAAAATCAGAAGCAAACACCAAGATAAAAAATTGAAAATGCACTCAAAGGGACCCTAATCCTATACTAACTCAATTCCCAAAGGAGAGGTTCCAACTCTTAACCTAATTAGGGTTATGAATTTTCTAAGTTTCCTAGGGTTTTAAGGTACCTTAACAAGAAAAATGCCAAACAAAATGAAAATGAAAGATCAAATCATGCCAATTTAATCTCACAAACTACATGCTAAACACAATGCAATGCAAAAAGAATCAAGGTCCAACTCTTAATGGTTAGGCAGAAATGATTTTTGGAAGTTTGGATCAAAATAATGTCTTGAAATGATTTTAATTCCATGAAAAATTCTCAAAAGACATCAAGATCAAAAAAGAAATTTGGTTTGAGGTTTGGACAATGTTTCTAAATGATTATGAAGGTTTCATGAATTTTTTGGTGATTTTTAAATACCTAAAAGTATTTTTAATTAATTAATTCTCATTAATTAATTAAAAATAAACTTTTAAATGATTTAAAAGTTATTTTTTAATGCAAAAAATAAAAATAAAAATGTTTTTGGGTTTTAAAAATTAATGAAAATCTTGACAAAAATTTTCATAATTTTTAAATGTATTTTGCTATTTTTAATAAATATGAGAAATAAAATATAAAAAAAATGAAATAAAAATGAAAAGTATGCAGTATGAGTGGCTCAGATGGAAAGTTGGGAGATCCAGAGGCTGTGCGTGCAAGTCAACAAGACTGGGAGTAATCAAAATCCAAGGCCCAGGTTCAAAGTTCCTAAACGTGCGCAATCTGATGGCTGAGGTTTGAAGTTGATTTAATTAATTATGATTTACTTAATTAATCAAGATTAGGGCATAATGAAACATCTGGGCCGTTCACAAGCGCGCGGGAAGCAACATCCAAGGGACAAGATTCAAAGTTGCGTAATTAATCAGGCTTAACCCTAATCACCCTCAAGCGACCGGAGATGAGCTCCGGTCGTCTTCTCCGGCAGGGTCAAAACCCTAGCTTCCTCTATAGGCTACCCCAAGTCAAATTAAATGCCCAGAAACCTTCCCCTCCCCAAACTAAACCTAAATCCATCCTTAAACACCATTCATCAGCCATGAACAAAGAGAAACAAGCTCAAACTCAAACACGGGCAAAATTTCAGAGAGGCATAAAATGATCATTTCTTCACTATTTTCAAATCCAAAGACATCATTATGATCAGCACAACATACACTTCCATTTTATAACAAGAAAAGCAAGCTCTGTGAAAAAGTGTTCTTGGCCATACCTGAGCTGGAAAGCTTCAATGGTGAGCTTCCAAAGTCTCCCACTTGTGCAAATGAACTCCCTTCTGAACTCAATGGAATGCCTCAAGGCTCTTGTGGATGGCTGATTTGTGAAGGTGAGTTCTGGTGTAGCAGATTTCACAGTTATATTCTAGAGGGTTTCAAGCTGTGTTCATGGTGGATTCTGGTTCTTTTGAGTGTGTTTGATTTGTTGGTGAAGAGAAAATGAGTGTTTGATGGCTGCAGAGAGAGATTCGAAGAAGAGGAGTTTTTTGACAGATTTTGTGAGGGATGTATTATGTCTTGTTTCAATGGCCAATGCATTTCTATAACACTCCCAAGATGTATGAGTAGCCTGTGGAGCAGGTCAGTAGAGGTGGCTGCTCACTGTTCCAAGAGTATGGGGGTTTTGGCCAAAAAGTCAAGTTGATTTGTACTTGCAGCATGGGCTATGGCAGCAGCAGTCTAAGGGCTTGTCTTGCTTCAGCTTGATTCAAGGATGACCCTTGGATTGCTTGTGAATGTCTGCAGCATGTGGATCATGAGTTGTGATAGATTATGCAACTTGCCCACTTGTGTTTTCTCATGATTTTTGATTATGCACATGAGAAACTTCTTGCTGAATTTTGGTGCATGATACTTCATTTGATCATGGCAATGCATAGAAACCAATTAGTGATCACACAACTCATGGGAGAATGATTTTGCCAAGAATCCCTCTTTGCACTTTTATGAAAAATGACTTATGAAAATGTGAAAATCAAGGCAAATGAATGAGAAATCTCTTGGGCCAATTCTGATTTTAGGTCATGTGTAGCATTGGTATGATGATTAGAGATCATTTTGAAGTCACATAAAGGCTTGCCATGAGAAATTGCAAGTTTTCCATTTGGTGCATAACTTGAAATTTATTGATTTTTGCCAACTTTGATGAGCCATAACTTTTGATCCAAAATGAATTAGGTCATGTTCTTGTACTTTTTGAAAAGGGAAAGATCTATTCTACAACTTTCATGACCAAAGTTTTTCCATTTGAAGCTTTTTGAATCAAAAAGTAAAGGTTGAAAAAGTTGCCTAAAATGGCAAATTCATTAAAAGTCAAACTTGCCCAAAAAGTCAACTTTGCAAAAGACTTGAAATTCTTCAATTTTGTAAACTTCCAACATCTTCCATGATCAAATAAAGATCATATACAATCAAAATGATGAAGAACACCCCTTGGTTGGGTCATTGGGGGCCTCAGATGCC
Organism: Lathyrus aphaca; assembly: GCA_963966055.1. NCBI lineage: Eukaryota > Viridiplantae > Streptophyta > Magnoliopsida > Fabales > Fabaceae > Lathyrus > Lathyrus aphaca. The sequence continues at coordinate 515,928,407 of OZ014520.1, forward strand.
CTGATTTTGCACTGACTTGCTTGAAAAGTCAACTCTTGATCAGATGACTTCCCCATGGAGTTTCTTCATGAAAATTGATATGCATATTCCCTATACCATATAGAGACCAATGGAAACAAGAATGACCAAAAAATTTGGAGTTATGGCCTCTGAAACCAAAACCCTAATTCTAGGTCACCTGAGCAGTTAAACCTGGCTCTGCTTCCACACCATTTTCAGTTCTTGTGATTCTTTGACATTCTTGACTTTGAGAGGATATAATATGATACTTGAACACACATAGACCCCTTTGAAGTGATTGATGACCTTTGGAGTGGCTCAAGAAGCTCTTGGATTGCTCAGATCACAAACCCTAGATGCAGATGACTTTGAACCAATGCAGTGAATCAAAAATGTGATATGAGATGGTATGATTGAGTTTATGCATATGAAATGATCACAAGCCATGGTGTGAATAGGTGAGGGCAAATTTGGGGTGTCTACAGTGATCTGAACCTGGAGGAACGATCCTCTTGAGCACAAGCTCTCCCACTTGATACTCCCGAGTACGTACTCGTTGGTCGAATGCACGCTTCATTCTCCTCTGATAAAACTGACCATGACAGATAGCCGCTAATCTATTTTCCTCAATTAGAAATAGCTGATTATAACGAGCACGCACCCATTCAGCCTCATCAAGCTTTACATCCATCATCACACGCAATGAAGGGAGCTCTATTTCAACAGGCAGGACTGCTTCCATGCCATATACCAGAGAGAAGGGAGTTGCCCCTGTTGACGTCCTGACTGACGTTCGGTACCCATGCAAAGTAAATGGTAACATCTCATGCCAATCTTTGTACGTGACAACCATTTTTTGCACAATCTTCTTGATATTCTTGTTTGCTGCCTCTACCGCACCATTCATCTTTGGTCGGTAAGGAGAAGAATTGTGATGTTGTATCTTGAAGTCCTGACACAAGTCTGCCATCATCTTGTTGTTAAGATTAGAACCATTGTCAGTAATGATCCTTTCGGGTACTCCGTATCTGCATATGATATCTCTTTTCAGAAATCTTGCCACTACTTGCCGAGTGACATTGGCATAAGATGCTGCTTCAACCCATTTGGTGAAGTAATCAATCGCGACCAGGATGAAGCGATGACCATTTGAAGCAGTTTGCTCTATCTTCCCGATCATGTCAATGCCCCACATAGAAAAAGGCCAAGGATATGACATGACATTGAGTGGGCTAGGAGAAACATGCACTTTGTCTGCATATATCTGGCATTTGTGGCACTTACGAGCGAATGAACAACAGTCTGCATCCATTGTCATCCAGTAATACCCCGATCTCAGCAATTTCTTAGCCATAGCGTGCCCTCCTGCATGGGTACCGAAAGATCCTTCGTGGACTTCCTGCATTAACAGGCTTGCTTCGTGTCTATCCACGCATCTGAGCAAGAGCATGTCAAAGTTTCTCTTGTACAAAACCCCACATGTGTTCAAGAAGAAGCTAGCAGCAAGTCGCCTCAAGGTCTTCTTGTCATTGGAAGATGCCCCGGTTGGGTATTCTTGCTTTTCCATGAATAGATTGATATCAAAATACCAAGGTTTCTCGTCAGACACGGTGTCTACAGAGAAGGCATGAGCTGGAGCGTCAAGCCTGGAGATGTCAATTCTGGGCACATAATTCTAACACAAGACTTTGATAGACGAAGAAATAGTGGCCAATGCGTCGGCAAACTGATTTTCATCACGTGGTATGTGTTGAAGTTTAACTGTCGTGAAGAACGTCAACAGTTTTCTAGCATAATCCCTGTATGGAATTAGATGCTCTTGATGCATATACCACTTGCCGGTAACTTGGTTAATGACGAGGGCTGAATCTCCGAATATATCGAGGTTCTTAATCCGAAGATTAATTGCCTCCTCTATTCCCATTATGCATGCCTCGTATTCCGCTTCATTGTTGGTGTAGCCAAAAGTAATTCTGGCAGCGAAGGGTAAGTGAACACCTTCAGGATTGATAAGAACGACACCAACTCCACGACCATTGATATTGACTCCCCCATCAAACATCAACTTCCATTTGGATTCAGGGTCTGGCCCCTCCTCCGGAAGTGGTTCCTCATAATCGTTTGCTTTGAGGTACATGATGTCCTCATCAGGGAAATCAAACTTCATTGGCTGATAATCATCCTCAAGAGGTTGTTGTGCAAGGTAATCCGACAATACACTTCCCTTGATGGCTTACTGAGAAGTATATTGGATGTCATATTCAGTTAAAATCATCTGCCACCTAGCAACCCTTCCGGTTAACGTTGGTTTCTCAAAGATGTACTTGACAGGATCCATTTTGGAAATGAGCAGTGTGGTATGAGTCAACATGTACTGCCTCAGTCGGCGAGCAGCCCATACCAAAGCACAGCAAGTTTTCTCGAGCAGTGAGTAACGGGATTCACAGTCGGTAAACTTTTTGCTAAGGTAATAAATAGCGTACTCTTTTCGACCAGACTCGTCATGTTGGCCTAGAACACACCCCATTGACCCTTCTAGCACGGTCAAGTACATGATTAAAGGTCTTCCTTCCACTGGAGGCATTAGAATTGGAGGCTCCTGCAAATATTCTTTTATTTTGTCGAAAGCTCTTTGGCAGTCATCATTCCACCTGACCGTTTGCTCTTTTCTTTGCAATTTGAATATTGGTTCGCACGTGGCAGTTAGATGAGATATGAACCGAGAAATGTAGTTCAACCTCCCTAAAAACCCGCGCACTTCTTTTTCTGTCTTTGGTGCAGGCATATCTTGAATTGATTATACCTTTGCAGGATCTACCTCAATTCCTTTCTGACTAACAATGAAACCCAGCAGTTTCCCATAACGCACTCCGAAAGTGCACTTGTTTGGATTCAACCTCAGTTTGTATTTGATCATTCTATCAAACAGCTTCTTCAGGTTGACCAGATGCTCTTCTTCGTCTCGGGACTTAGCAATCATATCGTCCACATAACACTCAATCTCCTTGTGTATCATGTCATGGAACAATGTGACCATCGCCCGCTGATAAGTTACCCCGGCGTTCTTCAAACCAAAGGGCATGACCTTGTAGCAGAATGTACCCCATGGGGTAATGAACGTTGTCTTCTCCATGTCTTCCGGTGCCATCTTAATCTGATTATATCCGGAGAAGCCATCCATGAAGGAAAATACCGAGAATTGAGCAGTATTGTCTACCAACACGTCAATGTGTGGCAACGGAAAGTCATCTTTTGGGCTATCTCTATTCAAATCCCGGTAGTCAATGCACATCCGGACCTTGTCGTCCTTCTTTGGTACAGGTACGATGTTAGCTACCCAAGGTGGGTAACTAGTCACAGCAAGGAAACCGGCATCCCATTGCTTCTAAACCTCCTCTTTGATCTTCATTGCCATGTCAGGACGAGTTCTTCTCAATTTCTGTTTCACAGGAGGACAGTCCTCTCTAAAAGGTAGCTTATGCACAACGATGTCGGTATCCAACCCTGGCATATCTTGGTATGACCAAGAAAAGATATCCACATACTCTCTCAGCATACTGATCAGCTCTTTCTTGATGTCGGCCTGCAAACTGGCCCCAATTTTGATCTCTTTCTTAGCATCTTCACTGCCAATGTTGATGATCTCAATCTCTTCTTGATGAGGCTGAATAACCTGTTCCTCTTGTTTCAATAATCTAACCAATTCTTCAGGGAGGTCACAGTCTTCCTCAACCCCTTCATCAGCTTGGTAGACAGGATTTCCAAAGTCATGTGTAGTCATAGCAGGAACGTTATCAATGGAATCCGGATGATCAACACTACACAGATGATGTGCTTATTCAGAATCTGCTTATTTTGAAAAAGAGACGCTAACATAAAAAACCAAAAAGGAAAACACATTGCCATTTTTATATTTTTTTGAAAAAGTTAAAAACAAAGAAAGAGAACACAATTTGTCTGAAAATGTCCTTTTATTTCATAGCAAAATAAGATGCAATACAAAACATGGTGGCCCAATATAATGGATCCTAGCATCTTGGGCAGAATGCTGGATTTGACAATGTAGTATGCTAATAAAAGGAAACAAAATAATTAATCTGAGTGCCATGTGACTTGGACTATGTCTTCAGCAGACCAGTTTGTTAGCTCCTCGCCAGGCGCACACGGGTGAATCCAGTTGTTCCAGTCACCGTCACCGTCCCCATCTTGGCTTGTCACACAGATCTGGTTGCGGTCGAGCAATCCAGCGCTTGTAAATGTGATGGCTTTACCACTTGGAGTAGATCCATCAGGCTGATACCCTAAGCCAAACTTGTCGTCTTTCTTTTCCAGCTCCAGCAATTTACCCCAGCCTTGGGCACTTCCTAATTGAACAACCTCCTTTGCCTGCTTGTAGGAATGGATGGATGTACCTTCTTTCTCACTGCTCTTCTCCACGGGAGTCAAGATGCTGACATTGATTGCTTCGAAGGCTTGACATAAAGTCTCATGGATCTCTCCATCCATCTCTACATACTTGAACGTCGACAAGTGGCTTACAAATATGTCTTCCTCTCCGCAGACTGTGATTACCTAGCCGTCAACCACATATTTGAGCTTCTGATGCAGGGTTGAAGTAACAGCTCCAGCAGCATGTATCCATGGGCGTCCCAACAAGCAACTATATGCAGGCTGGATGTCCATGACGTAGAAGACACTTTTGAAGACTTGAGAACCTATCTTGACGGGCAACTCAACTTCTCCAAAAACTGATCTTCTTGAACCATCGAAAGCTTTGACAATTAGATCACTTGGTCTCAGGACTATCCCATCAACATTGAGCTTCATTAATGCCTTCTTCGGAAGCACATTAAGGGAAGAGCCTGTGTCTACAAGAACGTATGACAACACATCACCCTTGCACTCCATAGTGATATGTAGTGCTTTGTTGTGGTTTCTGCCCTATGACGTGAGGTCTCTGTCTGTAAAGCCTAGCCCATGACTTGCATTAACACTGCCTACAACAGCTTCAAGTTGGTTGATAGTGATTTCCTGAGGAACATAGGCCATCTGCAGCACTTTCAGTAAGGCCTCTCTGTGTGCGGGAGAACACATCAGCAGTGATAAGATGGATATCTTGTAAGGTGTCTGGTTCAGTTGATCGACCACCTTATAGTCACTCTTTTTGATAATACGCATGAATTCCTCGACCAATTTTTTAAATGTACCCTGCCCAGCAACAGGAGTAGTTGATTCATCAGTCACAACTTGTTTTCCTTTGGCTTTGGACGAAGCCTCAGCCTCAGGATCCCCTCTCAGCACAGGGGGAGCAAATAAACGACCACTTCTGGTGAAACCTCCAACTCCTCCGACATTCTCTACAGTCGGGTCCATAGCAACATACTTGCTCTCAATCTTCTGTCCAGCCACATAAACATCTGAGCCATAATGCCAAGGAATGGCTTTATCGTCTGTGTAAGGAACAGGCCCAGGTACGGTAATAGTCACGGGACTAATCTCAGGAGCATAAATTGTAACAGGCTCTCTTCTGACAGGCATGTTAGCTTCATCATAGAAAATAGTAATGGTTGACACATCATCAGCTTCATTACCAACTTTATCGAACTGTAAGGATCCATCATCAATCAAACTCTGCAAACCCATCTTCAGCTTCTCACAGCCATTCTCAGCCTTCAGACAGTCTTCACAATCAAAACAGTAACCAGGAAACACTTGACCATTCAGCAGTCTCTCTTTTACTACCCTCAAAGGAGTCTTCACTTCCTCAATACTCAGCACAAGACTTAACTTTTCACCATCCTCAACAACATTAATTCTTGCCCCTCCATGATTAGGGATAGGGTTCGAAGTAACATTCGGCGGTGGTGCAAAGTTGATTGCTTTGGAGTCTATAAGATCTTGAACCTTGTGATGGAGTGCCATGCACTTCTCAGTCGAGTGCCCGGGTGCTCCAGAGTGGAAAGCGCATCGTGCATTGACATCATAACCAACTGGAAGCTCTCCAGGAGGTGGTGGTGCCAAAGTTCTCAGTTGAATCAGGTTCAAATCCAGCAGTCTTGGAAGCAAAGCAGCATAAGTCATAGGGATGGTACGGTCTCTGCTTATAATTGTTTCTGGGTTGTTGTTGTTGTTGTTGATGTTGTTGAGGTTGCATCTGTTGCACTGGAGCAGAAGGAATTGTGACAGCTGCCACATGCTCATACGGTCTTCTATAACCACGGCCCCGGCCTCGGCCAAATACAGCATTTGTCTCACCCTCTCTTCTCCTAGGAGGTCCACTGAAAGCTTTCCTCGCTCCATTCGAGCTGCTAGCACTTGGATCTTGGATCTTCCCCATCTTCAGCAAGGTCTCAACCATCTCTCCAGCAATAACAATATCATTGAATTTGGTGGCAGAGCTGGACGCCAATCTTTCAAGAAACACACCCTGCAAAGTCCCCATAAACATGTCAGCCATTTCGTTCTCTAGCAGCGGTGGTTGCACTCTGGCAGCGAGCTGACGCCACCTCTGAGCATATTCTTTGAAACCTTCCTTAGCAGTCTGAGCCATGTGTTGCAATTGCGTTCGGTTTGGAGCCATGTCCAAATTATATTGATATTGTCTCACAAAAGCTTCTGCTAGATCTTTCCAGCTCTTGATATTGACTCTGCTAAGCTTCATATACCATTCCAGAGAAGCTCCAACCAATTTGTCTTGAAAATAGTACATCCATAGTTTTTCATCATCCGTGTGAGCAGCGATCCTCCCTACGAAAGACTGAAGATGGGTCTTCAGGCATGCAGTGCCATTATATTTCTCAAAGGTTGGTACTTTGAACTTGTATGGGATCCTGACCCCAGGAACCAAGCCCAAGTCTGTTATGTCAAATCCCAAGGAGCTCTGGGATTGAATAGCTTTGATTTGTTCTGCCATTTCCTCAAACCTCTTGTTCATCTCAGCACCCTGACCTTCAGCTTCGTCAAGCAGAGTGAACTGTTCGTCTTGATTATCCATTTGCACATTATTCAACCCATCATTGATTATTGTCACCCCTGGCTGTGTAACAGGGATTTCCACTTGTCGTGCGCCCGCACCATTACAATTATCAACAGCAGCAACAATGTTGTTCCTGGTTTGATTCTCAATCAACTCCCGCAGACGCTCTTGGTTCTGACCCATGCCTGCCATCAGAGTCATAAAGTTATCCATTCTCAGCCTCAAATCTGCTAAGTCAGCTTGCATCTGGTCCATGATTCGCTCTCTGTTAATCTTTGTTGGACATCTATGTGCGACTGGTTGTTCCCGAACTTTCCGGGGAGCTATAGTGCCTGAAACACAAAACACGTTAGCAACTGAGACACTACCTGCAAAACAAACAAACAGGTTATATGCAATGCAATGTAACTGTTCATGTTCCCAGGTTTTAAGCACTTGCATGCCCCAGTTCTGGCATCTATTCTCAGACAGTCACTTTGAAGATTATCTTTCAAACTTTCTCTTTGACAAGTGTTCAGTCATTAGCAGTAATCAGACAAACGAGTCTCGCACATTCAGAAATGATAACTTGCATATCAATATTGTATATGAACAAACCACTGCCAGCTAAAATTCAGAATACAAACAGAAATATTCCCCGAAGGGTTACAATCCAGTACATGAATAAAAGACAGAGCAAAAAAGCAAGACTCCTACAACAAGTCTGTAGGTAGTCTGAAAAATAAACTAAGCTAAGGATCCAGGCTCTGCCACCTCTGCTCTGCTCTTCTTGACACCCGCTCTCTGCTTGAGCTCTTCAATCTCTCTCCTTGCTTCCTCTAGAGCTAACTGACTTTGTGCTAGCTGCTGGGTCTTTTCCCTCCGGATGGTGTGGACTTGCTCCACCTCTTCCTTCTTTAAGGCCATCTGAACTTCAAAGAACTCTTATTTTTCTCTGAACTTCTTTTGCTCTTCCTCCCTTTGGCCTTGCAACCAAACAATGGATTGACGAGCATCCTTGAGAGTCTTTAAAGTCTTTTTGCGTTCAGCTTCTCTTTTAGCCTCCATCAGACCCAACCTGTGGAAATGGGCTTCCCTTCCAGCAAAGTCCTTCTCTTTGGCTTCCAAAGAGACTTGGAGTTTCTGCAGCTTGTCTTCAGCTTCATTCTTGGCCCTGTTGGCATGATGGTACAGGCTTACCATCTCAGCATTCTCCACTCTAACTTCATGCAGCTGAGCTTCTAGCTTCTTGTACTCTTCAAAGGAAACAGTACTATTCTGACTTGGCACCTCTCTTAAAGTGGAGCTTCAACTGAAAAAGGCATGAGAACTTCTTCTACATGTCTTTGCAACCATGCAGCATAGGGTGGATACGTCTTGGGATCAACTCTGCCGAAGTCTTTCTTACCCTTCCTTATCCTGTGAGCCCAGGCTTGGACTGCCTGTTGAACTAACTCCTTGTTCCTTTCAACAGGAAAATACAAAGATTCAGCAAACTCTTCCATCTGTGGAGGATCTTTCAAAGGATAACCAAACTGTTTTCTGGCTAATGATGGATGATAACTGATGACACCTTTCCTTCCCAGCAAAGGCACTCCAACAAATCTTCCGCAACTGACCAGCAACTCTTTACCTAGCAGATCTCTGTCATATCCCCAGGCAATATCTTCAACAGTCAACCCCATCAGTCTTTTGGACCATCTCCATTCATCCCTCATCTCCTTGAAGGCACCTGATTTAGGCAACTGTCTGGCAAACCACTCAGTAAACAAAGAAGCACAGCAGCAAATTGGACCACCCCTACCTTTCTCATTTCTGTAATGAACACTGTAGTAGAAGTCACCCAACAGAGTAGGCACTGGATTGCCTTTTGCAAAGATTGGGATCACCTCCAAGCTGACAAATTCTTTCTCTCTAGGAAACAAGCTGGACGCATATACCATCAATGCAAGCAAAGTACCAAAGTCATTCCACTTAGCCTCTGTAGCATACCTTTCTGCCTCTGGGATGAGCACACTCCAAGGGAGTCCTTTGCCTTCACTATCTTGCAGAGCCCTCTTGACTGTAGCAGCTGGAAATCTACAAACCTTGGCTATGTCTTCATCTTTAAGCACAACCTCATACCCATAAAATGGCAAGGTCTCTCTGACTGGAATATTCAGCATGCTGGCAATCTCTTCCAATATGGGAGCTAAGATGTAACCTGGAAAAACAAAGCAACGCAGCAGAGGATCATAAAATTGCAACAAGGTATGCAAACTGTCTTTCTGGTATGCAGTGGGCTTGTCTACAAACTTCAGTATCTGGCCATATCTTTTCTTGAAATTGCCCAAGACTTGGTCGTTCATCAGACTTACTAACTTCTGAACACTTCTAACTTCAGGCTGAAGAAAGGTATAATGAACATTCTTTTTCCTTGGAACTCTTCTGATTTCTTCCATGGAGATAAGATTACCAGAACTGGGAATTGATTATGAACAATGTCCTGAAAAATGGGAAACATAAACAGTTAATGCAAAGAAAGATGCAAATGCAATGCAATGCAGGCATATGATCAACTGGGACCATCTGAACTGGACACTGACAAGGGCCCCTCGGAACATTGGCAAACCAAAAGTCCTCTAAGTCACAACTCTCTGATAATCACAACTCTCTGGAGAAGATCTCAGAACCATAGTACTAAGAAATCCAGAACAAGAAAACCAGTATCAAGAAAACCATAACTCCAGAACCATAGGACCATAGAACCAGAAATCACAATCATAGGACCACAGGTCATAACAAGGACCACTAAATAATGAGTGTATGTTGAGGCCATGGGTTCCTGCACACCTGTAAACCCCTTCCAATCTCACTGGTAATAGGCTCCGGGTCAGACATCACAGACTCTCAAAGTCGAATAGCAATAATATTGTCACCATCTCCGAGAAATGGCTCATGACCAAATCAGGGAATCGATTTGGTATTATATACTACGCAGGGAGGCCTCAGCTGAGTCTAGGACACAAGGTCATCCTATGTGATCCCTAGGTGGGCCCTCGGATGCGAATGGGTTTGCCACAAAATGTGGGCTGCCACTGTCATCACTAAAGAGGGATGTTTCCACAAGGTTCTCAATGATCGGTCCCCAGCTGCACATAACTGTCAAGGTTATGTAATGAGAGAGGAAGATCCCCAAATCAAGACATTTCCAAGACAATCGCAACCTGGGTGTGGAACTCACTACTACCCCCATGACAAGATCTCATGAGGCCAAAGTGGAACCACTCTAAGTCCTAAGGTGCACTCGAGCCGTGGTAATGAGCTCATCTCTCAAGAACAAGTAACACCCATCCCACCAAACAGAAAACCAGTCCAGACAGTCCAGTATATATACATGATGCAGAAAATAAATACTGAAAATGGTAAATAAAGCTGTAAATAAAGCTGTAAACAAGCAACAATAAAATACAACAAGCCACAACAAACAAACATCACCCAATGAAACAGAAACACACAAGCGCTAGGAGAGACTCACGGGGGAACTAGAGATTCTGGGTTCGGTCCCCAGCAGAGTCGCCAACTGTTGCTCCCCGGATTTCCATCCTGGTACAAACGCGAAAGTGGCGTGGAAAAGAATAGAGTCGCCAGCCAGACATTTTTATCCCGAAGAAAGGGAATGGTAATGCTGCACAAACAAGAAGAAAGAAAGAGGAAGGACACAGGTCCTACGAACCAAAGAGACTGAGTTCGGGAGTCGGTTACGACCTGGGAAGGTATTAGCACCCAGATCGTCCGCCGTACCCGACGGGATCCACGCTTGCAAAGAAAATTGTTTCAAAGGGTGAGGGTATGAAAGCTGCTGCAAAGAAATGAAAATGAAAAGAAAATGGAACTGGAAAGGAACTGAAATAAGAAAAGAAAAGAAAAAAAAATGTAGGGAAAATAAAGATTGTGCTCGAACGGGCCCTACCCCGCTGCCTACGTACCTCATCAGGATAATGAGGATCAGAGACGCCTTAGTTCCCCTAACTAGGGGTACTAAAAGGAAATTGCTGGTGAATTCAGGCTTGAATTGCCTATGTCATTGCTCAGGTGTTGCAGACTCGGACGACGAGTGCGTAACCGTCTTGCAAAATGACAAGTAGGAGCAAGTTCGCGTACGGAGCGAAAGAGATGAGAAAATAATTCCCGAAGGAAAGACGCTTATTGTTTGTTTGTGTTTTTTAGAAGCTTTTATGAGTGTGTCACAAGGAAGTGAACTCAAGCTCTTTTCCATGGAATGTGTGTTGCACCCCAAAATATGCCCTCACAAAACAAGACTTTGTACACTAATAGGTTCACAAGGTTCACAAGGTTCACAAGACATCTTATGAGGTTCACAAAGTTCACAATTAGTCAGAAGATTTGACATTTCCCTCAGACAATGCATCCTCCTAAGCAATGCATCCTAAACTAGGGTTTTGACTTTAATCAGGCTAAATGGACTTCCAAGACTTCAAGTGAGCTTCATAACATCTTATATGTGTTTAAGAATCCCCATGACAAATTTCAAGACTTTTCCCAAAGGTTTGCTCAGTCAGATGATCAGATAGGTTAAAATCAGTCAAAGTAGTTAAAAAGTCAAACTGATGTCAACTGTGGTCAAACCAAAGTCAAACTTCATGATTTTTTGCCAACATCAAGTATATGAAGTAAAATTCATCATTTGATCAAGGGTTGATCATGATTCATCAAGGAGATTTCAGATCATCAAGAATCAGGAGTTTCTAAATTAGGGTTTCCTCAGGAAAAGTCAACTGAACTTTGACCAGCCATAACTTTCACATGCTTCATCAAATTTTTCCCATCCAAAGCTCATTTTTAAGGAAATTGAATTCTCTACAACTTTGTGTATCACAAGCCAAGCCCAAAAATGCTTCATTTGGAAGGTATGAGCTAAGACATTATAGGTCCTTTTAAAAGTCAACAAAAAGTCAACAACTTCAAAAGAGCATAACTTGAGAATGGTAAAAGATATGGACATGAGACCAAAGAGGTTGGTTAGAGGACTCTTTAAGCTTTCCAAAATGTCCAAGAACACCTTCATAGCATTAAAATTGAAGGATTTGTGCCCTTGCAAAGTTGGGAAATTTTTGAGAGGTTTATGAAGCAAATGGGGTCTTAAAACCATAATTCACCAAATGGGCTTGCTTTGTTATGATCCAAACACTTCCATGACATCATGCACGAATTAAAATTTATTTATTCATAATTTTATTCATTTTATTTTATTTATTATGATTTTTTATGTTAAAAATCATTTTAAATTAAAATAAAATATAAAAGGATGGATATTTGATTTGATTTTGGTTCTAGAAGGTCTTAATATTCATTTAAAAGTTAATTGGAATCATATAAAATCAGATCAACCAAAATAGCAAGGAGATATTAGATTTTTTTTCAATATTTGAATCATATCTTTCTTCATGATCAAGCTATCCAAAAGTCCAAAGAATAGATTGATTTTTTGACCTAATTTTCTTTTACTATATAACCACAACAACATCACAAGACAAAAAAAAAGGATGGAGAGCAAGAGGATGATATTCATACTTTAAAATTTCACATAATTCAAAATTAGGTTTCCACAATCCACCACTTTTACTAGTTGATTAAAGGCTGCAAATGAATCCTTGAGGTTTCCTGAACCTATTCCAATCATCCTCATCATCAAATTCATGCCAAATCATACAAACCAAATTCATATTTTTGCCTTTCTTTTGATTTTTTTCAATTTCAATGATTTACGCATGATTAATTGATTTTGATTACATAATATGTTTGTTTGATTGTGTAGATGGTTTTTGGATAGTTGGATTTAAGTTTCGATGCAGGAATCATAGGGCACCATGGAGAATTAAACTCTTGGTTAATCTGCTGTAATCTGTTTTCGTCGATACTTCGAAGGCTGCAGTAGTGATAAACATTACAGGCTGACAGGTAAGTCAGGTAAGTACTACTGTTTCGATTTGCTCCGAATGTTTTCCAGAAATTCAGAAAAAAAATCGACAAACAATACTCTTTTAGAATAGAATTCTAAAAGATTTTGACCCTCAAAATCGCAAATTCCTCTTTTTTCTATTTAATTTGATTTATTTTCTATTTTCATATTCTCAAAAAAATCTAAAAAAAATTGTGCGTTCTTTATTTGATTTTATTAGATTTTTAGCATCGTTTTAATATTTTTTAGATTTTATTTTAATCGCTTTTCTTATTTTTCATTATTTTAAAATCTGCAGCAATTTTATTTGATCCTGTTTATTTCTTTTTTTATTCTTCCAACAGTATATACCAAAAATATGCAGGTGGGAGGAAGAAGATGGCGTGGGTTCAACACTCATTCCCAATATTTTGGCAAAGAAACATGGGTTCTTCATCATTTTTTTTTCTTAATTTATCTTTTAAACATGGCTAACCTATTATTTTTAATTAACTTTTTTTAACAAATCTTTTTTTTATTAAATTTAGGTTAGCATTTTTTTATTAGTATTATTACTTTTATATTTAGGTTTATTAAAACCTCAATTTTTTTTTTATAAAAATCTTAATCAACCTTTAAATGTTTTTTAATTTAATTAATTCTCATAATTCATTTTTCTTAGATTTATTTAATTATTAGGCTATTTTAATATAAACTGTTTATATATTTTCTTTTGTAAAACTTAACCTTGGAAAATTTTGTTTTACTAACATGTTTTTTTTCATTTTTATTGTATAATAGGTATTTGTTACACTTATTCATATGCAGCAGGCCCACAAACTAGTGGTAAGGAACTGAGGTTTGGAGCCTTTTGATGAAGAAACGTGGGTGTCCCAGTGACAAAGAACTCAATGAAGCAAAAAGGGCAAACCCCCAATATTTTGGGTATCTCTAACTTTATTTTTCCCTTTTTCATCAAATTATGTATTTTCTTTGAATTTCCTTATTATTATTATTAAACTAATTTCTAAAAGATAAAACATAATCCGTTTTTTATTTTATTTTTAAAACTTACATTTTTATTATAAACCTTAATTTTTTTTTCATAAACCTTAATTTTTTCCCTAAACCCTAATTTTATTAACCCTAATTTTTATTAACTTTAATATTTAACTTAATTAAATAATTAATCATTTTTTATTATAAGTAATTATTATTTGTTTATTATTATAATTGTTATAATTTTCTTCTAAAAATTTTCTAAATCATTTATTTAACTTAAAAAATAATATTTTCTCTTAGATTGTTATTTTTCTTTATATTTTTGCTAACCCTTTTATTATTATTATTATTTCATTATTACTAACCATTTAAATTATTGCTTATTTATTTTCTATTTTATCGTTATTATTATTTTTCCGATTATATTGTAACTATCCCAAAGCTTTGTAATAGTTTAGGTTTATATTTTTGCTTTATTTTTATTGTAAAGATATTAACTGTGTGGTTAGTAACTATAGGGTGTGCATAACATGTTTGCGATTACAATTAATTTAGAAAATTAATTAAATAAGATAAATACTTGAACATGAACACTCACACACGTAAGTCGATCTTTGATCGCCATCCTACACTTTCTAAGGTTACCTCTCATGTTGCCTAAATCAAAAGGTCAAGTAAGGTGTCTAAAAGCAAAGTCCCTTCTCATAAACAAATCATCTAGTCCCTTTAAAAATTATAAGATCAAGTCCCTTCGACGTTGCCTTCGTAAATGATCTTGTCCCTTTCGAATAAAAGATGATAAGTCCCTTCGAATTGCTAAGACACTTTACAGTTGCCTAAACACAGATGACCCTTCACATGTCCCTTACAACATCCAAGGTAATGACTACCTATTCCTTAATAATAGGGATAGTCTTACCATTGAAAGAACATTTAAGAACAGTAAAGATCTAAACATAGGGTAGGTTCCTCTTAAGTACTTGCTCACTTATTCAAAAATACTTCATTACACTTCACATTTTAAACAATTTTCAAAACAAAGTCTTTATATATATCCGTACAAGGATCATTATAAAGTACTTAAGAAAATTTTTAATCACACACTTCATTTTCTCAAAACAGTTTAAAGTGAGCTAAGTAACTAGGAGCCCATGGATAACCATGGATATAAAGGGTGCTAACACCTTCCCTTTGTATAACCTACCCCCCGAACCCAAAAATCTTTTAAGGTCTTTCCTGTTCTTTTATGCCCTTTCCTTTGGATAAAATAAAAGTCGGTGGCGACTCTTGCTATCCGCAACATTTAACTAAAGTCAGTTCTCCCACCGTGTTACAGAACTGGCGACTCTGTTGGGGATTTAATAAAAGAGGGGTACCCTTAGGAATTAGATCATGTTAAAATTGTTTGCCTTGTTTGCTTTATACTTACTTGTTGGGTGCTCTTATGTGTGAAAGATCCTAACCCGGATCTAGTGTACCTTAGGTAAATGGCAATAGACCAAGGAAACTGTACGGCGTATACCGATATGGTTGATCTGGTGGCCATAGTTAGTGTGACTTCTTGGTTGGTGCTTATGTTCCTTAAGTCAAGTTGAGGATAATATGAGGCTGCCATATGTTGTCAATACACTAACTAACTTTTAGAAACCTAGTTATCCCATCTTGGCCTTTAGAAAGTAGTGAGATAACCGGCTTTGGTGAAGACTGAAGTTGGTTGATACTCGATACTACGCTCATTGAGATTCTAAACTTGGAGGGTTTTGGTTGGCAAGTAAGTTGCCTACTGAACAACCACCCTTGTGAAGGATCAATGATATTGAGATCCCTTAGAACCTGGTTACTTTATAGGACAGGGTGAACCATCTAAACTTCAGGGGAGGGTACTTACCTTTGAACCTCATGCAAGCCTTTAAACCTAGGGCTATGGTGTGACTTGTTTGTGTGTGCCACATGTTTGTGATTGAGCATAACATCATAGCATCATCATGCATCATAAGCATAGCATTTTCACTAACCATTTCAAGGACCAAAGGATTTATCTTTGTTCTTTGTTACAGGTTATAGCTTCTGCTCGTAGGAATACCATCCGAATCAACTTTGTAGGAATACCTCCCAAGCTTAAAGAATTGGTTTCCCAAGTTTCTGAAAACTCTCAGTTCATCAAGAGACATGGTCACCTATTGGATCTAGTCACTTCAGGGTTCAATGAAGACATGATGAGTGTTCTGTTTCAGTTCTTTGATCCTAAGCACCATTGCTTCACATTCCCCGACTATCAACTGGTTCCTACAATGGAAGAGTTTTCCAAACTTCTAGGTATACCTGTCCTTGATCAGAGACCCTTCACAGGCTTGGAAAAAGAGCCTAAACCTGAAGTCATTGTTGCAGCTCTACATTTAAAGAAATCATACATTGTTTTAGAAACGAGAAGCGGAGTTAAGGGTATTCTTGCTAAGGTGTTGATGGAGAAGGCTCAAGTGTTCTTGAAGGCTATGAGCTATGATGCTTTTGAGGAGATCTTAGCCTTGCTGATTTATGGCTTAGTGTTGTTCCCCAATCCAGATCAGTTCATAGACATTCACGCCATCAACATATTTCTGAGTCACAATCCAGTGCCTACATTGCTTGGAGACATCTTACACTCTCTTCATACTCGTACTACAAAGGCACGAGGAACTCTAATGTGTTGCATACCTTTGCTATCTAGGTGGTTTATTTCTCACCTTCCTCGATCAGTGATGAAGAATGAACATGGGTTAAGGTGGTATAAGAGAATTATGTCACTTTCACATTCAGATATTCATCGGAGTTCTAGATCTATGGAGAATGTTACTATCATTGACCGTTATGGGGAGTTCCCTAATGTGCCACTCCTTGGGATAAGAGGGGGCATTACCTATAATCCTTCCTTAGCTCTATGTCAGTTTGGTTACGCTCGGAGTGATGGTCCTCATGACATGATGATTCAGGGTATTGTGTTCGACTACGACAACGATCTTCAAGGTTACCGTCAAAGGTTCATACAAGCATGGGGTAAAGTGAACAAGGTTGACAGCAAGACTCTAGAACCAAAGTACACTATTCCTATGGAACCTTATCTCAGATGGGTGCGATCTCGTGCTTAGCCTCTTATGATGCCATATCCTGCTATCCTGCCAGTTACCATGGAGCCTGTTGCTGAAGGAGATACTTCTTATATCATTCTTCATTCAGACATGCCCACTGACATGGAGGAGTTACAAAGGTCCTGGATCCAGTTGAAGGAGAAAAGAGATACTTTTGAGACTCATTACAAAGCAAGTCAAGAAAGAATCCTGGAGCTAACAAAACAACTTCACGAGGAGAGGAATCTCAACTCATACCTCAACACAAAAAGGAAACATCCATGGGAGACTTAAAACCCCATTTTTTGTATTCATTTCATTTTTATTGTAAGCCCAAGGGGCAAACAAGTTTATTTGCTTACTAATAAAAGTTTACTTTATGGTTGTTTAAACAAATTTAAATCCTGCGGTCCTTGAAAACATTGCATACGCATTTACATACCATATCATTGCATCACAGGTTTCTTATGAACAGGTATCTTATCTTCTCATTGTTTATTTCAAAGCAGAAATGGCTCTCGAACAATCTGTCAAAGATCTTCAAGCTCAGAATGCTCAGTTTCAGGAAGTGATTCTGAATTTGTCCAAGGGGCAAGAAGAGTTAAAAGCACTCCTCTCTAAGGACATGAAGAAGAAGAATCCTGAGGACAACAAAGATGATCAGCTGAAACAACTACAAGCTGAGATGGCAGAGATGAGGATCCAGATGAATGGCCAAATGGCTCTTATCCATAGTTTGGCCCAGGGGCAAGAAGAGCTGAGAAGCTTTGTCAATAAGCTTCGACATAATGGGGTTGGGAATCTAATCACCAGTTAACCTCCATTGAAACAAGCTGACTTGGCTGAAAGGAAAGTAAGGATAAGAGAAGGAAAGAGCAGGCTACCACTGATTGTTCTTCAATGGAAGAAGGAAGACCTTTTAAGATTAATCCACTTCGACTAAAGGAATATAAAAGACAGTTCATCAAATTCAACACGCCAATGCCACAAATGCTGCAATGCTTGTTGGAAATGAAGCTAATTTCCTTGGAAAATTCTCCTAAAAATCCTAATACCTCTTCTCCTCGCTATAATCCCAAAGCAAGGTGTATGTATCACTCCGACTGTCCTGGACATGACACTAATAACTGTTGGGCATTGAAGAATAAGATTCAAGACCTAATCGGCGAAGGAATACTCGAGGTTACTCCAGAAGGCCAGGTTGAGTTCTTCTATCGTCCATCAAGCATCAAAGTTTCCAGATAACTGGAGTAACGGGTTTAGAGGAAGAGGCTTTGAGAAGATTTGAATTTTCATTTGTAATTTCTTTTGTTTGTTTAAACACTTACTATTATGTTAAACTTTTGTTTTCATTAATGCATTGCATATGTTTGTCTTGAATTAATCCATTCGTTTCACTATATTTTGAACTATGCTTCATATTTCTATTTTGTGATATTTAACTCCTGACAAAGCTATAAGCCTGTAGAGGGAGGATGACGAAAACAATACCATAATATTAGGCAGTATGCTTTTGAACAGACTATGCTGACGATGTACAAGCATTGTTTCAATTCCTAAACAGTGGAGATATAAGGAAGTTAATCCCTAGTCAACCCTTTTGAGCCTATGAAGTAGGAGTTTTTATTCTTGCACAAATTAAAACCCTTATTCATAACCTGGGGCAGGGTAGTTACTCGGTTAACTCAAATATGCCAATTATCTGTGTTGTACACAACTAATGATGGTTCTCTGTAATCATTAAACCTGACAGTCAATATCTAGCAACAAAAAAAAGCTCACTAAGTCAAAACCTATGAAGGAGACTTAATAATAAAATTAAGACATCCCGCTGACTGTAACCTTGAAATAAACAGTTCAGGCAAAAAGAAGGGATAACAAAGTCAAAAGAAAAAAGAGGTCACTATGAATCCTCAACAAAGAAAGATGACTGAATGTTCAAATAAATTTTTGGTTTCTGAACCATCACAAATGTCAGTGTTACAATACCAAACTTCTTTGGAGCTTCAATGCATAAGTTAACCGAACATAGGACTGAAGAACATCATGGAGATTGGGTTGGGTACAAATAAAATTTGAGCCTTTATCCTTTGTTTCTTAAACCGTGAACCAGGCCACGTTACAACCCTTTAAAAGTCCTAACTGAAGCATGGTTAGTTCGAAAGCGTACTGCTACAAAAAGGCATCCTGACTCCTTTAGGGCTTATTATAAAACTTGAGTTAATATCACAGTTTTCACAAAAACTGTTTTTCTAAAATAACTCTTTTTCAAAACTTCAAGACAGACATAAGCATTGCATTTTTGAATATATTTGTTTGCATATACCTGAGTGTTTGATAAACAGAGAAACTTACAGGATGAATGTTCAATGAACCAAAGTCCTTCCGATAAACAAAGTTTCTTCCTGGATCAAAGTCCATGTATACAAAGGGGCATAGTCATTATCTCCCAATCAAGGGGCAGGCCATGATATGTCCTAACTCATTTGGGGCAATCAGGATAGGATTCAATTATGTTTAAATAGCTAGGGGCAACTCTCCTCGTATATTTGAATTACCAAGGGTAACATTATAAAGTTCATGATGTCAGGGGCATATTATTGTGGGGCATTCTGCTTATTTCTCTTGAGGTAACTACATTCAGATACTTCCATTATGGGACAATTCATCCTCAACCAAAGGGGGCAATGCTTTCTTTTCAAATCTAATATCCGGAGCGTATATGATCCATCACAATTTGAAGACACGTTCCTCTCATTGTATTACCTTGATATTGGATTCTCAGCAGAAACCATTGTGTAGATTAATTGTCTACGCCAGTAGTATCAGATGGTGTCAGTATCATGTCTTCAGATCCAGCTATGAGGATTGCGGGGAAGGTATTCAGGAAAGTTAAGAATCTCAGGAGCTCTAAGTCGAATTGGTTATACACTTTCAATATTGAAACAATTTTGTTTCGAGTTCAGCTTTACTTTTCCCTCTTTATTCAAGTAGGAAATGCTTTTTGAATCTAGATTTACTTTCACCCTATTTACATAAGCGGAATGTCCATTGGTTGTGTTTGAATGTATGTATGCTTTTGAATATGATTGATGTTTACCAGAAATGCATAAAATGCTGGAATATGATTGATGTTTACCAGAAATGCATGAAAATGCAGTAATAGTATTTACTAAAGACGAACGAGGGTAGTATTTCAACGAAGCTTCGCCGGTTCATCCCCACAAGACAGCTACAAATCCCCTAGTAGGGCAAATCCATCTTCATAAATACTTCGAGTCACATCTCCCCTGGAATTTATATCCATCTCTTTTATCCTCAGACGGATAGTTAGGAATTTATTCTTTCAATAGGAGTACGACGAACGAAGACGGGAGATTATGGATACCTTACTATCGAACGAAGACGGGAGGTTATGGATACCTTACTATCGAACGAAGACGGGAGATTATGGATACCTTACTATCAAACGAAAACGGGAGGTTATGAATACTATATTATCAAACGAGACGGGAACAAGCTCCTCATATTCTTCAGCAACAAATCGGGATTTATTTTCCCTGGCCAGTAGTTGTTATACAAAGATATCCGGACGCTTCAAGCTGCATGATGCATACATACATCATTTACATCATACCATAATATATATATCCATAAGTACATAATACATTACTTAAGTGCATCATACTATACATGCATACATAATGCATAAACTAATATTATCTTGCAGAATGTTATATATATCATGATATTAGTATCGAACTAATCTTGTTTTTCAGATTAACTCTCCATCAGAAAAACTTCATCAACAACTTGTTACCTTGGGCCGTTGTTTATCTTCCCAAAGGTTATCTCATTATCTTGGGACGTCGTTTATCTTCCCGAAGGCTATCTTGAGACGTCGTTTATCTTCTCAAAAAGCCATATTGTTACCTTGGGCCGTTGTTTATCTTCCCAAAGGTTATCTCGTTATCTTGGGACGTCGTTTATCTTCCCGAAGGCTATCTTGAGACGTCGTTTATCTTCTCAAAAGCCGTATTGTTACCTTGGGCCGTTGTTTATCTACCCAAAGGTTATCTCATTATCTTGGGACGTCGTTTATCTTCCCGAAGGCTATCTTGAGACGTTGTTTATCTTCTCAAAAAGCCATATTGTTACCTTGGGCCGTTGTTTATCTACCCAAAGGTTATCTCATTATCTTGGGACGTCGTTTATCTTCCCGAGGGCTATCTTGAGACGTCATTTATCTTCTCAAAAGCCGTATTATCATAACTTTGGGCCGTTGTTTATCTTCCCAAAAAGTATTATCATAACCTTGGGCCGTTGTTTATCTTCCCAAGAATCATATCATTACTTTGGGTCGTTGTTTATCTTCCCAAAAGTATTATCAAACCTTGGGCCGTTGTTTATCTTCCCAAGAGCCATATCATTACTTTGGGCCGTTGTTTATCTTCCCAAAAGTATTATCATAACCTTGGGCCATTGTTTATCTTCCCAAGAGCCATATCATTACTTTGGGCCGTTGTTTATCTTCCCAAAAATATTATCATAACCTTGGGCCGTTGTTTATCTTCCCAAGAATCATATCATTACTTTGGGCCGTTGTTTATCTTCCCAAAAGTATTATCAAACCTTGGGCCGTTGTTTATCTTCCCAAGAGCCATATCATTACTTTGGGCCGTTGTTTATATTCCCAAAAGTATTATCATAACCTTGGGCCGTTGTTTATCTTCCCAAGAGCCATATCATTACTTTGGGCCGTTGTTTATCTTCCCAAAAATATTATCATAACCTTGGGCCGTTGTTTATCTTCCCAAGAATCATATCACTACTTTGGGCCGTTGTTTATCTTCCAAAAAAGTATTATCATCACAACATGGCTTTTACACTTCGGACTACTTTATTCTCCAAGAAGTATATTTGAAGAACTTTTCTCTAGATGGCATCTCTAAGCCCATCACCAGTTCTTCCTGATGGCATCTCTAAGCTCATCTCCAATTCTTCCAAGTGGCATATTCAAGCCCACTCAAGCATATACGACTAATCATCAGTGTTACTTTACGCACCGGTGAGTGCAAATTTTTGGGCTTTTGTGTTCAATCCCCTTCAACCTTCCAGGTCACGAATGGCACATATACCAATCTAACCCCTCAGGTTTCAGAAAATTGAACAGGGGCAGCTGTTGCACCCCAAAATTTGCCCTCACAAAACAAGACTTTTTGCACTAAGAGGTTCACAAGGTTCACAAGGTTCACAAGACATCTTATGAGGTTCACAAAGTTCACAATTAGTCAGAAGATTTGACATTTCCCTCAGACAATGCATCCTCCTAAGCAATGCATCCTAAACTAGGGTTTTGACTTTAATCAGGCTAAATGGACTTCCAAGACTTCAAGTGAGCTTCATAACATCTTATATGTGTTTAAGAATCCCCATGACAAATTTCAAGACTTTTCCCAAAGGTTTGCTCAGTCAGATGATCAGATAGGTTAAAATCAGTCAAAGTAGTTAAAAAGTCAAACTGATGTCAACTGTGGTCAAACCAAAGTCAAACTTCATGATTTTTTGCCAACATCAAGTATATGAAGTAAAATTCATCATTTGATCAAGGGTTGATCATGATTCATCAAGGAGATTTCAGATCATCAAGAATCAGGAGTTTCTAAATTAGGGTTTCCTCAGGAAAAGTCAACTGAACTTTGACCAGCCATAACTTTCACATGCTTCATCAAATTTTTCCCATCCAACGCTCATTTTTAAGGAAATTGAATTCTCTACAACTTTGTGTATCACAAGCCAAGCCCAAAAATGCTTCATTTGGAAGGTATGAGCTAAGACATTATAGGTCCTTTTAAAAGTCAACAAAAAGTCAACAACTTCAAAAGAGCATAACTTGAGAATGGTAAAAGATATGGACATGAGACCAAAGAGGTTGGTTAGAGGACTCTTTAAGCTTTCCAAAATGTCCAAGAACACCTTCATAGCATTAAAATTGAAGGATTTGTGCCCTTGCAAAGTTGGGAAATTTTTGAGAGGTTTATGAAGCAAATGGGGTCTTAAAACCATAATTCACCAAATGGGCTTGCTTTGTTATGATCCAAACACTTCCATGACATCATGCACGAATTAAAATTTATTTATTCATAATTTTATTCATTTTATTTTATTTATTATGATTTTTTATGTTAAAAATCATTTTAAATTAAAATAAAATATAAAAGGATGGATATTTGATTTGATTTTGGTTCTAGAAGGTCTTAATATTCATTTAAAAGTTAGTTGGAAACATATAAAATCAGATCAACCAAAATAGCAAGGAGATATTAGATTTTTTTCAATATTTGAATCATATCTTTCTTCATGATCAAACTATCCAAAAGTCCAAAGAATAGATTGGTTTTTTGACCTAATTTTCTTTTACTATATAACCACAACAACATCACAAGACAAAAAAAAGGATGGAGAGCAAGAGGATGATATTCATACTTTAAAATTTCACATAATTCAAAATTAGGTTTCCACAATCCACCACTTTTACTAGTTGATTAAAGGCTGCAAATGAATCCTTGAGGTTTCCTGAACCTATTCCAATCATCCTCATCATCAAATTCATGCCAAATCATACAAACCAAATTCATATTTTTGCCTTTCTTTTGATTTTTTTCAATTTCAATGATTTACGCATGATTAATTGATTTTGATTACATAATATGTTTGTTTGATTGTGTAGATGGTTTTTGGATAGTTGGATTTAAGTTTCGATGCAGGAATCATAGGGCACCATGGAGAACTAAACTATTGGTTAATCTGCTGTAATTTGTTTTCGTCGATACTTCGAAGGCTGCAGTAGTGATAAACATTACAGGCTGACAGGTAAGTCAGGTAAGTACTACTGTTTCGATTTGCTCCGAATTTTTTCCAGAAATTCAGAAAAAAAATCGACAAACAATACTCTTTTAGAATCGAATTCTAAAAGATTTTGACCCTCAAAATCGCAAATTCCTCTTTTTTCTATTTTATTTGATTTATTTTCTATTTTCATATTCTCAAAAAAATCTTAAAAAAATTGTGCGTTCTTTATTTGATTTTATTAGATTTTTAGGATCGTTTTAATATTTTTTAGATTTTATTTTAATCGCTTTTCTTATTTTTCATTATTTTAAAATTTGCAGCAATTTTATTTGATCCTGTTTATTTTATTTTTTATTCTTCCAACAGTATATACCAAAAATATGCAGGTGGGAGGAAGAAGATGGTGTGTGGCATGCGCTGATTGACCTAGTGACAAAGACCTAAGGTTGAAAGTATGAGGGCGTGGGTTCAACACTCATTCCCAATATTTTGGCAAAGAAACATGGGTTCTTCATCATTTTTTTTTCTTAATTTATCTTTTAAACATGGCTAACCTATTATTTTTAATTAACTTTTTTTAACAAATCTTTTTTTTATTAAATTTAGGTTAGCATTTTTTTATTAGTATTATTACTTTTATATTTAGGTTTATTAAAACCTCAATTTTTTTATATAAAAATCTTAATCAACCTTTAAATGTTTTTTAATTTAATTAATTCTCATAATTCATTTTTCTTAGATTTATTTAATTATTAGGCTATTTTAATATAAACTGTTTATATATTTTCTTTTGTAAAACTTAACCTTGGAAAATTTTGTTTTACTAACATGTTTTTTTTTCATTTTTATTGTATAATAGGTATTTGTTACACTTATTCATATGCAGCAGGCCCACAAACTAGTGGCAAGGAACTGAGGTTTGGAGCATTTTGATGAAGAAACGTGGGTGTCCCAGTGACAAAGAACTCACTGAAGCAAAAAGGGCAAACCCCCAATATTTTGGGTATCTCTAACTTTATTTTTCCCTTTTTCATCAAATTATGTATTTTCTTTGAATTTCCTTATTATTATTATTAAACTAATTTCTAAAAGATAAAACATAATCCTTTTTTTATTTTATTTTTAAAACTTACATTTTTATTACAAACCTTAATTTTTTTTTCATAAACCTTAATTTTTTCCCTAAACCCTAATTTTATTAACCCTAATTTTTATTAACTTTAATATTTAACTTAATTAAATAATTAATCATTTTTTATTATAAGTAATTATTATTTGTTTATTATTATAATTGTTATAATTTTCTTCTAAAAATTTTCTAAATCATTATTTAACTTAAAAAATAATATTTTCTCTTAGATTGTTATTTTTCTTTATATTTTTGCTAACCCTTTTATTATTATTATTATTTCATTATTACTAACCATTTAAATTATTGCTTATTTATTTTCTATTTTATCGTTATTATTATTTTTCCGATTATATTGTAACTATCCCAAAGCTTTGTAATAGTTTAGGTTTATATTTTTGCTTTATTTTTATTGTAAAGATATTAACTGTGTGGTTAGTAACTATAGGGTGTGCATAACATGTTTGTGATTAAAATTAATTTAGAAAATTAATTAAATAAGATAAATACTTGAACATGAACACCCACACACGTAAGTCGATCTTTGATCGCCATCCTACACTTTCTAAGGTTACCTCTCATGTTGCCTAAATCAAAAGGTCAAGTAAGGTGTCTAAAAGCAAAGTCTCTTCTCATAAACAAATTATCTAGTCCCTTTAAAGATTATAAGATCAAGTCCCTTCGATGTTGCCTTCGTAAATGATTTTGTCCCTTTCGAATAAAAGATGATAAGTCCCTTCGAATTGCTAAGACACTTTACAGTTGCCTAAACACAGATGACCCTTCACATGTCCCTTACAACATCCAAGGTAATGACTACATATTCCTTAATAATAGGGATAGTCTTACCATTGAAAGAACATTTAAGAACAATAAAGATCTAAACATAGGGTAGGTTCCTCTTAAGTACTTGCTCACTTATTCAAAAATACTTCATTACACTTCACATTTTAAACAATTTTCAAAACAAAGTCTTTATATATATATTCGTACAAGGATCATTATAAAGTACTTAAGAAAAAATTTTATCACACACTACATTTTCTCAAAACAGTTTAAAGTGAGCTAAGTAACTAGGAGCCCATGGATAACCATGGATATAAAGGGTGCTAACACCTTCCCTTTGTATAACCTACCCCCCGAACCCAAAAATCTTTTAAGGTCTTTCCTGTTCTTTTATGCCCTTTCCTTTGGATAAAATAAAGTCGGTGGCGACTCTTGCTATCCGCAACATTTAACTAAAGTCAGTTCTCCCACCGTGTTACAATGTGCACTTGTCACTACATTCCAAGATGGAATAATAGAACAAGCACACTCAAGTAAGGAGAAGATCCCCAAAACTTGAACCCAAAGATTAGGGCCTAAGCTCACTAACTTGTTGAATTATTAAGTGTTTTTGGTATTTACAATGAAGAAGTGTTTTTTATGTTTTTCTTTATGAAGAAGATATCTTGATCAGACTTGTGCATCACAAGGTAAACTTGTACTATCCTAAGATGGGAAGACTACAAGCATACCTCATGGGATAAGGCTATGGATCAAGACATCACTTCAAACAATATTAAGTGCATTTTAAGAGTTATGAGATGAGAAGAGGAGAAGAACCAAAAGGATTACAAAGGAAAAATTCTAAAGGGGGACTAAATAATCCTAAGTGTTAACATGCATGGATGTCCTAAGGGTTAGTGAGGTTTCTATCCTATTGAAGAAGGAGAGAAGAAGAGAAGAAGAAGATAGAAGAAGGGATGAGCAAGGCCTAAGCCCAACAAGCAAAGAGGTTAGCTCAATAAACATAAGAAGAGAGGATGAGAATTGGAGATATGGAACTCAATTCCCACACCTCTCACTTACCATAGCCCCTGCAAGGTTAGTAAAGTGAACACAAATGAAACACAATGAGCAAGATAACATTCTAACATCACACAATCAGAAGTGAAATGGCATGGACAAATGCACAATGCAAATGCAACTCAAAAGATTGAGACATGAGGCTTATAAGTCAAAATGATGCAACATGAAGACATATGAAAACTTATGCTAACTTAAGAAATATGCAATGCAAACATGCACAAACATGAAATCAATGCACAAGATCAGAACCAAAACAAGATGAAGAAGGGCTTAAGAAGCCAACAAGATGAAGAGAGAGGTCACACAATACCAAACAAATACAAAATGGGAGTGAAAGAAGTAAGGAAGTGAGATGGAAACACTTAAGAGAAGAAAGGATTTAAAAGGAAGTAAGACACAAAAACTTCTAAGACTCAAACCCTATTCTAGGACCAGGAAGGTACCCAAACCCCAAAAGAACCCCAAATGAGAAGAAGAAGTTGGCACAAGTGCCCTTCTAAGCTTATACGAGACCTAAAGAAGCAAAAGAAGCAAAATGGGACAAGGTTCAAGATAAAATTCACATTAAATCAACCAAGCATCTAAAATATTCTACAACTCAAGTCAAATGATCTTCAAAAATGGTATATCAATGGGCCAAAAGGGTTTGAAATAATTCAGAAGCAAACTAGGTCAAATGGAGGCTTAAACACAAGCTAGGGTCACAAACTTCCATCACAAGTTAAAGAGTCAAGACCCAAGAAATAAAATTCTAAAAATCAGGAGAAAAATCACATGAGAAGTACAATGTCTTAAGAATCCATAGCAAAAAGAATGGGATCAAGATTCAAAATAATGAAGTGTATGGAAAATTGACAAGGCAGTGTGGTCAAGAAGAACTTAAAAAGAAGTTAAGTGAAATAATGAATTAAATCTGACACGTGGAAATGGAAAAAAATAAAATAAAAATATGAGAAAATAAAAGAGACTTTAAATATGACTCATGATTTGTTTTGGAATTTTTGGATGAAGGAAATTATTTTTAATTAATTAGAAAGTAAACTGAATAAAAGAAAATAAAAATGAAAAAAGAAATGGAGATGGGAGGTGTCAAAAGTAAGGTTCTACGTTGAATTTGAATTGGGCTTATAATTCTGGGGGTGCGAATATCAAAGAAAAGGCCCAATTCTGGCGCATGTATATGTGAATTATGGTGGTATTTTGTGAAATTAAAATGGAAAAAAAATCATAGACCAAGAGATGCATCCAACGCGTGTGAGTGTTCCCTCATTAATTGAGGTGGCAAAAAGCTTCAATGTGAGTGGCTGGAACACGCTAACTATGGTGGACTGAAACACACGCTGCATTAAATGAAACAAAAATAAAACACGTGAAGAAAAGGCTGACTAGGGCTAGGTGAACGAATCATGGGCGTTGGCTGAGTGAATCCAATGGCCATGGTTCATCTTCTCCAAAGATCAAACCCTAGGATGGATTTCTAGTTTCCGGTGACCGGAGCTAGGGCTCCGGCACCGGAACTCATAACAGAGGCCTAATAAAACACATCAATGAATAAAAACAGCCCAGATCAAGTAAATCAACATTACTGAATTCAAATATGGCCTCAAAATCACCTAAAACTCAATGAATTGAATGGATCGAAGCAAAACAAAGCTGACCACCAAACTTGAAACTCTAATAACTTTCACTACAAAGCACCAAATTCAAATCTAAAGAGTGCAGCATGATCAGGGAACTTCAAATAACACAAAACACCACATCAATTTCAATTTTAGATCACAAGATTTCAAAGTATACCTGAGGTGAAGATCTTGGTTCAGTGAGATAGAAAGCTCAATGATGCGTGCAAATCACTCCTCCTTCACCTTAGATGCAAAATAAATGCATCTAAGGTCTTGAATAAAGCTAGATCTGAGGTTTCTCTCACACCTGCCCTGAAATGGCAAGCTTGCCAAACTTGAAAGATAGCTTCAATGAGTGTGTGCTTAATGATCTAGAACTCTCACTGATCACAAATCTGCAATTGGTTTTGAGATTGCTTGCTTGAATGGAGAGAAATGGAAGAAAATGCAAAGTTGCAAGAAGTTTGAGAATGAGAGAATGAGAGAGAGATGAGGCAAGCTGAAACCCTAATTGCTTTTGTATGAGGTCACAAATCATTGCTGAAAGAATGAGATGAAATGCACGAGTAGGTCATGTGATTTGTGTGATTTTGCAATTTTTGCAACATGTGAGATAACCATGCAATGCTCATGATTCCTTAGGCCTCTCAGCACATGTGCAATGCATTTACCACCCTTGATTCAAATCCAATCAATCCTGGCCTTTAAATCCAAGCATCACACACTTCTCATGATTTGGCCAATTTCGCATGTTTGGAGTGATTTTCTCATAGTGCACGAAAATGTGATTTTCTTTGGATCAAAATGGTTCAAATGTGATGTATTTTAACTTTGAAACAAGTTTGAACCAAAACCAAGTCATACAATTTAGTTTTGAAGCTTCTTGCATTTGGTGCATGCATGGAAAAGTGAATTTGCCCTAATTTACATGAAACTTTCGAAGGACCTAGAGGAAAAACCACAAATCCTATGAAAATGTACTTGTACTTTTTGAAAATGGTAGCCCTTACTCTCCAACTTTCATGTTTGACTTTGGTCCATTTGAAGAATTTTTGATCATGTTAAGGCCATTTGAAAATTAGGGCAAAAGTTGCCAAATTTGGAAATTCCTTAAAACCAACTTTGTACCATTTTTGCAAAACCCTTCAAATCTACATGATTCTTGAACTTTGATCATTCCAAACCTCTTATAAAATTTTAAGGACCCCTCTTGGCCAAAAAATTTGGGTTAGACCCCTTGAAATCAAGCAGTTGACTTTTTAAGGGCACAGTTGACTTCTTACTTCATCTGCAAGCAACTGAGGCATTGTCTGACTTCCACATAGAATTTTCTCATGAAAATTGACACCTAGGATCCTCTTAACATATAGAAGACTTTGCCCAAATGAAATGGCCAAAGTTGTGAGATCTTGGTGCTTGAATCTCAAACCCTAATTTGGGTGCTTTGTACAGGAGCTTTGCCTTGTCCTAAGATAACTGATGATCATGCAATCTTCTGAGCTTTTGCCAATGGACTTGAACTTATAAATGGAGTTTAGACTCACCATAAGACTTGTACAAACTAATTGAGACCCTTGTCATGGCTTGAAGTGCTTCAAGGACCTCCACAGATGACCATATGCTTGATGTTAGGACATGAAGAATGTTATGCCTCATCTTTCCATGCTAGGATGCTGAGAAAATGATATGTTCATGATGAATATGGTATGATATGATGCTTAAAATGAAGAGGGCAAATTTGGGGTGTTACAGGGGGTTGTAAAGTTCGGAGTTGAATCATCTGAAGTTGTAGAAGATTCTTCAAAAGCTGTGAATAGGACATCGGCAGAGCTTCAAAATGTCTTTCCTTGGGTCTCTGAGGGTAATATGAACGAGAAGCTCTTTGCTGATACCCTTGCGAGCGTTGTGGCTACGGTGGTTGGACTTGTTGTTGAACAGGTGGAGTTGAGATAGTGACAGGGGCCACTTGCTGATAAAATCCTTTGTTGATCACTCCCCTCTGCGCGTACACTACACTGGTCTCTCCTTCTCTTGTTTTCACGAAGGGTTTCTTAATACCAGAACTTGAAGCGCCTCCATTCTGAATCTTCCCTTGTTTGAGCCAACTTTCTATCCTCTCGCCCGTCAAGATGATATCCGAAAATCCACTTGAAGAGCATCCAGCTAGCCTTTCCATGAAATGCCCAGGGAGGGTATCCAGGAACAGGTCAACCATTTCTCTCTCCAACAAAGGCGGTTGCACTCGAGCGGCTACTTCACACCACCTTTGTGCGTAATCTCTGAAACTCTCTGAGCTCCTCTGAGTCAAACTCTGAAGTTGGGTGCGACTGGGCACCATGTCAATATTATACTGATATTACTTGAGGAATGCTTCTCCCAATTCCTTCCAATTTCTTACAGAACTTCTCTCTAGCTTCATATACCATTCCAAGGACCCTCCGGAGAGACTATCCTGGAAGTATTACATCCAGAGTTTTTCGTCCCGAGTATGGGCAGCGATCTTCCGATAGAATGCCTGCAAGTGAGTCTTTGGGCAGGAACTACCGTTGTACTTGTCAAAAGCTGGCGGCCTGAATTTGTGAGGAATAACCACCCCGGGGACTAGACCCATGTCAGACACATCAATCCCCAAAGTATCCCTACATTCGAGGGCTTTGACTTTCTCAGCAAGCACCAAAAAATCATTAAGATTTCCTTCTCCAGCGAACCCCATGTCATTGTTGAAATAAGGGAATTGATCCTCCTGCCTGTCGTGTACTAGAATGAAAGTTGATGTGCCTGGTTCTGGAATCTGAGGTCCACCTGGGCCATTGCTGGTGTTGGGAGGAGCCCCTTGCCCGTCAGAACTGGTCACAGGAGTATTAGTCTGAGGAGGGTTGAGCCCTTGAATTGCATTCCTTAACTCTTGTTGTCCCTAAGCCATCCCTTGCATCATGGTCATAAACTCCCCCATTCTAGTGCGAAACTCATTAAGCTCTGTTTGCATAGCATCCATGACTGTCCTCTGATTGCTGCGAGTTGCATAGCGATGCGGGATATCTTGTCGGAGATGCCGGGTCTTGGCAGCTCTCGCAATCTTTTCCTGAAACACAGATAAATTAAGCATCCTGTAGAAAAACCTGCAAAAACAAAGAAGAAATGCAAATGATACGTATGCAATGCAATGTGTTCCTTTTATTCCCAAGTCTTTCCCTGTTTCCGGTCCTGGTGTTAAGAGAATAATAATTGGGAAGAAAACCCAAGCAATGTTCAAATACAATGATGTCCGTGGAGAATTGGTGCTCATTACCCCGCGTCGGTGCAACAAATAACGAACAAGAGATTCAAAACAAAGTCAATCACATAAACTGAAGTTTGAAACAACAAAGTCCCCGAAGGGTGCCAATCAAAAAAACAACAAAGTACATCAAATAAAAGGAATCCCACAACAAGCCTGTGGGTAATCCAAGTACAATAACATGAAACTAAACCCTAGGGAACTCTAAATCTTGCAGCCTCCAGCTAAGACGCTTGACATTCTGGAACAACTGAATGATATCCGGATGATCAGGCTCCTGGATGAGTCTCTGGATGAGGAGGTCCCTCGTATCAAAGGAAGCATGTAACTCTTCAATCTGCTGCAGGAACGTTGTCTCACTCTCTTTGCTTGGACCTGGCTCGACCTTTGACCTCTTCACATCAGCTTTCAATTTCAAGTCTTCTATTTCCTTTTGAGCTTCTTTTAATGCTTGTTGACTTTCTGCTAAACGTTGGAGACGACCCTTCTCTTGATGATAAGCCTTTTGAAGGAGCTCTCTTTGTCCATCCAAGGAATCCTGAAGACTCTTGACTTCCAGCTTATGCTTGACGTCCAGCTCCTTTTTCTTCTTCAAATTGTCTTCCCATTTTTCTTGCCATAAGGTAACAGCTTCATTGGCTTCATTCAGGTCCTTCCTCTCTTTCCGGCGCTGGGCCGCCTTGTGAGTCTCAGCTAACCCCTTTTTCTTGAAGTAAAGATCTCTCTCTTCGAAGTCCTTCTGCTTGAGACGAACTGTTTCCTCAGCTTGTATAGATCTATCTTCTAACTAACGGTTCTGAATCATCAATTTCTGACAAATATTATGAGCCTCTTGATTCTCAACTCTAAGCTGCTTAACCAAAGCTTCCAACTTCTGATAATCTTCTAAAGGCACCGTTGCTGGAGGCGGAGTTGGTATAGAAAAAGGGACTAGAGCCGTTTGAACCTCCTCTTTTATCCAAGCTTCAAATTCAGGGAACATCCGGTTATTGCTCTTGCCTAGACATGTTGTGTCCTTTCTCTTGATCACCTTCCAAGAACCTACAACTTTTCTGACCAACGGAAGATTTTCTTTCACCGGGAAGTAAAAAGTTTGGAATAACTCAGATTCATCAGGAATCTCCTTGAGCGCATACCTTAATTGTCTTCTTAAGAGAATGGGATTGTAGTTGATACCTCCTGATACTCCCAACAAAGGCACATTAAGGTAATTTCCACAACTGGTAATGAAACTCCTTCCTTTCAACCTCAAAGTAAACCACCTGATATCTCTAGCAGACAAAGTACTCAGCTCTTGGGCCCAAGTAGTATTAGGATCAGTAAAACTCTCAGTAGTAGGCAAATGTCTCATGACCCACTTGTAGAATAAGGGAGCACAACATCTAACTAGGCCTCCTCGCTTCTTCTCATTCTTATAGTGCACTGAATAATACAAGTCACCCAGGAGAGTGGGCACCGGATTCTTCAACACAAACAAATGAATAGCATTTATGTCAACAAATTTGTCCATATCAGCAAACAAAACTATCCCATACATAGATAATGCCAAGATAGCACAAACTGAATCCCACTGCTTTTCCACGACACATTCTTCAGCTCTTCTGACCAGAAACTCTAAGGGAAAACCAAGCACTCCTGCCTTGGTGGCAACCAGATTAGCAGATACCTCTGATGGGCTCAAATAAAGAGCATTGGCGATGTCAGCATGAGTTGGTCTTGTCATCTCTGAGTTGAAAGGAATCTGATCCTTGATTGACACTCCCATAATCTCAGCATACTCTTCCAGCAAAGGACCTAACTGAAAGTCATGAAATGTGAAACACCTGAGCCGTGGACCGTAATACTGCAACAAAGTGTGAATGACGCTTCTCTGAGAGCTATCCAAGTTTAATACCAAATCCAGAATATCACCAGACTTTTCCTTGAAGTAACCCAAATGACCCGGGGTAATCAGAGACACCAATTGGTTGATCAGGTCCATCTTGGTATCAAAGAATTTGTAGTGCACAGTTCTCTTTTTGACGTCTTCCATCCTGAAGCAATGATATGACCAGGAACCGGGAGTAATACAGACCCTGAGAATAA
The DNA here is from genome assembly GCA_963966055.1 of Lathyrus aphaca. Lineage (NCBI taxonomy): Eukaryota > Viridiplantae > Streptophyta > Magnoliopsida > Fabales > Fabaceae > Lathyrus > Lathyrus aphaca. Next base: position 515,962,225 of record OZ014520.1, read on the forward strand.
AAGAAACACAAATGATTAATGATGATATGATGCTTATGCAAGGCAAGGCATGTGATCAGTGAAGTGTTTGTGGTGTGGCAATCATATAATCAGGTGTCGGTGCAAGGTCTCAAAATCCATATATCACAATAACAATCCCTCTGATCCAGGATCCATATCTTAGAACCAGAAATCCAGATCACAAAACTGAACCAAAGGCAAAGTGGGTATGCTGAAGGTATTAGGGTTCCTGCAAACCTGTAAACCCCTCCCAATCTCACGGGTGTGCCACTCGGGTCAACATCACAGACTCTCAAAGCCGAATAGCAATAATACGTTCACCATTTCCGAGAAATGGCTCATGACCAAATCAGGGAATTGGTTTGGCATTATGTACTACTCAGGGAGGCCTCAGTTGAGTCCGAAAAAACAAGCATCCCTCACAAGTCTCCAGCTTCAAGCACTGAATCGAGAAACAATAGTACATTCATCCCGAAGGGTACAATACTACCGTACAACGAACAATTTGCTTTGACTGAATTCCTATGAGAGAACTAGGCCATCCTATGCGAGTTCCCAATGGACCCTCGGATGCGAGTGGGTTTGCCAACAAATGTAGTCTGCCACTGTCATCACTGGAGAGGGGTGTTCCCATTAAGGTCCTCGAAGATCGGTCACCAGATGCACATAACTACCAAGGTTGTACCCTGAAGTGGAGAAGAACCCCCACACAGAATAGTCCCGAGACGGTCGCAATCTGGGTGTGGACACATTGCCACTCATCATGTAACCATGCGAGCACAACGTGTCCACGCTAATCCCATTGTGCACTCAAGCCGGGTAGTTGGCTTATCTCACAGTAACTCCCATCCCACAGAAAAAATGAAAACCAGCACAGCCAGACAGTCCAGTATATATGATGCATGGAAAATAAATACTGAAAACAATAAATAAATGCGGTAAAGTAAAGTTGTAAAGTAAAAACTGTAAATAAAACAGTAAAGCCAAACTAAACAACAAACATATAAACACCCAAAGAAACAAAACCAAACAGGCGCTAGGATTGACTCTACAAGGGAAACCAAAAGAATCAGGTTACTTCCCCAGCAGAGTCGCCAGCTGTCGCTCCCGGGATTTTCATCCTAGTACAAACGCGAAAGTGGCGCGGAAAAGGTAGAGTCGCCAGCCAGACATTTTTATCCCGAAAGAATAGGAAAGGTAATGTTGCACAAACCTGAGGAAGAAGGAAAGGACAAGGTCCTGCGAACCAAAGATCTGGGTTCGGGAGTCGTTTACGACCTGGGAAGGTATTAGCACCCCAGACTGTCCGCTGTACACGACGAGATCCACGCTTGTTTGTTTGTTTCAAAGGGTGAGAAATAAGATGCTGCTGAACAAAACTGCTGACTAGAATGAGAATGGAAATAAGAAAGGAACTGGAAAAGAGAATAAAAGAAATAATGGGGAAATGTAGGGAAAATAAAGAATGTGCTCGAACGGGCCCTACCCCGCTGCCTACGTACCTCATCGGGATGATGAGGATCAGAGTCGACGTAGTTCGCCTAACTAAGGCGGGAACTATTTGTTTGTATTTTTTATAGTTGGAACTACGTATGTCTATGCTCAGGTGTTGCAGGCTCGTCTGGTACAAGTGCGTTTACCGTCTTGCATGCGAGACAAGTCGTCGTAAGTTCGCTTTGTGAGTGAATGAGGTGAGAGGAGAAGTTCCCGCAGGATAATTGCTTGTTATTTTTTTTTTGTCTTTTATGAGAAATGCTTTGAATTTGTTTGTGAACATTCTCATACTAAGACCTATCCATCGCGGTAAGTACTTACACCTCGCCCCGAAACAGGACGCGTATAAGCACTCTGCAACAAAGTATCGTGTCGTACAAGAACGTTCGGTTTTTATTAAGTGTTTTATTGTTTTTCTTTATGAGATGAGAAAGAAGGACTCAAGTTTCAAAAGGGAAAATCTAATGGGGACTAAGACACAACCCTAATTTCGTTGATTTATTTACAAGGGATCCTATGGTTAATGAGGTATTCTAATCCTAATGGAAAAAGAACTTAGAACCATTAGAATGCAACTTACTTCCTAAGAAAGATAAGTTGATTCTAAAGCCAAGGGGAACCTATACAAGTGATATCAATCAATATACAAAATAACAAAAATTGAATGCAAGAATAAAATTCAAAACAATTCAATTAAAGGCATAAACCTAAAATAGTCCTAATTTTTATTCTAAGTCTAATTAATATGAATCCTAAGCCTAAGTTCTAAACTAAGGGGTATTACCTAATATTTTCATTCTAAAAATCAGAATCTAAACTCAATCTAAATCCATATTAAATCCTAGGATTAAATCTAATTAAAACTATTTTTTTGTGAAACTTAATATCCTAAACTAAACTAATGGAATTTACATGCATAAAGACCTAAGAATTAATATCCTAAAAAATAGTAAAACTTCTGGAAAAATTATGAAATTTAATCTATGGGGTCCTAAAACTACCTATAACATTGTGTTAAAATGAATCCTAAAAATTCATAATTTTGCTATGCCTAAAAATTGTTTATTTCTACCTAAGAATTAGTCATTATTTTCTAAGGATTAAGCCACTAAAACCTAAGATAAAATGTCCTAAAAAATACACTAAAATTATGCTAAGTACTACTATGAGTCCTCTAATTATGGTAAAAAGAATGGGCAAAAAAGTTACTGGAAGACCTAAAAATAAAATCTACAAATTTATATACAATTGAAGAAAATTCATTAAGAACTATTTACATGAAAAATTCACAATAAAATCAAAAATAAAGCAAAATCAGAAAAATAAAATGCCAACTATTTCTAAATTGAATTAAAAGTCTACCTAATTTTTTATAGAATTTTTCTAATCATTTTCCTATTTTTTAATGAATTATTTTCTAACTATGATATTAAAAAAAAAAATTCTACAAGAACTATGGAGGGGGTGTATTTAGTACATTTTTCTAGTTATTTCTTTTTATGGGCTCAGAATGAAGGGGTTTGAATAGCAAAGAAATAAGCCCACTTTCGCTGGATTCAGGGGGTGCTGGAAGCATCATTTTCATGTTGTTTCTGCTATGGGCTTTAAAAAGGGGGTATGAAAAGCAAAGGAATAAGCCCAATTGCGCAGGCTTTAGGGGGGAGTATATGGTGGAATTCAGTCAATTGAGTTGACTTAATCTGGGCCATAGGATCTAGGTCTTCCTAATGGTAAATGCGTCTGATGGTTAGGAAGCTAAGACGCATAACAGTTATGGTGGGGAGTCACGCGGGTGAAGGATATCTGGTGGTCCTACCAGACGGTGACAAGTGTCACCGCTGGAGTGGACCACCGAAACACAATCTTATCTCTTATCCAAAATTGATAGTGGTGTTAATTAATGGTTATAGATTTTAATTGAGATTTATTGCAATTAAACAAGAATTATCTATTGATTATCTTTTTACAAAATCATCTTAATATAAAAAATAAAAGAAATAAGAACAAGAATAAAAAAAACCCTAAATCTCTCTTCCTCTTCCCGCGGCGTTATCCCCCATTCTTCTTCTTCCCCCAACTTCTTCTTAGCCTCGTCGTTGTCCTCTCCTCTTTTCCTCACCCCGCCTCAAATTCTCTCTCCCAGCTTCATACTCTGTAACCCTAGCGCCGCCGCCAACCCCATCATCGCCTCCTCCTTTTTCTTCTCCTTCCCGGCACCATCTTCAAATTCCTCCCTAACAACATCATCTTCTTCTAATCGAAACCTAACCTAACTTCTTTCTCAAATCCGAAAACGGCACAACCTAATTCCTCTTCTTCTTCAACCTCAAACAAACTAAGCTAACGCCGCCACGAACAAAATCCAAAACCAAAACAACGACGGTGAAGCCCAGCCTATCTAACGTCAACATCACCCTAGCCTAAGCCAACATACATACAAGAGCTCAAACTCACTCAAGAATTTTGAACGGCATACCATACATGACTACAACCTCCTATACGCAAGCAATTCAAACTCGTACCTTGAATCAGAGCTTCAGCGATGGAGCCGCAAGCGTTGCTTCAATGACGAGTGAAGAGAAAATCCTTCAGGTATATTTCAGGATCTTGTTCGTCTTGACGACTCCGTGACTTCTCCGTATATTCTGTGATTTCGAATTCGTGTGAATCGTATTATCGCTGACGTTACTCAATGCAGGTTGATGAAGATGAGGCGGTTTTTGTGGAGGCTGTGAGTGTGCGTTGTTGCTGCTGTAGAACAGTATTGAAAGTTGCGGATTTATTCGCTTACACTCTTGAACATTCCTCTTCACAGCTTCAATAATTTGTTGTTATTCTCCTATGCTTGATGTTGTTACGGGTCTTGATTTTTTGCAGGTATTTGATTAATACTTATGATGAAGACAGAAGTTGCAAAAAGTGATCGATAGAGATGAGGGGAAGGTACAGGATAATGAAAAGTGATTGAAGGGTGTGAGGTTGAAGAAGGGTGAAGATTGGAGAATTGGAGAATTGAAAGAGGTAGAGGAGTTGTGAAGAAGAAAGTTGAAGGAGAATTGGTGAAGACAGGGATGAGAGGGATTGAATTGATATTTAACTGAGGGATGATTGAAGAGGAGAAAGGTTGAGAAAATGGTGAAGAGTGGAAGAAGAGTTTCGAAAAATAGGGTTGAAGAAGATTGAAAAAGGGTGAAGAAGAATAGGTGTGTAGAAGAAGCTGTGAAGAATGGTAAGGAGTCTGATTTATAGAGGATGAGAACTCAGGTGAAGTTCTAGAATTTTCTGTTAGAATTCAGTTGATTTCTGGTTGTTTTCACTTCTGGCTTTTTTCTGTTATGAAAAATCGGTTAGGGTGGTTATGATTTTGTTGGAATTCAGTTGGTTATCAGTTTTGGATTTAATTTCAATTCTGTTATTAGTTTCTTCTTCTTTCCATTGATATGTTATTTTCTGGAATTCTGCTAGACTTTCTGTGACGGACTTTGGTTTTTGTGGTGTAAAATTATAACTAAACTTCCGATGCATTATTGATTACTCAATTGCTGTAAAAATTCTGTTATATGTTTGGTATTGAATTCCATTATGACAATTAGAAATATTTATTGTTTTGTATTGAATTCCATTGAGTGAATGTCAAAGGGGAGCCCAACAATGGCAGTCAAAGAGGAAACCTTTGGAGTGTCATGATACTGCAGGATTGAGAAAAAAGAGAGTGGAGCGAACACCCTTACAGTCATTAATGAGTTCTGGCGACAATCACATTTCGGCAAACTCAAGTCCTTTTTCTGCTGCAAAAGAGACGCTAATGAGTTCTGGAGGCAATCACATTTCGGCAAACTCAAGTCCTTTCAATATTTCAAACAAGCACACTGAACCTTCTCCTATTAGTGACGAACAAAAAAGAAGCTGGGATATGGTTGTAGACACTGCTTCTCTTCTGAATGAGGAGTCAAGAAAGACTTTTCAGCTTTTATAGGGTCTCAAGGGGACTCGCTTAATAATTCCAGAATCAGTCATAAGATAATTGGGCAGCCTGAAGCAACGGATTGGAGTTTTTAGAAATATTCCATAGGCTACTTTGGCCTTGGAATGGATTAAAGAATGCATAGAAAAGACAAAGTGATGGATTCATATCCTTGACTGTGCTTTTCCTATTGTTGAAGATCAGATCCTTGACTATGCTCTTCAATATAGAAGAAAAGATAATGTTGGACAACTTGTCCTTCTTAGTGATGATGTCAACTTGAAAATCAGATTCATGGCGAAGGGATTGCTATGTGAGACAGTGGAGCAATTTCGTCGGAGTTTAGTGAACCCTTTCTCTGAGAGGTTTATGTGGCCTAACAACTCTCCTAGAGGACTGACTTGATCTTGCCATGATGATGTGATTTTAAGGGAGAAATATTGCTATTTCCCATCAAAGGCTGGTTTGAAGCTCCTTGTCATTTAAAAGTATGCTTACTAGCAAGTAATGTATTAGTTTTTATTTGAGTTACTCTCAAACTTGAACCTTTCAATTACAATTTGACTAGACTTCAATGTTTAATTTTTTAGGTTCAATGAAAATGATGAGTTGTTAATTGGCTATATAAAAAAATGTAGCTTCGGAATACGGTTGTTAATTAATGAGTTTTAAACTCGACACAAAGAATTATGGAAAAAATGTAGCTTCGGAATACGGTTGTTAATTGGCTATAAAAGTGGACAAGTGAAATCAGAATAAAATTGGACGCTTAAAATTGGAGCTAGACACTTGGATATTAGATTAAACAAATGAGACTTGAAATGGATCCAAAGTGGGGATTAGGCTTGAATTACATTTATCGCGGATAATGAACTAAAAAAAGGTTTATGGACTTAATTTGGATAGTGGACAAAATGTGAATATTAACGTGAAAGGAAAGAATATTGAAATCCAAGTAATTCGTGCAACCAATCTCAACACATTTATCCCAACTTAAACTCCCAATCAAAATCAAACTTATGTCTTCAAAGGATCCTCGATCTTCAGTCAACTTTCAAATCCAAACCTCATTTACTCGTATTACAGACAACGCGTCGAAAAGAGGACCCCAATATCCTGATTATCATAAGGATCTGTAACTTGACCTCTTGTACCACGACCCAACATTCCTTTGCCATGAAACCCTAATTAGCTCTGTATACATTATGATCTTCCATAAATTGTGTCTCAAGTAATGATGGAATTCCTTGAACGACAAGATCACTTATGAACAAACTCCGCAAGGAAACCTTATCAAGTATTACTTAATTAGGGAAATAAACCCTAATCAGGAAGCGAGAATACAAACAGACGTTGTTAGCCACATATCCAAAACCTCGAGTCCATCTGAAAGATATGGATGGGGTACAAAACCCCACTCTCATATGGCATCGATCTCATGCCTTAAGAGCCAATGAAATGCATGATCATGAATTTTATGACCTAATAGGAAAATGTAGATGAATGCGAAGCGAAAAACCAGTCAAGGTAATAAATATGAGGGAAAATTTTGAGGTATTACAATATCTACTAATTTCACATCCATCTTTTGAGCCTCTTGAATACTATCCATAAAGTCATTATTAATCTTTAGCATTCCTAACATCACAGTTTACGGTGTCACTTCGCAAACCAAACTCATATCTCAAAATTTCTCAATTAATTCCAACTCCTTAATCATCATTGCTGACATATGCAAGGTCTTTCTACTTAAAGCATCGGCCACAACATTTTCTTTACCTGAATGATAATTCAAACCGAAATCATAATCTTTCAGCAACTCTAACCATCTATGTTGTCTCATATTCAGCTCCTTCTGATCAAACAAATACTTAAGGCTCTTATGATCACTGTAAACCTCGGATCTAGAACCATAGAGATAATGCCTCCAGATCATTAACACATACACAACAACAGCAAGTTCAAGATCATGTGTAGGATAGTTCTTCTCATTGATTCTCAACTTTCGCGACGCATAAGAAATTACTTTAATTATCTGCATAAGAACATCTCTTAAACCCATCAATGAAGCATTACAGTAAACTACAAATGGATCTTCCGTATTTGGTAAAGTCAAACCGGCACCAACGTCAACCTCTTCTTCAATTCATTAAAACTCTCTTCGCACTGAACATCCCACACAAAAGCTTTACTTTTACAAGTTAATCTAGTTAACGGAAGTGCCAACTTAGAAAATCCTTCAATAAACCTTCTATAATATCCAGCTAACCCCAAAAAGCTTCTAATCTCTATAGCCAACTTCAGAGTTTCCCATTGCAACACAGCTTCTACCTTTGAAGGATCCATAGCAATACTTTTTCCTGAAATTACATGGCCAAGAAAACTTTCTACTCTTAACCAAAACTCGCACTTGGACAACTTCACATTCAATTTCTTATCTCTCAGAACTTCCAGCACTGACCTCAAATGTTCCTTATGCTCTTCTTCTGACTTAGAGTAAATCAGAATATCATCAATAAATACTACTACAAAAACGGTCCAAATAAGTATGAAAAATATGATTCATGTATTCCATAAATACTCTTGGCGCATTAGTCACACCGAAAGGCATCACAGAATACTTATAGTGTCCATACCGTGTTCTGAACACCGTCTTCTGAATATTCTTATCTTTCACTTTGATTTAATGATAACCTGATTTGAAATCAATTTTATTGAACACACAAGCACCCACTAACTGGTCCATCAAATCATCTATTTTCGGAAGCGGGTACTTATTCTTGACCGTTACTATATTCAGCTGTTTATAATCAACACAAAGTCTCAAACTACCATTTTTCTTCTTCACTAGCAACACTGGAGCTCCCCATGGCGATAAACTTGGTCTTACAAATTTCTTCTCAAGTAAATCTTCCAACTGCTTCTTTAATTTCGACAATTTGGATGCCGATATTTTGTACGGTGCCATCAAAATAGGTCTAGTACCAGGTACCAAATCAATAGAAAATTCAACTTCCCTCTCTGGCAGCACACTAGGAATCTCATCAAGGAAAACTGCAGGGAATTCCTTCACTATCATCAATTCATCAATCTTAGCTTTACTCTCAACCGACAACATTGAAATTCTGGGATCAGGTACGTGATGTCGAATGAGATGTTTAAACACTTGAAGACTTGAACAAAACTTAAAGTGCAGGAAAATTAAACAACACAGGAAATTGTTAACCCAGTTCAGTGTATAACCACACTTACATCTGGGGGCTACCAAGCCAGGAAGGAAATCCAATATAAGTAATATTAATTCTAGACTTAAACCACTCAGTTTAATCTTTCACTTAATATCTACCCAAGGCAATTTCTACCTAAGACATAACTTAGATATGAGTACCAACTCACTCCCCCTCAATCACACAGTGATATGTTTACAAGTTTAATAAAATTGAAGTCATACTTCAAACAGAACAGCTTGATCTTACTTCACAGTTTCAATCAAGACACAAATACATTTTTGCTTAAAAGCTCATAAAGTGATACACAAATACAACCTGCTATTAAAAACACAACCACCCTATTTAGTCTTCTTAATTTCGTGTTCTATTCTGAGAGTTTCTGTTGCTTAAATAGGTGCTTGGATTTTGGGCTTTCTGTAGGTTATCCAATCCTGATACGCATGCTTCCATCACCTTGAATTAGGGTTTGTTACTTCCTTGATTCTAGGTGAGTCAGTTCTTCTGATTATACTGAAATCATATAACCAATCTCCCTACATATGCGCATTCTTCTGTTTTATCCATTCATAATTAATTCCATATATCTTCTCTGAATTTACTCAGTTCTGTTAATCATTAATTAATTCTGGTAGCAGGTTTGAGATGTCACAACATCTGGTGTGACATCCTGAAAACTGAACTTACTTCATTAACTGATACAATGTTACAACATCTGGTGTGACATCCTGTATACTGAACTTACTTCATTAACTGATACAATGTCACAACATCTGGTGTGAGATCCTGAATTAAGTTCATTTACTTATACTCTGTTTGATAATGTCACAACATCTGATGCGACATCCTGAACTAAGTTCAACACTTCTTGTTGGTCAAAAATTTTGCCAATTCTAAACATCTACAAACTCCCCCTTTGGATAATTTTTGGCTAACATACTCTTCTGGTTCATCAGAGTGCAGTAGAGTTTCTTTTATCAGAGTACAGCAATTCTTTTCTGTTGAGTCATGTGTGAGTTTACTCCCCCTCAAACCTACATGTGTTCTGACTTGTTTCAACAGAAATTTTTCATTAAAAAAAACACAGCTTTAGTTCAGAAGCAAACAGAAGTCATTTTTCATTAATTAGTAAGCTGCATCATACATTGTTGTTGTTGTTCAGTTCTCTTCTCTTCTCCCCCTTGTTAGACATAAATTGGGGCCAAATTTTATATTGACAGAGAGAATTACAAAATGACTAATTCAAAATACAATGCTGAAGCAGACATTACATATTCCTCACATACATTTTTCACTCAGAATCTTCATATTCTGTGTCTTCCTCTTCTTCAGTTTCTTCATCAGAATCAGCAGCCTTCTGAGCACTCTCTTCAATTTCCAGCCTTTGGATAATCTCCTCAAGCTTCTGCTTCCTGGCATCCAGTTCTTTGCATGTGTTCTTCAGCTCAGTAATCAAAGCAGCTTTGGATATAGGAGACTTTGCCTTTGAAGGTCCAGCAGATGTCCCAGAGGGAGCTTCAACATCAGCTGCATGATGACTTAAGAATAGCTTGTAATGGAAGGCCAGAGGACTCTCTCTTTTGCAGATTGAATCCTTCTCAGTGAGGATACCTGGATAATGGCTAAGGATTATTCCACACAACAAAGAGGGGAAGGCAATAGGCAGCTTTGTTGTAGATGTCCCAGCATGCTTCAATGTTTGATCAAAAATGTAAGACCCAAAGTCCAGCTTTGTTTGGGTGCCTACATCATATATGAATCTGCCCAGTCCAGTTGCTATTGAAGAAGTATGGTTGGTAGGGACCCAGTTTGTAGTGCCAATCCTATGAAGCATTGCATACTTCCTTGTTAGCAAGCTAACAAAAAGTTTGCCCTTGACTGGCCAAGCTTTGACTTGATTGGCAGTGATGACCTTGCAAACCTGGTTATCAGTCTTTCCCAGCTCATTAGGTCCATCAAATTCTCTTCCTAGATAGTGGTTGATAACCCTAGGAGAGAATTCTACACATCTCCCTCTTACATATACCTTTCTAAATTCATCTGACTTACCATCAGCACAGTCCTCTTGAAGGTTGACAATAAATTCCTTGACTAGCAGCTCATAGCAAGGAGAAAAGTTTGACACTGTTTTGAATAAGCTAGCAGAATAAATGAGATCAATTACCTCAGTGCAATCAAGTGCATTGCTGCCCAGCTCTTTTTCAAGTGCTACCCTTCTTTGGTAGACAAATTTCCATCTGCTCACACTTGATACATGATGGAAAGAAATATTATCCAGAGGAGCTTCTGGAACAGCAGAAGTGGACCTTGAAGGTGCTGGTTTCTTCTTTGGTTGGGATGTTGGGACATCCTCTTCAACATCTGAATCTGGAGGAGTGACAACTTTCCTCTTTTGTGTATTCACTTTGCTCCATTGTTTGGTAGGACCTAAAGCAACTTTAGCTTTGTCCTTCTTTGGTGTAGGCTGCTTCTTCTCAGGAGTTGTATGTCCTGCAGTCTTCTTTTCCTTCCTAGTTCTGAGCCTGTTGGCTATGCTAGGGGCCATAGAGGCAATGATTTTTGTGTCAGAATCATGCTCTATGTCAACAACAGGAGGAGGTTGAGCAGTCTCTTCTTCAGCAGGTGGATCAACAGACTCCTCTTCAGCAGGTGGATCAACAGAGGCTTGATCATCAGTGGAGGCCTTGTGCTGGTCCTCAGATGTTTCATCATCATCAGAGGAGGAGGCCTTGTGCTGGTCCTCAAATGTTTCAACATCTATTGGGACATCCTGTTGAGCAGGAGTGTCCTCTTCAGCTTGATTACTCTGTTCTTCTTGTGGAGCTGGCTTGGTGTTCAGAGGAATGGATATTCCACTCACAACTCTTTGCTCAGATAGAATCCTATTCACAGGATCCTTGATTGAAGCATCCACATACTCAGAGGCTTTGGGAGTGGTGTTTGAGGATGAAGGCATCCCTTTGGCCTTGTTGAAAACAGGTTCCTTTGCCCTTCTAACAGTAGGAGTTCTTGGCTTTTGAGCAAGAGGAACACTTCCTCTGATTTCGTCTAATGGAGTTGAATCCATAGGTACCACAGAGATGGGGGTTTCATGCACCACATCTTCTTGGTTGAGGATTTCTTCAGAGAGGTTAGGGTTTTGAGACATTTGCGAATGTGGTGGAGGAAGAGGTTAAGTTTGATTGAGTTTGATGAGCTCTGAAAATCAGCTATAGTATGCAAGTTGTTTTGAGAGAATGATGAGAAGATGAATAGCTGAGAGCAAGCTGGGATTTTTATAAGAGCCGTTACTTGGAGAATTTTTAGGAGTGGAATACACAGAGTTCTTGACCAGACTGGTGTTGCCATCTGGTGATCATGCCACACGATGTCCTATGACATGTTGGCACTTCTCCATAACTGTTATATTTCACATAAGCAGATTCCCAATTTACCCCTTAGGTTTTCAAATTGGGTAGCATCCAAAGCTTTAGTAAATATATCAGCCAATTGCAGATCTGTGGCTACATGTTCCAATGAGATCACTTTCTCTTCCACAAGATCTCTGATGAAATGATGCCTAATATCAATATGCTTGGTCCTGCTATGTTGGATGGGATTCTTTGTTATGTTAATAGCACTTAAGTTGTCACAGTACAATGTCATGACATCTTGTGGGACATTGTATTCAGTGAGCATTTTCTTCATCCAAACCAACTGTGAACAACTGCTACCAGCTGCAATATATTCAGCTTCAGCAGTGGATAAGGATACACAATTTTGTTTCTTACTGAACCAAGAAATCAAATTGTTTCCTAGGAAGAAGCATCCTCCTGATGTGCTCTTTCTATCATCTGTACTTCCAGCCCAATCAACATCACAGAAGCCAGTGATAATTGGTTCACATCCATGGGAGTACATTATGCCATAGTCACAAGTACCATTGACATATTTCAGAATTCTCTTGACCTGGTTTTGATGGCTAACTTTTGGATCAGCTCGATATCTTGCACATACACCTACTGCAAAGGCTATATCTAGTCTGCTAGCAGTCAGATATAATAAGCTTCTAATCATGCTTCTGTATAGGCTTTGGTCCACCTTCTCACCCTTGTCATCCTTTGTTATCTTTAAATGAGTGGGGGCAGGAGTTCTTTTATGACTTTCATTATCCATCCCAAACTTCTTCACAGTGTTCTTGGCATACTTGCTTTGGGATATGAACATTGAATCTTCCATCTGCTTGATTTGCAGTCCAAGAAAGTAGGTTAGTTCTCCTACTAGGCTCATCTCAAATTCAGATTCCATTTGAGTGACAAAATGTTTAACCATCCTGTCTGACATCCCACCAAAGACAATGTCATCAACATATATTTGAGCAATCATGACATTTCCTTCTTCATCCTTCACAAACAAGGTTTTGTCTATTCCACCTTTTCTGTATCCTTGTTTTGTGAGAAAAGTAGTCAGCCTTTCATACCATGCTCTTGGGGCTTGCTTCAGTCCATAAAGAGCCTTCCTTAGTTTGTACACATGGTTTGGACAACTTGGATCAACAAATCCCTTAGGTTGTTCTATATATACTTCTTCATTAAGATATCCATTTAGAAAGGCACTCTTCACATCCATTTGAAATAGCTTGAACTTCAGAATACAAGCAATTCCTAAAAGTAGTCTGATTAATTCAAGCCTTGCTACTGGTGCAAAGGTTTCATCAAAGTATACTCCTTCAATTTGTGTGTATCCTTGAGCTACAAGTCTAGCTTTGTTCTTTGTAACAACTCCCTGCTCATTTGACTTGTTCTTATACACCCATTTAATGCCAATCACATTTATGTCATCAGGTCTAGGAACAAGATCCCACACTTCATTCCTTGTGAACTGACCTAATTCTTCTTGCATATCCCAAATCCAGTACTCATCATTAAGAGCTTCCTTGATGTTTTTAGGTTCTATTTTTGAAACAAAGCAAGAACCTGAAATTACCTCTCTTGATCTAGTGCTTACACCTCTGTTGGGATCACCAATTATTAAATCTTTGGGATGATCCTTCTGAATTCTGATGGAGGGAGGTTTGCTGGATTGTTCTGTCTTTGCTTCAGTTTGAGTGAAGTCAGGATGATCACTCTTTATTTCAGCTTCAGTCTGATTGTCAGCAGATGTTCCAACATCATCTGTAACATCTGCAAGGGCATCATCAATTATCACATTTATGGACTCCATGATAACCTTGGTTCTAGAGTTAAATACTCTATAGGCTCTGTTGTTTATAGAGTATCCAAGAAAAATCCCTTCATCACTTTTAGGATCCATTTTTCTTCTTTGCTTCCTATCAGCCAGAATATAACAGTTACTTCCAAACACATGGAAGTACTTAACTGTGGGTTTTCTGCCCTTCCAGACTTCATAGATTGTGGACAAGGTTCCTTTCCTTAGAGTGACTCTATTATGAATGTAACAAGCTGTGTTCATAGTTTCAGCCCAGAAGTATAATGGTAACTTTTTAGCATGGATCATAGCTCTTGCTGATTCTTGGATAGTTATGTTCTTCCTTTCAACAATCCCATTCTGTTGAGGGGTGATAGGTGAAGAGTATTCATGATTGATTCCTTCTGAAGAACAGAAATCTGAGAATTTTTTATTCTCAAACTCCTTTCCATGGTCACTTCTTATTCTGACCACACAGCTTGCTTTTTCTCTTTGTATTCTTTGGCACAAATCTTTGAATACATCAGACTTTTCTTTGATAAAATTTATCCATGTATACCTTGAAAAGTCATCAACCACCACATAGGCATACCTCTTTCCACCAAGGCTCTCAACCTGCATTGGTCCCATAAGATCCATATGCAATAATTCCAAAACTTTGGAAGTTGTCAGATGTTGGAGCTTTGGATGGGACATCTTGGTTTGCTTGCCTATTTGACATTCACCACATACATTGCCATCATCAATCTTCAGTTTAGGAATACCTCTCACAGCTTCCATAGATATGATTTTCTTTATGCCTCTGAAGTGAAGATGGCCCAGTCTTTGGTGCCATAGCTTCACTTCTTCTTCTTTGGCTAAAGAGCAAGTTGAAGTGAGGCTGAAGTCTTGAGGTTCCCACATATAACAGTTGTCTTTAGATCTGGCTCCTCTCATGACAACCTTCTGTTCTTTATTAGACACTATGCATTCAGTTTTGGTAAAGTTAACAGTGTAACCTTGATCACATAATTGACTTATGCTAATCAAGTTAGCAGTCAATCCTTTTACCAGCAGCACATCATCTAGTCTTGGTACATCTGGACAGTCCAAGGTCCCCACTCCCTTGCTTTCTCCTTTAGCTCCATCTCCAAAGGTTACATATCTGGATGAATATGACTTTAAGTCTACCAGTAAATTCTTCAATCCAGTCATGTGCCTTGAGCATCCACTGTCAAAGTACCAGTCTTCTTTAGCTGATACTCTTAGAGATGTATGAGCTATATATGCAACACCCTTCTTTGACCATTTTTACTTGTAGTGAGGTTTCCTTTGATGCCTCTGCCGTGTGTATTGTTCATTTTTAGAGCTCCAAGGTTGTTTGTTGAACTTGTTCTTGGACATATAGCTTTGATCAGCATGAAGACTAGCTTTAGGTACCCATACTTTCTTGATGATCTCTGTCTTCTGTTTAGGGTGTTGCTGATATCTCTGATTTGGATATCCATGCAGCTTGTAGCAATGAGGTTTGATATGACCAAACATACCACAATGATGACATCTCCATATTTGATACTTCTTTTTCATCATGTTCTCTTCATGATGTTGGGACTTCTGTTGGAACATTATGTTTGACTTTATGTTCTTTTCATGATGTTGGAGCATCTGTTGGGACATCTTGTTTGACTCTATGGAATTTGAAGTAGCTTTGCTAGTGCTAGCCTCAACCTGTTGAGCTTTGTTAAATCCTAGTCCAGTTCTATCCCTTGAATGCTTATTGTTGTTGAGAATAACATCCAGTGTGTTTGAACTACTGTTCAGCATTCTAACAGATTTGGACATATGCTCCAACTTGGAGTTGAGAAGGCTTACTTCACTTTTCAAAGTGTGAATGATCTCTAGATCACTTGTTTTTTCAGCCTTTAGTGCATCAATCTGCTTCTTCTGCTTTATACTCTCCATGCATATTTCAGTGCTCCTTTTAACCAGCATCTTGTATGATTCTTCTAGCTCTTCAAAAGTCAGCTCCTCATCACTGGATCCACTTTCAGAATCACATACTCCAGCTAGAGCAGTGATGTGCTTTGCTGATTCTTCTTCTGAATCATATCCTGAGTCTTCATCAGACCAGGTCACAGAAAGACCTTTCTTCTGCTTCTTTAGATAAGTAGGACATTCATTTCTGATGTGTCCATATCCTTCACATCCAAGACATTTAATCCCTTTATCTTGATTGGTCTTTTCATCATAACTTGACCTTCTATTAGCATCATAAGGTCTTTTATTCTCAGAAGAGTTTGAGTATCTTCCACTTGGTCTGGCCTTGCCATCCATCTTTCTGAGAATCTTGTTGAATTGTCTTCCAAGCATAGCAATGGTTTCTGATAAATTTTCTTCAGGTTCTGCTTCATTATTTTCTTCTTCTTTATCAGTATTTGACACTAAGGTTATGCTTTTGTTCTTATTTACAATTGTGTCATTCATTCCCATCTCAAATGTTTGAAGGGAACCAATGAGCTCTTCAAGCTTCATTGTGCATATGTCTTGAGCTTCTTCTATTGCTGTGACTTTCATGTCAAATCTTTTTGGTAAAGATCTGAGAATCTTTCTTACCAGCTTTTCATCAGTCATCTTTTCTCCCAAAGCACCAGAAGTATTGGCTATTTCCAAGATGTTCATGTAGAACTCATGAATTGTCTCATCTTCCTTCATTCTCAAGTTTTCAAACTTGGTGGTGAGAAGTTGAAGTCTTGACATATTCACCTTTGATGTTCCTTCATGAGTTGTTTTGAGAGTGTCCCAAACATCTTTAGCCAGCTCACAATGATGCACTAGTCTAAATATGTTCCTATCAATGCCATTGAATAAAGCATTTAAGGCCTTGGAATTGCCAAGTGCTGAATCTTCTTCCTCCTTGCTCCATTCTTCTTCAGGTTTCAACACTTTTGTTCCATCTTTGTTGTCTTGGACAGGGTGCTCCCATCCTTTGTTGACTGCTTTCCAGCCCCTATTGTCAAGTGATCTTAAGAATGCTACCATTCTTGGCTTCCAGTAGTCATAATTAGATCCATCCAATATAGGTGGTCTATTTACTGATCCTACATCTCTGTCCATGTTTCCAGAATTTGCAGTCCCTAGATCTCACCCAGTTTAAACAGGCAGGGTGCCTGCTCTGATGCCAATTGAAATTCTGGGATCAGGTACGTGATGTCGAATGAGATGTTTAAACACTTGAAGACTTGAACAAAACTTAAAGTGCAGGAAAATTAAACAACACAGGAAATTGTTAACCCAGTTCAGTGTATAACCACACTTACATCTAGGGGCTACCAAGCCAGGAAGGAAATCCAATATAAGTAATATTAATTCTAGACTTAAACCACTCAGTTTAATCTTTCACTTAATATCTACCCAAGGCAATTTCTACCTAAGACATAACTTAGATATGAGTACCAACTCACTCCCCCTCAATCACACAGTGATATGTTTACAAGTTTAATAAAATTGAAGTCATACTTCAAACAGAACAGCTTGATCTTACTTCACAGTTTCAATCAAGACACAAATACACTTTTGCTTAAAAGCTCATAAAGTGATACACAAATACAACCTGCTATTAAAAACACAACCACCCTATTTAGTCTTCTTAATTTCGTGTTCTATTCTGAGAGTTTCTGTTGCTTAAATAGGTGCTTGGATTTTGGGCTTTCTGTAGGTTATCCAATCCTGATACGCATGCTTCCATCACCTTGAATTAGGGTTTGTTACTTCCTTGATTCTAGGTGAGTCAGTTCTTCTGATTATACTGAAATCATATAACCAATCTCCCTACAGATGCGCCTTCTTCTATTTATCCATTCATAATTAATTCCAGATATCTTCCCTGAATTTACTCAGTTCTGTTAATCATTAATTAATTCTGGTAGCAGGTTTGAGATGTCACAACATCTGGTGTGACATCCTGAAAACTGAACTTACTTCATTAACTGATACAATGTTACAACATCTGGTGTGACATCCTGTATACTGAACTTACTTCATTAACTGATACAATGTCACAACATCTGGTATGACATCCTGAATTAAGTTCATTTACTTATACTCTGTTTGATAATGTCACAACATCTGATGTGACATCCTGAACTAAGTTCAACACTTCTTGTTGGTCAAAAATTCTGCCAATTCTAAACATCTACAAACATAGCCATCAAAGACAACATCTGAGCTTGTTCTCTAATCAATTGTTGTAACTCTCTGAAAGATAAGAAACCAACTCCTTCCTTTTCAGGAGTATAAAACCTCACAGACTTGCGGTAATAATTTATATGAACATAGTTATACTCTAACCAGTTCATATCAAGAATTACATCCATCCCAGTCAACGGCAAACACACTAAATAAACATAGAAGTCTTTATCGAAGATCGATAAAGGACATTTTAAACACACCAGAGAAGTAGATATTGATCCTTTAGCTGGAATCTCAACAATCAATTCACCATTCATAGCAGACAATTTTAAACCCAGTCTTTGAACACAGTTAGCAGAAATAAAACAGTGCGTAGAACCAGTATCAATAATAGTAATTAAAGTAATACTATTAATGAAGCATGTACCTCTGATAAGTATGTCCTCTTTAACGGTCTGAGTTCCGGTCAACACGAACATTTTTCCAGTATGAGCTTTCTTTGGCTTCTGACACTGGCCACCAATATGCCCCTCTTCGCCACAATTAAAACAAATCATTTCCTTGTGCTTGCAATCAGCTATTGCATGCCCAGTCTTACCACAGCGAAAAGATCTCTTTACTTCAACAATGCATACATTACTCTTATGACCAGCCTGACCACACTTAAAGCAAACTATACCAGCAGGAGCACCTCCCCCACTAGTTCTCTAAGCCGGAGCAGCTTTCTGTTTTCCCTTTCCAGCTGGAGCATCATACGGCTTGCCACAGTTCTGATGTTGCTTGCCTCTACGATCACTGACAATCTTGTAATGAGCATTGTTGTCCTCCTAAAATATCATGCAGCTATCAACCAAATCAGAAAAGATGCGTATTTTTTGATACCCAACATCCTTCTTGATTTCAGAGCACAGTCCATTTTCAAACTTGATGCACTTTGAAAATTCAACACCAACACCAGTATAACGAGGATAAAATTTGGACAGCTCAACAAATTTGCAGCATAGTCGGTGACAAACATGTTTCCTTGCTTCAGCTCAAGGAACTCGATCTCCTTCTTGCCACAGACATCCTCAAGATAATACTTTCTCATGAATTCCCTACAGAATACATCCCAAGTAATGACTTCACCTGCAGCACCCAACCTCTCACGAGTTTCTAGCCACCAGTCATCAGCTTCGACTGCCAGGATGTGAGTACCATACCGAACCTTCTGCGTTAGAGTGAAATTCATAACACGGAAGATTCTCTCGATCTCTTTCAACCAACCCAAAGCTGCATTTGGATCATGCTTTCCTTTGAACACTGACGAATTTTCTCTTTGAAAAGTCGCCAACTACGTGATCCAGCATCTTCACCAGCATTTGGCAAGTTATGCACAGCTTGTGCCATCGCTTGCATCACAGCAGCCATCATAGCGTCGTTTCTTCCAGCCATCTCAACTTATCACTACAACACAACTAAACGTTATAACAATAACAATACTCGATTGTTAGACAACTAAGACTCGACACTTGGTTGGACAGATCGACCTGCTCTGATACCACTTATGTAACACCTCATTTTCTACCCGTGAAATATAAATAAAATCAGAGTTCATAATTGTTTTTCACAAAAATGGGATATCACATTTTCAACTTTAAACGAATTCCAACTTAAGGTAATTCATGCTTAATACACAACACTTTTTCATAAAATCAACATAAACAACGTCATTCACTCTAATAATTCAACTTCATAAAATATCACGCAGCGAATTCATAAACTTGATTTATTCATAGCATCTTTAAACAACAAAATAACAAATTTAAATAAGAAATAAGCAACTCTAAGTTCTTCGACAAATTAAAATTCAGCAATAATAAAAGATCAACAAAGCAGACACGCGACAATCCCCCTAAGTGTTACGTATCAGAGCGACTGACCACCGACTCGACTAACGGTAACCGGCTACTCCTCAGGATTACATGCACGTTGTCACATAAGGACAACATTCAACAGAAGGGGTGAGTTACGATAATTATAAGCAGTATATGAAAAAGAATACAATGAATAAGGATCGTAAACAAACACCATTTCACAACTTAAATCAAACATCAACACAAACAACTCAACAAGAATGCAACTTTAATGAGACTCGACTAATTATGCATGTGGTACCAATCGGAGTAAAACTCCCAAGTTAAACAATTGCCAGGTTATCGAGGCATCAAGGCATAAGCCTTCAACTTTCAACTTAAATTGCCAATCCAGGCCAACGTGGTGTGAGCAAACGGCTCCGACAAATGCAAATGAATTAAATGGCATACACGACTTTACAACTCAGACAACATAACAACAAGAGCAACACGACAATATTAACAACGTAATCAACTTATATTCAACTTTGGCTTATCAAGCCTACAACATATCAACTTAAGACATTTTCATAACCGAAACAACTTATTCAACTCAACTGTACATGTAGAAACATTTTTACAACATAATTCCCACAAAACAACTCATTAAAATCAACTATAATATTACCCAACTTACCCCGACGAATTTCGTTAAACTCCGAGCAACTCTATTTTTTGCCTAATTCGGCTAAACCGACTAACCAGTTCTATTTTCCAACTTTATGCAATTAATGCGATTCTATTACAAAGCTTAAATTTTCGATGTCCTGTTAGAACTCATTTGTTATAGAAGATGAGTTGCTCTTACTGTTTCTGTCAAATTCCTAATCTGCAACTTTCTACTAAACCACACAACTCAGTACTATTTTTAGAACCTGTTTATTTACTGATCGTGCTACCGGTATTTACAATGCTAAGCCTCATTATCCATTTTATTTTCTCCTTAAAATATACTAATCCATACTTTAGAAAATCATATAATTTATATTTAATTTCATAAAAATTATTTGGATTATTTAATGATTTATTTAGGAAAATAATTAGGATTTTAATTAAAATTGGGAGAACACCCCCCCCCCCCTTCACAACAGGGTGGCGCAGGCCACCCTTGTCTCTCATAACCATGGCATGCACCATGTTGTTTCTCCCCTGCGCCATGCATCACTTGTATTATATATAATACAATATGTATTATATATAATACTATGTATTATATATAATACATATTGTATTATATATAATACCTCACGGCCTGCGCCATAAGCTCTTCCACCAACAATTTCCACTACCAATCCTCCTGTTCATTGTCCCCAAATAAACTCGAATTTAAATACAACCAGAAACAACAACAACCAGCAACATAAACAACTCTATAAATCAACAAATTCGGCAATCGAACAACTAGTTTTCACAATCAACATTTCAATCTTATTATTTAGATTTTCCACACAGCATCAACAACAACAATTAAACACAACAACCTAACTACCCAAATCACTGTATTGCATTCATACCCAATT
The DNA here is from genome assembly GCA_963966055.1 of Lathyrus aphaca. NCBI lineage: Eukaryota > Viridiplantae > Streptophyta > Magnoliopsida > Fabales > Fabaceae > Lathyrus > Lathyrus aphaca. The sequence continues at coordinate 515,983,679 of OZ014520.1, forward strand.
ATAAGAATCGAACTCACCTTACCTTATGTTTTTGGATCGAAGGTTGCTCTTACGATCAGATTCCGAAAATCGCTTCTGATTGCAGTTTCCTCTCACGACTCTTCTCCCACGTTGTTGCACTTTCTGTTTTTTATTTTTCTACTGATACCCAAAACTAACTCATATTCTTCTTATTATTTGTTTTTATTAAAATTAAACTAATATTATCACTACTAATGGGCTTAACAATACACCTCCTATTTTACTAATCCGAACACAAATTCTAGCCCACTAACCTATTAACACAACAACTATATTATTATTTCTAATAAATAATTCTACGGCTTCCGACTTAATTTTTTTTACTTATCGACTTAATCAACCTCAACATAAAATATACCGACGAACACAAATAATTAATTAAATACTCAATAAAATAATTAATCAAATATTTGGGCATTACACTATCCCCCAGCAGATCTAAGAGGGCTCATCTTCCCCCAGCAGGTCATAGTGGATTTCTTTGCTCCAGCAGAGTGAGGAAGATTAATAATTCCCCAAGCAGAGAGTTATCTTCCCACAATGAAGTATTTCTTACAAGAATCCAAGTATTCCCAGCAGTTAGCTGAACACATTCCTGCCCCATAGAAATTTGGAAATTCATATTGGTAGAGTTCTCTCCTCTGCAAAGTCTTGACGAGATATTTTCCCAGCCACGTCGAAAAGTTGTCAATTCCCCCAGTGGATTTACATGTTCGGGATCCATCCCTAAACCGTTAAAGTATCCCCTAGCAGGGTCCTCATATCAAAGTCCAATTTTTTTGGAAAGTGTGATAATCCTAAGTAGGCGGATTATACACTCTCCTCCAGCAGAAATGTTATCCCCATAGGGATTTTTCGAGATCGAGCCAACGATCATTTCATCCTTAGAAGAGTCAACAAGGACTTGTTACCTCCTCATCAGGAGATCCTTTGCATTTGCATCACTTCATTTGCATACTCAGAACATATAATTCCTAGTATCATGGGGCATCATACTATGTAATTCAGTATATGCATCCAAGCATAATCCATATTTGATAGCATTCAAAGTTCAAGCACAGATTGGCGAAAGTCCATCCTCAGGGTGGCAAAGCATTTAAAGTTCAACCGCAGATTGCGAAAGTCCATCCTCTGGGTGGCAAAGCATTTGAATTCCAAACACATATTGGTGAAAGTCCATCCTCAGGGTGGAAAAACATTTGAAGTCCAACTGCAGATTGACGAAAGTCCATCCTCAAGGTGGCAAAGCATTTGAAGTCCAACCGCATATTGGCGAAAGTCCATCCTCAAGGTGGCAACGCATTTTAGGTCCAACCTCATATTGGCGAAAGTTCATCCTCAGGGTGGCAAAGCATTTGAAGTCCAACCACATATTGGAAAAAGTCCACTCACAATATGGCAAGCAAGTAGTCACCTGGAATCATACAAAAGACAGATTTGAAGTCCAACCACAGATTGGAAAAAGTCCACCCACAGTGTGGCTAGCCAATAATCGCCTGACGTCGTACAAAAGACAATTTGAAGTCCAACCACAAATTGGCAAAAGTCCACCCACAATGTGGCAAGCCAGTAGTCACTTGGCGTCATACAAAAGACATATTTGAAGTCCAACCACAGATTGGCAAAAGTTCACCCACGGTGTGGCTAGCCAATAGCCGCCTGACATCGTTCAAAAGGCAGTTAAAAAAAAGAAGAAAAAGAAAAAAGAAAAAAGAAAAAGAAAAAGAAAAGAAAAAAGAAGAAAAAGAAGAAAAAGAAAAAAGAAGAAGAAAAATAAAATAAAACTAAGAAAGAAAAGAAAAAAGAGAAAGAATAAAATAATAAGAAAAATAAAGAAAATGAGAAAAGTCCAACCGCAGATTGGCAAAGTCCATCCCAGGGTGGAAATTCACTGGTCATCTGATATCATTCAAAGGATGTTCCATAGTTACTAGTCATCATATTTATATCCAAGCAAAGTTCATTTGGTTGAGTTTATATCCCTTTTGTTTCTTCTCCCTAGAGTGCAAATTTTCTGGTTATTTTTTGTATTCAATCCCTCCATACCTGAAACGTCTAAAAGCAACCGCTATCATCCATTCAGGTCTACTATGATTAAATAGAGGCATTTGTAATACCCCATAAGTTTCCCTCTCACTTTCACATCATTTAACATCACTTTCATGCATTCCATTGCATTCAAGTCATATAAAGAATACATCATTGGTTGAAGCATTGGGTATGTGATCATGTGTTTTTCTAAAGTTTTGATAATCCTAAGCCAAAGAACAAGAACCAAGTGTCTTCCAACAATCTTCAAAGGTCTTTTACATCCCATACCACCTCATTTTATCCCTTAGGTCATTGGAAGATGAGAATTGATCAAGAAGTGGAAGCAGTGCATCACCTCCTAACAAAAATGGTCCTAAATTAGGGATTGGGATTCAAGCAGTCTCTTGATGAAATTTTGGTTCAAACATTATCACAAGGGTTTCTATATGCTATCAAGTATCTAAGGATGGAATATTTCCCATGGGATCATTTTAGAAGGTTTCCAATTGATCAGTTACTTGAGAATTAAGAAATTAGAGAAAAGTCAATTGTGCAGAAGAAAAGTCAACTACTGACATTTTGAGGTCAAATTCATGGTCTACAAGCTGAATATAATTAATGGTGAATATTTGATCAAGAAATGTCAAGATATTCATCAAAAATAAGACTTGTGCAAAGTTTCCAAATTGGGATGATTATGGTTTCTTAAAATAGTAAGTTCTAGCCATTTTGACACCCCCCTTTGGAGCATTATTTCTCAAAGTTAAAGGCTCAATTCAAGAATCCACCAGATCACAACAAAATATCGTGTTCCAAGCTTCAAATACATAACAAGAACATCCCCATTTGATCAAAATTGAGAGAGATATGATCAATTAAAGTGAAGCAAAACTAGGGCAAATTGGCTAGGCAACTTGGTCATGGGCGAGCACTACAACAAAAATCACATTTAACAACGCACCTTAGACAGCACTTATGTGAAAAAACGCTGCTATAAGTTTAAAAAAATTAAAACACGGAAATTATTCACAAAATATCTTAAAAAGTGTTGTCTAAGGTGCCCTTTAGACAGCGCTTTTAAAGGTATATCTTAGACAGCGCTTTTGATAAAGCGCTGTCTAAGGTCTTAAAAAAAAAATCAAAAGCGCTGTCTAAGGTCAACCTTAGACAGCGCTTTTAGATGTCACCCTTAAACAGCGCTTTCTCAAAAATGATGTCTAAGGTCTAATTAAAATAACATATTAGACTCAATTTCTATTTTCGTTCTTTCTGTTCTTTCATTTTCCCTCCAGCGAAACGCGATAAACCTAAACAACAGAACCCTTGAATCGATCATTGAAGAAATGTTTGAAGAATCTTTCGCCGCGAACGGACATTTGGGAGTTGATTGAGTTTTTGCTTTCTGGTGTTCTTCCCTTTTTGCGGTATGTTCTTCTTTTCTAACTTTTTTTTACTGGTGTTTGAAGAATCTTTTATTTTTGTTGATTGAGTTTAGTGTTTGAAGTTGTTTTGATTCATTCTAGTTGACATTGTTAGAACCCTTTGTTGTAATTGACATTGTTGTTGACATTGTTATAACTTATAGAAACTGAGTTTTGACTCATTAGTCCTGTTGAAGTTGTTTTGATTCATTCTAGCTATTTTTTGTAGAAACGGAGTTATAAGTTGAGTTTAGAACCCTTTTTGAAGAAACTAAGTTTTGACTCATAAGGTACATTGTTAGAACCCTTTGTTGTAGTTGACATTGTTGTTGACATTGTTGACATTGTTGTTTACATTGTTGTTTACATTGTTATAACTTATATTGGTTTAAGCTCTTGTATATAGTTGACATTATTAGTTTAAGCTCTTTTTAACTCATATTGGTTGAAATTATATTGGTTTGAAATTATATAGTTGATATTGTTGTTGACATTGTTGACATTGTTGTTGACATTGTTATAACTTATATTGGTTGAAATTATATTGGTTTGAAATTATATAGTTGATATTGTTAACTTATAACTTATGTTTGTTAACTTATATTGTTATAACTTATATAGTTGATCCTTTTTTTGTCATAACTTAGATATGGCCACTAATGATGATCACCCACATGATAATCATTCTACGCATGAAGGAGGTAGTAAAAAAATATCTACGGAAGAAGATATTAGAAGAGGTATAACGGTGATGAGGAGAGTGATCCATGGTAGAGACTGAGGCATCATTCTAGATGTGCATTGGAGCGATCTTGGGCAGCTTATAGAACCTAACGGTCATACATTGACTAGTTTCGTTGGTGCACTAGTAAGGAATGAGATTCTCATTACTTGTGATGATTAGAGAAACAAAGAGTTGAATGAATCCAAACAAAAAATTTGGACTGAGATAAAGGTACAATAACGCACATTATGTTCTTTAAATTACTTGCATTGCTTCCAATTTATGTTCTTTAAATTACTTGTACTAACGTACAATCTGTATGTTTTTCTTAGAGGTGTTTCAACATCGAAGACGATAGAAGAGATTTTTGATGAAATTGGCCGAAAAGCTACTAAGAGGGTTTAGAACATTTTTATCAACCAAGTATCTTACGGGTGCAGATGGTAATCATGTTGATGCGGAGCTTCCAAAGAAATATGACAGTTTGATTTCATAAGATGAATGTGAAGCGTTCAAATCCAAACGAAAGGACCCAACATTTAAAAGAATAAGTGACACAAATCGGGAAAGAACATCAAGTCCCCCGTATCCATACCGAAAAGGACGTGTAGGATATGGACGCTTAGAACAATCTATGGTAAGTATCTATAAATTGCAATAATATATTTGTTCATCATATATGAGTTTTATTTGATCATGTTATATGACTTAATGTGTAGTTGCAGAAGGAGAAAAGTTCTGAAAGATCATTTCCTGCACATGTTTTGTGGAAGGAAACCTATGTGGGCAAATCTGGAGTTGCTTAAGAAGATGTTCTACAGGTGCATGAGAAATGTGTAAGTATAACATTATCTCTTTAATTAATTAAAAAATTTATTAACAAATATTTGACAAGTATTCGATATTCATCCAATTTTCAGGAGGCGCTATCTCAGTCAGCTTTATCTTCAGATGATACTAGGAGCATACTTAGTCGGGCATTAGATGTCCATGAGTATTCGGGTCGGGTGAGGGGTAAGGGATTTGGGGTCACTCCGACCTCCTTAAGTATTAAAAAAGGAAAGTCTCCTAGTAATCAAGAGCTTAATGCAAAATTGGAAGCAATGAAAGCTGAGCTTGATGCATTAAGGAAAGAAAAAGAGGTTATCGCTTCAGCATGTTTTAAAGATGCTTCGGACAAAGATAGTATCAACTGTAACTTTCAACCGACCATTCTAGAGGTAATTATATATATTTGTCTTAAATTGAACTATTAGCTTAAATTATGTAATTGACATATATACACATTATTAACAATTTCATTTTATTATTGGTTTTAGGGCATTTCCCATTGTCAGCTATATTTATCGTCACCATATTATCGGATGGTTGGCAAGGGAAAAGTGCATAACAATAGCGGAGTATTACTCCATACTAGAGAGCTCCCTACTGGATGTTTGAAAGTCTCGGTTGATATTGCAGTTGAGCCGAATGCATTATTGCCATATACTGACGATGTTTCGGATGCAACAACGGTGGAACAAGCATTAAGTTTGTTTGTTGCATGGCCGACAAGCCTCATTGGTGTATGATATGAGGTGTGCCTAAAACCATTATGAACCTTTGTTAACCTTAATGTGTAGTTTCAAAGTTTTTACGCGCATTTTACATACATTTTTTACTTGGTTATGTTAATTAGACTCCAACAAGATCCAAATCAAAAGATAAGGCTATTTCGCGGCATACCGAGTCTGTTGTTTCATAAAAATAGGTACATTACAATTATATGACATATATGCATAGAAGATGCTAAATTCTTAATTTTATACTTCATCTAACTATTTATATGATATGTAGCTTCATGATAAGGAGGTTAGCAGCGTCTCCACAAAACAACAAAAAAGTTGGTGCTAAGAAGACCGCGGCTAGGAAAAAACCTACCTCCAAGTATAGGTCGTGCCTTCGGACGTTTCTAGAGATGACAGATATTCCGACCGGAGGTGTTCATTTTATACATATGGAGGAAGGTATTTTTGGCTTTGAATACGAACCATTAATTGGTACTGAAGAATTTATGCAAGTTTTGGGTCGTGAAGAAATAGGCGTCAATGTTGTCAATACATATGTGAGGTAAATCCGGTCTACTTTGTTATATTAATTGAACAACTTATTTACTTTATGTTTTAAATGAATAGTCTAATGTTATTGATGTTTTTATTTAAGGTTTCTGTATGACAAAGTGATGCGACCAAATGGATTGGACGAAAGATTTGGATTCTTAGCACCCGCGTCCGTCAACTTAGCTTTAATCTTAAGTAGACCAGAGGACATGATGGTGTACGTTCTCAACCTCTTTGTGGCGAACAAAGATGCGGAGAAGTTGTTCTTTATACCGTTTAATACCGGGTTAGATTTTCATTCTAAATTCATCTATTATAGTTATTTTGTATTTTGATGTCGTGTAGAAAATTTACATCTAACATTTGGTTAATCATACAGTGGACATTCGTTGTTGCTTGCAATCAATCCTATCAGAGAAATTGTTTATTATCTTGACTCGTTAGGAAATGATTGGACAACATACCCGGATATGAAGAACACGATTGACACGTAAGTGAGATTGTTCTAAATATTCTTGTGTGTATTTATTAATTTATGTGAATTGTTCTAATTAGTCATTTATATTTTATTAGCATCATACAAGCTTTTCGAGCCCAAAGAGATATCCAAACATCAAAGAAGAGAGCCAACAACATTACATGGATAAAAGTGGCGGTATATTATTAATTTTCACATTTTTTATTATATTAGTGATGATACTTGATAAAACTTAGGATTTATCCATATTTTCTTTTCATCTGTAGTGTCCTCAGCAACGTAATCAAATAGATTGTGGATATTTCATGTCGAGGTTTATGAGAGATACTCTTTCTTTGGGCCGATTAGAGATTCTCACCGATGTATGTATTTCTAACTTATGAGTTATTTTAATATTTAAACATATCTCTCATATAATTAAATAGTTGAAATTAAATCAAACTATGTTATATTATTATGTAGTACTTTGATGAATTCAAGTGTGCATATTATTCAAAAGATCAAGTGGACGAAATCAAAGAGGAATGGTGTCAATACATTATAGAGCTCGGTATTTTATCAGGTATAATATTGTACTCTTACTTTAATTGATGAGAATTTAAATATGTGTAACGTTGTAACTATAATATTGTATTCTTTTATTAATTGAATTACAATCTTTGTGTTGTTTCAGGACCTATGTAGATTTGAAGCAATGCTTTGGTTGGATAAGTAATATGTAATTATAATATGTACATTTGTAGAAAAATGTAATGATTTGTAATTATAATTTTGGTGCATAAATTGGTATATATATTGGTATATTTAATAGGCCAAATTTGTTTGAATTGGTATATATATTGGTTTGATATTTCTCTCCAAATTGTGATATTTTTCTGGAAAAAAATTGGTTGAAAAATAGGTCAAAATTCTGGTTGAAAAACCTGGTAAAAAAAGTGGTTTAAAAAATTTATATTAAAATTTTCGTATACCTTAAACAGCGCTTTACACAAAAAGCGTTGTCTAAGGTGGGGCTTAGAAAGCGCTTTTAACAAAAGTGCTATCTAAGGGGGGGCTTAGAAAACACTTTTACCAAAAGCGTTGTCTAAGGTATACCTAAAAAAGTTAAAATAGGTGGGGCTTAGACAGCGCTTTTCATAAAGCGTTGTCTAAGGTATACCTAAAAATGTCAAAAAGCGATGTCTAATGGTACCATAGATAGCGCATTTTATTAAATATACCACCCTTTAGACAACGCTTTTAAGATTTAAAAGAGCGTTATCTAAACCTTTAGCAGTGGAGGTTTAGACAGAGCTTTAAAGCGCTGTCTAAGAGAAAAAAAAGCATTGTCTAAGGTCTTATTTGGCATAGTGGAGCCAGAAGCTTGTCATTTCATCAAACATGTGGTGTTCCAAATGTCAAGCTATTTTTCTCCTTCAAGAAAGCTTCAAATGAAATTTTGTTGAACATAAAAGTTATCCATTTTGATCTCTTCTACAACTTTTATGTTGGGAGATTTTTCATTTGATCAACATATGAAAATATATGAGAGCTCAAAGGAGAGGCTGTCACACTTAATTTTTCATAGGCCCATGGCCAGGAACAAGGCAAGCTGGTTTCGCTCCAGGGATTTTCATCCTAGTACAAACGCGAAAGTGGCACGGAAAAAGAAACAGAGTCGCAAGCCAGACATTTTTATTCCAAGGAAAGGGAAAGGCAATGTTGCACAAACTGAAGTAAAGGAAATAACAAGGTATTGTGAACCAAAGAAACTGGGTAAAGGAGTCGGTTACGTGAAGTGAAGGTATTAGCACCCCTTCATGTCCGTTGTACTCGACAGGATCCACGCTTGCTAGAACTGTTTCAAAGGGTGAGAATAAACTGCTGCTGAACTAGAAAGAAAGAAAAGGAATGGGAGAAATGTAGGGAAAATAAAGAAAGTGCTCAAATGGGCCCTACCCCACTGCCTACGTATCTCATGGGAATGAGAATCAGAGTCAATGTAGTTTCCCTAACTAGGGAGGAAATTTGTTTGTTTGTGTTTTTTATGGTTGAATTGCATATGCTTATGCCCAGGTGTGGCAGGATCGCCTTGAACGAGTGTGTTAACTGTCTTTCAATGAAACAAGTCAAAGCGGGTTCTTTTGTTTGAAATGAAGGAGATAAGAAAAGAATTCCTGCAGGAAAGACGCTTATTATTGATTTGTAGCTTTTAGAAGCTTTTATTTGAATTTACATGAGAAAGTGTATTCAAGTGCTTCTCCATGGAGTATGTACTTCTTACATCACTCCAAGATGGAATTAAGAAGGAGCATACCCAAGTAAGGAGAAGATCCCCAAGACTTGGTTCCCAATATTAGGGCTTAAGTACACTAACCCGTTGTACTTATTAAGTGTTTTTGTATTTTAAAATGAAGAAGTATTTTTTAAGTTTTTCTTTGTGAGGATGGATTCAAGTTTAGACTTGTACATCATGCTAGACAAGTTCACATTACCCCAAGATGGGATAGATGCAAATTCCCCATGGAATAATTCCATAACACTAGAAGTCACTTCAACCTTTATTAAGTCTTTTGAAGTTGTTTTGAGATAAGAGGAGAGAAAACACCAAAAGGATCTCCAAAGGTGAAATGTCTAAGGGAGACTAAACCTAATGAAGTTATCATGCTTGGATGTCCTGGGTTAGTGAGGTCGTAAGATCTCTATCTTAATGAATAGGAAGGAGAGAAAAGAATAAGAAGAAAGAGGAAGAAAAGAAGACTTAGAAGACAACTTACTTCCATGAAGGAAGATAAGTCATTTCTAAAGGGGAAAGTGAGCAATTATGCAAATCAAAGCATCTTAGATCCTTACATAAACACAATATTGAAATATAAAAGGAGAGAGAGAGTTTGGTATGTGGAAGCATTTTCACACTCCTAATACTTACCAAAGCCCCTACAAGGTTAGTAAAAGAAGCATGAAAATTCATAACACATCATAAGACATAAAATGAAAGCTACACACACAATGGGAACAAGATGAATGCCTCTTAAGGTTCACAAACCTCACAATCAGGACCTAATCCTAAATTAACTTAAAGATTTCAAAGTACTTAAACCATACCAAACAAGCTCAAAGAAGCCTAAAGAGGTAAAGAAGTTCTAAGGACTTGCAAATGAAGAAGTGAAGATGCATAAGTGCATAAACATGGATGAAGGCATATGAAAAACACCAAAGTCAGAATGTAATGTCAAATTATTATTCTTAATGTTATCCTAAATGATCATACCAAACTTCATGTGTTAGTTCATGGTAGAGAGAGAGAGATGAAGAGAAGTGAACATTCACATGTTCATAAGAGAGCAAATAAACAAAACCAAAGTACAACTGAAAGTCAAACATGAATGGATGACATGAGATGCTAAAATTGAGTAACATACATCACTTATTAGTGTCATAAAATGTTTATGAATGAACATACAAGCCATGTGATGAAGCATCCAAGTGATTGAGGGATTAAGATGAAGATGAAGTAAGCATACAACCATGTAAGCATGAACGCAAGTTAAGATGCAAGCCAAATGACATAAAAGGATCCTAAGATTATGGAAGTAAGTAACATATGATGAGGATAACATGGTAAAGGTGCACATACAATTAAGTTAAGTTTACATGTTAAACAAGTTCAACAAGTTACAAAAAGATGCACAAATTATCACCTAATGCAAAGGTATGTCATACTTCAAATGAATGGCCCATGATTCAACATATCATGAAAATATGAATGATTATTAATGAAGTCGGAGGCATACATGATGTATAATGAAAATGAGATGGCTGTTATGAACATATTGGGGGCATACAAGCTAGTATAAGAAGCATGAGATGAAGGATGTGGAAGAATTAGGTCAAATGGTACAAAGATGCATCATACAAACCCAAAAGGAAATCCTAAGTCTAATGGACCTATAATTGATCATACAAGACCTATAATATCCTAATTAAACACGGTAAACACTTGCAAGTGACCTATAATGATGGCATAAATGCCCACATGCAATTAGGGTTAGAAGTGATTAAGAAAATTCATGAAAAAGTTACTTCATTTACCAGTAACCAAACATGCATCAAACAACATTCAAAAATTGTCATACTAAAACCCTAGGGTCCTAAGTCAGAGGTTAAACATGTTCTAAAAGTTCATACAAATATTCACAAGGGAACTAGGTTAAAGGATGCCTTGAAGTTCAAGTAAAGATCTAAGAACAAGTATACAAAAACGAGGGACCAAAATGCAATTATAAAGAGTTTAAAAATATGCAAAAATATTTTTAATGAGGTTCAGTGAGTTATGGAATGAATGAAAAAATAACCATTTGAAAATGTTTAATGAGCATTGCAAAATAAATCTTTGAACTTGATGTGTTAAAATGAAAACAATTTGGAAGGAAAATAAAAGGAAATTGTGATTCAATATGAAAAATGCACAAAAATCAAAAACAAAAAATATGCAAAATGATTTTAATGTCTTAACATGATCCATGATTTTTTTTTATGAATTTTAGATGCTTGGAGATAATTTTTTTAAAAAAATAAAATGCAAAATATGTAACATAAAATGGAAAAATATGATAATTGAGCCAGGGGGTATGAACATAGCAAATTACACATTTAAATTGGAATGGGCTTAGATAAAGGGGGTGGGGATAGGAATATGAGCCCAGGTCCACATGCGCTAAAGACATATGAGACTACCATGCACCCTAGTCAAAATGTTGACTTCCTATAAACCACTGGATCAAGTCAAAGTCAAGAATCAAGGAAAGTAAGCAAATCCAAAGGATCCTAGTGCACGCACGTGATATGCTACCAAGGAACACCCTCACAAGATCACTCATGTTTATAAACATGGCACGTGATGAGAAATGTATCTCATTTATATATTGGGACGCTTCTGGCCCTTGGGTGCAATCAAATCAATGGTTGTGTTATAAAGTTGCCTAATTCCTAACCTGAACCCTCACCAGCCGGAGAAGGACCTCCAATCATCTTCTTCGGCCATCTCTGATCACCTACAACCCCCAAACTGCCCAGAAATCCACAAAATTTCTACCAAATGAAAGCTTAAGTCACACACAAATCAAATTAACAAATAGAAACAAGATACCAAGCAACATTAGTGAGAATCGAAGCCAACAACTTTTGCCCTAAAACTGAAACTATGTTCCTATGGAGCCTATCATCTAACCAGATCACCAATATCTTCTATTAAGCTCAAGAATCAAATAAAACAATCTTATAATGAGTGAATTTGAAGCAAACAAAAGTCAGAAATTAAAACCAGTGGAAGTTGAATCCAAGGTTGTAAGAAGACAAGAGGTACTTAAATGGATTCTTGAACTTTAGATGAGCAAAATAAATGTTATGAATCGTGTGAAATGGTTGAAAAATCAGAGAACTGAGATTGTGATTGATGAAGCCTCAACACTATTCTTAAAAGTTCAATGGAGATCTTGATGATGATAGATCAAATATGAAGTTTTGAGAGATTTCTTAAAGGATTAGTGAGAGAGAAGTTCAGAGAATCAGTTGAAGTTTTTGATCTGAAATTGTGAAAATGAGAACTTGGAGGAAAATTTTGTTATGCAAAGTCTTATATAGGTTGATTTAGTTTCTAACCATCATGGTTGATGGTTAGAACTATGGTTAACTATGGTGTAACGAGCAATGAGGGTGCATGAACCAATTTGAAGTTGAATTTGAAAGTGAGTGTGAAGCTGAACTTAGCAAGGCTTTAGATCAACTATGGTGAGGCTTATGGAACTTACAATGCATATGAAGCTGGTGTCCAATGATGTATGATGATGGTATAATGTTATGCAACCTTTGCTTCAAATGTCATTCTTTTGAAATCTTTCCAATTTTATGTATGATCATGTATGCCTCCATGCATATAAATGAATGAGCTCTTGCTTGGCTGAATGAAACAAACATGAATGGTACATGATGTATGTGTGTATGAAGTTGATTCTATGAAGTAAAAGGCCATAATTTGATGCTTACCCTACAAGAAAATTCAGTTCCATATGTCCATGTTTGAGGATGAATATCTCTCATTTCCATGGATGAATTTGGGAGATCTTGTGCTCAAATGAAAGAGGACACATCAAAGCACAAGTTTGATGTTTGATCCAAAGTGAGATGAAGTCTTGAGATGCCTAAAAAATGTCATGGAATGTGTTTACATGTATCTACCTATGGGATAGAAATATGGGCACGCAGGTCTGGCAGGATGCCCAAGGCCAATTCAGTCTCATGGTTCCCCCTTTGATGCCTCATACCTTTTCAACCTTTGATCAAAATGCCCAACATGAAAGTTGTAGAGAAAATGGAAATGAACAACTTTTATGTTTAACATTTTTTAATTTGGAGCATTATTGATGGAGAAAAATGGCTGGACATTTGGCACACCACCTGTTTGATGAATTTTTTGGCCTCTGGCACGCCCATGACTTGGCTTCTAGGCAAAGTTGCCCTACTTTTGTCAAACTTTAATTGATCATATCTCACTCAATTTTGACCCAATGAAGATGTTCTTGCTATGGATTTGAAGCTAAAGATATGCTATTTAATTGGATCAACTTAGGCCTGAAGTTTGAAGCCTTGATCTTGAAGAAATAGGCCTTGCAAATAGGTGTAAAAATGGCCTAAACTTGCCATAAATAGAAACCCTAAGTTTCTATTTTAGGCAGGTTTATGATTTCTTGATTTTTCCATGAATATCTTGACTTTTCTTGATCAAATTTCAACCATTGAACATATTTAATGTGTGGATCATGATTTTGGCCTTAGAAAGTCAGGAGTTGACTGTTTCCTCTACACAGTTGACTTTTCTTCAATTTCTTGATTTTCAAGTAACTGATCAATTGGAGACCTTTTGAAATGATTCCATGAACAATATTTCATCCCTATATACTTGACATCATGTGGAAAACATTGAAATCAAGTTTGAACCAAAATTTCATTAGGAAGCCCTTTGAATCAGAAACCCTAATTTATGCCTCTTTTGTTAGGAGATGTTGCATTATTTGAACTTCTTGATCAATCCACTTCTTCTGATGTATTGAGGATTCAATTGAGATCATGTGGGCAACAAGATACTCTTGAGAATTGTTTGGAGGCACTTGGCTCTTATTCCTTGACTTTGAATGGCCATAACTTTGCAAATTAACTGATCACACACCTTAGGCCTCAACTAATGAATGTATGTTTTCTTTTCTTTTGATTTTAATGTAATGCAATGTATGAGAATTGTATGCCAAATTTTATGAAAATGAGCGAGAAAATTTTAGGGTGTTACAGCTGGCATGCCCAAACTTCAACCACAAGCAAGTGTATTTGGAGACTTTTTTAAACAACTTAGATCTCCGTCATATGTGTTGTGAACATGAGATTGATTCTATCAAACTTATTCTTTCCACAAAAATAAAAATCACCTCATTTGAACCATAATTAATGATGTTATGTTCATTGGAAGATGTAATCTCAAAGTTGTGCAACATTGAAAAATACTTATAAAATTTCTAAGTCTAAAAATCAGTCCATGGTATTGACTTTGTTGACATTCTATTATTGATTCAAATCTCCAATCAACATTACATAAACCTCAAATTTTCTCTATCAAACCTCTTGTTTCTCAAGAACCAAAAACCATATCAAATGATTCCATATCCATCAAGCTTCTCTCATTTAAAGTCATCATCTTGAATCTTTATTTCCAAATGTCAAATGGTATTACCAAGCCTATTATATCATGTTTCAAGTATAATGAGTTGCACACCTCATGTCCCTCTCATCTTACTACAAATGAACATGCATTCTCTTGCCTTTCCATACACAAAATTCCACTTTACCACGTTTGTTCAAATTTTAAAACAGAAAGAATAATGGCTCAAGAAAAAAATGTCTTTTGGTCCATATGATTCCACTCATCAATACCATTGGTTTTGAATCCCTAATATGTTACCATGCACCTCTATGCAAGGAACATGTGCCCTAGACCACAAGATAACCTCATTTGCATTTTTTATCCAATATCACTAACCATGGATTAATTAACTTTCTAACCACAATTAAAACACTAACTCACCATATATAATCATTATTATTCCCATAACAGATTCAGTTACACCATTTTTTCAAATCAAATCACCAAAATATTCATTTTTCTCTCTCACACACCAAAAGCTTCGAAACTCCTCCATCTTTGGGAGTTTCCATAAGAAAATCACATTTTCATCATCACCATAACTTCATCATCCTTCTGTATGCATTGGATTCACTCTTAAACCATTCTTGAAGCTTCTGCAATTCTCTTTAACTTGAAGAAAACTCCAATTTCAAGCCATTTTTAGGGACTCATAAGAATTTATTTTGCTTCTGAGAGTTAATTGCAAGTGTTTCTAGAAGATTATAGGGTTTCTGAAGGTTCTTTGTCACAGTTCTGATCAGGTATGATATTGAACTGAAATGCATCATTGTAGTAATGTATGAGACTTAGGGTCATGTATTCTAGCTGCATCTGAAGTCCTCTTGATGGAGGCAATGTTTTTGGTTATATTTAGGGAGAGAGGAGTGAGATCTTGATTTTTGATTGAATTTTATTTTGCTTCGGTTGCATTATATGGTGGTTTTATGGAAAATCTAAGGTGATATTCTTGATCAATGAAGCGAAATGAGTCAAACCATGGTCTTTTTTGTAATTTCAGGAATTCTTTATGTTGACTCACGATGGAGATGCACCGGAGAAGACGACTGGAGCGAAGCTCCGACGTCTGTGTGATAAACCCTAGCTGGCTCAGGTGACCGTCCAGTTTAAATCCCAACCCTAGGATTGCTTTGATCAAACGACCATGCTCATGCCAGCACATTAAAAAAGCTTGATCCCATGCACGTGGTTTGGTTTTATATTTTTTTGATCTGATGGTTACGTGTGCGTGTAGACATGATTAGAACCACATGCATGTTATTGATAACCTTTGGATTCGTTTATTTTTCTGATCATTAAGGCATGACTGGATCCTATGGTTACAGTTTAGTCAACATTTTGACTAGGGTGTATCATAAACCCTTGGACCCAAGTGCCATTTGGTTGGGTTCTTTCTTGCTTTTCACACCTCCCTTCTGGGCCCAATTGAATTTTTGAACTGTTTTTTTGCTATATCCACACCTCTGTTGCATTCATCTCATCTTTTTTTTTCTTTCACACATATTTCATTTTAAATTTGTAGAAATACTTTTAATCATCATAAAATTCTAAATAAATTCACCAAGCATTTAAACACATTAAACTAATTTTTCATAAATAAAAAATTCTGATTTTATTAAATTTTGCATTTATTTTCGTAATTTTCTTTTAATTTCTCTTTAGTTGAACTTCTTCATGACACATGCTTCTTTCACAATTATTTTTGCATAGTTATAAAAGATTTTTGCATCCAATATTTTTACCACATTTGAATAACAATTTTAGGTATCTAAACAATTTTTTGTAGATTTTTTAGGTCACTTCTGATTAGGGTTTGAATCATCCCTTTGTGCATCATCCTTTTTGACTTGGTGTGACTTTGAGGACTTGTTTAAGCATGCTACTTGATGAATCTTAACATGAGCTTTTGAAACTTGATTTGCCTCTGAATTAGGTGCTTGAAACTTTATTTTCATAATTTTAACAAGTTCTTTGATAATTGTTTTGAAGCTTGTTTGAGTAGGTGAACTTTTGTGATCTTTTCTTAACTTCAAAACCCTAATTGTTAGGAGGCACTTGTGCCATCATATTAGAATCAATTTGTGCACTTTATAGGTCTTCATTAGAACATTATAGGTCATTTTATTATAATTATAGGTCATTTGCACTGTTTTTTCACTTGGTCTGTGTTTGTGATATAAATGCTTCTTTAACTTCAAAGTTTGACATAGTTTCACTCCTCTTCTTCTCCAATCATCTAAATAACTTCTAATTGAATCATCCATACTCATTCATTCATGTCATTTGAATCTAATTTTGAATATGCCACTATCTCATAACCATTTCATGCATTCAAATTCCATTCATCCATAACTTGTATGCTTACTTGAACTACTTTGACATTATTTGCATCCTTTCCTAAACTAGTTTCAAAGTGACTTGCATATGCACATTGTATGACTAGCCCTTGAATATTAACTTAATCTTAAATGTAATTAGGTACTGACCTTATCCATGTCCATTCATTTTTGGTTTGTAATCTTTAACTTGTGTTCCAAGTTATCCTTTCTCCTTATGTAATACATGTTCATTTCTTTTCACTTATTCTTCATCTCACTTCTCCTCATACTTGAACATTCATTCTCATACTTTGTATGCTCATTAATATGCATTATAGGACATTAAAATATGATGTATACTACTGACTTTTCCATTTCATTAGACATGAAACATGTTCATCTTGCCTAATCATTCATTATTCATCAACTATTTCCATGGTGCATTTCTTTGGTGTTTAAGACATAGTTTGTGTATAGATTGTTTGTGTTTGATCTCTTAGCCTTAGTGAAAAATATTAGAGATTAGCTACTGACTTTAGAAGTCATGTGACCTTTAGTTACCTTTAGCTTTAGGTTTGATTTTGGTTTGAACCTTAGTTTCACTTTAGGATTTATGTGATGCTTAATTGTCTTCCTTCTTTTACTTTTGCTTTCATATATCATTGTTTTGCTAAAATTTTCAAGGGCTAATGGTAAGTAAAGTGTGTGGATGTTCATCCACACACAACCTTTCCCTCATCTATTTTAAACTTTAAATGTGTGTGTGTCTGTGTCTGTGTCTGTGTGTCTATGTGTCTGTGTGAGTCTGTGTGTCTGTGTGTGTGTGTGTGTCTGTGTGTCTGTGTGTGTGTGAGAGAGAGAGAGAAGCATTTGATGCTTCTTTAGCAAGTGACATCTTTTCATCCTTCTCAAGTTCTTATCTCATCTTCAAATATTTGAAGTGAGTTAGAACCTGTTATTATTTTCTATTCTTTTAGGATTAGAGTTCTTAAACCACGCTTAAAACTTATGACCCCAGAGCATGATAACAATAGGGTAAGTCTTAGTTTCCCCATAGATTTTTCCTTTCTCTTATTTGATTCCTCTCTTCTCATCTTAAAGTGACTTCAAAAACACCTAATAAAGATTGAATCTCTTCATGTTCTAGGAGATTTATACCATGGGATACTTGCATTCATTACATATTGGGATGAGTTGTAGGGTATCTATCATGATAAACAAGTCTTAGCATGAAGATGCTTCAGAAAGAAAATTCAAAAACACTTCTTTATTCTAAAGCAATCAAAACACTTAATAATGAATGTAAGTTAGTGTGGTTAGGCCTCAAGCATTGGAAATAAATGTGAGGGTCTTCCTCATAATTAGTGTGCTTCATTCTTATTCCATCTTGGAGTGACATATTAAGTACACACTCCATTGTAAGAGACTTTGGTACACTCTCTTACGCAAAATAATTCAAATAAAAAACTTCTAAAACACTTCAAAACAAACATAAGCGTCTCTCTTTAGGAAATTCTTTTCTCATCTCATTCACTCTCAAACATAAGAACGTGCCTCTCCT
Source organism: Lathyrus aphaca (assembly GCA_963966055.1). NCBI lineage: Eukaryota > Viridiplantae > Streptophyta > Magnoliopsida > Fabales > Fabaceae > Lathyrus > Lathyrus aphaca. The sequence continues at coordinate 516,002,061 of OZ014520.1, forward strand.
TTTCTCGTGTAATACGGTAACACACTCGATTCAACGAGCCTGCAACACCTGAGCCAGAACATTGGTTGTTTCTCTAAAAAACACAAACAAGCAAGTTTCTTCCCTAGTTAGGAGAACTACGTCGCTCTGACTCTCATACCCGATGAGATACGTAGGCAGTGGGGTAGGCCCATTCGAGCACATTTCTTTCTTTTCCCTACATTGTTTCTCTTCTTTTTTTGTTCTCGTTCCTTTTCTAGTTCTAGTTTAGCAGCAGACGAACCAGATACCTACACCATTTGAGCAGTGCAAGAAAACGTGGATCCCGTCGAGTATGACAGACATGAAGGGGGTGCTAATACCTTCCTTTCACGTAACCGACTCCCTTACTTGTTCTCTCTGGTTCGCAAGACCTTGTTCTTTCCTTTTCCACAGATTTATGTAGCATTACCTTTCCCTTTCCTTGGGATAAAAATGCTTGGCTGGCGACTTTTCTTCTTTTTCCGCGCCACTTTCGCATTTATACTAGGATGAAAATCCCAGGAGCAACAATGGGAAAGTAGAAAAGTGAGTATTCTTAGGTTGAATATTTGATATCTGACCCTTTAATGTGAGAGGGTTTGTATAAGGCCCCCAACACATGGTCATTGGTCCTTATTTTTGGTCCTGGATCGCGGATCCCCTAAAAATAGGTAATACCATAAACTAGTCATTGGAATGGGCATACCTTCTTGGACTAACCGTTACTTCGGGCAGGGTGTGATACCGGACTAGAGTATTCTGGGGTTGTTTCTAGGTGACTGCCCTGTGAATGTCAGACAGAGTTGCAAAGGAAGCACTACAAGAAAATCATGTTTAGCATCAAAGAATTAGCGTTGGCCACAACTCCGACGCTAATAGTGTTGCATATATGCCTCAATAAACCGACGCTACTAGCAAAAAACCATTTGTTGTATGTTTTTTTACTATAGCGTCGGCCAAACCCGACGCTAATACTAAATTTATTTTAATTCGTTTTAAGTAATTCATTTAATGCTCATTTAAACACTAAATATTGTACTTATTTGTCATAACGTCGATATAAGCGGACGCTAATATTGGTGCGAAAAAATTTCAGTTCCCCCACAAATTTCGTTTGCCTCCATTTTTTATTAATTTAATAAAGTTTTTCTTTTTAATTATAGCGTCGGCCAAACCTGACGCTAATACATATTAAATGACTAATGTTATATATTAAGTTGGTGTTAGTCATGCAAAGGAATCTTAATGAATGTTATGATTATTTTGTAATTGTTTATATCATATGTTTGAAAAATATGAAGCTTGGTATCAATTGTTAGCCTTACCTTTCTCTTGCAGTGAGTTATGATGCTAGCATGAGTTGCTTGGACTTAATTTGGTATCTCTGCTACTAGCCTTTTTGTCTGGAAATCAAAATTGGATGTTAAAAGCTTAAATGATAATTATTGTTAATTTTGTAAAGTGTAAATGAACTTGTTTGTTGCAATCCAAAATCTTGCTTGTTATGTTATTGTGTGATTTGAATTAGTTTTTGTGAGTAAGATGGTTAACAAGTAGTTAATTAGGTAGGATTCGATTGTGTTAATGTTATTAGAAGTTATTAGATCAAGTGTTATATTGGGTATTATGCTACATCAACTTTCCTATTATTGATGTGTGCTTAAGATTTGATCAAAATTAAGTGACTATTTATTATGAATCTTTATGTCTCTGACTGGTGATTATTTATTTGGGATGTTGCAGGACGAAGAAGATTATGCGGATGATGACGAGGAAGTTGATGTTGGTTATCAAGATTAGTACTTAGATCGTTTAGGAGATTATTAATATTTTGGAACTCATTATATTTTGATGTTGGTATATTGTGGAACTTATTAGTATTTTGATGTTGGTATATTTTGTAACTTATTAGTATTTTGATGTATTGGGATTATGTATTTTAAAGTATATATAATCGTATTTTGATTAATAATCAGGCTTTGATTAACAATTAGATTTTGATTAATAATCAGGTTTTGATTAATATATATAATCGTATTGATTAAATAGGTTTTGATAATAAACAGGTTTTGATAAGAACAGATTACAATCAATCAAAACAATAAATTGTCTAAATCTAATAGTGTAGGCCACGACATCGACGCTAATGCAAAATAGATTGCAGTCTAAATCTTGTAGTGTCGGCCAGGACAACGACGTTAGCGTGAAGGAATTTGTTGTCTAAAAATAATAGTGTCGGCCACGATATCGACGCTAACACAAAATAGATTGTTATCTAAATCTAATCGTGTATGCTACAACACTGACGCTAACGCAAAAACCCTTGTTGTCTAAATCTTGTCGTGTCAGCCACGACACCGATGCTAGCGTGAGAAATTGTTGTCTAAATCTAATAATGTAGGCCACGACACCAACGCTAACTCAAAATAAATTGTTGTCTAAAATGTATAATGGCGGTTGTTGACTGACGTTAAATAATGACATGGACATAGACCAACTGAATCAAGAATCGACACATGGCATTGCATAGCGTCAGGTAACACCGACGCTAACTCAGTATTTATGTTGTGATTAGGGACACCCTTGTAGCGGCGTTTTAGTGTGAACGAAGGTCGACGCTAATCCAATGTCACTTTAGAGCTGACGCTAAATGTAACTAACTTTCAGTTTAGGAAACTCCACCTCGACACCGACGGTAGGCCGACGCTAAACCCTTGTAGCGTTGATTTTTTGGGTGTTAACTATGGTTTATAGTCGATGCTAAAATAAGATTTTCTTGTAGTGAAGGTAGAGATGGGCGGCTACCCCTGAGGGTCAGTCAGCCATCTCTCCTCGGTTAAGGAACATAAAAAAGACTGATCAAAATCTTAAGTGGGCCACAGATTGTGTTTACAATAATACTTTTGAACCCTATTATGAGGCAATCTCTAATTACCAACCCCTAACAAACAATTGGGCATAAGATCCATTTAAAATATACACAATTCTTTATCGTCTTAATATGAATCATACTAATCAAATTTGATTTTTAATTTAGTTACTAAAAATTGTAGTGAAGTGAATGTTTTAGTTACTAAACATTGTAGTGAAGTGAATGTTTTAATGATCGATTTTCTAGATTTTTATATTATTTTGATTTTTTAGATGAAGATAAAAACATAAATATAAAAGTAAAACGTTTCAACAAAAATGAAGGGTTTTCTAAAAACAACCTAAAAAAGTGACATGGTATGAAATAGCCATCTGTATGTCACATGTCTTTAAAAAATATTTAAAACATCTAAGCTATTTTCATATTATAGGCTTAAAAAAATTATTGGAACAAAGTGTCAAACATTTTAGTATGCGTGTTATCTATTCTCTTAGCCTAATAATATTCGATGCTAAATAATTAAGATAGAAAAACTTTTTAATAGGAAAAAAGAATTGATACTTTCCGGATAGACAAGCAATGAAAATAACTCACCTAAGGTAATATTCTGCAAGAAAAATAAGTCACCTAAGCTAATAATAAATAATCCTATTGAAGTTATAATATTCAGTATAAAATAAAACACATTTAATTAAACAGTTGATGAATAATTAATTTGTATAATTGTACGTAGATAATTGAAATTAAAGCAAGATAGTAGGTTTGTTGAGAAGGAAGTTCTGCCAAAATATTTAAAGAAATTGAGTATTAAATATAGTTGAGATAGTCTACGAACATAGTATTAGTAGGTGTGAAATAATTGATTAAAATAGCATAGTGATAGATTTCAGGACCAATATTAATTTATTAGCCTGTCTGGATTGCTTAATTTGTAATGCTTGTTGTTGTTTAGCATAGGACGGTGGCCTTGCATTAAGTTTTAAATTTCTAAAATCTGAAAATTTTAGTTGAGCGACAGGAGATCAAACACATGGCTCAACTGTGCTATACTTTGACTTTTATTACAACATTCAACAACAATTGGGAAAAAATAAATACTAAACTATATAATATATATTTTTTGGATGTTTTTTCTTGGTTTTATTTTAAATCATTTTTAAATGTAGTATTTTATTTTGAAAATTTATATGAATGATAAAATGTTACGTTACTATTTATAAAGAGTAAAATGTACAAGATGCAATAAAATCCGGATTTTAATCATCATGTTAAATGTAAAAATTTGAAGCTTACCAACCTAACTTTTGTAGATGACGTGTTACTTTTTGCAGGGGTGATTCTATCTCTTTGCAACTTATTTTAGCAGTTTTGGTTTATTGATTTGGTGGCAAACTCAAGTAAATGTAAAATTTACTTTGGCGGGCTGGATGGCAATAGCAGAGAGATTCTGTAAAATCTAGCAGGGTTTCAAGAGGATGTTCTTTCCTTCAAATATCTGGGGATTTCTCTCACTAGTGAAAAATTGAATATTCACCATTACACGTCTCTAGTGAAAAGAATTGTGGCCAAAATTCACCATTGGTCAGCAAAACTTCTCACATATGTTAGAAGAATATAACTGGTTAAAAGTATTGTTTGTGCAATTGCTCAATACTGGATGTATTGTCTGTCAATCCCTAAGTTTATCATCAATAAGATTGATGCCATTTAATGGACCTTCATTTGGACTAGTAAGGATACAATTAGCAAGAAAAGTCTTGTGGCTTGGAAGAAGGTGTGTCGGCCTATCGGACAGGGGGTTTGCAAATTCTGAACTTGGAGATATGGAATGATGTTTTATTAATGAAATGTCGGTGGAATCTTTGCAGTAAAACTGATAACTTGTGGGTTAGATGGATCCACGCTTACTATATCATAGATAATGAGATTGTGGAGTATGAGCTTAAGCCCCATAACTCTTGGATCTTTAAGTGGGTAATGAAGCAAAGAAGTAAAGTCCAAAATGTCCAGCTGCAGTGGGATCAGGTTATGATCAATAAAAAATTTAAAGCCTTTGCTTTCTATAATGAGATCATAAATGATAGCCATAGGGTAATATGGAACAAGCTCCTAAAGTTCAACATAGCAAGACCTAGAGCGGTGCATTGTCTGTGGATGGCTTACCATAACAGTCTTGCTACAAAGGATAGGCTTAAACGATTTGGAATGCTCAATGACAACTTGTGTAGCCTTTGCAAAGTTGAAGAAGAATCCATAAATCATCTTTTCTGTTGTTGTGTTGAAACCAAACCTATTTGGGAAGCTGTTTTGACTTGGATAAATATGAACCATGATCTAACCCATTGGAGTGATGAGCTTCCTTGGATTTGTGGGAATTCCAAAGGGAAAGGCTGGAAAGTGATACTCTTGAAATTGGCTATAGCATAAACCATTTACCATATATGGAGTTACATAAATGATATTGTTTTTGGCAACACTGTAGATAGTAATAGCATTATTCATAATATAGTTGACACTATGGTTTATAGAGGATGACAAAATGTGAAGCTTAGAAGCCATCTAGTTGAGTTTATGATGTAACACCTAGTCATTGTAGGTTGGTTGGATCCTTTTAGGGTTACCTTGTTTGTATTGGTTTTTTTGAATTAATATATATTTTGTTCTTGATTAAAAAAAAGAGTAAAATGTACATTTGAGTTTTTTTCTTTTCATAGTTTAGCTCAATTCAGACATTAAGCTTGTTTAATTTAGTTTTTTATTTTATTTTAAAATTGTATGTTGAGGGACACAACACACCTTCTTTGTATTTAGTAGAAACGAGAAAATCATGGATCACGCAGTTGTTTATTTTAAATATATTATGTTTTATAAAATAACATGTTTCGAGCCCAATAACAAAAAACAACATGTTTAATGTCGGTTAAAGACCTAAAACGATATATTCAATAAAAAAATGCTCAATCTAGAACTTCATCAAGTATGACAAATTGTCACGTAGAGCTTTCTTGAGATATCATCTGAGCACCTATCTTGAGACCACCAATAAACTTCATTACTTCTTCATTGATGGAGAATCATCCAGTAAGAAGGAGCTAGATATGAAACATTCATCAAGGAATTCCTCGAAGCCGCTAACAATAGAAGGAAATTGGAAGAAAGAAAGATGTAACATCCTATTTTTCTATTTAATTATTATCTGCAAAATGATTATGAATTGTTGTGATGATTGGGTGTCGTGGCATGTTTTTGATGTGTTTTAAGTAGAATTATTAATAATGAGGATTATTATTAATATTATTGCTATTATTATTATTATTATTTTATTGAGAGAGAGATCAATGAAATAAATAATAAAATAATTGATTGCGTAGAGAGTGAGGGTTAAGTTGGTAATTGTGGAGAAAGGAATGAGGGTAAAAGAGGAATAACATAAATAGGGGATTTTATAGAGAGAATTAGATAATAAGGGAGTTTTTGGTTTTGATCGTTCGTGAAAAGGAGAATAACAGAAGTGGAAGAGGCTATGGAAAAAGGGAGAAGACTCCATTATAGAGAAAGAAGATTCATCATCTAAGGTAAGGGTGGGATTCTTTCATCTCTAAAGGGATTGAAGATATATGTATTCGGGTAGTTAATCGTTAGGTGAATTCATGAGATTGTTAATTGTTGAGTGTTTCGAGTTTATGGGAAATTCATGATTAAAAAGGATTGGAATTTATAGGATTGTTGTGTTGAAAGAAATATGTTAGATATAGGTTATTGTATCATAAGCTGTGAAAAATCTAAGTTAAGATGAGTTTTTGAGTGTTATAATCGCAGTTAGAGAATGTGTTTATCGCAGGGTTTTGCGGTCAAAATCGCAGAGCGTGCTTAGTGCAGTCTGGAATATTTTCGCCTCTTCGAGGCAGTAGCGAGCGTGCTTAGCACGATAGGGGCTCTCTTAGCGCAGCCTAGAACAAAAATTATTGTTTAAAATTAATTAAAAATAGGTGTTTTATGTTGTAGTAATGTTGTATTGTTGTTGTATCAATATTGCCATGTATTAATGCTTCGTGTATGCATTTATTGGTGTTTTAATATGATATATCGTGAATGTAGGACTTAATTGTGCAATGATGTTTGTTAATTGTGGAAGCAAAAAGACACGTGTTTGAATAAATGTATGATGTTGTTGAGTTGTTGTTGTAGTATGATGTCGTTCTGTAGTTATTGTAACATGTTGTGTTATGGTTTATAGTTGCATGATACATTGATTTATGTGAGAGTCATTATATATTGTCGTTGAGGTGCATATAATTTGCATGAGTTGTGGGATTACATGTGCCCATGTGAGGTGTAAGCATTTATCTGGATTCCTTGACGGAATCAATGTTGTTGTTGTTGAGGTGATTGTGTGCCCATGTGGGGTGTGAACAATCACAATTGTCGTGTGTCCATGTGGGGTGTGAGCGACTAATACACGTTCAGACGGGAACTATGATCATGAAACAAGGATCGAATTAGTACCACATGCATTGAGTCTAGTTGTGTCTCATTGCATTTATGATAGTCGTGTTGCATGATGTTTGATGTGATTATCTGTGTATAAAGTGAAAGGTGTGATGTTATTGATTGTTATGATGCAGGCGGATAACTTGATGATTTATGCTTTTGTATTTGTATCATCTCTTTCTTTTGATTGATTTGAGGATCTCATCCCTTTTATTTGAATGTTGCATCTACGTGGGTAACGAGCAGGTAATCAGGAGTAGTTATAGTTCGTGGTCGGTGAAGTCGAAGTACTTCACATTTGTGGCGTCTGCTCTGATATGTAACATTGGGAGTTTGGAACACTATTTGCATGGGTTATTTTATTAAAAGATATTTTGTTGTCTTTATAGTTTTTCAAATGAAGTTTGTTAGTTAAAATTGTTATCTTCGTTATTGTTATTTTGGTTGATTTTTCTGCTGCATAATAAAAGTTGATTTATGGAATTACAAAGTATGTTACATGTCTATTAATGAGCAAGTATTTGGATGAAAACTAATACCTTAAATTATGATTGGTTGATTTTACTCTAATTTCTCAATTAAATTTCATGGGGGGATTTAGGGTGTTACAAAGTGGTATTAGAGCAGGTCGGTCTGTCCGGCCAAGTAGTCGATTTGTTGAGTCGTCGTTGTGTGTGACAGTTGATACTGTCGATGTAGGTTCATTAACCATTATCTTATGTTGTTGATGTGTAACAGATTTAGAATGACTGGGAGGGACGATGTTGCACTTGTTGTCGCTTTGCATGTTGTTGCATAAGTTGTGCAAAATCCTCCTAATGCTGGGAACAACGAGAATGACGAGTTTCAGAATAATAATCTTCCTACTTTCAAGGGAAGGTATGACCCAAATAGAGCGCAGGAGTGGCTCAAAAAGATCGAGAGGATCTTCTGGGTGATGGAGTGTCCTGAGGCACGGAAGGTGTGGTTGGGTACTCACATGTTATCCGAGAAGCCGATGACTAATGGGTTAGCACCCACCAACGGTTGGAAGTGACTGGTAAGGAAATCACCTAGGTTGTGTTCAGTAAAGAGTTCTTGAGGAAGTATTTTCCAGAAGAAGTTCGAGGGAGGGAAGAGATTGAATTTTTGGAGTTAATATAGGGTAGTATGTCGGTCACAGAGTATGCTGCCAAGTTCTCAGATTTGGCCAAGTTTTATTCGCACTACAGTGAGGCAACTACTGAGTTCTTGAAGTGTGTAGTTTGAGAATGTTTTGAGGCCTAAGATCAAACAGGAGATTGGTTATCAACGGATCAGAAGGTTTCCAGATTTGGTTGATTGTTGTAGGATCTTCGAAGAGGATAGCATGGCTTGATCAGATCACTTAAAGGGGTTGGCTAAGAGGAGAGGAAAATAGAAGATGCACCGTGGGAAGCCTTATATAGCTCCTGCTGATAAAAGTAAGCAGATGTATGTTGATGGAAGAAGCCAAGTGGGGGAGGATCTCATGTTCCTCTGAAGTGTTATAGATGTGGTAAGTTAGGTCATCATGTCAGTGAGTGCACGAGTGACATGAATAAGTGTATCAAATATGGACAACCTAGACATTTGATTATCGAATGCAAAGTTAATATGGTGACTTGTTACAACTGTGGATAGTAGGGGCATATTAGTACTCGTTTCCAAAACCCGAAGAAAGCTGCAACTTGAGGGAAGGTGTTTCCTATGACAGTAACTTAGACTTCTAGTGAGGATCGGCTAATTAGAGGTATTTGTTACATTAATAATACGCCTTTGATTGATATGATAGATACTGGTGCTACTCATTGTTTTATTGCTACTGATTATGTATGAAGGCTATGCTTTGTTGCTTCGCCTATGAAAGGAGAAATGGTTATCGAGACTCATGTGAAGGGATCAGTTACTACTTCTCTAATTTATTCATATGCATTACATGACATTTATAATTGATATTTGGTTCTGAATTTGACACTTAACCATGCGTTAATACATGTTCATCTTGCATAATCATTCATTCTTTCTCAACTAACTTCACATTGAACTTCTTGGGTGTTTAGTACATAGTTTGGACATATTTTGTTGGTGATTGATCTTATAACCTTAGAGTACCTTATTAGGGTTTAGCTACTGACCTTAGAGGTTTCAAACCTTAGGATTCCCTTCATTTGGTTTCTTTACTTGTTTGACTTCTCTTTCACTTCTTAAGTGCAATTATGGTTTCTTTTGCAACTTTTCAGGGGCTATGGTAAGTCATTTAAGTGTGGATGTGCATCCACATTCTAACTTCTTCCCTCATTTTTTAATCATTAAATTTGTGTTTGACTATTAATTTAATAATTCTTTGCTTACAATATTTTCTCATCCCTCTTAGAAATGACTTAGCTTCCATCTTGGAAATAAGTTGCTTTCTTTTCCCTCTTCTTCTTCTTCTTTCTACTCTTCTTCTTCTCATTTATTTTAGGATATAGTTCTTATACCTCACTAACACTTAGGATCTACATGCATGAAAATTCATAGGATTGGTCTTAGTCCCCCTTAAAGTTTTCCTTTTGCTCTTTTTGAGTCTCTTTCTCATCTCAAAAAAAAAACACCTAATAAAGGTTGAAATAACTTCATATGTCATGAGCCTTATTCCATTAGGCACTTGCATTTATCCCATCTTGGGGTAATATGATCTTGTCTAGCATGATGCACAAGTCTTTAACATGAAGTTGTTTTACAAATAATCTAAAAAACATTTATTTATTCAAAAGCAACAAAAACATTTAATAAAGAAAATAGGCTAGTGTGCTTAAGCCTTGATCATTGGAACTAAGTTTGGGGATCTTCTCCATACCTAGTGTGCTTCTTCTTCATTACATCTTGGAGTGATGTAATAAGTACACACTCCATTGAATAAGACTTGAATACACTCTTCTATGCAAACTCTCAAATAAAAAGCTTCTAAAAAACTTCAAACAAACAATAAGCATCTTTGCTTCGGGAATTCTCTTATCATCACCCTCATTCTAAATGAAAGAACTTGCTCCTACATGTCATTTGCAAGACGGTAAACGCACTCGTTTCAGACGAGCCTTCAACACCTGAGCATAGACATAAGCAGTTCAAATCCTAAAAACACAAGCAAGTTATGTCAGTCTTATTGAGTCGAACTACGGTGTTTTAACTTTTCCATTGCACAAAGGGAATACGTAGGCACAAGCAACGATACTTGGAAAACACAATCCTTTAGTTTATTCCCTCGTTCTTTGTGCCATTTCATCTCCTTATCATTTCATCTCATTCTTCCTTATTTCTTTTCAGTAATAGATACCCCCACCCTTTGAAACAGTACTAGTAAGCATGAATCCCGTCGGGTACGATGGACGATCTGGGTGCTAATACCTTCCCTTTTTGTAACCGACTCCCTTACCCTTTCTTTTTGGTTCGCAAGACCCCACTTTCTCCTTCTTTCAGGTTTGTGCAACATTACCCTTCCTTCGGGATAAAAATGCATGTCTGGCGACTCTTCCTTTTTTGTGCCACTTTTGCGTTTGTACCAAGATGGAAATCTCAGGAGCGACACCCTTTCTCTGATTGTTTCTTTATATTTTTGATTTTAGACTCATTAGGATTTATTCACTCTTCTTTCCTTTTCCTTTTAGAATAAAATAAAAGCACAGTGGTGACTCTGTTTACTTTGAGATAAGTTAATCAATAACTTATACTCATGATTTCCCCGTTATAGTTCCCTATCGATTTATGGTAAGGACTTTGGTCTTGATATTATTTGTTTGGAGTTGGAAGGCTTGAATGTGATCTTGGGAATGAATTGGTTATAATTCAATCATGTTCATATCAATTATTTCAGTAAGTCGGTGCAATTTCTTACTCCTGGCGAAGAAGAAGAGGAAGATGGTTACCTATCTGCTAGAGAGTTGAGGAAAGTCTTAGACGAAGAAGCTCAAGTGTTGACATTGTTTGCATCATTGTCGGTAGAGAGCGAAACGAAGATTATTGAGTTACATGTAGTAAGTGAATTTTCGGAAGTGTTTCCAGATGACGTTGTTGATGTGCTGCCAGAAAGAGAGGTAAACTTTAGTATTGACCTTGTACCTGGTTTTAGGCCTATTTCCATGGCACCATACCGGATGTCGGCATCAGAGATAGCGGAATTGAAGAAGAAGTTGGAAGAATTGTTGGAAAAGAAGTTTATAAGGCAAAGTGTGTCACCTTGGGGAGCTCCAATGTTGTTGGTGAAGAAAAAGGACGGTAGTATGAGGTTGTGTATTGACTACAAACAATTGAATAAAGTAACAATTAAGAACAAATATCCGCTTCCAAGAATAGATGACTTGATGTATCAGTTGGTGGGTGCTCGTGTGTTTAGCAAAATTGACTTGCGGTCGGGTTATCCTCAGCTTTCAGGACTCAGTATGAACATTATGAGTATGTAGTGATGCCATTTGGAATTACTAATGCACCTGGAGTATTCATGGAGTATATGAATCTAATCTTCCATGATTATTTGGATCATTTTGTGGTTGCCTTTATAGATGACATTCTAATTTACTCTAAGTCAGAAGAAGAACATGTTGAACATCTACAGGTAGTATTGCAAGTGTTGAAAAAGAAAGAATTGTATGCTAAGTTGTTGAAAAACGAGTTTTGGTTAAAAGAGGTGAGTTTTCTTGGTCATGTCATTTTAGGTGATGGTATTGCGGTGGATCCATCCAAGGTAGATGCAGTTCAACAGTGGGAGGCTCTGAAGTCGGTGACTGAGATCAAAAGATTTTTGGGATTAGCTGGTTATTATCGTAGATTCATTGAAGGTTTTCGAAGTTAGCATTTTTGTTGAGCCAGTTAACTTTTAAGGATAAGGCATTTGTGTGGGACATTCAGTGTGAGAAGAGTTTCACTAAATTGAAGAAGAAGTTGACTACCGCTCCAGTTTTGAATTTACCTAAACCAGATGAACCGTTTGTATTGTATTGTGATGCTTCTTTGATGGGGTTGGGTGGTGTGTTAATGCAAGACGGTCAAGTAGTAGCTTATGCTTTGCGTCAATTGAGAATTCATTAGAGGAATTATCCTACCCATGATTTGGAATTAGTAGCTATAGTGTTTGTACTAAAGATTTGGAGGCATTATCTGTATGGTTCTAGATTTGAGGTGTATAGTGATCATAAGAGCTTGAATAATCATTTTAACTAGAAGGAGTTGAATATGAGGCAACGACGTTGGTTGAAATTCTTGAAGGATTATGATTTTAGCATGAATTATCATCCCAATAAAGCTAATGGCGTGGCTGATGCTTTAAGTCAGAAGACTTGGCATATGTTTTCTATGATGATTAAAAAGTTGGAGTTAATTGAGTTGTTTCGAGACATGAGTTTGGTTTGTGAACAAACATCCCATAACGTGATGTGGGGAATGTTGAAGATTAACAACGATTTTCTTAATAGTATCAGAGAGGGTCAGAAGTTGGATGCAAAATTAGTAGACTTTATGGTTGGTGATGAACGTGCTGGCAGTAGTGATTTCTGAGTTGACAAATATGGTGTTCTAAGATTCCGTGAACGGATTTGTATTCCCAATGATTCTGAATTGAAGAGAATGATTCTTGAGGAGAGTCACAGAAGTAGCTTGAGTATTCACCTAGGAGCTACAAAGATGTATCACTATTTGAAAAGGATATTTTGGTGGCCTGGATTGAAGTGTGACGTGGCTCACTTTGTTTATGCTTGTTTGACTTGTCAAAAGTCGAAGGTGGAACATTAGAAACCTGTTGGTCTGATACAACCGTTAGATATCCCATAGTGGAAATGGGACAATATTTCTATGGATTTTGTTACGGGGTTGCCTAATACTCTGCGAGGACACAATACGATCTTGGTAGTTGTTGATAGACTGATAAAGTCGGTGCATTTTATTCTGATTAATATCAGTTCCCCTTTGTAGAAGTTGGCAAATATTTATATCTGCGTGATTGTGAAGTTACATGGGATTTCTTTAAGTATTATATCGGATAGAGATCTGAGGTTCACTTCTAGATTTTAGGTGAGTTTGTAAGAAGCATTGGGTTCGAAGCTGAAGTTGAGTTCAGCTTATCATCCACAGACGAATGGATGGACAGAGAGAACAATACAATCTTTGAAGGATTTGTTGAGAGCTTGTGTGCTTGAACAATGAGGTGCTTGGGATAGTTATTTTACTTTGATCGAATTCACTTATAACAACAGTTATCATTCCAGTATCAAAATGACACCTTTTGAAGAATTGTATGGTCAAAGATGTCAGACGCATTTGGGTTAGAATGAGTCTGGTGAGAGTGTAGTGCTTGGACCTGATATCATTCGGCATGCTTCTGAGACGATGAAGTTGATTCAAGAAAGATGAAAACTTTGCAGACTAGGCAGATGAGTTATCATGATAAGAGAAGAAAAGATATTGAGTTTCAAGAAGGAGATCGTGTATTCCTGAGAGTTACTCTAGTAACTGGTGTTGTACGTGCTTTGAAGTCGAGAAAGCTTACTCTTTGATTTATTGGTCAGTATCATATTTCGGCAAGAGTTGGACCTATTGCTTATAGAGTGGCGTTGCCACTACGGTTGTCAAATTTACATGATGTATTCCATGTTTCACAACTTTGGAAGTATGTTCCGGGTCCGTCACATGTGATTCCGATGGATGAGGTTAAGGTGAGCGATAATCTTACGGTTGAGACTTTACCAGATCGTATCAATGATCGCAAAATGAAGCAGTTGAGAGACCAGGAGATTGTTATATTGAAGGTAGTATGAGGAGGTGCTGCCGGTGGGAACATGATGTGGTAATTAGAAAGCAAGATGTGAGAGTCGTACCCAAGTTTGTTTGCATTAGGTAATTTTCAAGGACGAAAATATTCTAAGTGGGGGAGAGTTGTAACGCCTCATTTTTCTATTTAATTATTATTTGCGAAATGATTATGATTTGTTGTGATGATCGTGTGTCGTGGCATGTTTTCGATGTGTTTTAAGTAGAATTATTAATAATGTGGATTATTATTAATATCATTGCTATTATTATTATTTTTATTTTATTGAGAAAGATCAATGAAATAAATAATAAAATAATTGATTGTGTGAGAGTGGGGGTTAAGTTGGTAATTATGGAAAGGAGTGAAGGTAAAAGAAGAATAACATAGATGAGGGATTTTATAGAGAGAATTAGAGAATAATGGAGTTTTTGGTTTTGACCGTACGTGAAAAGGAGAAGTACAAAAGTGGAAGAGGTTGGGTAAAAAGGGAGAAGACTCCATTAGAGAGAAAGAAGATTCATCATCTAAGGTAATGGTGGAATTCTTTCATCTCTAAAGGGATTGATGATATATGTATTCTGGTAGTTAATCGTTAGATGAATTCCTGAGATTGTTGATTGTTGAGTGTTTAAGGTTTATGGGAAATTCATGATTAAAGGATTAAAACTGATAGGATTGTTGTGTTGAAAGAAATATGTTAGAAATAGGTAATTGTATCATAATCTGTGAAAAAATATGAGTTAAGATGAGTTTTTGAGTGTTGGAATCGTAGTTAGAGAATGTGTTTATCACAAAATTTTGCTGTCAAAATTACAGAGTGCGCTTAGCGCGGTCTGGAATATTTTTGCCTCTTTGAGGCAGTAGCGAGCGTGCTTAGCACAATAGGGGCTCGCTTAGCGCGACATGGAACGAAAAATAATTTTTTAAATTAATTGAAAATAGGTGTTTTATGAGGTGCTAATGTTGTATTGTTGTTATATTGATGTTGCCATGTATTAATGCTTCATGTATGTGTTTGTTGGTGTCTTAATATGATATATTGTGAATGCGGGACTTAATTATGCAATGATGTTTGTTATTTGTCGAAGTATGAAGACATATGTTTGAATAAATGTATGATGTTTTTGAGTTATTGTAATATGATGTCGTTGTGTAGTTGTTGTAACATGTTGTGTTACGATTTATAGTTGTATGATACATTGATTTATGTTAGAGTCATTGTATGTTGTCGTTGAGGTGCATATCATTTGCATGAGTTGTGGGATGACGTGTTCCCATGTGAGGTGCGAACGTCTATTAGGATTCCTTGATGGAATCAATTATGTTATTGTTGAGGTGATTGTGTGCCTATATGGTGTGTGAGCAATCACGATTGTTGCGTGACCATGTGGGGTGTGAGCTGATAACTCGATATTGTGTCGATTATTAAGTATAATTTCTGATGATTTAACTTGTTAATTTATTTGTTTTGAATGATTTTACGCAAGTTTTGTGTTTGTTTTACAGATATTCAGTTAAACTTGACTTTTGGAAGCAAATAGTGAAAAGGAGACTTGTAGGACAAGAAATGAAGCAAAACAGAAGGCAAAAAAATGAAGTTTTTGAATTTTTACTGTGGGACGACCGTCACACATTCACGATGACTGACCCAACCTCACGTTGACTATCCAAATCCCAAATTGATCGTCACCCATCCAAGTTGACCGTCACAACTTAATTTCCATAAACCTATTTATGTATCAGCAGTCAAAATAGAAAGAGCAATTGTGTGTTTTCTTCTCATTCAACAGAGAAAATTCCTCTACCCTATTCAACTCCAGTTCATCTTCATCAGTCAAGGCCCAAGTAAAATCTGTTCAGTCAAATTCTCAACAAACCAAAGCTTAGAATATATAAATAAAAGTTTTTCCAAAGTGCAGAGAGAGCTTCGTTTTGATACCGAATTGCTGCCAGATTTTAGTTCGAAGTTCAGATTTTATTTCCAGCATTGTTTATATTTTTCCATTACTAAACCAAAGTGATAGTCTCCATCATTAGGAAACTATCACTCTTTAATTCTTTCTAGCCACATCATATTTGTTTTAGTTTTAGTTTTCTTCAAGTTTGGTTGATCAAGAACATTGCAACCAGGTTTCTATTTTTAATGCTTTATTGTTTAATTATTTTATTCCATTTATTATTATGCAATTCTTCTTCTACCATTCTTCATTTTTATTTAATATGTCCGACTAAATCGTTAATTGGTATGTGATTGTCTAACCGGAGCGAATTCAATAGAACTAGGCTAATATCTTAAATTAAGTTACTTTTTGGTTTTGATTTCTTAATATAAACAACTTTCGTTACAGGAGTAAGAAAGTATAAAAGATTAGGATTAAGACCACGGGAATGTGAGATCGTAATCGGATAGCTGAAATCGGCATTGTTTTAAATACAACGAAAGCGTTTTAAAACCAATTAGAACCTTTAGGTTTCAAAAAAGTATTTCTAACTTAAATTGACACATCGAGAGCGCTCAATTGAACTTAGGGTATAGTAATAGACAAGACCACGAGAGTGTGAGTTAACGACTTTTAAACTGACAGTCTCTACAGAAAGATAACTTAACAAACCTTAATAAGTCGACCCTTTATTGAATTCGCGAAGGCAAACCAATTACGTACCGATATCCTTATTATTAATTTAACTTAATTACTTTCTCGCCTTTTAAAACCAAATTATCACTCACCTTAGCTAAACATAGTAACACCTGATAGCGCTAGGTTGATTATCGAGTCTCTGTGGGATCAATATCTTTTATTACTACGCGATTAGGCTGTATACTTGCAGTTAGAATCTTTAGACTCGGAAATTCACGATCAAGTTTTTGGCGCCGTTGTCGGGGACTTAGATTTAGTCAATAATGCAATTCGTTGTTGCGTCGTCTAAACTAAGGAAAAAAATTTACCTTTCCTTTGTCAATTGTATGCTCAATACTCGCTCCCGAGGAGAAGACTTAGATACCCAAATCGACAAAGTAGAATGTTTCATAAGTTTGAGACGCCAAACGGAAACCAACGAAACCCTTTTTCCTGAATATATTATACCATAACTAGTTGAAAAATCAATCATGGTCGAAAATGGAGCCGCAACATGTTCACTCAAGTCCTATGTGACTCCTAATCAACAAGAATCGCACTACAGTATTGGCGCACCAGCCATAACCCAAAATGATTTTGAACTGAAACCTTCATTGTTGCAAGCTATACAACAGAACCAGTTTTCTGAAAATCCTACGGACGACCCTAATGAACATCTGACGAAGTTTGTGCAATACGTAGATACCATGAAAGCAAACAGTGTAACCCAAGATGCAATAAGATTGAGACTCTTTCGGTTCTCTTTAAGAGATAGAGCTTGGGAATGGTTAAAATCACTACCAGCCAACTCTGTCACAACATGGGCAGAACTGAAGAAAGTTTTCTTATCTCGTTATTTCCCATCAAGAAAGACAACTATGTTAAGAGCTCAAATTAACGGATTTCGACAGAAAGATGTCGAATCACTTAATGAAGCGTGGGAAAGATACAAGGATCTGTTAAGATTATGTCCACACCATGGGTTTGAAAATTGAGTAACCACCATTACTTTCTATAATGGACTTCTATACAACACTAGGATGACGATAGACGCTGCCGCAGGCGGCGCTCTTATGGATAAACCATACGAAGAAGCCTACAACCTCATTGAGAACATGGCCCAAAATCATTGTCAATGGGGAGGAGAAAGAACACCTGTAGAGAAGAACAAAACTAAGGGAGGAATGTACGAAGTGAACAATTTCGATCACGTAAATGCCAAAATGGATGCCATAGCTCAGAAAATCGATAACTTGACCATAACACGACCAGCCACCGTGGCTGCAGTAACTCCAAATTGCAAAATTTATGGAATCCCAGGACACGACCACCAGAATGTCAACTTCTTTCCGAATTAACCACATATCAGGTGAATTATGCTCAAGGAAATCCTTATTCTAATACCTATAACCCAGGATGTAAGAATCATCCAAATTTCTCTTACAAGAACAACAATGCCTTGTATACGCCTAACCAAGCACCATCTATACCATCGGGATACCAAAATGTTATCGCACCCAATCCAGACACTCCTAGGAAATCAAACCTTGAACTGATGATGGAAAATTTCATCGCTAGACAAACACAAACAAACAAGGATTTCCTAAACCAAAACATCCATACTAGTGAGCAGATCAAACAATTGGTAACCAAAGTAGATGCATTAGCTACTCATAATAAGATCTTAGTGTAGATGTTTAAGAATTGGCAGAATTTTTGACCAACAAGAAATGTTGAATTCAGTTCAGAATGTCCTATCAAATGTTGGGACATTATCAAACAGAGTATAAGAACTTATTTCAGGATGTCTCACCAGATGTTGGGACATTGTATAAATGAATTAAGTTCAGTTTTTCAGGATGTCCCAACAGATGTTGAGACATCTCAAACCTGCTACCAGAATTACTTAATGTCTAACTGATCAGAGATATTTAAGGAGAGTTATCTGGAATTAATTATTGATGGATAAAAACAGAACAAGGCGCATCTGTAGGGAGTGTTATATTGAGGATTCAGATTAAAACAGAAGACCTAAATCACCTAGAATCTAGGAAGTAACAAACCCTAATTCAAGGTGGAAGCTGCATGCGCATTAGGGCTGGATCATTCTACAGAAAGCCCAAATTACAGACACCTATTTAATGAACAGAAACTCACAGAATTGTGAACGAATTTCAGAAGACCAAATAGGGTGTCTAGTGTTTTTAATAGCAGGTGTTTTCATTGTACCACTTTATGAGCTTTTAAGCAAAAGTGCATTTGTGACTTGATTGAAACTGTGAAGTAAGATCAAGCTGTATTGTTTGAAGAATGTCTTCAATTTCATTAAACTTGTAAACAAAATCACTGTGTGATTGAGGGGGAGTGAGTAGGGTACTCTTATCTAAGTTGTGTCTTAGGTAGAAATTGCATTGGGTAGTTATTAAGTGATAGATTAAACAGGGTGGTTTAAGTCTAGAATTAATATTACTTATAGTGGATTTCCTCCTGGCTTGGTAGCCTCCAGATGTAGGTGTGGTTATACACTGAACTGGGTTAACAAACTTCTGTGTTGTTTACTTTTCTTGCTATTTAAGTTTTGGTTAAATCTGTCAAGTGTTGGGACATCTCTTAGGACATCTCATACCTGATCACAGAATTTCAATTGGCATCAGAGCAGGCACCCTGCCTGTTTATACTGGGTGAGATCTAGGGAATACAAATTATGTAACATGGACAGAGATATAGGGTCAGTAAATAGACCACCTATACTGGATGGATCTAATTATGACTACTGGAAGCCAAGAATGATTGCATTCTTAAGATCACTTGACAACAGGGCATGGAGAGCAGTCAACATTGGATGGGATCATCCTATCCAAGACACCAAAGATGGATCAAAAGTGCTGAAACCTGAAGAAGAATGGAGTAAGGAGGAAGAAGATTCAGCACTAGGCAACTCAAAGGCCTTAAATGCTTTATTCAATGGCATTGATAGGAACATCTTCAGACTTGTGCATCACTGTGAGCTGGCCAAAGATGTTTGGGACACTCTCAAAACAACTCATGAAGGAACATCAAAGGTAAAAATGTCAAGGCTTCAACTTCTCACCACCAAGTTTGAAAACCTGAGAATGAAGGAAGATGAGTCAATTCATGAATTCTACATGAATATCTTGGATATAACCAATACCTCTGGAGCCTTGGGAGAAAAAATGACTGATGAAAAGCTTGTAAGAAAGATTCTCAGATCTTTGCCAAAAAGATTTGACATGAAAGTCACAGCAATAGAAGAAGCTCAAGACATATGCAAAATGAAAGTTGAAGAGCTCATTGGTTCCCTTCAAACATTTGAGATGGGAATGAATGACACAAATATAAAGAAGAACAAAAGCATAGCCTTGGTGACAAATACTGATGAAGAAGAAGATGATAAATCAGAAACTGGTGAAAGCTTATCAGACAACCTTGCTATGCTTGGTAGACAATTCAAAAAGATTCTCAGAGAAATGGGAGGCAAATCCAAACCCAGTAGAAGATTCACAAACTCTTCTGAGAACAAAAGATCTTATGATGCTAACAGAAGATCAAATTATGATGAAAATATCAGTCAAGAAAAAGGAATTAAATGCCATGAATGTGAAGGATATGGACACTTCAGGAATGAATGTCCTACCTACTTAAAAAGGAAAAAGAAAGGACTCTCTGTAACCTGGTCTGATGAAGACTCAGGAGGTGATTCAGAAGAAGAATCAGCTAAGCATATCACTGCTCTAGCTGGATTATGTGAATCTGAAAGTGAATCCAGTGATGGGGAGCTTACTTTTGAAGAACTGGAGCAAGCATTCAAAGATCTATACAAAAGAAGCACTGAAATATGCAGTGAGGTTATAAAGCTAAAGAAGCAGAATGAGGCACTAGAAGATGAAAAAGCAAGTGATCAAGAAATCATTGACACCTTGAAAAGTGAAGTAAGTCTTCTCAACTCCAAATTGGAACACATGTCCAAATCTGTTAGAATGTTGAACAGCAGCTCAAATACACTGGATGTTATTCTCAACAACAATAAGCATTCAGGGGATAAAAGTGGACTGGGATTTAACAGAGTACATAAAGATGAAGCTAGCTCTAGCAAAACTACTTCAAAATCCATACAGTCAAACAAGATGTCCCAACAGATGCTTCAACATCAGGAAAAGAACACAAAGTCAAACATAATGTTCCAACAGATGTCTCAACATTCTGAAAAGAATAAAATGAAGAAGAAATATCAAAGATGGAGATGTCATCATTGTGGAAGATTTGGACATATCAAACCTCATTGCTATAAGCTTCATGGATATCCAAATCAGATGTATCAGCAACCTTCTAAGCAGAAAGTAGAAGTTACCAAGAAAGTGCTGCATAGACATCAGCAACCTCCTAAGCAAAAGACAGAGGTCATAAAGAAGGTATGGAGACCAAAAGCTAATCCTGATGCTGATCAAAGCTACATACCCAAGAACAAGATCAACAATCAATCTTGGAGATCCACTGATGAACAACACACAGGGCAGAGGCATCAAAAGAAATCTCAACTCAAATGGTCAAAGAAAAATGCTGCATATATAGCACATACATCACTAAGAGTATCAGCTAAAGAAGACTGGTACTTTGACAGTGGATGTTCAAGACACATGACTGGATTGAAGAATCTGCTAGTAAACTTAAAGTCACATTCATCCAGGTATGTAACCTTTGGAGATGGAGCTAAAGGAGAAATCAAGGGAGTTGGAACCTTGGACTGTCAAGATGTTCCAAGACTAGATGATGTTCTGCTAGTTAAAGGTTTAACTGCTAACCTGATCAGCATAAGTCAATTATGTGATCAAGGATACAGTGTAAACTTTACCAAAACAGAATGCATAGTGACTAACAAAGAACAAGAGGTTGTCATGAGAGGAGCCAGATCTAAAGACAACTGTTACATGTGGGAACCTCAAGACTTCAGTCTCACTTCAACTTGCTCTTTAGCTAAAGAAGAAGAAGTGAAACTATGGCACCAAAGACTAGGTCATCTTCATTTCAGAGGCATAAAGAAGATCATATCTATGGATGCTGTAAGAGGTATTCCTAAACTGAAGATTGATGATGGCAAAATATGTGGTGAATGTCAAATAGGCAAGCAAACCAAGATGTCCCATCCAAAGCTCCAACATCTAACAACTTCCAAAGTTTTGGAACTTTTGCATATGGATCTTATGGGACCTATGCAGGTTGAAAGCCTTGGTGGTAAGAGGTATGCCTATGTGGTGGTTGATGACTTTTCAAGATATACATGGATAAATTTCATCAAAGAAAAGTCTGATGTATTTGATGTATTCAAAGAATTATGCCAAAGAATACAAAGGGAAAAATCCAGCTGTGTGATTAGAATAAGAAGTGATCATGGAAAAGAATTTGAGAACCAAAAGTTCTTAGATTTCTGCTCTTCAGAAGGAATCAATCATGAATATTCTTCACCAATCACTCCTCAACAAAATGGGATTGTTGAGAGGAAGAATAGAACTATTCAAGAATCAGCAAGAGCTATGATCCATGCTAAAAAGTTACCTTTGTACTTCTGGGCTGAAGCTATGAACACTGCTTGTTACATCCATAACAGAGTTACTTTAAGAAAAGGAACTTTGTCCACAATATATGAAGTCTGGAAGGGCAGAAAACCCACAGTTAAGTACTTCCATGTGTTTGGAAGTAACTGTTATATTCTGGCAGATAGGGAGCAAAGGAGAAAAATGGATCCTAAAAGTGATGAAGGGATTTTTCTTGGTTACTCTATAAACAGCAGAGCATATAGAGTATTTAATTCTAGAACCAAGGTTATCATGGAGTCTATAAATGTGATAATTGATGATGCTCCTACAGATGTCCCAGAAGATGTTGGAACATCTGCTGATATCAAGATTGAAGCTGAAGAAAAGAGTGATCATTATGACTTTACTCAAACTGATGCAAGGACAGAACAATCAAGCAAACCTCCCTCCATCAGAATACAGAAGGATCATCCCAAAGATTTGATAATTGGTGATCCCAACAGAGGTGTAAGCACTAGATCAAGAGAAGTGATTTCAGGTTCTTGTTTTGTGTCTAAAATAGAACCTAAAAACATCAAGGAAGCTCTTACTGATGAATACCGGATTTGTGCTATGCAAGAGGAATTAGGTCAATTCACAAGGAATGAAGTGTGGAATCTTGTTCCTAGACCTGATGACATAAATGTGATTGGAACAAAATGGGTGTATAAGAACAAGTCAAATGAACAAGGAGTTGTTACAAAAAACAAAGCTAGACTTGTAGCTCAAGGATACACTCAAATTGAAGGAGTAGACTTTGATGAAACCTTTGCACCAGTAGCAAGGCTTGAATCAATCAGACTACTTTTGGGAATTGCTTGTATCTTAAAGTTCAAGCTATTTCAAATGGATGTGAAAAGTGCCTTTTTAAATGGTTATCTTAATGAAGAGGTATATGTAGAACAGCCTAAAGGATTTGTTGATCCAAGCTGTCCAAATCATGTATACAAACTAAAGAAGGCACTTTATGGTCTGAAGCAAGCTCCAAGGGCATGGTATGAAAGACTGACTACTTTTCTTATCAAGCAAGGGTACAGAAAAGGTGGAATTGACAAAACCTTGTTTGTTAAAGATGAAGAAGGAAATGTCATGATTGCTCAAATATATGTAGATGACATTGTCTTTGGTGGGATGTCTGACAGGATGGTCAAACATTTTGTCAACCAGATGGAATCTGAATTTGAAATGAGCCTAGTAGGAGAGTTAACCTACTTTCTTGGTCTGCAAATAAAGCAAATGGAAGACTCCATGTTCATTTCCCAAAGCAAGTATACCAAGAACATAGTCAAGAAATTTGGAATGGAAAATGCTACTCATAAGAGAACTCCTGCACCCACACATTTAAAGCTGACTAAAGATGAAAAGGGTGAGAATGTAGATCAAAGCTTATACAGAAGCATGATTGGAAGCTTGTTATACTTGACTGCTAGCAGACCAGACATAGCATTTGCAGTAGGTGTATGTGCAAGATATCAAGCTGATCCAAAAGTCAGTCATCTCAATCAAGTCAAGAGAATTCTTAAATATGTTAATGGTACTTGTGACTATGGCATAATGTACTTTCATGGATGCAAACCAATTCTCACTGGCTTCTGTGATGCTGATTGGGCTGGAAGTGCTGATGACAGAAAAAGCACTTCAGGAGGATGTTTCTTTCTAGGAAACAATTTGATTTCTTGGTTCAGTAAGAAGCAAAATTGTGTATCTCTATCTACAGCTGAAGCTGAATATATAGCAGCTGGAAGCAGTTGTTCTCAGTTGGTTTGGATGAAGCAAATGCTCACTGAGTACAATGTCCCACAGGATGTCATGACATTGTACTGTGACAACTTAAGTGCAATCAACATATCAAAAAATCCTATCCAACATAGCAGGACCAAGCATATTGATATCAGACATCATTTCATCAGAGATCTTGTAGAAGAAAAGGTGATTTCATTGGAACATGTAGCTACAAATCTGCAGTTGGCTGATATCTTTACAAAAGCATTGGATGCTACACAATTTGAGAACTTAAGGGGCAAACTGGGAATCTGTTTATGTGATATTTAGCAGTTAATGAGATGTGCCAACATGTCATATGACATTGTATGGCATAAGTTCCAGATGGCAAAACCAGTCTGGACAAGAACCTTGGGAATTCCATTCCTAATAATTTGCAATGTAACGGCTACTTATTTAGTAACTGCTTATAATCAGCTATCAAGATTCTCATCATACTATCACAAGCGAATCACATTAACTAGCTGTACTTCAGAAATCATCAACCCTAAAGCTCTACATCCATCTTCCTTAACAATGTCTCAAAACCCTAACACTCCTGAAGAAGTTCTCAACAAAGAAGATGTAGTTCATGCAACTCCCATCTCTGTGGTACCAATGAAATCAACCCCATTGGACGAAATCAGAGGAAGTGCTTCTCATACTAAAAAGCCAAGAACTCCAAAAAGAGCAAAAGATCAAGTCTTCAGCAAATCCAAATGCATTCCTTCACCAGCTAACATGCCCCCAAAATCTTCTGAATATGTGGATGCTTCCATCAAGGAGATAGTTAACAAGATTCTTTTTGAACAGAGAGTGGTTAGTGGGATTTCTATTCCTCTGAACACCATGCCTGCACCTCAAGAAGAACAAGCTCAAGCTGCAAAGGACACTCCTGCTCAACAGGATGTCCCAATAGATGTTGGAACATCTGAGGATGAGAAAAGACCTCATCTGATGCTGATATTGAACAAACTGAGGACCAGAAAAAGGCCTCAAATGAAAGTGGTGAAGAAGAATCTGAGGATCAGACCAAAGCCTCAACTGAAGAGCATATCTCTGCTGATCAACCAGCTGAAGAAGAGACTGCTCAATCTCCTCCTGTGGTGAATCTTGAGCAGGATTCTGATACAAAGATCATTGCCTCTGTAAGACCTAGCATAGCCAGAAGGCTCAGGACTAGGAAAGGAAAGATGCAAGCAGGACATGCAGTTCCTGAGAAGAAGAAAACTACCCCAAATAAAGACAAGGCCAAAACTGTCTTTGGTCCTACAAAGCAATGGAGCAAAGTCCAAACACAAAAGAGGAAAGCTGTCACCCCATCAGACTCAGATGTTGAATCAGATGTCCCAACATCTCCTCCAAAGAAGAAACCAGCACCCTCTAGGGCTTCAACTGCTGTTCCAGAAGCTCCCTTGGACAACATCTCATTTCATCATGTTTCAAGTGTAAACAGATGGAAGTTTGTGTACCAAAGAAGGGTAGCCCTTGAAAGAGAGCTAAGCAGTAATGCACTTGAGTGCACTGAACTGATTGATCTCATCTCTGCTGCAGGCCTCTTCAAAACAGTCTCCAATCTCTCTCCCTGCTATGAACTTCTTGTCAAAGAATTCATTGTCAATCTTCAGGAAGATTGTGCCAATGGTAAGTCTTCTGAATTTAGAAAAGTCTTTGTTAGAGGTAGGTGTGTAGAGTTCTCTCCTCAGATCATCAACCAATACCTTGGAAGAGAAACAGATGGACCAAATGAGCTAGGAAAGACTGATAACCAAGTCTGCAAAGTTATCACTGCAAACCAGGTCAAGGCATGGCCAGTTAAAGGAAAGCTTTCAGTGAGCATGCTGACAAGAAAATATGCCACGCTGAACAGGATTGGTACAGCAAACTGGGTGCCTACCAATCACACATCTTCAATATCCACTGGCTTGGGCAGGTTTATCTATGCTGTGGGAACTCAGACTAAGCTGGATTATGGTGCTTACATTTTTGATCAGACCTTGAAGCATGCCAGTTCATCTGCAACAAAGCTGCCAATAGCTTTTCCTTCCTTGCTGTGTGGTATAGTGCTCAGTCAATACCCTGGAATCCTCACTGAAAAGGACACAGTCTGCAAAAGAGAAAGCCCTCTGGCTTTTCACTACAAATTGTTCCTCAGTCATCATGCAGCAGATGTTGAAGCACCTTCTGGGACATCTGCAGGTCCTTCAACTGCTAAGACTCCAATCTCTAAGACTGCATTAATTGCTGAACTAAAGAGCACTTGCAAAGAACTTGAAGCAAGAAAGCAGAAGCTTGAGGAAATCATCCAAAGGCTGGAGAGTGAAGGAGATCAGAAAGCTGCCTCTGATGAAGAAACTGAAGATGATGAAGAAACTGAAAGTGAGGAGTCTGAGTGATAATTGTATGTGAGGCAAATGTATGACAGCTGCATTGTAATTTAGATTTAGTCTCTTTGGCCCCAAAATTTGTGTCTAACAAGGGGGAGAACAACACCAACAACAATGTGTAATGCTGTTTGATTATGAATGAAAAATCTGTTTGCTTCTGAACTGAATAAGTTTTTTTTCTGTTGCAACAAGACTGAATACATATATGTTTGAGGGGGAGTAATCTCAAATATGATTCAACAGAAAAGTAATGCTATACTCTGATAAAAGATCTTCTGCTGCACTCTGAAAAATCAGAAAAGAATGTTAGCCAAAAATTAGCCAAAGGGGGAGTTTGTAGATGTTTAAGAATTGGTAGAATTTTTGACCAACAAGAAATGTTGAATTCAGTTCAGAATGTCCTATCAAATGTTGGGACATTATCAAACAGAGTATAAGAACTTATTTCAGGATGTCTCACCAGATGTTGGGACATTGTATAAATGAATTAAGTTCAGTTTTTCAGGATGTCCCAACAGATGTTGAGACATCTCAAACCTGCTACCAGAATTACTTAATGTCTAACTGATCAGAGATATTTAAGGAGAGTTATCTGGAATTAATTATTGATGGATAAAAACAGAACAAGGCGCATCTGTAGGGAGTGTTATATTGAGGATTCAGATTAAAACAGAAGACCTAAATCACCTAGAATCTAGGAAGTAACAAACCCTAATTCAAGGTGGAAGCTGCATGCGCATTAGGGCTGGATCATTCTATAGAAAGCCCAAATTACAGACACCTATTTAATGAACAGAAACTCACAGAATTGTGAACGAATTTCAGAAGACCAAATAGGGTGTCTAGTGTTTTTAATAGCAGGTGTTTTCATTGTACCACTTTATGAGCTTTTAAGCAAAAGTGCATTTGTGACTTGATTGAAACTGTGAAGTAAGATCAAGCTGTATTGTTTGAAGAATGTCTTCAATTTCATTAAACTTGTAAACAAAATCACTGTGTGATTGAGGGGGAGTGAGTAGGGTACTCCTATCTAAGTTGTGTCTTAGGTAGAAATTGCATTGGGTAGTTATTAAGTGATAGATTAAACAGGGTGGTTTAAGTCTAGAATTAATATTACTTATAGTGGATTTCCTCCTGGCTTGGTAGCCTCCAGATGTAGGTGTGGTTATACACTGAACTAGGTTAACAAACTTCTGTGTTGTTTACTTTTCTTGCTATTTAAGTTTTGGTTAAATCTGTCAAGTGTTGGGACATCTCTTAGGACATCTCATACCTGATCACAGAATTTCACTTAGAAACCCAAATCTCTCAAGTGGCCCAATAACAAGCATCCACTGCTGCCCCAGTTGGGACGTTTCTTGGACAACCACAACCAAATCATAAAGGTCATGCAAATGCAGTTATACTAAGAAGCGGAAAAGAATTGGACGGACCAGTCGATTCTAGAATCGAAAATCCAGCCATGTACCAATAACTTGAGAAATCGATTGCGAAAACGATAAACCACAGGAAAAGGAAGCCAGTGAACAAAAGGCCGAGGAAAAGGAAAAACCTTATGTACCTCCGCCACCATATAAACCACTAATTTCGTACCCCCAACGATTAACACATTCTAAAACTATGGGACAATTCAAGAAATCTGTAGAGCTTCTGAAATAGTTAAATATCACAATACCCTTTACAGAAGTTATTATTCAGATGCCCTCATATTCTAAATTTCTAAAAGAGATTTTATCTAACAAAAAGAAAATTGAGGAGAATGAGACAGTTACACTTACTGCTGAGTGTAGCGCAATTATCCAAAATAACATGCCTCATAAACTGAAGGATCTAGGAAGTTTTTCTATTCCTTGTGTAATAGGAAAGTTCGTCATAGACAAAACTTGATGTGATTTAGGAGCAAGTATAAGTGTTATGCCATTATCAATTTGCAAAAAGCTCGATATGGGACAACTGGGACCAACCAAGATGTCAGTTCAATTAACCGATCGCTAAGTAAAATTCCTGGTTAGTATTTTAGAGAACGTTCCTGTACGAATAGGCCAGTTCTACATCCCAACTGATTTCATAATCATGGACATTTTGGCTTCTGGGATTTACATCCTAGTACAAACGCGAAAGTGGCGCGGAAAAGGTAGAGTTGCCAGCCAGGAATTTTTATCCCGAAGGAACGGGAAAGGTAATGCTTCACAAACCGAATGAAGAAGGAAAGGACGAGGTCCTACGAACCAAAGATCTGGGTACGGAAGTCGGTTACGAACTGGGAAGGTATTAGCACCCCAATTCGTCCGCCGTACCCGACGGGATCCATGCTTGTTAGTCTGTTTCAAAGGGTGAGAAAATAAAGTTGTTGCTGAAATAAACCGCTAACTGGAATTGGAAATGAAGAAAAGGAACTGGAAAATAAAATGGAAATAAAAGGGGGAAATGTAGGAAAAAATAAAGAATGTGCTTGAACGGGCCCTCCCCCGCTGCCTACGTACCTCATCGGGAAAATGAGGATCATAGTCGACGTAGTTCGCCTAACTAAGGCGGAAACTTGCTTGTATTTTTTTAGGATGACGTTGCCATAGTTCTAACTCAAGTGTTACCGGCTCAAACTTGAGGGTGTTTACTGTATCGCTATTTGAATTGTCGAGGCAAGTCATGATCGTCCGCAAAGAATGGGAGATGAGTAGAGAAGACGCGATGTCTTTGTTGGTTGTCTTTTATAAGAAGTGTTTTGAGTTTATTGTTTATGAAAATTCTCATAGTAAGACTTATTCATCGTGGTAGATAACTTACACCTCACCCCAAGATGGAACGCGTATAAGTAACCCACGGCAAAGTCTCATGGCGTATAAGAACATTCAACCTTTATTAGGTATTTTATTATTTTCTTTATGAGATGAGAAAGAATGACTCAAATTGAAAAAAAGGAAAAACTAAGGGGGACTAAGACCAACCTTAAATTTTTTTATTCATAGGATGTCCTATGGTTAGTTAGGTTTCCTAATCCTAATGAAGAAAAGGAAAAGAAGAAGATAGAATTAGAACTCAACTTACTTCCTAAGGAAGTTAAGTTGTTTCTAAGGAAGGGGAAGCCTATACAAGTAGAATACAAATACTAAGGCAACCCCAAATAAAAATCATAAAGAGATGAGGAAGAAGGATATGACCAAAGTCTTACCTCAACCTCCCTACAAAGCAAGAATTAGTTTCAAGATGCATATTAAACACATAAAACAAATACGAAAGCTAATCACATCATGGAAACGCACTTAAAGGAATTCTAAGCCTAAGTCCTAAAACTTAAAGGATCCTACATGATAATAATATTCTAAAGTCAGTAGCTAAGCCATACCAAGGTCTTCTAATATTCTAAGATCAAACCTAATCAAACTATGTCCTAATGCAACAATAAAACCCTAAGTGAAAACCAGGTGAATTTTCATGGAAGACTTGAATAAAATCAAAACACTAAAAATAGTAATGATCCTGGAAAAAATATGAAATTAATTCCCTAAGGTCCTTAACCTGAATCTAATGTTGTGTTAAAAAATATCTTAAAAATTGACAATCTAGCTATACCAAATGGGCACCTAAATCTACTTAGGCATTATTCACAAATTTGCACAAACAACTACTACCAAACAGTGGTTAAAATGGCCTAAAAAATATAACAAAAATATTTCTAGGTACCTTTATGAGTCATCTAAACATAGTAAAAAGAATGGGGGAAAATGATTACAGGAAGTGGGAGAAATAAATTGTACAAATTGAAGTGTTCAAGAAGGAATTCAATAGAAAAGAAATTAGATGGAAAATCCAAATAAAATCTAAAAATGGCAAAAATAAAAAAGTAAGATCAAAGAAAAATTCTAAAATGAGTTATAATGTTACTGTAATTTTTGGGGAATTTTATTATGAATTTTGGTATTTTTTTATGTATTAAAATGGAAAACTACATAAAACAGAAATAAAAAAAGGACTAGAGGGGGGGAGAACAAAGCAATTGTGAGGTTGAAAAGTGAGAATGGGCTTGCATATGGGGTTCCGATAGCATAAGATTCTAGGCCCAAACAACCCAAATCCTGAGGGAGTATGGTGTGGTCTCGGTCAACCTCATTGACTCCATCAGAATCGCACGATCAAGAGACTCCCACAGGTATTCACATCCGACGGTTTGCAAGGCGTGGGAGTATGGTGGTGTAATGTATACGCGCACATGAGATTATGATGAGAAGAACCTACCGGACAGTGACAAGTGTCACCTCCGGTATGGTGAGAATCTAAAAAATCCTCTTGATCTTATCCGTTGGACACATTTTTCATTAAAATCTTACAAAGTCTCTTAATAATTTTATTAACATAAAACACAAAAAAAAACCTAGGCCCTCTCTTCTTCTTCCGCCGCCGCTATCCCCTTCATCACATTTCATCTTTCTCCTTCCTTAAACCTAGTGCCACCATGAACCGACATCAGAGAGGATCAAAGTAAACGGTGAACATCCCCTCTCCCTAGATCATAACCTAAACCATCCTCTTCCCATTCAAATCCGAAAGCAAAAAAACTCAGATTCTCAAATCCTCATGCCGAAAATCATACCAATCACAACAAATCAGACGCTACGCAGGAACAAAGATCATCAACTATTATGCAAGAACAACATAAAAGAGATTTGTACTTGGAGATTTTTCCAAAGACAAAGACGCGGATTGGTTACTTCCGCTCATTGAAGAGGACGCTTTGAGGAAACGATAAAGACGTTGATGTTACTTCGACAATGAGTGATACGAAGTTCCATCAAGTATGTATTCTGATTTCTCTTCTCATTCTTCTTCTATTTCTAATTCGGTTCCGAATTCTTTGTTGTGTGTATGACTTTTTAGATTGTGATATTGAGAGTTTGATGTGTGATCCTCCGAAACTTCTCGTTGTTGTTGATCGATGATCTCTCGATGTATTTCTTGATGGCAGCGTTACTGATTTGTGCAACCTTGGGCCGATTTTGCAAGTTGTATTAATGAAGAAGAATAAAGTTGCGATGGTGTCTATGTGAAGAATACTCAGTTATGGTTGTGCAGGTTACAACGTTTGCAAGAATTGAGTCGTATAGGTTGCGAAGGTGGAAAATGAAGAATTGGTATTGCATCTACTTGTTAGTGTATGCGTGCAATCATTAATGGTTACGGATGAAATTTGCAGGGGGCTTGAAGATGACAAATGTGATATTGCGGAATCGAGGATGAAGATGACGAATGTGCACTGAAGATGAAGAGTATTGAAAGCTTTATTACCTTTATGTTAAGATTTGAAGTTGAGTCCGCAAAGAGGTTAATGAAGCTGCAATGGTACGAACTCGTCTTTGATCTCTTCTCTTCTACTTCTTGCGAATTTCTTCTGCAATTAATTCCCGTGGTCTTGAACTGTTGTTTTCTTTTTTGTTGCAGGTTGATGGAGATTGATTATTATGGTTGAATATTTATGATGAAGATTGAAGTGCAGAGAGTGTCTTCTTTGATGAAGATGATGAAGAAGGGAAGAGGAGAAGAATGGGGAGTTAATGAAGGAAGAATGGAGAAGCTGAAGTCAGGAAAATGGTGAAGAAGTGAGGAAGAAACGAAGGGGAAGCAGGATCAAGGAAGTGGTGGAATGGTGAAAAATGGTCCAGAGAACCTGAAGATGCAGTGGAAATCTCTGATTTATAGATGATGAAGATGACAATATTTTTGGTTTTTCAATTGAAGTTGGTTAGGAATTCTGTTAGGGAGGTTAGAACAATTATGACTAATTTTCTCTCATCTATTGTGTGAGTTATGGGATTTATGAAAACTGATTTTTGTATTGGCTTCTTCTTCTGAATTGAATGGATTTTTCTGATAATTTCTTTTGTGTCTCTCTATTGTAATATCAGTTTTTTTTTTGTGAGCTTCTTGTTATGATTTTATTTTTCAGTTTGTAATGGATTTTTTTATGAAGAGCTTTTATGAATTCTTCCCCTGCCTGCGTTCTCTTTTTTAGTTCATTTATCTGCATTTTTTTCCATTACTTGTGCTAAAATTTCGATGGATGGTACTGCATTTCTTGGATGGGAAAAAGTTGTTTTTGTCATCGTATCTCTCCCCTTTTCACGTGAAACCAAACACACCTTCTGCTTTTGCTATGACATCAGTTTTAGTCCTTGGCATATCATGGGCTTATCACTTAGGCCTTGATAAAATTTATGTGGGTGTTGGTTATTATTTACACCCTATAATCTTGAACAATGCTTAGAATTGTTGACCATAAAACTTAATTGTCAAATAAAAAAATAAACCCAATGTCCTTAGATTTCTTTTGAAATGGATAAAGTTTTGGATAATGTTCACCATGAATCAATCTTGAACCTTGAACACATTAAAAGTTCTGGAAAACAAACCATTCTTGAGAAATATTATGAACACATGAGAATACTTCGAAATCAGAGAATTCTGACTTTACATGAACTTTACTGCCACTGCACAAAATCCTGATTGACCTTGATCTGGTCCTTAGTGACCCTTAACCATGAAACACTTGGGGTTTTATATTTTTATACTCACAATAATCCATGACCAAGCAACTTGAGAATGAATCAATGACTACCTGAATCATATGACGATTTCCATAATCATTTAAATCTCTAATCAATAGATTTTGAATCATCTCAAAATTTGTCTGAATCGATCTTTGGAGAACAAATCCACGAATAAATCACTAATGAAAAGATGCGATCAAATGAACCTGATTGCCTAAACCAATCCTCACACCTAACAGTGTTCGATAAACTGGTGAATTCCTACACACAACACTTGAACTTTGAATCCATATTGCCCGAGAAATAACCCACTGGCACAAATAATCTTGAAGTTGAAAAAATCGTTTGACAGTCTGAATCGAATCATAACTGAACAACCACTTTTGAAGTGAAATCACTGCCATGCTCTATGCTTTCAATAATGAGCATTGTGTTTCATTTTTCTATGGTATGAATGCAGTAATATGTATGCAGATGAGATGATAAATGCTATAAAAATAAGAGGGAAAATTTTGGGGTGTTACAGACATCAAAGAAGATGCAGCTACTCCTATCATACTTGGAAGACCATTCTTAGCCACATTTGGAGCTATCATCGATGTAAAGAAAGACAGACTGACATTCGAAGTAGGAGAAGAGAAAGTTGAATTCATTCTAACCCAATTCCTCCAAGATCTAGCCATATACGATACCTCTTACCTTATAGACGTCATTGACGAGTGCATACAAGAAATGGAGAGGGAAGAAACTACCTACACTGATAAAATGAAAATCCCATCGACTAAGATCTTCGAAGATGATAATTGGAAATAACCTTACCAGGAAGAAAGCCTAATTAAATCCTTAGCTCTTACACCTGACCATATGCCATACTTAAAGAAACCCGGTCTTGAATTTAAGGCATTACCTAACAATCTTAGATACGAATTCCTCGATATAGAACTTAAAATACCAGTTATAGTGAATGCAGACTTATGACAGATCGAAATCGAAAAACTTTTAGATGTCTTAAGAAAATACCCAACTGCGTTAGGTTATAACATATTTGATCTAAAAGGAATAAGTCCTTCAATATGTATGCACCACATTATGCTAGAGGAAGACTGTAAGACCTCTATAAAACCTCAAAGAAGGACTAATCCAATTTTAAGTACTATAGTCAGGGACGAGGTAAAGAAGTTATTAGACACCAAAATTATATATCCAATATCCGACAGTCAATGGATCAGCCCAGTGCATGTCATACCAAAGAAAGGATGCATTACAGTCATTAAGAACTCAAAAGGTGAGTTTATAACACAGATTAGTCACCGGGAGTAGAATATGCATCGATTACCAAAAACTGAACAAGGCTACCCGGAAAGATCATTTTCCTTTACCCTTCATCAATCAAATGTTGGAAAGATTAGCCAAACATTCTTAATTTTACTACCTAGATTGTTACTCCGGATTTTTACAAATTCCTATTCATCCTGACGACCAAGAAAAGGCAACATTCACTTGCCCCTACGGAACATTCTCTTACCGACGTATGTCGTTCGGTTTATGTAACGCTCCAACAACATTTCAACGATGTATGATGGTGATTTTTGTTGATTTCATAGATGACATCATGGAAGTGTTTATGGATGATTTCTCCTTATGCGGAAAAAGCTTTGAAGGACGTTTATCTAACTTAGAGATGGTACTCGAGAGATGCGTGAAAGTAAATCTTGTACTGAACTGGGAAAAGTGACATTTTATGGCCAGACAAGGGATAGTTTTAGGACATGTGATATCTAACAGAGGCATCAAGGTAGATAAAGAAAAGAAAGAAGTAATAAAAGACCTTCAACCACCTAAAACCGTGAAAGAAATAAGAAGTTTCTTAGGACACGCCAGTTTTTATCGACGATTCATTAAGGACTTTTTTAAAATCACTAAGTCGTTGACTGGTTTACTAATGAAGGACGCTGAGTTTGTCTTTGACGAAGATTGTTTAAAAGCATTGAAACACTCAAAACATCCCTCATCACTGCATCCATCATGCAACCACCTGATTGGACACTACCATTCGAGATTATGTGCGATGCGAGTGATTATGTTGTAGGCGCAGTCTTAAGCCAAAGAAAAGATATGAAACTTCACGCAATATACTACACAAGTAGAACTTTAGAACCTGCTCAGATGAACTACGCCACAACAGAAAAAGAACTCTTAGTTGTTGTGTTCGCACTTGATAAATTCCATTCCTACCTAGTAGGAGCTAAGATAATCATATATACCAATCACACATCCATTAGATACCTTCTAAGTAAAAAAGACGCAAAGCCTAGACTACTAATATGGATCCTTTTTCTACAAGATTTTGATTTGGAAATCAAGGATATGAAAGGAACTAACAACGTAGTAGTAGACTACTTATCACGTATGGAGGGAATTAAACCAGACCCGATACCAATTAATGATGATTTCCCTGATGAACGTCTTATATCTCAACTAGAGAGTGAGATATCTTACTTGACTTTAGATGAACAAATCCAAGAAGAAACTGTGGAAGAAATCTGTGCACAAACCACTCTACCATGGTATGCTGACATGGTTAATTACTTAGCTACCGGGGTACTTCCACCAGATCTCACATACCAACAAAAGAAGAAATTCTTCCATGATTTAAAACAATACTACTGGGATGAACCATTGCTTTTCAAGCGAGGATCCGGTGGTATTTACCGTTGATGTGTCCCCGAAGAAGAAATGGAAAACATAATTTCCCATTGTCACTCCGCTCCATACGGTGGACATGCAAGCACTTCAAATACTTGTGCGAAGTTCCTTCAATCATGCTTATTTTGGCCCACTCTTTGGAAAGATGTTCACCTCACCATTCTAAATTGCGACCGATGCCAACACACTGGTAACATCTCGAGGCGCGAGAGATGCCCCAAAAAGGCATTCTTGAAGTGGAAGTTTTTTATGTGTGGGGAATTGATTTTATGGGACCATTCCCATCTTATTTTGGATATAAATTTATACTCGTCGCCATCGATTATGTTTTGAAATGGATCAAAGCCATAGCTTCTCCAATAAATGACACACGAGTAGTCATGAAGCTTTTCAAAAACATTATCTTCCCGAGATTCGGTGTACCAAGACTCGTCATAAGTGATAGATACTCATATTTCATATCTAAAATATTTGATAAACTCCTATTAAAATTTGGAGTAAGACATCGAGTAGCAACACCCTACCATCCGCAAACTAGCGGATAAGTAAAGGTCTCGAATAGAGAAATAAAACAAATTTTAGAGAAAATTGTTGCTACATCGAGGAAAGATTGGTCTACCGAGCTACCCGAGGCTTTATGGGCCTATAGAACAGCTTTTAAGACACCCATCGGAACCACACCTTTCAAACTAGTTTATGCAAAATCATGCCACTTGCCAGTAGAATTAGAGTATAAAGCCTATTGGGCGATTAAAAATCTTAACTTTAACTATACTGACGCAGGTGAGAAAATTATTTTAGACTTACATGAATTGGAAGAACTAAGACTAGACGCTTACGAGAATGCCTGCGTATATAAGGAAAGAACGAAAAAATGGCATGACAAGCGAATTTCTAGAAAATAATTCAGTGTGGGAGATGTCATACCCCAAATTTGTCCTACCTCATTCATTCCTCATGATAATTGGTTTAGCGTTTGTTGACTCTTTTTTGAATGATCATGTATCCGCTGGTTATAATTTGCTAACGATTTAAACCATAAAAGGTTCGTTGTGGAATTAATTGTGGTTGTAGATTCTGGCTTGTGTGTTTAAATTCAAGTGAATTTTAAAAGAAAGATGGATCCTTATCGTGCCTTGAATGTTTGTTTTCAAGTAATATGTGAAGCCTATTCCATTTGGATTACAAGTCTTGCCTCAATGAATGTGGAAGTCATATAATTGACTAAATTTGGATGAAGAGATGTATGATGAGTCTATTTTTAAAGAAAAGTTATGTTCAAGTTTTGTTGGATTTATGGATTTAAATTGAAATATGTTCAAAATTGTGATAGATGTTGAGATCATAGGTGTTACATCTATCAGGATCCATGGGAATCAACTTGCAGAGGTGTCATTCATTGGAACCCGCTATATGTATAGGCAATAAGGAATATGCTGTCGGTTTCTATATGCCATCGAATGGGCATTTAAGTTTTTACATGTGGAGTTATTAATTATACCAGTTATATTAGAATTTAAAGAAACCTTGATTCCTGTTTTGGGCTTGAGCCACTTGATTAAACAAACAAGCAAATAATAAAGAACATGAATTGGCTGGTGTTCCCTCACGTAAATATGTTACAGAAGAAAATATCAAAATATGAATTTGCTAATGACAAGTTGGTTCCTATGGATGTTTCTAATCAAAAGAATCATATGGCACG
The DNA here is from genome assembly GCA_963966055.1 of Lathyrus aphaca. Taxonomy (NCBI): domain Eukaryota; kingdom Viridiplantae; phylum Streptophyta; class Magnoliopsida; order Fabales; family Fabaceae; genus Lathyrus; species Lathyrus aphaca. The sequence goes on from OZ014520.1 coordinate 516,039,512, forward strand.
CAAAGTAGCAAATCCAAACGGGAAAGACTCAATTGGATCTGATTGTTGCAAGAAGATTGATAATCATTGAATAATACACATGACATTACTAGCAACAACATACAAAACAGTAAATCCGCAAAAGATGCCACACATCAAGCTGCATGTCAGACTGTTCATGAACATTTGGTTGTGGACAAGAAAAGCACTGAGGATGCCGGTGCGCATTTGACTGTTTCCTGTTGCTAAGTTGGAGGTTATGACGGTGCACTGACTGGAGGTTACCGAAAAGTGATCAAGCTGAACAGAAAATGAGAACAAAGTTATCAAGGCATACCAGATATGGAAGCATGCGCGGATGAAATTCAACAATGCAAACAAGAGGATCCTACTGATAGCTACTTGCATTCATCATTACTTTGAACCATTACTAAATGCACAACAGGGTTATTCCTAAAGCTTCACAGGATAGTTCATTACCTTTTCAGTCATGGCATTGTGAATAATTTCTGAGTTTCTTTTTTTCCTCACTAAGTGTGCCGGCATCCCTCTAGCTTCCATTGGCCTGTTCATCAATCCAAGACTCCATGCTGCTCCAAGTGATTGTCATGTTCATAAGTGTCTTTCACCTACAAAGAATCAATGGCATAAATCTCGATATCAGAATTATTGGAAAAGGCAAGGTGTTTTCGTACTAAACACACACCAAGAAAGATGTACCATGTCGTTTCTCAATCAAACCTCAAGCTTGCCGTTACGACAATTCCATGCAGCAAAGGCACAATATCAGCCCTTTAATCGGCTACCTTCATGAGGAGTCGTATCGTCGTCCAAACCACCTGCAATAAGACATACAAAGGGATATTATGCAGTGAGTATAGAGCAAGTTAGCTACCATGACAACCCTGCAAAAGTTGAAAGATACAGAACTGTAACAATGCATAATCATACAAGGAGAAAGGTCCATGATAAGAACTTCTTCGTAGCTTCACGTTGTAGCTCTTGATAGCCACCAACACCTCCCAATGGTCTCTCTGTTCTGATAGTCAAGGACGCGGCTTGAAGTTTTGCTCGCTATGCTGCAATCAGCCAGGACAATGGATTGGTTCCAATTGTGGAACCGTAGATCTTGCTCGATGGAGAACACGGTATCGATAGAACTTTTGAAGTAATGCGAAAAGTCTAGGCTGAGGTCCTCTATTACCTTGTTGAGAACAATGTCCAATTTAAGGTTATTTCCCCAAGGCCAGGCATGAGTACTCCAGGAGTCGAGTCTAAGGATGAAGCCTCTCCTGCAAAGGGTGCCAAGTAAGCCATCAACTTCAGTCACAAGAGAATGCCCTCTGCAATTCCTGTGTTTTGGCTGTCGAACAAACTGAGGATTGAAGCCATCCTTGATTTGAGTACCAGGAGCAAACTACTAAAACCTAAAAAAGAAATCATCAAAGAAAACCAAATATTCAGATGGCATTGCAACATAACTGTCTGATGCATTCTGAGTCATTAGGTGCATTGCAACATGATTCATTCAGGATTGATTAACAACATGGAAATTGTGCTTTTCAAGTCAAGTGCAAGTACCTCATTAAGCCTTCACGCACATACCAGCCCACGCAAGCCTACGAAAGCTGCTGCCATTTAGCTTAACCTGCACCAAGCACACAAATAACCAATGATCAAAGTCATGAAGAATAATTCATATCAAAATTCATTGCGGCAAATAAAATGTATGAATGAACAAGCACCAAATTTTAGAGCCTGCTACCCTTTTATCCAAATACCTCCGCACTAGCTTTACTTTTCCACTTTTTTCTCCAAGCCTTGTCGTCACCGGGCTCACATGAAGAAAATGAAATACTCAGAATTCAGGATGATGAAGATTTGTGCTAAGTTTGTAAATTCTAAGTTATGGAAAAACAGTCCCAATTCAAGCTTCATTGTCTTAAGCATTCAATTCCCACAAGTTCAAATTGTGACAAAAAAAAACCAGAACTTAGTAAGAAGAGGTTCCTCAAATCACCAATGCAAACAAAAGCAATGTTAAATCAAAAACAATTTCCAGGTGCCATGACCAAAAGCAAGACAGTATTCAAAAACAAATCAAGCCCTATTCTCATAATAGCTACAACCTTCAAGTTCGAAGTTCAAGGTTCACAATGATGTACAAATAAACAATCAATATGTCATGCATCATTTTTTGAGCCCTCGTGATAAAATAGGCAATGCACAAAGATTCAAAGCAATTACTAAAAGTCACAACAGTACTACAAGTAAGCCATTAAAGAAGTGCTCTCACCATTCGTACTCCAAATGACAAAAGCAAGCATCCGAGCATTACGGAAAGCATCATTCCAGCCACAAGGTCTGTTGAATCATCTTGAATCTCATCTGAAACATAACCAAAATTGAGTCAGTATCCCATTTCAATTATCTCATCACCAAGCCGCATAATAAAGTAACCTGCAAAACAAATCTCTCTGTGCTTGTGTACCATGGAAGCAGTCGAACCAAAGATCCTTATGAGCTTGTCAAGTATGATGTTGTTTTAACTTACTTAGTATGGAAGTTCCCTAAGCAACCTCTGGTTGACAAAGATGATGGAGAAAAAGAAACTTACGAAGATCCTGCAATGAGTAAGAAAAGGAAATGCTCTCCTAGTTCAAAAGCAGCAAGAAGAAGAATTGGGACAACATGATTGCTTGAGGATGCTGCACGTCCTCTTGCAAAGGTAGCCTGGTTTAGAGTTGTCCTGGATGAAGCCCAGAGTATAAAAAAAATCACAGGACTCAAGTTGAGAGGGCCTGCTAGGATCTTCGAGCTAAGCACAGATGGTGCTTGTCCAGAACTCCAATCCAGAATTCAATTGATGATCTCTACAGTTACTTTAGATTTGTACGACATGATCCTTATGCTGTATACACATCATTCTGTTCAACAATCAAGATTCCTATTAGCAGAAATCCATCAAATAGTGCAGAACATGAAACTAAGTAATCAGAAAGTATTACAAGCAAGAAGAAAAGTTCAAGTATCAACAAGTTTATTTGTACATCATATGTTCAAGCTGCAAGTTCTGTTTCTTTTTAGCCTTCGCACTAGTATTCGATCCTTCAAGCCATCTGCAATGAATTCAAGGAAAGCTAATCAATGAAAAAGAACAAAGCAAAATCAAAACTTTGAGAAATCCCACAATTTAATACCTGCAATATGTCACGGTTTCATTCAAAGGTGTTTCTCCGGTTTCTCATACACGCCAAATTTACAATCACTTATGTAAAGGACCTCATCAAGGTCAAACTTCAAAAAATCCAAATGCAAAACAAGTGAATTCCTGCATCAAGAAAGCAAATTCACTTAATAAAAAAAAACAGACAAAAATACTCATGGCAGTAAAAATCACGAGTTAAAATTCAGTGTGGCCCACCCTCTCTCTAGAAGAACACTACAGACAAAAAAAAAGAATGACTCACCAAGCTAAGAGGTCCCCACAAGATTTTGCTCCGAATCTTCTCTAACGGATTGCGATAGCCAACTTTTATCTCATCCAGGATTTTCGCTCACTCGCACATGCCAAATCTTCTTCTTCACACGTATTAGCCTCAAATCCTCTCCCTATAAAGCCAATCATTTGCAATCATTGAGAGGACGACCTGAAACGAAAACGAAAGTTAGAGTACACACCAAAAAACCCTAAAAAATCACTCTAGAGCTCAGAAAAAGATCTTTTCATAATTTTACATCAAAATTATGAATAAGACGAGCTGAACCTCGTCCATTCATCGCATTCGAATACAAATAAACGACAATACTCGAAGGGAGAAGCAAAAGCCAGGAGAAGGAGATTGGAGTCAAGAGAAAGCGAAATCGTACCTTTGACCCAACTCGGAATACGTCTCTTCATTTGAGGTAGTCTTTCTCGTCTCTGAATCACTCGAACTTTCCTCGTATTCATGTAAATACCAACTAAATGTAGTGAAAATGGGGTTTAGGGTTCCATTGGGGGTTTTGGTCTCTGTTGATGCGTTGTTCTTACTTCTGGGGTTTCTTCGATGATCTACGGTGAGGTTGATGCTCTCCTTCCGGGAGGAAGCTCAACTGAGTAGTGAGAAATTGATTCGTTGGTGGCGTTAAGGATTTTGAACTGGATCCTTGAGTTTGTTTTGTACTGATAAAGTGATTTGTTGAATGTGGAAATGATGATGATGCAATGAAGTTGAAGCGTTCTTCATATGGAAGAAGCTCAACCGAGCTGAATCGAAGAAGGCAAAGGGAGAGGAGAGTATCAGAGCTCGACGGAAGTTTACTTGTTTTTTTGTTTGTTTGAGTTTTTTACAATAGTGCATAAAGTCTTCTCGTTTCAATAAGATTCTAATAAAGTCTACTGATTGTTTAAATGCATGCGTATATTCTCAATCGGTATTGACTAAGTTTGGTAGTCCCTAGGGGCTTTGCACGTTGACCGATGAAGCCTTTCAGTGGCTAGGTCGCTTAGTTTTTTTTCTTTCTCTTACACTGTTTCCTAAACCTGTTGAATGTGGGGCGTTTTTTTTTTCATTAACCCGGTTTGGCTGTTTCCTTTTATGGGCCTAATCTCAAACTGGGCCAGTGACCCTTGTTTAGGTTATCTTTGTTTAAATTCTTTTACTCAAAAAAAAAAATCTAAAACAAAATCATAAAACTTTTTATTAATTAATTATTTTATATAATTTTTATTTAATTAAATTAGTTAATCTATTAATTAATTTTGTTAAATAATTTTATTTAATGAATTAATTAATATTCAAAAATAAAAAGACATTTTCATAGATTAATTTAATTAAATGTTTTTATTTGATTAGATTAATTAATTCGATAATTAATCTAATTAAATATTTCTATTTAATTTGATTAATTAATTTCTTCACCTGTTACTCGATTATGTGTGTGATACGAGTTTTGCGTATGCTCGATTTTCCATTTGCTTGCGACATGATATAATGCTTACTCGTGTGATTACTTTTCGCATTTTCGACGATAAATTGCTAAGTAAAAAACGAACGCACATTAAGATTATTCATTTCAAAGATAAACGAAATCTTTGGTCCAACGCCAAATAAACATCCATATGCACTTCACTTCATACACACACGTAAGTCGATCGTTACTCGATCGCCATCTGCACGAACTTTGCACCTTACACTTTTAGCAACATTTTCCAACTTAACGAATCAACGCATTGCGCTTGTTTTCCATAGCTAGTCTTTAGTTTATTTCCTCAACTTTGCGAGTCGAGCACGTTGTGCCTCGCTAACAAAACCAACAAATAAAACTTCCATTTGCATTCACCTTAAACTTCAAAAAAACCGAAATGTTACTTCTTAGATCCAAACCCTTGATCCAACATCAAGCGGTCTTAGGAAACAAAACACTTCAATAAATACGAGGAAAATTGCACGCCACGAGCCTTAAGCGATAGAAAGGGGGATAACGAGCTTTCGTTACTCGCTCCGATTATTTCGACGCAGGACACTCGTCTTGTTGGGCGAGATAAACTATCTATAGTCTTTAGTGCAAATGGACTCTTAAATCCTTTCATCGAAGAAAGGTAATAAAATCAACAACCAATACCCATATCAGGCCGAACTACGAAGCTCTGACTTTCCCATTGCACAAGGGAATACGTAGGCACGAGGATCTCAATCCTTGCCGAGCCCCTAGGATCAATAAACCAATTAGTTTAACAAGTAATCATAAGTATAGACATCCCTTCGCGCGTGACAATCTAGATGGTTCCCATCGAGTACGATGGATGTAGGAGGTGCTAATACCTTCCTCCTACATAACCGACTTCCGAACCCCGACAATGGTTTGCAATGACCTTGTTTTATCCCTTCTTGGTGGTTTTATCTATATTTTCCATTTCCCTCTTCGGGAATAAATAAAATTAGGTGGCGACTCTCAAGTTAGCCCAGCCGCGACCGCGTTCGCGAGGGATCGTATTTTTCGAGGTACGACAGCTGGCGACTCTGCTGGGGATGTGGTTCACCCCTATGCAAGTCGAGCCTAGTCTAGGTTTCCACGTTTGTTTGGATGTTTTCTTATGTGTTACTTGTTTATCGCTTTCTTTATGGCTTTACATTTTATATCCTTATTGTGGATCTTTGGTACTGGACTGATACTTTGATCAAAACAACTTGAGGGAAAGGCTCTATACCCGGGTCTATGAGTGTAAACATAAGTTAGCGAGGTTGTGTAGTATGGGCTCCCGAGAGAACCTCTCTCGTGGGTTGTCGATACGAAAACCTCACTCGGAGTAGATTTTAATGGAAATACTGACAACCGTCAAGCTTTTGGCGTGTGTGCTCAGTTGTTTTCATTAAAGTCGTTGACTCTGAGGACCTTTAGAACCTTTTGGTTAAAACATCGGTTGATGGTTGCGTAGTATTGGGCACCAGGGTTCGCCCTCGCGTGGCTCAATACGAAAACCTCACTTGGAATAGACTTACTCAATGGAGTTGATTGACTGTCAAAATTGACACGTGCATCAAACATTTGAGAAAGTTCCATAACTCCAGGACTTTGTTTTAAACCTCGTGTCGACGATCACGTAGTATGGGGTACCAGGAGACTTCTCTTGTGTGACTCGATACGAAGATCTCACCCAAACGAAATTCATATGGTGGAGTCAATTAACCGTCATGTTGATGGCGCGTGTAATGAACATCCATATGAGTTATTAACTTTGGGATCCTTAAAACTGTAGAGGTCACCCAGTGAGATCCTTGTAAGGAGAGTGATCAAAGTATCTTCCATCCGTTCTAGTTGTTTCTGAAACATTGCATTTTGGGTTTACCCGTTCATTGTTGCATACATTCATTCATAAAAAAATAATACATAGCTCTCAGTTACTTATATTTATTGCAGATTTGAAGTATTTGTCAAAGCAATCAAGATGAATCGAATTTCCAAGAAAAGCACTTACAATTTCAAGTTCTTGGAACCAAAGGTTGACTCGCTACTAGCCTTGAGAGCCAAGATCACTCCTATCAAACACAACAGTTTTCAGGCTCGCTTCGGAAGAATCCTGAGTATACTGGACGAGACGGCAAATATTGATGCTCTTCATGCTCTTGCTCAGTATTACGACATTCAGCTACGGTGCTTCACTTTCCCAGACTTCCAGATTGCTCCTACTTTGGAAGAATTCGAGTTGCTTGTGGGTCTTCGTATTAGAGACCGCAATCCATTCCCAAAGTTAGAAGAAGAAGTCACTATGACTAAGTTGGCTACTGTGTTGGGACTTCCTGCAAGTTTGTTAGTGGACAACAAGTCAGACAAAGAAGGATTCACGAGACTGTTCTTGGAGAAACAAGCTTGGCAATGTGCTGAGAAAGGAAACTGGTCCTCCTGCGGAGCCATCCTAGCTCTTCTTGTGTATGGGATCGTGTTGTTCCCAAAGTCAGATAAGTTTGTTGATCGTGCTGCTATAGAGATTTTCATGACAGGAAATCCAGTTCCGTTCTTATTGGCAGATTTTTATCACACTTTCCATACCCGGCATACAAAGAGAGGAGGTGTATTCCTTTGCTGCGCTCCGTTGTTACACATGTGGATGAAAATGCACATGCCTAAGGAGGGTTACTTTGTGTCTAGGAATTTGTCGTGGCCTTACAGATTTGCTTCGCTCAGGGCTAATGACCTCACATGGTACTCAAGAGATTGGAAGATTGGGGGTATTGTGCTTAGATGTGGAAGTTTCCTTAATGTCCCTCTGATAGGAAATCATGGTTGCATAAATTACAACCCGGTGCTGCTTAAGAGACAACTTGGGCTCCCTATGGAGACTCCTCCTGAAGAAAGGCATTTGGTACCTTTTGTTGTTGATAACCCATCTAAAGAAGAGTTGAAGAAATTCAAGGCGGCTTGGAAGAAGATCGTTACGAGTGATCCTAGTGTCCGCAAGAATATTGCTGTGAAGGAACCCTATGTCTTGTGGGTAAAAGAAAGAGCTCGCATCGTTAAGATTCCATTCTTTCTTGATCCAATAGCTTTCCCACCCCTTCCTGAGAAAATACCATTGCTACCTGAAGACATAGATGAGCTCAACGAAAGAATCAAAGGCTTAGAATTGGAGAACGAACGCATGCGGATCGAACTCCTTCAAACCAAAGGAAAGAAAGAAGTGTGGGAGGAGAAAAGCAAAAAGATGAAAGAAAGAGTGGAAAGCAGTAACAAAAGATGCAGAATAGAAGAAGATAAGAGAGAAAAATGCTTGGGTGCTCTTTATGGAGCCAGCATGGATCTGGATCATCGTAATGACCAATTAAGAAGGGCTGAAGTTCGAATTATCAATTTACAGAAGGACATAGAGGTGTGCCTTAAGAACAAGAAGGATGATAGAATCACTTTAGAAGCAAAGATCAAGAGCTTAGAGGATTCTCTCAAGAGAGAAGAGGACAAGCTAGCGGCAGAAAAGTTGGAAAAGGACAGTTATCAGCGAAAGTACGACCGTGAGAAATTTCAACATGAGCAAGCTGTGGAGCAAGTTGATTATCTGAGATCTCAGAAAGCTTATCAGGACTTGGAGAATACTTGCATCCAATGGATGAACAAGTGTCGAGATGCTGAAGAAGCCATAGGCGGAAGAGATGTGGTAATTGCAAATCTCCAAGGTTTGTATGAAGAGTGGAAACAGAAGTTTGTAAACCTGGCTAGCATGTTGAACCTGGCAAGTCAAGACCTTCCTGAGAAGCTTGAAGATGCAGATCGTGTCATGTGCCCAGAAAACACGCCTGAAGAAGTCTACAGGTGTGTGAAAGTTTGCAAGAGAACCATCAAGGAGCTTACCACAAATCTAGTAGCAGTCCGCAAAGCTCAAGGGGTTATTTTCAGGGTTGCACCATAGTTTATGTTCAAAAAGTTGTTGTTATCTTTTGCGTTGTAATATGAAAACTCGTGGAATCTTTGATGTACTTGTTTGATTTAGATGAATGAAAATTGTTGCTTTTGGATTTTAAATCTTGTCTTATTTGCAATGATAAATACGTTAAAAATCTCTGGTAATAAATCGGTAAGATGACTGAGAGCTTTGTAATCAAACATATGCATTCATGCGCTCATTTTTACAACCAAACAAAAACACAAACTCATACACTTTACCTTCCCTCTCCAGTAAAGCTGACTTTCCGGATTTTCCGACGAAGGTACGAAACCAGAAAAATCTACAAAATGACGTTGGAGCAAATTCATGAAGAACAGAATGCCATGAGAGCTGATATCGACTCACTCAAGGGAAAACTGGACCAGATCCTCGAGGTCATCACTATGGCTAAGAGGGAGGAAGAAGCTGAGAAACTCACTAGGCAGGCCGGTACTTCGGGGGCGGCCAAAGATAATTTCGTTCTTGCTGGGGTAAATCCACCCAATGTACCATCTTTAGATGTCCACCATGGGTCGTTTAAAGACATGGATGAACAGTCTGATGTCCTTTACGCAGATCCACCAGCTCACCGCACCGAAACTCTTCTGGATCCAGTAGCAGAAAGATTGCGCTCAATGGAGGAAAAACTCAAGGCGATGGATATCAACACCATTCCAGGTATAGATGCTGAGGAAATGTGCCTGGTGCCAGGACTAGTGATTCCGCATAAATTCAAAACTCCGGATTTTCCCGATAAATATAAAGGGAACAGCTGTCCTCACACCCATCTCCGGGCCTACTGCAGAAAAATGGCTCTATATGCTAGGAACGACCAGCTCCTGGTTCATTGCTTCCAGGACAGCTTGTCCGGGGCATCTTTGGAGTGGTACGTCCAGCTGGAGAGAAGCCGAATTAAAACGTGGAATGACCTCTCACGCGCATTCCTTGAACATTATCAATACAATGTTGATCTTGCACCTAATCGTACTCAATTGCAAGACATGACACAACGTAGCAATGAATCGTTCAAAGAATATGCGCAACGGTGGAGAGGACTCGCTGCACGGGTTCAACCACCATTGCTTCCTAAAGAGTTGACGGATATGTTCTTAAATACGCTGGAGGATAAGTATATGGACAGAATGATGGGAGCTAGTTTTCCTAGTTTCTCTGAAATCGTGTCCGTAGGGGAAAGAATCGAGAGCCAGCTGAAAAAAGGCAAAGGAGCAGCTACTTCAGCAAACACTGCCAAGAAACCTTTTTCTAATTTCCAAAAGAAGAAGGAAGGAGAGGCCAATGCTATCATGAGAGGAAGGTCTAACTTACCGTATAACATGCCTTATGGGCATGTGGCTAATGTTGCGCCAATTCCGTATCCACCGCAAGCTCCCCAACAACAACAATATCAACAGGCTCCAGCACAGCAGCCCAATCAACAATATAGACGGACTGGTCCGGCGCAAAGGCAGTTTAGGCAAAGAAGGCACATCGATCCAGTCCCCATGCCTTATAGGGATATCTTTAATCAGTTGAACCAACGTGGGCAACTGGTTCTGAGGGATCTAAGGCCAGCCACTTTCCCTTACCCCCCAAATTACGATGCCAATGCCACTTGTGAATTTCACAAGGGCGCACCTGGACACACTATTGACAAATGCTATGCATTTCAAAATCACGTTCAGGACCTGGTAGAGTCGAAGGATTTGACATTTACTCCAAGAGGTCCAAATATCAAAAATGACCCTTTGCCGCCTCATGGGGGAGCAAATGTTAATGTCGTGGAGGAAGAGGACGATTGTGAGTTAATCTTGAAGGCAGAAGACGTCCAGACCCCATTGGCTGTGATTGGCAAACAGTTGGAGAAAGCAGGATTGATGCTGGCAAGGGATGAGGGGGTTGATCATTCCGAAGAGAATACCAGGGAGTGCTTGCAAAAACTCCTCAATCAAGGTCTGATACAGATTGAAAGGCGTGGAATGGAGAAAAGAATGGTGGCTGCAACAGAGATGTTTTATGACGCACCTCAAACTCCAAACAATAGTACTCCTATGGTTATAGAGTATCCCGTTCACTACACCGGGGAAAATAACCAAGCTGTGCCATGGAGTTATGAACCAGCAAACGCTAGGCAAGGCCGGAGAAGGCAGCCTATTAATCTTGAATTTCCCATTGTCACAGCCATTGCCGGACCCAGTGGTATGACTCGCAGTGGAAGATTGTTCGCACCAAGACCAGTGGAGTCATCATCCCAGCAAAAGCAAAAGACGACTGCTGCACCGGTTGTTACTCCTATTCCTCAGGGGTCACCAGAAGAACCGTCATCGCCCAAAGCTGCATTCTCTCAGAAAGAAGCGGAAGAGTTCTTGAGGATCATCAAAAAAAGCGACTACAAGGTGGTCGACCAGCTGAACCAAACTCCCGCCAAAATATCTATGTTAGCTTTACTACTTAGTTCTGAAGCACATAGATCCTCTCTGCTGAAAGTACTAAGTGCGGCGCACATCACCAAAGATATCACAGTGGCCCAGTTTGATGACGTCATAGCCAGCGTTACCACTGGTAACTTCCTTGGTTTCAATGATGAAGAGCTCACTGCTGATAAGAAGAATCACAATAAAGCTTTACACATTTCCATAAGGTGTGAAGATACGTTGCTATCAAGGGTGTTGGTGGATACGGGCTCCTCCTTAAATGTGATGCCAAAAACGACATTGGAAAGAATGCCTGTACAAGGAGTGGTGATGAAGCCAAGCGCATTGATAGTGAAAGCCTTCGATGGTTCCAGGCGTGCGGTCATAGGAGAGGTGGATCTCCCGATTAAGATAGGACCTGCTTTGTTCACCATTACTTTCCAAGTAATGGATATTCATCCAGGGTACAGCTGTCTTCTAGGAAGACCATGGATTCATAACGCAGGGGCCGTTACATCCACTCTCCATCAAAAATTAAAATTCCCTATGCAGACCCGAATTGTGGTGATTGGAGGTGAAGAGGATATCCTAGTGAGTCATTTGACTTCTTTTAGATATATTGATGTGGAAGGCGAAACTGTCGAGACACCGTTTCAATCTTTTGAAATAGTGAGCATGCTGGCAGTTCAACGAGAATCTGAGCGCCCACAGCCATCTATGTCAATGACATCACTGAAGGAAGCCTTGGCTGTCTTGGAGACCGGGAACACGCAGGGCTGGGGCAAAGTTGTCGAGATGCAAGACAAGAGAGACATGCATGGCATTGGCTACCAGCCATCTTCCAGTACAACAACGGTCTCAGCATATGAAGAACATGGCCAATTTCCTCGAGTGAGTGATACATTTATAAGCGCTGGATACGTCTTTGAGGATCATGTTGCAATGATCTCAGACAAAGACCACCATGAAGCGACTTGCAATTGGATTCGTCAAGCCGGTCCAGGGGAAGAATTAGAGAACTGGAGAACTGTCGAGATTCCTCAGTTTATTTACCCTAAAAAGTAATTCTACTTCTTTTTTCAAAAAAAAAAAAAAACCATATGCTCTGCCCAAGGCATATTGGGATGTTGTCGGGCCACCATTGTCTTAAAACTTTGATTATCAATATAATAAATCAGTTTGCATTCAATATTTGTTCTCTTTCTTTCATTTTTCTTTTATAATAAAATGGCAATGTTTTAATGCACATCACTTTTCTAAAATAAATGCATAAATCATACACATGCAGAGACACCACCGAAGTCCTTGATGACGACGTTGCTATGGTACCGTATAACTTTGATTTTCCGATCAACCAAGCGGAGGAAGAAGGCGAGGAAGATTGTGAACTTCCTGAGGAGTTAGCCCGATTACTCAAGCAAGAAGAGAAGGTCATCCAGCCTCACCAAGAGGACATTGAAGTCATCAACTTGGGATCAGAGGAGGATAAGCGTGAAGTGAAGATAGGTGCTTCTTTGCAACCCGAAGTGAAGGCAAAGTTGATAGAGCTCCTCCACGAGTACGCTGACGTGTTCGCGTGGTCATATCAGGATATGCCTGGGCTAAATACCGATATCGTCGTGCACAAGTTGCCACTCAAAGAAGAATGTCCAGCAGTCAAGCAGAAGTTGAGAAGGACTCGCCCAGACATGGCCCTCAAGATTCGGGAGGAAGTAAGAAAGCAATTTGACGCCGGATTTCTAGCAGTAGCTAAATACCCACAGTGGATCGCCAACATCGTGCCCGTTCCAAAGAAAGATGGAAAGGTCCGCATGTGTGTCGACTACCGAGACTTGAACAGAGCTAGTCCCAAAGATGATTTCCCACTACCTCATATCGATGTATTGGTGGATAATACAGCTCAGTTTTCAGTGTTCTCTTTTATGGACGGCTTCTCTGGATATAACCAAATCAAAATGGATCCAGAAGATATGGAGAAGACCACGTTCATTACGCCGTGGGGAACTTTTTGCTACAAAGTAATGCCATTCGGACTCAAAAATGCCGGAGCAACATATCAACGTGCTATGGTAACTCTCTTTCATGATATGATTCATAAAGAGATTGAAGTGTACGTCGATGATATGATTGCAAAATCCCAAACAGAGGAAGAACACATGGTTAATCTGCAAAAATTATTTGTACGATTAAGAGATTTCAAGCTCAGACTTAACCCGAATAAGTGTACCTTTGGGGTTCGATCCGGGAAGTTGCTAGGATTCGTTGTAAGCCAGAAAGGGATCGAGGTTGATCCTGACAAAGTCAGAGCCATTCAGAGTATGCCTGCGCCAAGAACTGAAAAGGAAGTCAGAGGTTTCCTTGGAAGGTTGAATTACATTGCCAGATTTATTTCGCATCTCACTGCTACTTGCAAACCGATCTTCAAGCTTTTAAGAAAAGATCAAGCGATTGAATGGGATGATGAATGTCAAACAGCTTTTGATAAAGTTAAGGAATATTTGCAAGAACCACCAATCTTGGTGCCTCCCGTTCCTGGAAGACCTCTCATCATGTATATGACAGTTCTTGACGAATCCATGGGTTGTGTGCTGGGGCAACAAGATGAGACTGGCAAGAAGGAGCATGCCATCTACTACTTGAGCAAGAAGTTCAACGATTGTGAAACAAGATATTCAGCACTTGAGAAGACTTGTTGCGCTCTTGCATGGGCTGCCAAGCGTCTCCGACAATACATGTTGACCCATACAACATATTTGATTTCCAAGATGGATCCTCTTAAATATATATTTGAGAAACCAGCTCTCACTGGTAGGATTGCCAGATGGCAAATGCTTCTGTCGGAGTACGATATTCAGTATGTCACTCAAAAGGCTATCAAAGGCAGCATACTAGCAGATCATCTTGCTCACCAGCCTGTGGAGGATTACCAACCTTTGAAGTTCGACTTTCCAGACGAGGACATCATGTTGATTAGAGACAATGAAGAGCCTGGACCGGACGAAGGGCCTGAACCAGGAGAGCGATGGACTCTCATGTTCGATGGTGCGGCCAATGATCGAGGTTGCGGAATTGGGGCAGTGCTGACATCTCCTAAGGATTTCCATATACCTTTTACAGCTAAGCTTTGTTTTCCGTGTACGAACAATGTGGCTGAATATGAAGCATGCATTATGGGATTAGAGGAAGCCATTGATCTGCGGATTAAAACACTCGATGTATATGGTGACTCGGCTCTAGTGATATATCAAACTACAGGAGATTGGGAAGTAAGATGTGACCATCTGATTCCATATCGGGATTATGTGTTGAAGCTACTTCCCAGGTTTGATGACATTACCTTCACTCATGTGCCTCGTAGTGAAAACCAAATGGCTGACGCTCTGGCAACTCTGGCATCTATGTACCAGCTGATTTGGCCCAATCATCGGCCTTCCTTTGATCTCAAGCGCTTTGAAGAACCTGCTCATTGTCTGACCGCCGAAGAAGAATCAAGTGACAAGCCTTGGTTTTATGATATCAAGCGCTACTTGGAGAAGAAAGAATACCCAGAAGGTGCTTTGAGTATGGATAAAAGAACACTAAGGAGATTGGCCTCAAATTTCTTCCTGAATGGGGAGGTGTTGTACAAAAGAAATCATGACATGATCCTGCTCCGATGTGTAGATGAGCAGGAGGCCGAGCAAATTATAAAAGAGATACATGAAGGACTGTTTGGTACTCATATGAGTGGGCATACAATGGCAAAGAAAATCCTTAGAGCAGGGTACTACTGGCTAACAATGGAGACTGATTGTCATTCTCATGTTCGAACATGCCACAAATGCCAAATTTATGCTGACAGGGTACACGTACCTCCTACTCCGTTGAACGTCTTGACTTCACCATGGCCTTTCTCCATGTGGGGAATAGACATGATCGGGATGATTGAACCAAAGGCTTCAAATGGGCATAGGTTTATACTTGTTGCCATAGATTACTTCACGAAATGGGTCGAGGCTGCCTCTTACGCTAATGTTACCAAGCAAGTGGTTGCTCGATTCCTGAAGAATAACATCATATGTAGATACGGAGTTCCTCACCGGATCATTACCGACAACGGGTCAAATCTCAATAACAAGACGATTGAAGAGTTATGTACCAGTTTCAAAATTGAGCATCATAATTCAACACCATACAGACCCAAGATGAATGGAGCTGTCGAAGCTGCAAACAAGAATATTAAGAAGATCATTCAGAAAATGGTGATCACGTATAAAGATTGGCATGAGATGTTGCCTTTCGCATTGCACGGTTACCGTACTTCAGTACGTACTTCGACAGGGGCAACCCCTTTTTCTTTGGTATACGGTATGGAAGCTGTCCTCCCGATAGAAGTTGAAATTCCGTCAATGAGAGTTCTGATGGAAGCCAAATTGGATGAAGCTGAATGGGTCCGAACGAGGTTTGATGAGCTTAATCTTATTGAAGAAAAGCGTATGACGGCGCTATGTCATGGGCAACTTTACCAGAGACGTATGAAGAAAGCTTTTGACAAGAAAGTACGTCCTCAGACTTACCAGGAAGGTGATTTGGTGCTCAAACGAATCACTACCATGCACAGAGAGCCTAGGGGCAAGTGGACGCCTAATTATGAAGGACCTTTTGTGGTGGTGAGAGCTTTCTCCGGAGGTGCCTTGATTCTTGCAAGAATGGACGGTGAAGAACTTCCTACCCCCGTGAATGCAGATGCCGTTAAAAGATATTATGCCTAAAAGATTGGAATAAAAGCCGCTAAGTCGAAAACCTGAAAAGGCGACTTAGGCAAAAACAGGCTATCCCGGTGGACTGAAAACCCGAAAGGGCGGTCCAGGCAAAAATTAGGGATACAAATAAAAATTAGCCCGCTGAGTTGAAAACCCGAAAGGGCGGCTCAGGCAAAAAAGGGCGTCCCGGTGGATTGAAAACCCGAAAGGGCGATCCAGGCAAAAGTTAGGGACTAATTCCAAGGCAAATATTATGATCTGCACATTCATGTGATTATGGGGAACTACGAAAGAAAAGGATACAGCCAATCGTCTTCCTACAAAGTTTAACTGATGAGATTTTCAGAGATATAGGGACCATAGCAATGTCGAGATTCAATGGGACTTCATTTATTGTCATTGTCATTGTACTTTTCTTGCACAGCAGTTACCTCATTAAGGAATTGCATCTGTATGTACATTTATACCCTTTTTGCGGGTTTTGGCAATAAAAGAGAAATTTCTCATCAAATTGTGCTCAATCGTTTTTACTTTATCTGTTTGTTTGCAAAATGTTTTATTAATGATAAACTCTGTTTTGAAATTTTGGTAAAATGATAAACAAATATTTGAAAAGTAGTACGATTATCTTTTTGGATGATAGGAGGAACGCGACAGTTCTCTCGTTAACTAATATCCTTGCCAGTCATGGTGATCGTGTCCGCGCAGACAATATATCCCACTGATGAATGTTAAGCTACAGTCGAAACTTTACAAGGGGCACTCATGTCTTTTTGTTGCTCACAACTTTATCAAGGTCTCATGTACCAAATGTTGGAAAATTTGAAATCCTCCAAAACCTTTGAAAGTCCAATATTCGTTGGCAACCACCAAAAGTCTTAAAGTCCACCATGTTGGCATCCTTCATAAAACCCAAAAGTCCAATTTCCTTGGCAACTATTAACCTAAAGCCCAATCTTATTGGCACCCTCATAATTCCCAAAGCCCACTAATGTGGCAACTACCAGAAAGCTAAAAGCCCAACCTTGCTTGGCACACCCTCCCAAAGTCCAATTTCGTTGGCAACTATCAAAAAAACTTACCTCCAGCATACACAACCATTTGCATTGTCACAAGCATGGCATGCATAGCATTTTTGTCCAAAAACAAGAATTGTCATCAAACACAATCATATTAATCATTAGCATATAACAAAGCATTTGCATTAGAATCATTTGTAATTGCATTTTCATAAGAATCATCGTGCATCATGCAATGTACGAGGTCATATCAGGATAGCATAACAGGATCCAGGACATGCATCCCGGATTTTCCTCTCAAAAGTTGATAGTATTCCTCTGAAAGGAGCTGATGTCCCGCATACGCTTACGGATTTTATTCCCCAGCAAATCATTATTCAACTTTATAGTTGATAGTGATGTTGTCCACCATCTTCGTTGCTCTCCAAGCAGAGAGCATCCTGGAAGATTGGATTGAGATACTGCTTTTGAGCCCTTCGAAGAACCTTAATCGAAAAGGTACTGCTTCGCAAGATCTGAAGAATCTCATGTTATGGTTAAGATACTGTTCTAAGTATCATTGAAGATCCTTGAATATAGGGAACTGCTTCACATGACCTAGAAAGTCTTATGCCATGAGAGAGAGATACTGCCCTAAATATTTCCAAAGAGCCTTTATGGTAGGGTACTGCTTTGATGAGCTAGGGAATCTCATTGTTCGAGATACTGCTTTGGTTTTCTCTGAAGAACCTTAATCGAAAAGGTACTGCTTCGCAAGATCCGAAGAATCTCGTGTTGTGTTTAAGATACTGTTCTAGTATCACTGAAGATCCTTAAATATAGGGAACTGCTTCACATCTAGAAAGTCTTGCACTATTTATTCGAGATACTGCCCTAATTATTTCCAAAGAGCCTTTATGGTAAGGTACTGCTTTGATGAGCTAGGGAATCTCATTGTTCGAAATACTGCTGTGGAACCCTCCGAAGAACCTTAATTGAAAAGGTACTGCTTCGCAAGATCCGAAGAATCTCAAATTGTGATAAAGATACTGTTCTAGTATCATTGAAGATCCTTGAATATAAGGAACTGCTTCGCATAATCTGGAAAATCTTATATCATTTTATTCGAGATACTGCTTCGCAAGATCCGAAGAATCTCAAATTGTGATAAAGATACTGTTCTAGTATCATTGAAGATCCTTGAATATAAGGAACTGCTTCGCATAATCTGGAAAATCTTATATCATTTTATTCGAGATACTGCTTCGCAAGATCCGAAGAATCTCAAATTGTGATAAAGATACTGTTCTAGTATCATTGAAGATCCTTGAATATAAGGAACTGCTTCGCATAATCTGGAAAATCTTATATCATTTTATTCGAGATACTGCTTCGCAAGATCCGAAGAATCTCAAATTGTGATAAAGATACTGTTCTAGTATCATTGAAGATCCTTGAATATAAGGAACTGCTTCGCATAATCTGGAAAATCTTATATCATTTTATTCGAGATACTGCTTCGCAAGATCCGAAGAATCTCAAATTGTGATAAAGATACTGTTCTAGTATCATTGAAGATCCTTGAATATAAGGAACTGCTTCGCATAATCTGAAAAAATCGTATATCATTTTATTCGAGACACTGCCCTAAGTATCCCCAAAGAGCCTTCATTGGTAAGGTACTGCTTTGATGAGCTAGGAAATCTCATTTGGTCGAGATACTGCTTTGGCATTCCCCGAAGAACCTTAATCGATAAGGTATCGCTTCGCGAGACCCGAAGAATCTCATGTTCGGTAAAGACACTGTTCAAATACCACTGAAGATCCTATGTTTAAGGAACTGCTTCGCATGATATGAAAATCTTACCCCATTTATTCGAGACATTGTTCTAACGTCCACAAAGAGCCTTCATTGGTAAGGTACTGCTTTGATGGACTAAAGAATCTCATGCTTTGTTAAGACACTTGTTCTAGAGTCATTGAAGAGTCCTGACCAAAGGAAACTGCTTCGCATGATCTAGAAAATATCGTGTCATTATTTGAGATGTCGCTCTAAGTATCAACGGAGAGCCTTGAGTATGAGGAACTGCTTTGTTGGATCAAAGAACATCATTGATTAAGATACTGATTTGGATATTTTCCGAAGAGCCTTTATTGTTAAGGAACTGCTTCGCATGACCTAAGGAATCGCACGCTCTGTTAAGATTTTGTCCCCGAGGGAACCCTAATTCATAAGGGACTGTCTTATACAACTTGGAGAATTTTATTCATCAAATCGGGGTATGGCGTTGTTAGTACGAAGAATCTCAGACATTTTGTACAACTTTCCGATCTTATCCTCATATCCCTTGCAGTGGTGTCGCATTTTCTCTCTTGTCGGACAAATTTTGGGGTCTTTTTATATCTAATCGACTTCTACCCTAAAGGATTAAACTCCATGCAACAGTTCAATCCTTCGGGCCCAAGGCAATTAGATAGGGGCATCTGTCATACCCCAAATTTGTCCTACCTCATTCATTCCTCATGATAATTGGTTTAGCGTTTGTTGACTCTTTTTTGAATGATCATGTATCCGCTGGTTATAATTTGCTAACGATTTAAACCATAAAAGGTTCGTTGTGGAATTAATTGTGGTTGTAGATTCTGGCTTGTGTGTTTAAATTCAAGTGAATTTTAAAAGAAAGATGGATCCTTATCGTGCCTTGAATGTTTGTTTTCAAGTAATATGTGAAGCCTATTCCATTTGGATTACAAGTCTTGCCTCAATGAATGTGGAAGTCATATAATTGACTAAATTTGGATGAAGAGATGTATGATGAGTCTATTTTTAAAGAAAAGTTATGTTCAAGTTTTGTTGGATTTATGGATTTAAATTGAAATATGTTCAAAATTGTGATAGATGTTGAGATCATAGGTGTTACATCTATCAGGATCCATGGGAATCAACTTGCAGAGGTGTCATTCATTGGAACCCGCTATATGTATAGGCAATAAGGAATATGCTGTCGGTTTCTATATGCCATCGAATGGGCATTTAAGTTTTTACATGTGGAGTTATTAATTATACCAGTTATATTAGAATTTAAAGAAACCTTGATTCCTGTTTTGGGCTTGAGCCACTTGATTAAACAAACAAGCAAATAATAAAGAACATGAATTGGCTGGTGTTCCCTCACGTAAATATGTTACAGAAGAAAATATCAAAATATGAATTTGCTAATGACAAGTTGGTTCCTATGGATGTTTCTAATCAAAAGAATCATATGGCACGCAAAGTAGCAAATCCAAACGGGAAAGACTCAATTGGATCTGATTGTTGCAAGAAGATTGATAATCATTGAATAATACACATGACATTACTAGCAACAACATACAAAACAGTAAATCCGCAAAAGATGCCACACATCAAGCTGCATGTCAGACTGTTCATGAACATTTGGTTGTGGACAAGAAAAGCACTGAGGATGCCGGTGCGCATTTGACTGTTTCCTGTTGCTAAGTTGGAGGTTATGACGGTGCACTGACTGGAGGTTACCGAAAAGTGATCAAGCTGAACAGAAAATGAGAACAAAGTTATCAAGGCATACCAGATATGGAAGCATGCGCGGATGAAATTCAACAATGCAAACAAGAGGATCCTACTGATAGCTACTTGCATTCATCATTACTTTGAACCATTACTAAATGCACAACAGGGTTATTCCTAAAGCTTCACAGGATAGTTCATTACCTTTTCAGTCATGGCATTGTGAATAATTTCTGAGTTTCTTTTTTTCCTCACTAAGTGTGCCGGCATCCCTCTAGCTTCCATTGGCCTGTTCATCAATCCAAGACTCCATGCTGCTCCAAGTGATTGTCATGTTCATAAGTGTCTTTCACCTACAAAGAATCAATGGCATAAATCTCGATATCAGAATTATTGGAAAAGGCAAGGTGTTTTCGTACTAAACACACACCAAGAAAGATGTACCATGTCGTTTCTCAATCAAACCTCAAGCTTGCCGTTACGACAATTCCATGCAGCAAAGGCACAATATCAGCCCTTTAATCGGCTACCTTCATGAGGAGTCGTATCGTCGTCCAAACCACCTGCAATAAGACATACAAAGGGATATTATGCAGTGAGTATAGAGCAAGTTAGCTACCATGACAACCCTGCAAAAGTTGAAAGATACAGAACTGTAACAATGCATAATCATACAAGGAGAAAGGTCCATGATAAGAACTTCTTCGTAGCTTCACGTTGTAGCTCTTGATAGCCACCAACACCTCCCAATGGTCTCTCTGTTCTGATAGTCAAGGACGCGGCTTGAAGTTTTGCTCGCTATGCTGCAATCAGCCAGGACAATGGATTGGTTCCAATTGTGGAACCGTAGATCTTGCTCGATGGAGAACACGGTATCGATAGAACTTTTGAAGTAATGCGAAAAGTCTAGGCTGAGGTCCTCTATTACCTTGTTGAGAACAATGTCCAATTTAAGGTTATTTCCCCAAGGCCAGGCATGAGTACTCCAGGAGTCGAGTCTAAGGATGAAGCCTCTCCTGCAAAGGGTGCCAAGTAAGCCATCAACTTCAGTCACAAGAGAATGCCCTCTGCAATTCCTGTGTTTTGGCTGTCGAACAAACTGAGGATTGAAGCCATCCTTGATTTGAGTACCAGGAGCAAACTACTAAAACCTAAAAAAGAAATCATCAAAGAAAACCAAATATTCAGATGGCATTGCAACATAACTGTCTGATGCATTCTGAGTCATTAGGTGCATTGCAACATGATTCATTCAGGATTGATTAACAACATGGAAATTGTGCTTTTCAAGTCAAGTGCAAGTACCTCATTAAGCCTTCACGCACATACCAGCCCACGCAAGCCTACGAAAGCTGCTGCCATTTAGCTTAACCTGCACCAAGCACACAAATAACCAATGATCAAAGTCATGAAGAATAATTCATATCAAAATTCATTGCGGCAAATAAAATGTATGAATGAACAAGCACCAAATTTTAGAGCCTGCTACCCTTTTATCCAAATACCTCCGCACTAGCTTTACTTTTCCACTTTTTTCTCCAAGCCTTGTCGTCACCGGGCTCACATGAAGAAAATGAAATACTCAGAATTCAGGATGATGAAGATTTGTGCTAAGTTTGTAAATTCTAAGTTATGGAAAAACAGTCCCAATTCAAGCTTCATTGTCTTAAGCATTCAATTCCCACAAGTTCAAATTGTGACAAAAAAAAACCAGAACTTAGTAAGAAGAGGTTCCTCAAATCACCAATGCAAACAAAAGCAATGTTAAATCAAAAACAATTTCCAGGTGCCATGACCAAAAGCAAGACAGTATTCAAAAACAAATCAAGCCCTATTCTCATAATAGCTACAACCTTCAAGTTCGAAGTTCAAGGTTCACAATGATGTACAAATAAACAATCAATATGTCATGCATCATTTTTTGAGCCCTCGTGATAAAATAGGCAATGCACAAAGATTCAAAGCAATTACTAAAAGTCACAACAGTACTACAAGTAAGCCATTAAAGAAGTGCTCTCACCATTCGTACTCCAAATGACAAAAGCAAGCATCCGAGCATTACGGAAAGCATCATTCCAGCCACAAGGTCTGTTGAATCATCTTGAATCTCATCTGAAACATAACCAAAATTGAGTCAGTATCCCATTTCAATTATCTCATCACCAAGCCGCATAATAAAGTAACCTGCAAAACAAATCTCTCTGTGCTTGTGTACCATGGAAGCAGTCGAACCAAAGATCCTTATGAGCTTGTCAAGTATGATGTTGTTTTAACTTACTTAGTATGGAAGTTCCCTAAGCAACCTCTGGTTGACAAAGATGATGGAGAAAAAGAAACTTACGAAGATCCTGCAATGAGTAAGAAAAGGAAATGCTCTCCTAGTTCAAAAGCAGCAAGAAGAAGAATTGGGACAACATGATTGCTTGAGGATGCTGCACGTCCTCTTGCAAAGGTAGCCTGGTTTAGAGTTGTCCTGGATGAAGCCCAGAGTATAAAAAAAATCACAGGACTCAAGTTGAGAGGGCCTGCTAGGATCTTCGAGCTAAGCACAGATGGTGCTTGTCCAGAACTCCAATCCAGAATTCAATTGATGATCTCTACAGTTACTTTAGATTTGTACGACATGATCCTTATGCTGTATACACATCATTCTGTTCAACAATCAAGATTCCTATTAGCAGAAATCCATCAAATAGTGCAGAACATGAAACTAAGTAATCAGAAAGTATTACAAGCAAGAAGAAAAGTTCAAGTATCAACAAGTTTATTTGTACATCATATGTTCAAGCTGCAAGTTCTGTTTCTTTTTAGCCTTCGCACTAGTATTCGATCCTTCAAGCCATCTGCAATGAATTCAAGGAAAGCTAATCAATGAAAAAGAACAAAGCAAAATCAAAACTTTGAGAAATCCCACAATTTAATACCTGCAATATGTCACGGTTTCATTCAAAGGTGTTTCTCCGGTTTCTCATACACGCCAAATTTACAATCACTTATGTAAAGGACCTCATCAAGGTCAAACTTCAAAAAATCCAAATGCAAAACAAGTGAATTCCTGCATCAAGAAAGCAAATTCACTTAATAAAAAAAAACAGACAAAAATACTCATGGCAGTAAAAATCACGAGTTAAAATTCAGTGTGGCCCACCCTCTCTCTAGAAGAACACTACAGACAAAAAAAAAGAATGACTCACCAAGCTAAGAGGTCCCCACAAGATTTTGCTCCGAATCTTCTCTAACGGATTGCGATAGCCAACTTTTATCTCATCCAGGATTTTCGCTCACTCGCACATGCCAAATCTTCTTCTTCACACGTATTAGCCTCAAATCCTCTCCCTATAAAGCCAATCATTTGCAATCATTGAGAGGACGACCTGAAACGAAAACGAAAGTTAGAGTACACACCAAAAAACCCTAAAAAATCACTCTAGAGCTCAGAAAAAGATCTTTTCATAATTTTACATCAAAATTATGAATAAGACGAGCTGAACCTCGTCCATTCATCGCATTCGAATACAAATAAACGACAATACTCGAAGGGAGAAGCAAAAGCCAGGAGAAGGAGATTGGAGTCAAGAGAAAGCGAAATCGTACCTTTGACCCAACTCGGAATACGTCTCTTCATTTGAGGTAGTCTTTCTCGTCTCTGAATCACTCGAACTTTCCTCGTATTCATGTAAATACCAACTAAATGTAGTGAAAATGGGGTTTAGGGTTCCATTGGGGGTTTTGGTCTCTGTTGATGCGTTGTTCTTACTTCTGGGGTTTCTTCGATGATCTACGGTGAGGTTGATGCTCTCCTTCCGGGAGGAAGCTCAACTGAGTAGTGAGAAATTGATTCGTTGGTGGCGTTAAGGATTTTGAACTGGATCCTTGAGTTTGTTTTGTACTGATAAAGTGATTTGTTGAATGTGGAAATGATGATGATGCAATGAAGTTGAAGCGTTCTTCATATGGAAGAAGCTCAACCGAGCTGAATCGAAGAAGGCAAAGGGAGAGGAGAGTATCAGAGCTCGACGGAAGTTTACTTGTTTTTTTGTTTGTTTGAGTTTTTTACAATAGTGCATAAAGTCTTCTCGTTTCAATAAGATTCTAATAAAGTCTACTGATTGTTTAAATGCATGCGTATATTCTCAATCGGTATTGACTAAGTTTGGTAGTCCCTAGGGGCTTTGCACGTTGACCGATGAAGCCTTTCAGTGGCTAGGTCGCTTAGTTTTTTTTCTTTCTCTTACACTGTTTCCTAAACCTGTTGAATGTGGGGCGTTTTTTTTTTCATTAACCCGGTTTGGCTGTTTCCTTTTATGGGCCTAATCTCAAACTGGGCCAGTGACCCTTGTTTAGGTTATCTTTGTTTAAATTCTTTTACTCAAAAAAAAAAATCTAAAACAAAATCATAAAACTTTTTATTAATTAATTATTTTATATAATTTTTATTTAATTAAATTAGTTAATCTATTAATTAATTTTGTTAAATAATTTTATTTAATGAATTAATTAATATTCAAAAATAAAAAGACATTTTCATAGATTAATTTAATTAAATGTTTTTATTTGATTAGATTAATTAATTCGATAATTAATCTAATTAAATATTTCTATTTAATTTGATTAATTAATTTCTTCACCTGTTACTCGATTATGTGTGTGATACGAGTTTTGCGTATGCTCGATTTTCCATTTGCTTGCGACATGATATAATGCTTACTCGTGTGATTACTTTTCGCATTTTCGACGATAAATTGCTAAGTAAAAAACGAACGCACATTAAGATTATTCATTTCAAAGATAAACGAAATCTTTGGTCCAACGCCAAATAAACATCCATATGCACTTCACTTCATACACACACGTAAGTCGATCGTTACTCGATCGCCATCTGCACGAACTTTGCACCTTACACTTTTAGCAACATTTTCCAACTTAACGAATCAACGCATTGCGCTTGTTTTCCATAGCTAGTCTTTAGTTTATTTCCTCAACTTTGCGAGTCGAGCACGTTGTGCCTCGCTAACAAAACCAACAAATAAAACTTCCATTTGCATTCACCTTAAACTTCAAAAAAACCGAAATGTTACTTCTTAGATCCAAACCCTTGATCCAACATCAAGCGGTCTTAGGAAACAAAACACTTCAATAAATACGAGGAAAATTGCACGCCACGAGCCTTAAGCGATAGAAAGGGGGATAACGAGCTTTCGTTACTCGCTCCGATTATTTCGACGCAGGACACTCGTCTTGTTGGGCGAGATAAACTATCTATAGTCTTTAGTGCAAATGGACTCTTAAATCCTTTCATCGAAGAAAGGTAATAAAATCAACAACCAATACCCATATCAGGCCGAACTACGAAGCTCTGACTTTCCCATTGCACAAGGGAATACGTAGGCACGAGGATCTCAATCCTTGCCGAGCCCCTAGGATCAATAAACCAATTAGTTTAACAAGTAATCATAAGTATAGACATCCCTTCGCGCGTGACAATCTAGATGGTTCCCATCGAGTACGATGGATGTAGGAGGTGCTAATACCTTCCTCCTACATAACCGACTTCCGAACCCCGACAATGGTTTGCAATGACCTTGTTTTATCCCTTCTTGGTGGTTTTATCTATATTTTCCATTTCCCTCTTCGGGAATAAATAAAATTAGGTGGCGACTCTCAAGTTAGCCCAGCCGCGACCGCGTTCGCGAGGGATCGTATTTTTCGAGGTACGACAGGAGACATCGTTCTTTTATTCATCTCTAGGCTTAGGTTGTTTCATGGAAAATTATGGCCCAGATGGTTCGGTCCCTTTGAAATAACAAAAGTTTTAATTAGTGGCGCTATTGAAATTAAGGGTAAGTCTAGTGCACCATTTATAGTAAATGGGCAACGCCTTAAACATTATAACTGCGTAGAAGACAAAGAATTTTAGACATGTTTGAAACTGACAGAAGTGCCATCGGAAACCTTAGATTAATATCCTATAAGTTGCGTCGAGCCCTAACATTAAACTAAGCGCTTTGTGGGAGGCAACCCATAATTTTTTATTTTTTATTTCGTTTTTGTTTTTCAAAATTCTGATTTCCAAAATGCATTTAATTCACTGATTGCTGTGTTTATTTTTTTTTTATTGTGTGATTCCAGGATTTTCAAAGTTTTCTACTCCTTCTTTATTTCCATTCTCACTAACTCTGACAATGACTACCAATCTAATTGTGGACTTTAGAGATGGCACCCAGAAGCGCCGTTATGAAGCTTTAGCCAGGAGACCTATGGCTCTGACCAAATTTGCCCATGGACTTACCATGAAAGCTTTAAGCGTAGGTGCTAGCATTAACTATCTGTTTAACCAGCTAGGTTGGGAAGAGGTTGCACTTAGGAAACATAATACCATTTATGAGCTAACCTCAGAATTTCTAAGTTCACTGGTTTATGATCCCAACTGTAGAAAAGGCTTTATAAGAGGAAAGATAGCATTCAGACTCTTTGGATATCCTTGTGAGTTTAACATCCATGAGATGGCTAACCTTTTAGGTTTCCCAGATGGCCCTACTATTTTCTCGGAACCATGGGAAAACTTTCTTGCACAAGATGAGCTAGACCGTTTTTGGAGTAGTATCTCAGGACAACCTGATCATGATCTATACCTTATGTTGTCCACTAAGATCCACAACCCAGCTATTATGTATTTTCATATGATCCTGGCCTACACATTGTTCGGAAAGACTAAAAGGGATAAAAATGTCTCGAGAGATGAATTATTCATCATGTTTTGTGCTTTTACATCCAGGAGGGTTAATGGAGTGAATCTCATGTTTGTAAATTTTTGTAGGACTATTCGGAATGAGCACCACCCAATTCTGATAGGTGGCCTAATTACCAAGATTGCTGATGCAATGGGATTTAGGACCCGCCTTTCTCAAATTAACCTACTTGGAGAGTTTAGATCAATGAACATCACTTTTTTTGAGAGAGCTATGTTGTATGACCGAGGACCTGAATGTTTTAAGCTTCTGATCAATGGTGTGTTTGTGCCACATTTGACTCTACCTGACCATGAGCGCACAAGTGTGCATAATAAGCGTAACGGGCTATATGATCTAGACGAGCCAATTTATGAACCAGGAGATACTTGGTATGAAGTTGAGATAGATCCTAAGACTCCTTCAAACTACTATGATTAAGACTGCCCTAAGGATATAATTAAAGAAAAAGTGAAACCTAAACCTGCTGAGAAACTTGCACCTGCTCCAACCAATCTTGAGCCTACCTTAGAGAATCTTTGTACTGAAATGTAAATCATTCAATATGACATCTGCGACTTGCATATAGACATCATCACATTGAGAGATATGGTCGTAGATCAATTCGACCGTTTGAGAGAAGCATTAGAGTCCATCCGCAACAATCGTGACTAATTTTCAATATCAACACTCATCCGAATTTTCTTGCATTTTATTTCAATTCAACATTTTTATTTTAGTTCAATTTGATTTCTAGTTATTTTAAATTTTTCAGCTTATTTCGATTTATGACTATTGCAATTTCCTAAGTTTTAATAAAGAATTTTGGTTCCGCTTTTATTTTGTATGTGCCTCTGTTATAATTGATCAGTGTGTTACGAGTACTTTGCTTAAATTGAATGTATATATCCTTCTGCTATTTATAATACATCAGTGTTTGCTATCAAAATATATTGATCTGATATAATTTTAGTGCCCTGCTATTTTAGTACCAATTATATTGCACTGCTATTAGTTTATAAGCTACTGATACATAATTGCTACCTGCTATAAAAAAATAAGTTGCCTGAGAAGAAGTGAAAATTTAATAATAAATTACGTCCAGGATCAGAAAAGCCCACTAGGAGGCTTGGTATTTTATTTACGGGTGACGACCGTCAGCAAAGTGAGACGACCGTCTCAATGCCTGGACGCTCGTCACATTACTCAAATGACCGTCAAGAAGCCCAAAACTCAGTAATGGTCATACGACCGTTGAAGCCCCACTACCCTATTCTCCAATGTTCTAATTCTTTCCTTTAACCCTATAAATAACCATTTTCATTCCCACTTTCTCAAAACTACTCAACCATTCCTCTCCATAGCATTTCTAGCATTTTTCTAGTAATCACTCATGTTTCCATTTCTATAAATTAGTAGTAGTAATGGCAGTTTCGTATCACACTCATCTTATTCACAAAAATTAGCCTTTTCTATTTTCATCTTCATCTCTTTCATTTTCCAACCCTTCTAAAACCATGGCAAGCCAAACCCCTGTCAACATTCCCCCACGTGAAGGTGCTGCTGGAGAGCTCCAACGCGCATGTTTTGCCGAATACTGTGATAGAAAGGTCGAAGTAACTCATTACATTGATGAGGATTGTCTGACCCAACTTGGGCTCCTTGACAGTGTTAACTACTTGCTTGCAAATACTGGTCTCACGGTGTTGTGCAAGAGCAACAGTCCAACATACACCACTCTCACCCTGGAATTTTTGAGCTCCTACAAGTACAACATTCCTACCGACACAACAAAGTACCTGGTCCGTAATGTTACGTTCCGCCTTTTCGGAATGGAGTATACCGTCACTCAGGAACAGTTCAGTGAGTGGTTCGGATTCCAACAAGGCGACGATGTGCACCTAACCCTTCCAAGAGATGCAAACTAGCAAGCCGAAGCTTTCCAACTTTGGGAATAATTGTCAGGAGAGCGAAATTCAGCGTGGGATGAGTTGTACGCCACTCACATCCATAACCCCGTTGTTCACTACTTTCAGAGGGTCTTGTCCAACATAGTCTTTGGAAGATACAACAATCACAAAGTGAACCAGGGAGAGTTGTTCCTGATCAGATGTGCCTTCTTCAACATCCCTGTGAACCCTATGGCCTTCATTTTTCACAACATCGAGAGTACCTTCAAAAGAGGGAAAACCGCTTTTTGTTTTGGCGGGATGATCACCGACATCGCAATTAAGCTCAGTCTAGGTGAATGTCTTGGTCAACTGCTAGGCACTCCAACCTTATACCTTGATATGGAGTACTGCAAGAACAACCACATCATCAAGCAAATGAGGGATAATAAGTATAACTTGGTTATGAAAAACCGGGTTGTTCGAAGCATTATCCTACCCTGTCATACTCGTACAAATGTGAAGATCAGAGCCAACTGGCACTATGATCTTGACGCCCTTTCACCAGGCGCTGCTGCACCAGAAGAGCAACCAGATGCATGAATTGATGAGATGCAACAGGCCATAGACGAGGAAGAAGCTGCTCACACGCCAGCCACTGAGTTCGCCAGCACCAACACCTCCACTAGACGCAGCCCTAGGAATCAACAACTCGCGTCTATGGATGACATCATGGCGGTGATCATTCAGAGCAACGAGCTACATCAGAGGCATTACACAGAGATGACAAAAAGGATGGGAAGAATGAAGCTTGAGCAGACAACACAAGGACAAAGAATCACTGCTAATACTAAAGCATTAGGTGATTTAACAAGTCAGCTTAATTGAACTTAGGAGTATGGTAATAGACAAGACCACGAGAGTGTTAGTTATCGACTTTTAAACTGACAATTTATACGGAAAGATAACTTAATAAACCTTAATAAGCCGACCCTTTATTTAACTCGCGAAGGCGAACCAATTACGTACCGATATCCTTATTATTAATTTAACTTAATTACTTTCTCGCCTTTTAAAACCAAAATATCACTCGCCTTAGCTAAACATAGTAACACCCGATATCGCTAGGTTGATTATCGAGTCTCTGTGGGATCAATATCTTTTATTACTACGCGATTAGGCTGTATACTTGCAGTTAGAATCTTTAGACTCGGAAAGTCGGGATCATGAGCGACTAATAGATGTTCCGACGAGAATTGTAATCAAGAAACAGGGATCGAATTGGTACCACATGCATTGAGTCTAGTTGTGTCTCATTGCATTTATGATAGCCGTGTTGCATGATGTTGGATGTGATTATCTGTGTATGAAGTGAAAGGTGTGATGTTATTGATTGTTGTGATGCAAGCAAATAACTTGATGATTTATGCTCTTGTATTTATATAATCTCTTCCTTTTGAACGATTTTAAGATCTCACCCATTCTGTTTGAATATTACCTCTACGTGCGTAATGTGCAAGTAATCAGGAGTAGTTAGAGTCCGTGGTCGGTGAAGTCGAAGTACTTCACGTTATTGGTGTTTGCTCTGATATGTAACATTGGGAGTTGGGAACGTTATTTGCATGTTATTTTATTAAAAGAGATTTTGTTGTCTTTATAGTTTTTCAAATGAAGTTTGTTAGTTAAAATCATTATACATCAGTATTGTTATTTTGATTGATTTTTCCACTGCATAATAAAAGTCGATTTATGGAACTACAAAGTATGTTACATGTCTATAATGAGCAAGTATTTGGATGAAAAGTAATTCCTTAAATTATGATTGGTTAATTTTACTCTGATTACTCAATTAAATTGCACAGTGGAATTTAGGGTGTTACAAAAGACACATCCTAGGGTTCTAAGTAAGCAGGAATTTGGAAGGGAATCATAAGGCAACACTTCTGTTAGTAGTGATTGTTCCATGGATAACCACAAAGTCTTAAGAATCCTTATCAATTATGGAAGTTTGTGTGACTTCATGTGCACCAACGTATTTGTTAAATGTGTGTTTCTTGTTAGTCGCTTCTGAAAGTGTTTATAGTTACATTATACGAAGACATTTTTATTTACAACATTAGACGCAATGCTTCCACTATCCACCTGAAGATGAAATACCACAACTGTTTTGGTGAACGAGTTTTCATTCCGAAGGACTTGCATGGAGCCCTCCTAATTCATGAGACGGTTTCGAAAGACCCCATGCAACCTTCCTCACTCTTATAAAGAAGGTAAACGAGACCCCTTCCCTCACCATTGACACAATTGATATTGACTTACGCGAAGATGAAACTATGTCGAGTGATGAGCCTAACTCTTTGATGGAGATAAAAGTGAAGACACTAAGATTGGTTTCAAACAGAAACTTCGAGACTATAAAGCTTGACAAAAATTCTACAGGTGCCTAAGAGAAAATGCCTCATCAAGTGACAAAGATTTTATGCCAACCTGTTCATAATCTCCCCTGAAGAAATGCCTGGCATCGACTTGAACGTATCATGTCACCAGCTGAATATCAACCCTTCCATATGATACATAACCCAATGAAGGAGATTATGATCTCCCAAGAAATATGAAGCCCCACCATGAACATGGTCTGAGGCCTGCTTATGGAAACTTTATTTTTGAAGTGAAATACACCAAATGGTTATATAATATTGTCCTAATTAAAAAGGTGTTCAACAAATGGAGAATGTGTGTAGACTACATCGACTAAACTAAGTTTGTCCCAAATATTCATATCCACTTCTCAACATTAATAAGCTAGTTGAAAATTATGTAAACTACAAACTATTAGCATCCATGGATGCATACTTTGAGTACAACCAAATCCCTATGCACAAAGAAGACATGGACAAAATTGCCTTCATAACTAAATGTGTTAACTACTGATACAACGATATGCCCTTTAGCTTAACGAAAGAAGATTCAACATATCAGAGGATGATGAATAATATTTTCGAAGAATAAACTGGAAAAACAATAAAGTGATACATGAATAAGATGATCATAAAAACTAATAGATAATAGAAGCACAATGAACACCTTATCAACATATTCAGACGAATTCAACATTATAATATGAGGCTTAACCATGAGAAACACACCTTTAGGGTTAGGTTAGATTTTTTTGGGGTTTTAACTTAACGGAGATAAGAATATGAGCTAACTCAGACAAATGTGAAACATTGATCAAAATGGAGGCTCCTACTACAAAGAAAGGGATAATGGATTTGAATGGGGTGTTGACAACCCTAAATAAGTTCATCTTGATAATAGTTCAACATGTTTTGCCAATATGCAGGTTATTGAAGAAAGAAACACACTTCTAGTGGACCCTAAAATTTGAACATGCATCTGAATCACTATAAGAAACCTTTTCTGCCCACCAACTTTATCTATAACATCAATCAAGGAGACCTTATACCTGTACCTAGAAGTATTCGAAGGTTCCAAGGAGAATTGGGTAGAAACGTTCTCACATGTCCTCTAGGCTCAAGAAATTCAAAGGTTCCAAGGAGAATTGGGTAGAAACGTTCTCACATGTCCTCTAGGGAGAATTGGCAATATTATAGGTGTTTATGAAGCTCTTCTGTGCTTAGCATGTTATCAATCGGGCGTGGGCTAGTACTGTAGTGAAATTCGTTAGGCCCAAGAAATCTTTTCAAAATTTTAATGTAAAGTAATCAATGCAATTCACTATCACTTTAATTCACTATTACTTTAATTAATTGTACAAAAATATTAAATTAATTAAAAATATTATTAAATATTGAAATATCCCAATCATCAATGACAAGTCATTAAAAATATATTTATAATTCTAATCATCAATGACACATATCCAAAAATGGAGGGGGACCAAGAAAATGCAAAGTGTATCTAATTTAAGGGACCAAATTTGCAGGTTTTGTGATAGGGGGACCAATAGTTTAAAATGTTGAAACTAGGGGGACCAAAAGTGCATTTAAGCCTAATTAATATTATATGACTCTGAGGTTTTATTAATTGGTACATTAGAGACATTTTTTGACACCCTCAATTTTGGATATAGTTAGTGTTACTAACTTAATGATATTTCTATATATCATTTTATTTTGCCTTTCCCTCATTTAAAAACAAAAATAGAAAGAAAGAAGAAGTAAAGAAAATGAGGAGAAATAAGAGAAAGAAACACTAAGGGAGAGAAAAGCTTGGAACTTCATAATCTCTTTATCATATCATCTCATCTTCATCATCTTCATCTTATATTGAGGTGGATCCTAGTTAGAAACATTAAGTTGCAGAAGTTAGGGTTGTTGGAACCTAGAATAGAAATTGATAATTATGAGTAATTGTGTTAAATTGATGTCCCAACGGTTCAAATGCAGAATAAAATGTGTAGTATAGTCAGGTTATGAGTGATATTAATCTATAATACTTGTTGTTATGTTCCATGGTGTTTTATTTGAGATTGATTAGGTTTGAAATCCATAAAAATAGGTTTTGAGCTTCTGCAACAGGGTTAATCGATTAACAGGATATGGTTAATCAGTTAACGCATGAAAAAAATGATATTTGACATGAAAATGTGACTGATTAACTGATTAACAGGATATGATTAACCGATTAGCCTAAAGTGTCTCTAACTCTCATTTCGCTACTGTCTCGGATTTTTCAACATGTTTAACCGGTTAACCATATCCCATTAACCGTTTAACACTGACATGATTTATGAAAAACTATAAAAATCCATAACTTTTGAATTGTGATCCCGACCTATGCGTAATAGGAAGCGTTGAAAGCTATGGTAATATTGATATAAAAGTGAGATTAATTAATTTGTGATAATTGAATGGAAATAATATTTATGTGATTGTGTAATTACATGATTAAAAAAGAGTTAGGAATAGTGAGGAGACCTTACCGCAATTCAATAGTAGAACCTAATGATGTAACTAGGAATTGATAGAGAATCTAGATGGCAATGCTTGTGCATTCGATGTCTAGGTGTGCATCCTTGACGAGTAGTTTTCCAGTAGAGAGTGAGACATTATATGGAATATGTAACACCAGTCTAAACCCCAAATAAAAACACAATTTTATTTAAGATAAATAAAACTCTATTTCAAATATCACGGATATCACATCTTCATAAAAAACATCTTTATCAAAAAAATTCCTGCTCCATAACACGAGTTTCAATGTTTTCATCAATTTAAAATAATAACACATCCAACATCAATATAAAATATTCTCGCAGCTGTTGCACCCCAAAATTTTCCCTCACAATACAAGACTTTGTGTGCTAAGAGGTTCACAAGGTTCACAAAGTTCACAATTGGTCAGAAGATTTGACAAATCCCTCAGGCAAGGTATTCTCCTAGGCAGTGCATCCAAAACTAGGGTTTTGACTTTAATCAGGCTAAATGGACTTCCAAGACTTCAAGTAAGCTTCATAACATCTTATATGTATTTAAGAATCCCCATGACAAATTTCATAACTTTTCTCAAACGTTTGCTCAGTCAAATGATCAGATAAGTCAAAGTCAGTCAAAGCAGTTAAAAAGTCAAACTGAGGTCAACTGTGGTCAAACCAAAGTCAAACTTCATGCTTTTTTGACAACATCAATTATATGAAGTAAAATTCATCATTTGATCAAGGGTTGATCATGATTCATCAAGGAGATTTCAGATCATCAAGAATCAGGGGTTTCTAAATTAGGGTTTCCTCAGGAAAAGTCAACTGAACTTTGACCAGCCATAACTTTCACATGCTTCATCACATTTTTCCCATCCAAAGCTCATTTTGAAGGAAATTAAATTCTCTACAACTTTGTGTCTCACAAGCCAAGCCCAAAAATGCTTCATTTGGAAGGTATGAGCTAAGACATTATAGGTCCTTTTGAAAGTCAACAAAAAGTCAACAACTTCAAAAGGGCATAACTTGAGAATGGTAAATGATATGGACATGAAACCAATGGGGTTGGTTAGAGGACTCTTCAAGCTTTCCAAAATGTCAAAGAACACCCTCATAGCATTAAAATTGAAGGATGTGTGCCCTTGCAAAGTTGGGAAATTTTTGGGTGGTTTATGAAGAAAATAGGGTCTTAAAACCAAATTTTTCTAAATGGGCTGAACTTTTTATGACCCAAAGTGTTCCATGACATCATGCACGAAATTTATTTGATATTTTCATAATTTTATTTTATTTAATTTATTTATTATGATTTTTATATTAAAAAATCATTTTAAATATAAATAAAATATCAAATGTGAAAATTTAAAATATATTTTTGTTCTAGAAGGTCATAAATATAATTTGGATTGAATTGATACAACATTGATGAAGATTGGCTTGAAATAGAAAGGTCTTATTCAAGAATATTTGAAATTTAAGCTCTAATCTTTTTCAATCTTAAAAAATCAAAAAGTCCATACAACAATCAAATCTTTTGACCTAATTTCATTGTACTATAAGTATACAAGTTATCCCAATGCAAAGGACACGAATTTTCTGCCTCAAAGAGTAAGTTTGCATATTCAAAAAAGTCACCAAAATTCAAAATTCGGATTCCATCATCCAAGCCCTTTCAAGACAATTTGAAGGTTGCAACTTGTTCCTGGATGTTCATAGAGTGATTTTGGATCATAACATTGCATCTTCATGACCTAAATTGCATAAACCGAATCATGGCTTCAAGCTTATTGTTCAAATTTCGATTTCATTGATTGGCAGGATTTAAATTGTTTTTGATTGCTTGATGATGTTTGTGATGACCCCTAGATTGATTCTGGGTAGTTTAATTGAGTTTTTCGTGCAGGTATCATGATTCACCATGGCTAGGGTTTCGGCCAGGCAATTAGGGTTTTACTTTTAATCTAATATAAATGAATTCTAAGAACACAGAACGATCATGTGAACTCTGGGGATCATAATGCACCAATTAATTTTGAGAAATTTCACTGTTTTGATGGTATTCCAATTTCGTAGGTTTCTGTTTTGAAAAATTCGCAGGAAACTTCGTAAGAGATTTTGCAGGTGTTTTCGCAGGAAAAAGGTTGAAGACGAAGGCCTTTGGTGCCAAGTGCTTCATTCAAATATTGGGCATAATATTTTTTGTTTTATTACTGATGTTATTTCACAAACGGCTGCCTAGCCCAGTGGTGAGAGACGCACGCGTATGACCTTAGAGCCTTGGTTCGAATCCTGGGCTCAGCAACTTTTTCTTATTTTTCCATTTAATTATCAAACTTAATATATTATGCAATGTTGTGAATTGTACATCAGTTGCGCCCTCCCGGCTGGATGGTAAGTGTGCTTGTGTATTGCGTGAAGGTCCTGGGTTCGAATCCCCCCCAGGCCTTTTGTGTTATTTGTTTTGCTTTTTTCATGATTTTTCCAGGATAAACAACAAAACCTGATGGTGCCTATTCTCTATCACATGCGCGCGCATGGCCCAGTGGTTGGAGTGCTGGTCCTGAAGGTTGAAAGCTTAGGGACTGGGTTCAAATCCCAGCCCAGACAGGTTTTGGTTTTTTTTCATTCTTTTCTTTGATTTTTGTTATTTAATTAATTTCTATTTAAACAAATTCAAATAATAAAATAAATAGAATGCTTATATTATTTTAGAACTCATCCTTTTTTTAATTTAATTTAAATCTCATAAGACAAATTATTTATGTTTTTTAAATTATTAATATTATAAAAGTTTATGTAGTTATTAATTAATCTTAATTTATTTTAAAAAAAGCATATAAACCCTAATTTTCTAAAAAACCTAAAATATTTTGTAGAAACCTAATTAATTTTTTATAAACCCTAATAATATTCTTAAACCCTAATTATTTCATGTGAATATTAATTATGTCCATATTTTTATTTAATATAATCCTTGTATATAGATAATTTTAGATAATTAATTAAAACTTGATAATTTGGTAAATATAATAATATGATTATTCAATTACAATTAACCTTATTTTCATAATATGTATATATTTTATATAATTTGTTTATAATTTAATTCTTGTATGTAAATAATTTTTAATATATGCTTAAAAATAATTAAAACTTGCTAATTTAATTTTGTAAATATAAGTTATTTTCATAATATGTTTATAATTAACCTAATTTCTATAACTTATATATAATTTAAAATTTTATAATAATTAGTATATAATTGTTTATATTTTCTCCTTAATCCTAAATAATAATTGTTTATAAAAAATTGAACTTTTAATTACTATGCTAATATTCTTATTTATTTTATTATTAATGCTATTTATTTTCATATTTATTTTATTATTACTAACCCCATTTATATATTGTGATTTATTATTATTATTTTTACTAACCCAATTATATTATTATTATTATTTATTTTTGCTTATTTATTTAATTTGCTTTAATTATTATTATTATGTAATTGTTTCCTTTATGTAATATTTTAATAGTAATATTTAATATTTATTTTTAAATGCTATGGTTAGTAAAATAGGGAGTGAAACATGTTTGTATTTTAAAATTAATTTAGATCACTAATTTAAAAGATAAATATTTAAAATTGTACACTCACACACGTAAGTCGATCTTTGATCGCCATCTCACTTCCTTAAGGATACCTCTCATGTTGCCTAAACAAAAGGGCAAGTAGGGTGTATAAAGCAAAGTCCCTCATCTCACATCATCTAGTCCCTTAACAGATAAAAAGATCAAGTCCCTTCGAATGTTGCCTTCGTAATGATCTTGTCCCTTTCGAATAAAGATGATAAGTCCATTCGAATTGCTTATACACCCCACAGTTGCCTAAATAACAGATGTCCCTTCACTTGTCCCTTACATCCAAGGTAATGACTACCTACTCATTAATAATAGGGATAGTCTTACCATTCAAAGGATTCAAGAACAGAAAAGACTTTAGTTAAAGGATTCAAGAACAGAAAAGACCTTAATTTAGGGTAGGTTTCTCTTAGATACTTGCTCACTCTTCAAAACATTTCAAACACTTCATACATTTCAAACAAATTTTCAAAACAAAGGTTTTATACGCATTCGTACATGGATCATTATAAAACACTTAAGAAAATTTCTATTCACACACTTCACATTTCAAAAAACATTTTAAAGTGAGCTAAGTAACTAAGAGCCCATGGATAACCATGGATGTAAAGGGTGCTAACACCTTCCCTTTACATAACCTACCCCCCGGACCCAAAAATCTTTTAAAAGGTCTTTCCTGTTCTTTTATGCCTTTCCTTTGGATAAAATAAAAGTCGGTGGCGACTCTTGCTATCTGCAACATAACTAAAGTCAGTTCTCCCACCGTGTTACAGAACTGGCGACTCTGCTGGGGATTTAAATTAAAGAGGGGTACCCCTAGGAATTAGATCACTTTAACTTTGTTTGCCTTGTTTGCTTTATACTTACTTGTTGGGCTCTTATGTGTGAAAGGTCCTAACCCGGATCTAGTGTACCTTAGGTAAATGGCAATAGACCAAGGAAACTATACGGCGTATACCGATATGGTTGATCTGGTGGCCATAGTTAGTGTGACTTCTTGGTTGGTGCTTATGTTCCTTAAGTCAAGTTGAGGATAATATGAGGCTGCCATATGTTGTCAATGCACTAACTAACTTTTAGAACCCTAGTTATCCCATCTTGGCCTTTAGAAAGTAGTGAGATAACCGGCTTTGGTGAAGACTGAAGTTGGTTGATACTCGATACTACGCTCATTGAGATTCTAAACTTGGAGGGTTTTGGTTGGCAAGTAAGTTGCCTACTGAACAACCACCCTTGTGAAGGATCAATGATATTGAGATCCCTTAGAACCTGGTTACTTTATAGGACAGGATGAACCAACTAAACTTCAGGGGAGGGTACTTACCTTTAAACCTCATGCAAGCCTTCAAACCTAGGGCTATTGTGTGACTTGTTTGTGTGTGCCACATGTTTTTGATTGAACATAACATCATGACATCATCATGCATCATAAGCATAGCATTTTCACTAACCATTTCAAGGACCAAAGGATTTATCTTTGTTCTTTGTTGCAGGTCATGGCTTCTGCTCGTAGAAACACTATCAGGATCAACTTTGTAGGCATACCTGCTAAGCTTAAAGAGTTGATTTCTCAAGTGTCTGATCACTCCCAGTTTATCAAGAGACATGGTCACCTATTGGATCTAGTCACCTCAGGATTCAATGAAGACATGATGAGTGTTTTGTTTCAGTTCTTTGACCCTAAACACCATTGCTTCACATTCCCCGACTATCAGCTGGTTCCTACAATGGAAGAGTTCTCTAAACTTCTGGGTATACCTGTTCTTGATCAAAGACCCTTCACAGGCTTGGAGAAAGAGCCTAAACCTGAAGTTATTGTTGCAGCTCTACATCTGAAGAAGTCAGACATTGTTTTAGAAACGAGAAGCGGAGTTAAGGGTATTCTTGCTAAGGTATTAATGGATAAAGCTCAAGTGTTCTTGAAGGCTATGAGCTACGACGCTTTTGAGGAGATCTTAGCCTTGTTAATTTATGGTTTAGTGTTGTTTCCCAATCCTGATCAGTTCATAGACATTCATGCCATCAACATATTTCTGAGTCACAATCCAGTGCCTACTTTGCTTGGAGACATCCTACATTCTCTTCATACTCGCACTACAAAAGCAAGAGGAACTCTGATGTGCTGCATACCTTTGCTATCTAGGTGGTTTATTTCTCACCTCCCTCGCTCAGTGATGAAGAATGAACAGGGGTTCAGGTGGTCCAAGAGGATTATGTCACTCTCTCATTCAGATATTCATTGGTGCTCCAGATCTATGGAGAATGTTACTATTATTGATCATTGTGGGGAGTTTCCTAATGTGCCACTTCTAGGCATAAGAGGAGGCATTACTGTAAACACCCCAAATTTGCCCTCACCCATTCACCATGGCTTGTGATCATTTCATATGCATAGACACAATCATATCATCTCATATCACATTTTTGATCCACTGCATAGTTTCTAAGTCATCTGCATCTAGGGTTTGTGATCTGAGCAATCTCAAGGCATCTTGAGCCACTCCAAAGGCCATCAATCAATTCAAAGGGGTCTACATGTGTTCAAGTATCATATTACATCCTCACAAAGTCAAAAATGCAAAGGAATCACAAGAACTAGGGTTTGAGTGGATGCAGAGCCAGGCTAGACTGCACAGTTGACCTAAAATTAGGGTTTTGGTTTCAGAGGCCATAACCCCAAATTTTTTGGTCATTCTTGTTTCCATTGATCTCTATATGGTATAGGGAGTATGCATATCAATTTTCATGAAGAAATTCCATGGGGAAGTCATCTGATCAAGGGTTGACTTTTCAGACAAGTCAGTATAAAATCAGGGCATCTGAGGCCCCCAATGACCCAACCAATGGGTGATCTTCATCATTTTGAGTGTATATGATATTTATTTGATCATGGAAGAAGGTTGAAGTTCATAGAAATCAAGAATTTGGAGTTTTTGCAAATGTTGACTTTTTGGGCATAGTTGACTTTTCAAGAATGCCTCATTTTAGGTCATTTTTCAAGCCTTGTTTCTTGATCCAAAAATGCTTCAAATGGAAAAACTTTGGTCATGAAAGTTGTAGATCTCATCTTTCCCTTTTCAAAAAGTACAAGAACATGATCAAATTCTTCTTGGATCAAAAGTTATGGTGTGACAAAGCTAGCAAAAATCACTTATTTTCAAGATATGCACCAAGTGTGAAAATTGCAAAATCATGTACCAAGGCAAATTGCAACTTCTAATTGGCATCAAACCATCACATAAACATCATGTAAGTCCTAAAGTTCAGAATGGA
This sequence comes from Lathyrus aphaca, assembly GCA_963966055.1. Classification (NCBI taxonomy): domain Eukaryota; kingdom Viridiplantae; phylum Streptophyta; class Magnoliopsida; order Fabales; family Fabaceae; genus Lathyrus; species Lathyrus aphaca. The sequence goes on from OZ014520.1 coordinate 516,080,538, forward strand.
TTAGGCATTGCTCATGTTTCATGGCTTATGTAACAAGATTTTTCCATGTGAACCAAAGTATGCCAACTTGCAAAATCATCATGATCACTCCACCCACTTGATGCATTGGATGCTGCACTTTGGCTAGCCTCTCACCTCATCTTGCTGCACCAGAACCAGCCCTTGTACTAGCCTAGAAGCTGCCCATACTTTCTCTTACACAAGAGTTGACAAATTGCAAAAGTGGCCTTACCAATCAAAAAAGCACATGTCTTGTCATCTGACCAATGAGAGAGGTTTATGTGGACAAAGAGCAAGCCATTTCATACACCTAGAAGGCTGAAACTCTCTCATAGACAACATACACAAAAACACACCCCAACTGCATTTTGTTTCGAATCCCTCTGCCCAGCCACAAAACATCAAAACCATCTTCACCAATCATCTGACCATGCTTCATTGAGTAGAAACCACCAAAGTTTAAGCCTGAAACCAGCCTGACCTGAGCTTCACCATTCCTCCCCTTCAAAACCAGAACTCTTCGAATCTCACTATCCAGTCAACAAACACATCATTTCTCTTCACCAACAAATCAGAAACATTCAAAGGAGTCAAAACCACCCTTTACTTTGAGCTGAAGCAGCCTGTACACAAAGCTCATTTCCTGCTACACCAGAACTGGTTCTCACAAATCAGCCATCCACAAGAGCTTTGAAGCCTTCCATTAGCATCAGGGGATACAAGGGAGTCCATTTGCACGCAAGGAAAGCTCTGGAAGCTCAGTTTTGAAGCTTTCCAGCTCAGGTATGATCATGGAAACTTTTCTCTCAAAGCTTGATTTTTGAGTTACAAATTGATTATTCATGTCTTGCTGGTCATGGGGTTGGTTTCAGAATCAAAAATGAGTGAATATTGAGCTTGTATGGTCCCTCTGAAATTTTGCCCGTGAATTTCATTTCCTTCGATTTGCATGATTCTTGGGGTTTAAATGTTGTTTGAAGGTGGATTCATGACCTAGGTAGTTAGAGGATCATTTAGGTGTGCTTAATTTGTAGAATAGGTGCCTGAATCGTGTTCTAGGGTTTTTGTGCAGCCGGAGAAGATGACCGGAGCTTCTCTCCGGTCACCTGATTATGTTTAGCCCTAAACTCAGGTCATTATGGCCATTTGAATGTGGAGCGTAGATCCCCTTTGACTTGTTGACTTCCCGCTAGTTTGGATGGCCCAGATCTCTTCGTTTGCCCTAATCCTCATACTTAACTTAATTAATCATTAATTAAATTAATTTGATCTGAATCAATCGCAGCCACTGGATCTGGCGTCAGTCAACCATTTCAAACTCAGAGCTCATCCTGGCCCTTCCTTCTGTTGACTTTCATTTTATTTGGTTTTAATTTCATTTTATTTCATTTAACTTGCATAATTAATTTAAAATAGCAAAAATATCTTAAAAATTATGAAACTTTTTTCTTAAAAGTTTTATTAATTTTTAAGACCCAAAAATATTTTTATTTTATTTTTTATCATTAAAAAAGTATTTTTAAATATTTAAAAGATTATTTTTAATTGATTAATGGAAATTAATTAATTAAAAATACTTTTAGGTATTTAAAAATCACCAAAAAATTCATGAAATGTTCTAAGACATTTAGAAACATTGTCCAACCTTCAAACCAAATTTCTTTTTTGATCTTGATGCATTTTGAGAATTTTCCATTGAATTAAATCATTTTTGGTGCATTATTTTGATCATAAGTTCAAAAATTCATTTCTGCCTATCTAAGAGGAGTTGGATATTGGTTCTTCTTGCATTGTTTTGTGTTTAGCATGTAGTTTCTAGGATAAAATGGTCATGATTTGATCTTGCATTTTCAATTTGTTTGTCATTTTTCTTGTTTGGAAACCCTAAAAACCCTAATAACTTAGAAAAGTCATAACTTGAGACTGGTTAGGAGTTGAGAGCCCCCCTTTGGACATTGGTTTAGTATAGGGTTAGGGTTTCTTTGGGTGGCATTTTCCATTTTTTATCTTAGGGTTTGCTTCTGTTTTTGGTTTTTGTTTGGTGTATGATCCATTAACCCTAATTTGGGCTTCCATTTGCATCCATCTTGCATTCTCTTGCATAACATGACTTGCCATGACATTTCAAGCATCCATTTGATTCATTTGACATCTTAAGACATATAGAAAGCATGTTTGATCATTGCATCTTGCATTTGCCATGTTGTTTGCCATGTATGTTTCATAACTTTTCATGTAAGTTCATGCCCCTTAACTTGCATCACTTGCATCCATGATCTTGTATGAACATATCCATGCCTTGTTTCATGTTTGTAGCACTTCATAGCATCATTATCATCATGCATATGCTTCTGGTTTGGTATTGCATCATACCATTTCATCTCATTTTGCATTGCATTGCATTGCCTTTTCTAACCTTTCAGGTGGTAAGTGATTCTGAGAAGTGAATTTGCCTTCACTTCTCATAACTTTTCTTTTCATCTCCATTGCATCCATTGCTGCATTTATATATGTGTTTGAGATTGAGCTTGCTCATTCTTGTTTCTCCCACTTTCTTTCTTCAAGTGACTTGACTTCTTGAATGAAGCAAGTCACTTTGCTTCTCTTGATCCTTTCATTTGCTTCCTGGTGGCTCCTTTGAAGATTGTTCTTGAAAACCTCACAAACCTTAGGAACAACCAAGCATGACAATGAATTAGGGTTTTGATTAGTCTCCCCTCATAGTTTTACCTTTGTGTCTCTTTTGAGTCTCCTCTTCTCATCTCATAATCAGGGACTAAACCCTAAAGGCTTTAAGGCTTTGTGATTAAGTTTATGCCTGCATCCTTCTCTTAGGATGGAGTGTATAACTTTAATCCTAAGTGTTAAACCCTTAATGTGTTTAACTCCTTTAATCAATTCACTTAATAATCATCAGGACATCACACTTGTAACTTGGGCCTTGCATTAGGGTTCTAATTCTTCCTTAACTGGTTAAGAAGGACTAACCCTAGTGTTAATGGACAAGTCCCCCTCAAGTTGTCTTACAAATCATAAAATCCACTTCTTCATCTCACTATTAAATAAAATCCACTTAATCAAAGGCTTGTTTTGTCATGAGTTTAATCCCTAATCATGGATTAAGTTGAGGAGCCTTCCTCAGCTTAAACATTCTCATCTATTATCCTTCTATTAGGATGGTGTAATGAGTCTGTTTAATCCTTGATTATGGCTTAATCTCATTACTCAACACTAAATAAAATCAAAAAAACATCTAATTAATCACAAGTAGGTTAATGATCTTAACCCTACATCAAAGGTGTTTAAGTGTGAGAATCTGACTTCACACTTAAGGTACTCTCATTACCCCTAATCAGAGGGAAGATGTGATGAGTTTACTAACCCATTGGTTTAGGCTTAAACTCATTAACTTATGACAAACTCTCAAAAGCAATAAAAGATTGAAAACTCAAAAACAAACAATAATCGTCTCCTCCGGGATTCTTTTCTCATCTCATTCACTCACAAACGAGAGCTTGCTTCTTCCGTCTAATGCAAGACAGTTAGCATCTGTGCCAGACAGATCATACACTTGAGCATAGGCTAGTAAGCAGTTCACAAGTCAATTCATCTTTCAGTCTCTTCGGGTCGAACTACGGTGTTCTGACTTCCTCATTGCACGAGAGGATACGTAGGCATGACTTAACAGTTATCGAACAAAAGTCTCTGTATATTCCCCCTCTTTCTAGCCTCATTCTTTAAGCCTCATTATCATGAGCATTTCACTCTTACACTGACACATCATTTATACACTTCACTCCTTTTACACTGGCACCTGCACATTCTTTCCAGCTCTTTTACACACAAATTGCACTGACACTACCCCTTTTAAAACACAAATCTTTTAAGCGTGGATCCCGTCGAGTACGACGGACAATCTGGGTGCTAATACCTTCCCAGGTTGTAACCAACCCCCTTTCTCAGTCTCTCTGGTTCGCATACCGTCTTATCCTTCTTTTTCTAGGTTTATGCAGCATTACCTTTCCTATGGGATAAAAATGCCTAGCTGGCGACTCTATTCATCCTCCAGTGAGTTCATGGCTGTGTGTTCTCATTGTCCCTCTCGCCGACCGTTCGCGTCTGTACCTTCATCTGATCGATTTTCATTTGTCGGGAGCGACAGCTTGGCGACTCTGCTGGGGAAATGTCCTTTTGCTGTAACCAGGGCTTCTGGTTCTTTTTGTGGGTTCCTCCTAGCGCTTGTTTGATTTGTGTTTACTAGGGTGTTATCTGTGCTTGTGTGTTTTGTTTTATTTACTGCTTTATGTACAGTTGCTTTATTGCTTTCTTTATAGCTTTTGTATATATCATACTGTCATGCTGTCTGGCTGGATCTGGTTTTGCTTTGGTGGGTGGGTGTTTCATTGAGAGTTAAGGTCCTATACCTGGGACCTGAGTGACACCTAGGCTAGAGTGAATCATATTCTTTCCCATTCCATTTCGGTCTGGTGCGGGAATATGAAACACGGTTCAGATATGGGTTTCTTCTTGAGAACTCTGTGTTGCAGATTTCCTGCAATGCTAGGGCTATCTGGGAAGCCTGCTAAGTCTGGATGACCTTTTAGTATTGACCTTCAGAAACTGAGGTGAATTAGAGGAGGAACTTTTATGGTTATTGTAAACACTGTACCTCCAGGTTAGAAGTGTTTACACTTCTCATAACTGATCCAAGTCTGAGGATCCTTGTTTTAGAACACCACCTGTGAAGGGGTTGGGCTGTTTACAGGTTTGCAGGTACCTTGACCTCAGAATACCCTGTTACTTTGCTTGTTAAGAGTACTTCATTTTGGGACAGTTCTTGTGATTCTAAAACCCCGGGACATGTGGCTCTTTATTTGAGTCCCCCACCTTGGTTACTGGATTTATAGACCTCCATCTGGTATTCTTGAATATGTCTTGGACTTATATCAGAACTCTTGATCAGATCCGGCTCAGTCACAGACCCTTGCATATCATTTGCATACATACTCATTGCATCATATTGACATTTGCTTATTTGTGTTTCAGGGTATCCACTTTCATCTTTGGTTTTGGTTTTGACCCCATCTTCAGTACTAACCTATCTTCATCAGCAGTTGCTTCAGCTATCTACTTCAGTTATCTGCACCAGCCAATCAGTGGCTCACTCTTCAGTGTTATCATCAGCACCTGTCTCTACTCATCTTCAGCATCATGGCTCCTAAAAAGAGTAACATCACCTACCATTTCTTCCAGCCAGAGCTATCTGACATCAGGAGGATTCAGACCCTGATCACTCCAGATCACATACCATTGTTCAGGGAACATTATGGAGATATACTTGATATGGTTATGGATCTGGACCCTTCACAAAGAAGCCTGATCCACACCTGCATTCAGTTTTATGATCCCCCATTGAGGTGTTTCACTTTCCAAGACTTTCAGTTGGGCCCTCTATTAGAAGAATACTCATCATTGGTTGGCCTGCCTATCAGGGGTGGAATCCCTTTCAACCCTGAGATGGTCTTTCCTGGTAATGGAGAAGTAGTAAAGGCTTTGCATCTGGAACCTGTTCTGATTGAGCAGCATATGACTTCTAAAGCTGGAATCCCTGGTTTCCATCTGGACTTCTTGATCTCTCAAGCTACCCTGAAAGCTTCTTTAGGAGAGTGGAAAGCTGTCTGTGCTTTACTGGCCTTGAGTATATATGGAATTGTGTTGTTTGCAGATGAGCCTCGATTCATTAGCAAGAATGCAATCCATCTTTTCATTTTGCAGAACCCAGTGCCCACTTTATTGGGGGATCTCTTTTATTCAGTGCATCAGAGGAATGAAAAGCAGAGGGGAAGATTAGTGAGGTGTTGTGCTCCATTGTTCCATACTTGGCTTCTCAGGCATTTACCCAGGATAGATGCATTTTTGAACCCTCATCAGCAGAGCAACTGGGCTAAGAGACTCACTGCTCTAACTTCAGCCGATATCAGATGGTGCACTCAAAGCACCAAGGGTAGGGATATCATCACCAGCTGTGGGCATTTTCCCAATGTGCCCCTAATAGGAGTTAAGGGCAGTATTAGTTACAACCCTCTGCTGTTTAGAAGACAACTGGGCTATGCCCTGGTCCACACTCCTAAGGCACAGGACTTGGTGGAAACTCTTTATTGTGAGAACAAGCTTAATTTGACTATTGTTAGGCAGGCTGCCTGGGCCTGGGACAATGTTCAAACCAAGGGAATAACCATTCTGGGGAAGTGCAACAATGTGGCATCAGCACAATATTATGAATGGTCCCGTGCCAGGGCCCAATTCTCTGGGATGCCCTTTACCATAGAAGACATGCCTGAGTCATCTTCAGCACCACCCCCCGCCACTATCAGTTTGGAGGAGTTTGAGAGCTTGAAGGAAAGAAATGAGAAGTTAACCCAGGCTTTGCAGAAGACCCTTCGAGAGAGGGGTGAAGGTATGAGGGAGATTGAGAGGTTGGAGAAATTAAGAGTAGAGCATCTGATTAAGATTGAGAAGTCTGGGGATTACATTAAAAAGTCAAAGGCTGGAGAACAAATTCTGAAGAATGCTTGCAAAGAAGCCCAGTTCCAGAGAGCAAGGACAGACTTGTATCTGAAGGAGAGTCAGGCCCGGTGGGTCAGGATCACCGAGGCTCGTACTCTAGAGGACAAGAGAGTTCAAGACAAGATAGAGCAACTGGAAGCTAGTGCAAAAGAACAGCAAGAAGCCCTGGCAGCAGCCCAGAGGGAGATATCAGAGCTAAAGAGCAAAGCAGGAGTGAAGAGGTCAAAGGACCAAGCTCAGCACAAGAAGCTAACAGCAGCTGTTACGACCCGGAATCTCCTCATCAGGAATCTCACAGAGCGTCTGGCTGATCCTGTGACCGAAGCACTTCTCCAGGAAGTTCGTGAGGATGAGTTTGGTCTTGGTGTTTGACCATTTGTTTGTTGTTGCTTTCTTTCCATGTACTTTTATTTTCTTGTACTGTATTTTGACCCCTTAGAGTGCTTGTGTTGTAAAATGAACAAGTTGTATTATTTCACCTTCTGTAATATATCTGTGTTAGTTTGCTTCATCTGAGTTTTCTTCAAGCAACAACAACAGCAGCATCAGGGGTCTGGAAGGGTCAAAACTGAAGGCCAAACCGGATACCTTGAGAACAAATAAGCATAATTGCATTGCATGCTAACCCTTTGTTTGTTTTGTAGGTTTTTGCTTTATTGCCACTAAATCTGTTGTGATGTTCAGGAACTATTGCTAGGCGCCGGGTATTTCCCCTCAACCGTCCGCACCGTTATCCAACCCGAAACAACCTTCCGGGAATCCAAATGGATCAGGTACAGCAGGACCTTGCAGAGGTCAGGACTCAAATGGCAAACGAAAGATTGGAAATGAGAACACAAATAGCTCAGTTCATGGAAGTAATGAACAACATGGCTCAGAGCCAGGAAAGATTGAGGGCCATGGTGGAGAGGCAAAATCAAGAGGATCCACATATAGGAACTGCCGGCACTAGCAACAATGAGAGGGTCCAACCTCATGTCAATCCCCCTGTATTTGGACCACACCTCCATCCTGAGGTCAACATCCCTGCAAATGTTCAAGGGACTGCCACTGCAGCCAGGGTACTTCAAGAAGACCCTCAAGAGGACCAATTCACAGTAATGGGTGCTGGGGAAGAAGCTTACGATAGAAGGTTGGATGAGATAGCTGAGAAGTTAAGATCCCTAGAGTCTCAGAACTCTCTGGGTTTTGACGTGATGGATATGGGCTTGGTAGACGGGGTCAGGATTCCCCATAAGTTCAAGCCTCCTTGTTTTGAAAAATACAACGGGACTTCATGCCCCCGGACCCATTTACAGTCATTTCTGGGAAGGCTGAAGGCCTATACTATGGATGAGAAGCTCTGGATGTTCTATTTCGAAGACAGCTTGACAGGGGCCTCAAGAGAATGGTACTCTCACCTAACAAGGGCAACTATTAGATGCTGGAAGGACCTGGCAGAAGCCTTCATCAGACAGTATCAGTATAACTTAGACATGGCACCCAACAGGACCCTCCTAATGGGAATGTCACAGTCTTCAAGGGAGAGTTTCCGAGAATATGCCCAGAGATGGAGGCAATTGGCTGCTGCTGTTCAGCCACCTATGTCTGAACGGGAAATGGCAGATATGTTCATGAACACCCTTCAGGGAACTTACATTGACAGGCTGGCTGCTTTCTCTTCCACTAGCTTTGCAGATGTTGTCATAGCTGGGGAGAGAATTGAGAGCCTGTAAAGATGGGCAAAATTTCTGACAATGGTGCCAGCTCGTCCAGCAATACAAGGAAGCCTTTTGCAGGCCCAAGAAGAACTGGCGAGACCAATGCCATCCACACCAACAGGGGCAGGCCTCAATATGTGCATAGATCTGTGGCAGCAGTCACCATTCCAGCTCCAACCCATCCACAACCAGTCTATCAACCTCCGCAGCAAAACTATCAGCAACAACCTCAGTACCATCAACAAAATCAGTATCCTCCAAGAAATTACAACAACAGCAACACCAACAACAATAACCAGCAAAGGCCATTCCAACAGAGGCCTTCTCAAGCCAATAGGGTGATCGATCCGATCCCTATGCCATATGCTACATTGCTGCCACAACTCCTGAAACTCAACCTAGTTGAGCTAAGGACGCTGGCACCTCCAGATCCCAACAGTCTACCCAGGAACTATGACTCCAACGCCAGATGTGCTTTTCATTCAAACGCACCTGGCCACAGTACGGAAAAGTGTAGAGCCCTGCACATGAAGGTACAAGACCTGATGGACTCAAAAGCTCTGAATTTTGCACCGCCGCCCAATGTCAACAAAAATCCTATGCCAAATCATGGTGGTCCTCGGATTAACGCTATTGAAGAAGACAGACCGTCTTATTTAATAACCAGTGTGGGACAGATCAGGACTCCATTGGTAGAAATCAAGGCTCAACTCTTGGAATGCAACATGTTCCCAGGATGCGAGTTGGGGTGTGATTACTGCAATATCTCGGTAAACGGGTGCGATAATTTGAGGAATGGCATAGATGGCCTTATTCAGAGTGGCCAACTTCAGATCACCACATCATTTCCTACAAATCCAACAATCCCATCAGCAACGGTTTCAGAACCTCCTACAACTGCAGCAACCATTGTTCCCGACAATTCTTCGGCTTCATCAACAAGTACTTCATCAATCTTTCAGTTATCAACAATTTCTCCTGCTACAACTTCAGTTTCATTCCATTTTGAATCTCCTACAACAACAACATCCATTCTTCCGCCAATGTCTCCTACAACTCCAGCAACAAATCATGAAGACGTCTCTACTGTCACCATATTTTATGATCCTGAAAACAACTCTGCCTACAATTCAGAAGGTGCTGCTCCCGCTAGAGCACCAGTGACAATTTATTACGATCCACAAACAATTACAGTCCCTTCAGCAGCAGTCATCAGTCCAGTTACTGTCACAGTGCCTGGACCGGTACCATATGAAAGCAATAGGGCCATCCCTTGGCACTATGGCTCTGACGTATACTGCGAAGGAAAGAGAATCACTCTTGAAACATCAACACCTGCACCACAAGTAGATAATGTGGGAGGAGGCGGAGGCTTCACTCGAAGCGGACGTCTCTTTGCTCCACCAATGCAAAGACCTACTGCCGAAGCAGAAGCTGCTGCCAAAGCAAAAGGAAAGAGCCCGGTGCAGGAAGATCAAGCTGTTAAAGAAGCTGTGAAAACACCATTCGATCAAGAAGTTGATGAGTTTATGAGGATCATCAAAAAGAGTGATTACAAAATTGTGGATCAGCTTCACCAGACGCCATCCAAGATCTCTATCCTCTCACTGCTTATGTGCTCCGAAGCCCATCGGAATGCACTACTCAAAGTCCTGCACGCAGCTTACGTGCCTGAAGAGATCACTGTCAATCAATTGGAAACCGTGGTTGGAAATGTTACTGCTAGCAATAGGCTAGGGTTCACCAATACTGACTTGACAGCGGATGGCCGCAACCACAACAAAGCCTTACACATCACTATGGAATGCAAAGGTGCTGTCCTTTCCCATGTGCTGGTAGACACGGGGTCATCCCTTAATGTCCTACCTAAGAAGGCCCTAGTGAAGCTAGAATACGATGGATTGGCATTGAGACCCAGCAACCTGGTAGTAAGAGCTTTTGATGGTTCAAAGAGATCGGTGCTGGGAGAAATTGAGCTACCTGTGACAATTGGCCCACAGACCTTTAAAACTATCTTCTATGTGATGGACATTCAGCCCGCCTACAGTTGTTTGTTGGGTAGACCATGGATTCACGCCGCCGGCGCAATAACGTCTACCCTTCACCAAAAGTTAAAATTTGAGTGGGAAGGCCAAGTTGTTACAATCTGTGGGGAGGAGGATATATTTGTTAGCCACCTGGCTACTTATAAATACATTGAGATGGATGGGGAGATCCATGAAACGATGAGCCAGGGTTTTGAAGCCTTGAATGTGAATGAAGCATCTGCTGTATCTGGGATCTCCATGTCATCTTACCAACAAGCCCGGAAGGTTGTTGAGGGAGGAAATGCCCAAGGCTGGGGCAAACTGCTATCGGTGGAGAAGAAAGAGAACAGATTTGGGTTGGGTTACAAACCAACTCAACAAGATCAAGCAGCGGCTGCGAAAGAGCCCAATTTTGTGAGTGGGGGGATGCTCACCCCTGATGCTGTCAACTGTCTGGAAGACGAGCTGGAAGAAGAACGCAACCTGGAAAGCTGGATTCGTCCAAAGATCCCGGGGAGCAGTGTCTCGAACTGGTCTTCCCAGGAAATTATAAGAGTTACTCATGCAGAGTAATTATTATTTCCTGTATTTTTATAAGCATGCATCAAAGTCTTGCATCTTGCCCAAGATGACAAGACTCATTTTGTAACCGGGCCATCTGTACTTTTTGTGCAAACAAGATCAATTAATGAAATATCAGACAGCTTTTTGCAAACGAGTCTTTTCCTTTTCGTTCACTGTTTTTCCATTTTTCTTTTTGTACAAAAAAATAAATGGCGGTGTTTTCAAAATGACAACTTCATTTCACCTTTCTAAATAAGACTAAAATCAGATCACTAAAATGAACAAACTTAAACCCTTGCAGAGAATGCCTTCCAGACAGCACCGACAACAGCACGGCTATGACATCGTATGACTTCGACAATCCGATCAATCAAGCTGATGAAGGGGTTGAAGAAGAATATGAGCTTCCTGAAGAGCTCGCCAGGTTGTTGAGACAGGAGGAAAAGGTTATTACTCCTCACCAGGAGGAGGTTGAAGTGATCAATCTTGGTACAGATGAAGACGTGAAAGAAGTTAAAATCGGGGCCTGCCTGCAAGACTCAGTGAAGAGACAACTGATTGATCTGCTTCAAGAGTTTGTAGATGTGTTTGCTTGGTCGTATCAAGACATGCCAGGGTTGGATATCGACATTGTTGTGCACAAGCTGCCTTTGAGAGAAGAGTGCCCTCCGGTCAAACAGAAATTGCGCCGTACTCGCCCAGACATGGCTATGAAAATCAAGGAAGAGGTACAAAAGCAATGGGACGCCGGGTTCCTTGCTGTAACTAGTTATCCACCGTGGGTCGCTAATATAGTACTTGTGCCTAAGAAAGACGGCAAAGTAAGAATGTGTGTTGACTACCGTGATCTGAACAGGGCCAGCCCAAAAGATGACTTCCCATTACCTCACATTGATGTATTGGTTGATAATACGGCTCAGTTCTCGGTATTCTCCTTCATGGATGGATTTTCAGGATACAACCAGATTAAGATGTCACCTGAAGACATGGAGAAGACAACATTCATTACACCTTGGGGCACGTTCTGTTACAAAGTGATGCCATTCGGACTGAAGAATGCTGGTGCCACATATCAACGGGCTATGGTGACATTATTCCACGACATGATTCATAAAGAAATAGAATGCTATGTGGATGATATGATTGCCAAGTCCCTCACTGAAGAAGACCATCTGGTAAATCTGCTCAAATTGTTCAAACGTCTGAGGAAGTACCAACTGAAGTTGAACCCCAACAAATGCACATTCGGGGTGAGATCTGGTAAGCTGCTGGGCTTTATTGTAAGCGAGAAAGGGATTGAAGTGGACCCTGATAAAGTCAAAGCTATCCAAGAGATGCCTGCACCTAAAACTGAAAAAGAAGTTCGAGGGTTCTTGGGTCGATTGAACTACATTTCAAGGTTCATATCTCACCTCACAGCAACCTGTGAACCCTTGTTCAAGCTGCTGAGAAAAGAACAAACGGTCAGGTGGAACGAAGATTGCCAGAAGGCTTTTGACAAGATCAAGGAGTATTTACAGGAACCTCCAATCCTCATGCCGCCAGTTGAAGGAAGACCTCTGATAATGTACTTGACAGTATTAGAAGAGTCAATGGGGTGTGTGCTGGGCCAGCATGACGAGTCTGGTCGAAAAGAGTATGCAATATACTACCTAAGCAAAAAGTTTACCGACTGTGAACAACGTTATTCACTGCTCGAGAAAACTTGCTGTGCTTTAGCGTGGGCTGCTCGCCGACTGAGGCAGTATATGTTGACCCACACTACTTTGTTGATATCAAAGATGGATCCAGTCAAGTACATTTTCGAGAAGCCAGCTCTTACCGGACGGGTTGCAAGATGGCAGATGATTCTCACAGAATATGACATCCAGTACACCTCTCAGAAAGCCATCAAGGGCAGTGTACTATCTGAATATCTTGCTGAGCAACCCATTGATGACTACCAGCCTATGAGATTTGACTTCCCTGATGAAGACATCATGTTCATCAAAGCGAAAGATCATGAAGAGCCTATTCACACTGAAGGGCCTGACCCGGGAGAAGAATGGACTATGATGTTTGATGGGGCTGTTAACATGAATGGTCGTGGCGTTGGTGCAGTACTCATTACACCTAAAGGGGTTCACATGCCTTTCTCGGCAAAACTCACTTTCAGCTGCACTAACAACGAAGCTGAATACGAAGCTTGCATAATGGGCCTTGAGGAAGCCATTGACCTCCGGATCAAGACATTGACCGTATTCGGAGATTCAGCTTTGGTAATCAATCAAACCAACGGGAAATGGTACACCCACCAGGATCATCTGATACCTTACAGGGATTATACAAGGAGGTTATTGACTATCTTCACAACAGTCAAGCTTGAGTATATCCCTCGGGACGAGAATCAGTTTGCAGATGCCTTGGCTACCATTTCGTCCATGATCAAGGTTCAAGCTGCTAACTTTGTACCTCAGATCTCGGTGTCCAGACTTGATAGACCAGCATATGTATTTGCAGCAGAAGTTGTCAAAGATGATAGGCCTTGGTTCCATGACATTAAGTGCTTTTTGGAGGATCAAACATACCCACCTGGGGCATCTTCCAATGATAAGAAGACTTTGAGAAGGCTTGCTGGTAGTTTCTTTCTGAACGCTGATGGATCTTTATACAAAAGGAACTTTGATATGGTACTCCTTAGATGTGTTGATAAGACAGAAGCAGATTTGTTGATGCATGAAGTGCACGAAGGCTCCTTTGGTACCCATGCTGGAGGACATGCAATGGCTAAAAAGTTACTAAGATCGGGCTATTACTGGATCACAATGGATACCGACTGTTGTGCTTACGCCAGAAAATGCCATAAATGCCAGATCTACGCAGATAAGGTGCATGTGCCTCCCAATCCTTTGAACATCATGTCTTCACCATGGCCCTTTGCTATGTGGGGCATCGACATGATTGGTAAGATTGAGCCGACTGCTTCGAATGGCCACAGATTCATCCTGGTCGCCATCGACTATTTCACCAAGTGGGTTGAAGCAGCCTCATATGCAAATGTTACAAGACAAGTGGTAGCCCGATTTCTGAAGAGAGATATCATCAGTCGATATGGAGTGCCCGAGCGAATCATTACTGATAATGGTTCCAATCTAAACAACAAGATGATGGCTGAGTTATGTCGGGACTTCAAGATCCAACACCACAATTCTTCTCCTTACAGGCCAAAGATGAATGGCGCTGTTGAGGCAGCTAACAAGAATATCAAGAAGATTGTGCAGAAGATGGTAGTCACCTACAAAGACTGGCATGAAATGCTGCCATTTGCCTTGCATGGGTACCGCACATCAATCAGAACATCCACTGGGGCAACACCGTATCAACTTGTGTATGGTATGGAAGCAGTCCTACCGGTTGAAGTTGAATTACCCTCTCTACGGGTGCTGATGGATGTTAAGCTGAACGAAGCAGAATGGGTTAAGTCCCGATACGAGCAACTGAGTCTGATTGAAGAGAAAAGATTGGCTGCAATCTGTCATGGGCAGCTATATCAGAAAAGGATGAAGAGAGCCTTCGATCAGAAAGTCAAGCATCGAGAGTACCAAGTAGGAGATCTTGTGCTGAAAAGAATCCTCCCTCCTCATACAGACCACAGGGGCAAGTGGACTCCAAATTATGAAGGACCATTCGTGGTAAAGAAAGTTTTCTCTGGTGGAGCACTGATGCTCAGCACCATGGATGGTGAAGATTTCCCGTCCCCTGTGAATTCAGATGCAGTTAAAAAATACTTCGCATAAAAATGACCCGCTGGACACAAAAACAGAATGTAAGTCCAGGCAAAAATAGGGCATCCCGGCGAGTCAAAAAACAGAATAAAAGACTCGGGCAAAAATAAGGGAAAATAAGTAATGAAAAATGTACACCCGCTGAGTTGAAAAGCCGCATTGGACAGCTCAGGCAAAAATGGGTATCCTGATGGATTGAAAACCCGAAAGGGCGATCCATGCAAAATAAGGGAATAAGCGAACAACTGCATTCTGAGTTCGTCTGTATCATCTACAACTTGGTAAGCTTCAACAGGATCAAGTTTCAATCAGAGTCAGCCTTCTTCAGAAAGCAAGGTGAGAAGAACGTCAATTGTCATACGAGTCATAGCAGAAGAGGAAGCTCCCTAAAGCGTCGTTAACACTGCCAGCATTTTGTTTCTCAATTTGTAGCAATCTCCTCATTTCAGGGGATATGTTCCTTTGACTGTATCTCGCCAATTCAGGGCATATGAATTAATAAAATCAGATTTTCAGTCATGTCTCGTTTTGTACATTTTATTTGCAAAAAATGTCTGATGTCTTAAAAGAAAAAAAAACTGATTGCATAAGTACAGATGTTCTTCTCTAAGAAAATAAAGAAACATGCTTGCAGGGAATATACTTACTCTCAGAAGTATCCTAACTCCTATGACGGAATCCAGTAAGGGATACCTCGGGATTACCTTGTGCGTTTTTCTATCTTTTTCAGGATTGCAGGTATCCGGAACGCAACTTGGGGCATGAAAGCTTCACCCTCAGCAAGCTGGCAGATCATTATCAACTCGGTCTATCTTCCATGTGGCGCTGGAAGGTGCCCATTTCCCCAGCGAAGTTGCCAAATCAACATACACTCAATCTCAGCATTTGAAATGCTCTATCCCCAGCTGAGTTGCCTCTCATTACTCTCCCCGGCTGAGTGGCCAACAACTCTCCCAGCCGTAGTACCAATCATTCCTCCTCAGCAGAATGCAAGAAATCAGGGAACCATATCCCCACAGAATCCTCAGCCTCTATTCAGAAGAGCAACGCACGAAAGAATCACAACAGAGTGAAGAAAGCTTCTACAACCCCCAGCTGGGTCCCTCATTACAAGGACGTGTCAATCAGTGACCTGTATCCCCAAGCAGATACATCTCTCCAGGTCTACCAATGATCTCATCCCCAGCTGGGATGTCCATTTCAAGCAGATCGTCCAGGGATCTTCGCAGCAACGGGATCCGAGTCCCGATTCGGTGTCTTGGCACAATCATAGCATTCGCATCATATTATCCCCTCAGAGCGTAGCATTCCGTCTAACACGGAGCATTACGGCAAAAATCAAACGCATAGCATAATCATAAGCCATGTTCTGAATTAACATTTGTGAATAATAACCGTTCATCATCATTGTACAGAAATCCCCACCAGGGTCCCCCGCAAAAGCAGTTGCCTCACAATTCACAAACACCAGTATATACTCCTTTTGGCACCCGTCCGTGCCATCTTTCCCCAGTAAAGTCGCCTGAACACTTTCCAAACAAAATCACCCGTATTACAGGTACTGCCTGACACCCGTCCGTGTCAAATTACCAGCAGAAAGCCAAAGACATCCCCTTTGCACTCGCATATACCTATATACACTTTCTTGACACCCGTCCGTGTCATATCCCCAGCGCGGTCGCCTACACTTTGTATATCAGATACTTGTTCATATCACACTCTTCTCCTTTTGACACTCGTCCATGTCACTCTCCCCAGCAGCTAAATACTCATCTATATATACTCACTACTCATGATACACTTACACAGATACTCGTCCGTATCTTGTATGCACCATCACTTCCCCCCACAGATTCAACAATAGTCCTTGTTCTTTGTTAACCAGTTGGTACTCGTCCGTACCATCATCTCAGAACAGTGCGTCTAATGTTTGTTTCTACATGATACTCGTCCGTATCATAGTCTTGAGGATGCTCGTCCGCATCTTTAATCCATACACTGCGTCAAACACTTATGTCTTCTTGAATATAGACACTCGTCCGTGTCTACTATTCCCCAGAAGAGTCTCTTCAGATGCAACACTCGTCCGTGTTCTTCGTTAACCAGATGGTACCCGTCCGTATCATCATCTCTGAACACATGTCAGTATTTGTTTCTACATGATACTCGTCCGTATCATAGTCTTAGGGATGCTCGTCCGCATCCTTGATCTATACACAACATCTAAACACTTATACTTTCCTTTCTTGGTTGTGAGCGCTCGTCCGTGTTCACTATGTCCCCAGTAGATCACCAACAAAGCATTTTTCTTTTATCTGACACTCGTCCTGTGTCATGATAACCTTGAGAGAAGCCGTACCCTGCTGAGTGGTCGTCCTCCACTTCTTGATGGTCGTCCTCCATCATGCTCATCTGATGGCCGTCCCCATCGTTGATCTTTTTAGCAGCCGTCCCCTGCTAGGTGGTCGTCTTCCACCTTTTGATGATCGTCCTTCATCACTTTATCCAATGGCCGTCCCCATTGTTGATTTTGGTTATCTGACACTCGTCCTGTGTTATGATAAACCTTGAGAGCAGCCGTCCCCTGCTGAGTGGTCGTCCTCCACTTCTTGATGGTCGTCCTCCATCATGCTCATCCGATGGCCGTCCCCATCGTTGATCTTTTATCCGGCATTCGTCCTATGTCGCGATATTTTCGGCAGCCGTACCCTGTCAGGTGGTCGTCCTCCACCTTTGATGGCCGTCCCCATCATATTTCTTTTATCCCCAACAGAGCAGCCGTCCCCTGCTAGGTGATCGTCCTTCACCTTTGGTGGTCGTACCCCATCATCTGTTTATTTCATTTATTCTTTAACCCGATGGCCGTCCCCGTCGTGGTCCCTTTTCTTTTTAGCCCGATGGTCGTCCCCATCGTTGGTTACTTTATGAACTTGATGGCCGTCCCCGTCATGTTTCATTAACTCCCAGAGAATTTTACTTTATCTTGATGGCCGTCCCCATCATAATTTTATTTTTCCCCAGCTAGTCGGCCATCCCCGTCTTAGCTTTACCTTTTTTCCCCAGCTAGTCGGCCGTCCCCGTCTTGGCTTTACTGTTATCCCCGGCATGTCGGCCGTCCCCGTCATTGTTTTATTTTCAGCACTTTCCCCAGCATGTCGGCCGTCCCCGTCATTGCTCTTTACCCAGCAGTCGTCCTCTGCTCGACGGTCGTCCTCCGTCGCCCACACTTTACAATATACTTTATTTTCCTTTACAATCTATATCCCTTTTCTTCTTCATTCTGTGAGTGCAAATTTTGGACTGTCTTTGGTATTCAACCACAAGTTATCTTGTTTGTCTGATAAGCCTTCGCTTACAACCTGCACAGCTAACTCATGTTTGAATAGGGGCAGCTGTAAACACCCCAAATTTGCCCTCACCCATTCACCATGGCTTGTGATCATTTCATATGCATAGACACAATCATATCATCTCATATCACATTTTTGATCCACTGCATAGTTTCTAAGTCATCTGCATCTAGGGTTTGTGATCTGAGCAATCTCAAGGCATCTTGAGCCACTCCAAAGGCCATCAATCAATTAAAAGGGTTCTACATGTGTTCAAGTATCATATTACATCCTCACAAAGTCAAAAATGCAAAGGAATCACAAGAACTAGGGTTTGAGTGGATGCAGAGCCAGGCTAGACTGCACAGTTGACCTAAAATTAGGGTTTTGGTTTCAGAGGCCATAACCCCAAATTTTTTGGTCATTCTTGTTTCCATTGATCTCTATATGGTATAGGGAGTATGCATATCAATTTTCATGAAGAAATTCCATGGGGAAGTCATCTGATCAAGGGTTGACTTTTCAGACAAGTCAGTATAAAATCAGGGCATCTGAGGCCCCCAATGACCCAACCAATGGGTGATCTTCATCATTTTGAGTGTATATGATCTTTATTTGATCATGGAAGAAGGTTGAAGTTCATAGAAATCAAGAATTTGGAGTTTTTGCAAATGTTGACTTTTTGGGCATAGTTGACTTTTCAAGAATGCCTCATTTTAGGTCATTTTTCAAGCCTTGTTTCTTGATCCAAAAATGCTTCAAATGGAAAAACTTTGGTCATGAAAGTTGTAGATCTCATCTTTCCCTTTTCAAAAAGTACAAGAACATGATCAAATTCTTCTTGGATCAAAAGTTATGGTGTGACAAAGCTAGCAAAAATCACTTATTTTCAAGATATGCACCAAGTGTGAAAATTGCAAAATCATGTACCAAGGCAAATTGCAACTTCTAATTGGCATCAAACCATCACATAAACATCATGTAAGTCCTAAAGTTCAGAATGGATTAGGCATTGCTCATGTTTCATGGCTTATGTAACAAGATTTTTCCATGTGAACCAAAGTATGCCAACTTGCAAAATCATCATGATCACTCCACCCACTTGATGCATTGGATGCTGCACTTTGGCTAGCCTCTCACCTCATCTTGCTGCACCAGAACCAGCCCTTATACTAGCCTAGAAGCTGCCCATACTTTCTCTTACACAAGAGTTGACAAATTGCAAAAGTGGCCTTACCAATCAAAAAAGCACATGTCTTGTCATCTGACCAATGAGAGAGGTTTATGTGGACAAAGAGCAAGCCATTTCATACACCTAGAAGGCTGAAACTCTCTCATAGACAACATACACAAAAACACACCCCAACTGCATTTTGTTTCGAATCCCTCTGCCCAGCCACAAAACATCAAAACCATCTTCACCAATCATCTGACCATGCTTCATTGAGTAGAAACCACCAAAGTTCAAGCCTGAAACCAGCCTGACCTGAGCTTCACCATTCCTCCCCTTCAAAACCAGAACTCTTCGAATCTCACTATCCAGTCAACAAACACATCATTTCTCTTCACCAACAAATCAGAAACATTCAAAGGAGTCAAAACCACCCTTTACTTTGAGCTGAAGCAGCCTGTACACAAAGCTCATTTCCTGCTACACCAGAACTGGTTCTCACAAATCAGCCATCCACAAGAGCTTTGAAGCCTTCCATTAGCATCAGGGGATACAAGGGAGTCCATTTGCACGCAAGGAAAGCTCTGGAAGCTCAGTTTTGAAGCTTTCCAGCTCAGGTATGATCATGGAAACTTTTCTCTCAAAGCTTGATTTTTGAGTTACAAATTGATTATTCATGTCTTGCTGGTCATGGGGTTGGTTTCAGAATCAAAAATGAGTGAATATTGAGCTTGTATGGTCCCTCTGAAATTTTGCCTGTGAATTTCATTTCCTTCGATTTGCATGATTCTTGGGGTTTAAATGTTGTTTGAAGGTGGATTCATGACCTAGGTAGTTAGAGGATCATTTAGGTGTGCTTAATTTGTAGAATAGGTGCCTGAATCGTGTTCTAGGGTTTTTGTGCAGCCGGAGAAGATGACCGGAGCTTCTCTCCGGTCACCTGATTATGTTTAGCCCTAAACTCAGGTCATTATGGCCATTTGAATGTGGAGCGTAGATCCCCTTTGACTTGATGACTTCCCGCTAGTTTGGATGGCCCAGATCTCTTCGTTTGCCCTAATCCTCATACTTAACTTAATTAATCATTAATTAAATTAATTTGATCTGAATCAATCGCAGCCACTGGATCTGGCGCCAGTCAACCATTTCAAACTCAGAGCTCATCCTGGCCCTTCCTTCTGTTGACTTTCATTTTATTTGGTTTTAATTTCATTTTATTTCATTTAACTTGCATAATTAATTTAAAATAGCAAAAATATCTTAAAAATTATGAAACTTTTTTCTTAAAAGTTTTATTAATTTTTAAGACCCAAAAATATTTTTATTTTATTTTTTATCATTAAAAAAGTATTTTTAAATATTTAAAAGATTATTTTTAATTGATTAATGGAAATTAATTAATTAAAAATACTTTTAGGTATTTAAAAATCACCAAAAAATTCATGAAATGTTCTAAGACATTTAGAAACATTGTCCAACCTTCAAACCAAATTTCTTTTTTGATCTTGATGCATTTTGAGAATTTTCCATTGAATTAAATCATTTTTGGTGCATTATTTTGATCATAAGTTCAAAAATTCATTTCTGCCTATCTAAGAGGAGTTGGATATTGGTTCTTCTTGCATTGTTTTGTGTTTAGCATGTAGTTTCTAGGATAAAATGGTCATGATTTGATCTTGCATTTTCAATTTGTTTGTCATTTTTCTTGTTTGGAAACCCTAAAAACCCTAATAACTTAGAAAAGTCATAACTTGAGACTGGTTAGGAGTTGAGAGCCCCCCTTTGGACATTGGTTTAGTATAGGGTTAGGGTTTCTTTGGGTGGCATTTTCCATTTTTTATCTTAGGGTTTGCTTCTGTTTTTGGTTTTTGTTTGGTGTATGATCCATTAACCCTAATTTGGGCTTCCATTTGCATCCATCTTGCATTCTCTTGCATAACATGACTTGCCATGACATTTCAAGCATCCATTTGATTCATTTGACATCTTAAGACATATAGAAAGCATGTTTGATCATTGCATCTTGCATTTGCCATGTTGTTTGCCATGTATGTTTCATAACTTTTCATGTAAGTTCATGCCCCTTAACTTGCATCACTTGCATCCATGATCTTGTATGAACATCTCCATGCCTTGTTTCATGTTTGTAGCACTTCATAGCATCATTATCATCATGCATATGCTTCTGGTTTGGTATTGCATCATACCATTTCATCTCATTTTGCATTGCATTGCATTGCCTTTTCTAACCTTTCAGGTGGTAAGTGATTCTGAGAAGTGAATTTGCCTTCACTTCTCATAACTTTTCTTTTCATCTCCCTTGCATCCATTGCTGCATTTATATATGTGTTTGAGATTGAGCTTGCTCATTCTTGTTTCTCCCACTTTCTTTCTTCAAGTGACTTGACTTCTTGAATGAAGCAAGTCACTTTGCTTCTCTTGATCCTTTCATTTGCTTCCTGGTGGCTCCTTTGAAGATTGTTCTTGAAAACCTCACAAACCTTAGGAACAACCAAGCATGACAATGAATTAGGGTTTTGATTAGTCTCCCCTCATAGTTTTACCTTTGTGTCTCTTTTGAGTCTCCTCTTCTCATCTCATAATCAGGGACTAAACCCTAAAGGCTTTAAGGCTTTGTGATTAAGTTTATGCCTGCATCCTTCTCTTAGGATGGAGTGTATAACTTTAATCCTAAGTGTTAAACCCTTAATGTGTTTAACTCCTTTAATCAATTCACTTAATAATCATCAGGACATCACACTTGTAACTTGGGCCTTGCATTAGGGTTCTAATTCTTCCTTAATTGGTTAAGAAGGACTAACCCTAGTGTTAATGGACAAGTCCCCCTCAAGTTGTCTTACAAATCATAAAATCCACTTCTTCATCTCACTATTAAATAAAATCCACTTAATCAAAGGCTTGTTTTGTCATGAGTTTAATCCCTAATCATGGATTAAGTTGAGGAGCCTTCCTCAGCTTAAACATTCTCATCTATTATCCTTCTATTAGGATGGTGTAATGAGTCTGTTTAATCCTTGATTATGGCTTAATCTCATTACTCAACACTAAATAAAATCACAAAAACATCTAATTAATCACAAGTAGGTTAATGATCTTAACCCTACATCAAAGGTGTTTAAGTGTGAGAATCTGACTTCACACTTAAGGTACTCTCATTACCCCTAATCAGAGGGAAGATGTGATGAGTTTACTAACCCATTGGTTTAGGCTTAAACTCATTAACTTATGACAAACTCTCAAAAGCAATAAAAGATTGAAAACTCAAAAACAAACAATAATCGTCTCCTCCGGGATTCTTTTCTCATCTCATTCACTCACAAACGAGAGCTTGCTTCTTCCGTCTAATGCAAGACAGTTAGCATCTGTGCCAGACAGATCATACACTTGAGCATAGGCTAGTAAGCAGTTCACAAGTCAATTCATCTTTCAGTCTCTTCGGGTCGAACTACGGTGTTCTGACTTCCTCATTGCACGAGAGGATACGTAGGCATGACTTAACAGTTATCGAACAAAAGTCTCTGTATATTCCCCCTCTTTCTAGCCTCATTCTTTAAGCCTCATTATCATGAGCATTTCACTCTTACACTGACACATCATTTATACACTTCACTCCTTTTACACTGGCACCTGCACATTCTTTCCAGCTCTTTTACACACAAATTGCACTGACACTACCCCTTTTAAAACACAAATCTTTTAAGCGTGGATCCCGTCGAGTACGACGAACAATCTGGGTGCTAATACCTTCCCAGGTTGTAACCAACCCCCTTTCTCAGTCTCTCTGGTTCGCATACCGTCTTATCCTTCTTTTTCTAGGTTTATGCAGCATTACCTTTCCTCTGGGATAAAAATGCCTAGCTGGCGACTCTATTCATCCTCCAGTGAGTTCACGGCTGTGTGTTCTCATTGTCCCTCTCGCCGACCGTTCGCGTCTGTACCTTCATCTGATCGATTTTCATTTGTCGGGAGCGACAATTACCTACAACCCTTCCTTAGCTTTACGACAGTTTGGTTACGCTCGGAGTGATGGTCCTCATGACATGTTGATTCAAGGTATTGTGTTTGACTATGACAATGATCTTCAAGGGTACCGTCAGAGGTTCATACGAGCATGGGGAAAAGTGAACAAGGTTGACAGCAAGACTCTGGAGCCTAAGTACACTATTCCTATGGAGGCTTATCTCAGATGGGTGTGATCTCGTGCTCAGACTCTCATGATGCCATATCCTGCTATCCTGCCAGTTACCATGGAACCTGTTGCTGAAGGAGATACTTCTTATACCATCCTTCACCCAGACATGCCCACTGACATGGAAGACTTACAGAGATCCTGGATCCAGTTGAAGGAGCAAAGGGATACTTTCGAGGCTCATTACAAAGCAAGCCAAGAAAGAATCCTGGAACTAACAAAGCAACTTCACGAGGAACGGAATCTCAACTCATACCTTAACACAAAGAGGAAACTTCCATGGGAGACTTAAAACCCCATCTCTTGTATTTATTTCATTTCATTCTTTGTAAGCCCAAGAGGCAAAACAAATTTATTACTAATAAAAGTTTACCTTCTTGTTTGTTTAAGCAAATTTAAATCCTGCGGTCCTTGAAAACATTGCATATACATTCACATATCACATCACTGCATCACAGGTTTATTGTGCACAGGTTTCTTATCTTCTCGCTGTTTATTTCAGCAATGGCTCTTGAACAAACAGTTAAGGATCTCCAGGCACAAAATGCACAGTTCCAAGAGCTAATCCTGAACTTGTCCAAGGGGCAGGATGAATTGAAGACACTGCTGACCAAGAAGACTAAGAAGACTAGAAGGTCAAGAGGCCTGATCAACATGGGAAGAAGGTTCAGAGGTCCTATCAAGACCAAAGAACCAGTTGAAGATTATGAGTCTGAAGAGTCTGAGAAGGAGGGAGGCAGTCTCCACAATACAATAGGGGGATCTGATTCTGAAGCTAACTACTATCATGAGCCTAATGAGGACAAGTTCAAGATGCTGGTGGATAGAATGGATGCTATGGAATTACAAAAGTCTTCTGGGCTGGATTTTGAAGACTTGAGTTTGATATCTGGGGTAGTCATACCCATTGGTTTCAAGGTTCCTACTTTTGTTGTTTATGATGGTGTCTCTTGTCCCAAGCTGCATTTGAGGTCTTATGTCCGGAGAATCCAACCCCATACTGCTGATAAAAAGTTGTGGATCCATTTCTTCCAAGAGAGCTTATCTGGAGCTCAATTGGAATGGTACTATCAGTTGGAGAGTGTCAACATCCGTGATTGGAATGATCTTGCTGAAGCCTTCTATAAGCAATATCAATACAATGCTGATTTAGCCCCCACTCGCATGCAGCTACAAAGTATGTCTATGGGTGCTAAAGAAAGCTTCAAGGAATATGCTCAGAAGTGGAGAGACTTGGCTGGAAGAGTACAACCCCCTCTAACTGACAGGGAGTTAGTTGATATGTTCATGTGTACGTTGAATGGTCCTTTTTACAGTCATCTCATTGGAAGCTCATCATCTGGCTTCACTGAGTTGATAATGACAGGAGAGCACGTAGAAAGTTGTATAAGGAGTGGCAAGATTCAAGTGGGTACTTCTTCATCAGGTGCTGCAAAGAAGCCTCCCAGTGGGAAGAAAGAGTCAAATGATGTTTATGGTCAACCTGATCGTAATAGAAGGCATCAGTCTGTGAGTGCAGTCCATATCTCTAATCCAACTACTGCAGCAACAGAGCAGCCACAGGGAAATCAACAGAGGGCTAGAAGGCAGTTCACCAAGATCAACATGTCAATGGCCCAAGCTTTGCAACACTTGTTGAAGGCTGAACTTATCACTCTGAAAGATGCTCCTCGGAATCCTAATGTTACCTCTCCCAGGTACAATCCTAATGCACGATGTGCATATCATTCGAATTGTCAGGGACATGATACCATTAGTTGCTGGGTATTGAAGAACAAAATTCAAGATATGATTGAGGCTGAAGAAATTGAGTTTGACCCTCCGGGTACTCCAAACGTGATTACTGCTCCCATGCCAAATCATGAGAAGACTGTCAATGCCATTGATGAAGATTCACATATTTCTTCAGTTGCAGAGTTGACTACACCATTGTCTGTTATTAAGAAGAAGTTAGTACAATCTGGGTTCTTTCCAGGTTGTCGTGAAGATTGTGTATATTGTGCCTATAAGCCGGATAGTTGCTGGAGGTTGAAGGACGGAATTCAACGCCTCATGAATAATTACACCATAGTGTTTGAGAGGACACCACCTTCTGTGGAGAGTATGGTGGATCATATAACTAAAAGTGCAAAGGTTGAAGAGGTGGATATGGTTGATTAAATACCGGTAAGGATTACTTCCAAGGGACCTGTCAAAATCACTCATAAGGGTCCAATTAAGATTACTGCTGAAGGCCCTGTGAAGATTGTTGCTGAAGCTAGAGTGGCTCCTATGGTCATTACCACTCCTGGACCTATTCCGTATACTTCTGATAAAGCTGTGCCTTGGCATTATGGGTCTGATATTTATATCCATGGTGTTAAGCAGGAACCCTTAGCTGATATGCCTGTTGATGTTGATAATATTGCGGGATCCAGTAAGATCATGCGAAGCGGAAGAGTTTTC
Source organism: Lathyrus aphaca (assembly GCA_963966055.1). Classification (NCBI taxonomy): domain Eukaryota; kingdom Viridiplantae; phylum Streptophyta; class Magnoliopsida; order Fabales; family Fabaceae; genus Lathyrus; species Lathyrus aphaca. The sequence continues at coordinate 516,106,315 of OZ014520.1, forward strand.
TCTCCTCCAATTACCTCCAAGAATGCAGTTACTCCAGCTGCTACCTCCACCACTGATGCTCGGGGCAAAGGTCCTATTATTGAACCTATGCCAACTGATGTGCCAGCTACTGATGATCTCTCTAAGCAGATGGAAGAAGTATTGAAAATCATTCGCAAGAGTGATTATGACATTGTTGATTAATTCGGGCATACTCCCTCCAAAATTTCTATGTTGTCATTATTGTTGTGCTCTGAGGCTCATGCCAAGGCCTTGATTAAGTTTCTGAAGACTGCTCATGTACCAAATGAAATTTCGGTTGACCAGTTTGAAAATTGTGTTGCACACTTGACCTATAATAAGGGGTTAGGTTTCTCCGATGTTGATTTGACTCCTGCCAAGAGGGATCATAACAGGGCTCTACATATCTCCATTGAATGCAGGGGCACTACCCTGTCACATGTATTAATAGACAATGGTTCCTCTCTGAATGTGTTGCCCAAAGAAGTCCTGAATAAGCTTAGTCCGGAAGATGCTGTGTTGAAGCCCAGTAATATAGTGGTAAAGGCTTTTGATGGCTCGAGAAGAGTGGTGCATGGAGAAATTGATCTCCCAATCAAAGTTGGTTCTCAGGTTTTCAATGCTACCTTTTATGTAATGGATATTCGTCCGTCATATTCTTGTTTGCTTGGGCGTCCCTGGATCCATGGGGCAGGTGCTGTAACCTCCACTTTACATCAGAAGCTGAGATATCCAGTAGAAGGGAAGGTTGTTACTGTCTACGGAGAGGAAGGGCATATGATTAGCCATGTGAACACCTTTAAGTATCTTGAAGTGGAAGGTGAATACGTTGAAACTCCGTGTCAGACATTTGAAGTGGTTCCTTGGATCGTTAATGATTATGAAGCTCCTCTTATTGTCAAGAAAGTTCCTGTGGTCACCAGAGTACCTCCTACAATGGCCTCCCTTAAAGATGCTAGAGCTGTGGTGGATGAAGGTGGTTGTACTATTTGGGGTCAGCTTCCTGATATCCCATACAAGTCTGATAAATTTGGTTTGGGTTTCACTGCAGAGTCCCAGAAGGCTGTTCGTCGTGCTCGTGCTGTTCGTATCACCAATCAGGGGATTATGAAAGACCAGATCAATGTTGTGGGTGACTATGATGAAGACTACAACTTGGATGCTTGGATTTTTCCTACTGTGGGTGCTGGGCAAAATAATTGGAAAGCTGAAGATGTTATTCCTATCTCCTTTAGTCAGGAGTAAATACTATTACTGTGTTGTTGCTTTTTAAGTTTGTAATTTCTTGAACAATTGAACTTTTAAGCCTTGTGCCTTACCCGGGGCACAATGGTGTGCTTGTTACGGGATGTCATTTCATTTGCATACTTCATTCAATAAAAATCAGTGGACGTTTCGTTTTCGTAAATATTGTGTTCCTTGTCTTTCTTTTCTTTTATTTTTGTTTTATTAGCTATGTGTTCTTACACACACCCACATCACTAAAATGCAGATCCTCATCCACTCTGGATCCTGTTGATAACAGTTCTACTATTGCCAATTATAATTTCGAGAATCCGATCTATCAAGCTGAAGATGGAAATGAGGACGATTGTGAAGTACCTGTAGAGCTTGCTAGGTTATTACAACAAGAAGAGACAGCTATACAGCCACATGAAGAGCCAGTCGAAGTTGTAAATTTGGGAACTGAAGATAACAGGAAAGAGGTCAAGATAGGGGCTGAATTAGAGGATAGTGTCAAGAGCAGATTGATTCAGATGCTACGTGACTATGTGGAGATCTTTGCTTGGTCCTACGAAGATATGCCAGGGTTAGATACAGACATTGTGGTTCACCGTTTACCAGTAAAAGAAGATTGTCGTCCAAAGAAGCAGAAGGTTCGTCGTATGCGTCCTGAAATGTCAGAGAAGATTAAGGCAGAGGTAATGAAACAGTTTGATGCAGGGTTCTTAGCTGTGACTTATTATCCTCAGTGGGTTGCAAATGTGGTACTGGTACCTAAGAAAGATGGTAAGGTACGTATGTGTGTAGACTACAGGGATTTGAACAAGGCCAGCCCCAAAGATGACTTTCCACTCCCTCATATTGATGTTCTGGTAGACAACACTGCTCAGCATAAGGTATTCTCTTTTATGGATGGTTTTTCTGGTTACAATCAAATCAAGATGGCACCTGAAGATATGGAGAAGACAACATTTGTTATACAGTGGGGCACCTTTTGCTATAAGGTGATGCCATTTGGTTTGAAGAATGCAGGGGCAACATATCAGCGTGCTATGGTGGCTTTGTTTCATGATATGATTCATCATGAGATAGAGGTATATGTGGATGATATGATAGCCAGGTCCCAGAATGAAGAGCAACATCTTGATCATCTACATAAGTTGTTTGAAAGGTTGAAGAAATACAAGTTGAGATTGAACCCAAACAAGTGTACTTTTGGAGTTAGATCTGGTAAGCTCTTGGGTTTCATTGTCAGTGGAAAAGGAATTGAAGTGGATCCTGCAAAAGTAAAAGCTATACGAGAGATGTCAGCTCCCCGTGCTGAGAAGGAAGTTAGAGGTTTCTTGGGACGATTGAATTACAATGCAAGATTTATTTCCCAATTGACTGCTACTTGTGAGCCAATCTTCAAGTTGTTAAAGAAAGATCAGGTGATGGAATGGAATGATGAGTGCCAGACAGCATTTGATGAAATCAAGAAATATCTGCTAGAACCTCCAATTTTGATGCCACCAGTTAATGGAAGACCCTTGATTATGTACTTGACAGTGTTAGACAACTCAATGGGGTGTGTATTGGGGCAACATGACGAGTCTGGTCGAAAAGAACAGGCAATATACTACCTTAGCAAAACGTTTACCTACTGTGAAACAAGATACTCACTGCTCGAGAAAACTTGCTGCGCTTTGGCATGGGCTGCTCGCCGACTAAGACATTATATGTTGACTCATACTACCTTGTTGATTTCAAAGATGGATCCAATCAAGTATATATTCGAGAAACCTGCTCTCTCCGGAAGAATTGCAAGATGGCAAATGATCTTAACAGAATATGACATACAATATACTACTCAGAAGGCCATTAAAGGAAGTGTTATAGTTGATCATTTGGCTCATCAAGCAGTGGATGATTATCAGTCAATGAGTTTTGAGTTCCCTGACGAAGACATTATGATTATTACCAAAGAACCTGGACAATATGACGGACCTGAACAAGGATCCCGATGGACCATGGTTTTTGATGGAGCTTCTAATGCACTTGGTAATGGTGTTGGTGTTGTGATTAGTTCCCCTGAAGGTTGTCATACCCCGATCACTGCCAGACTTTGTTTCTATTGCACTAATAATATGGCTGAGTATGAGGCATGTATCCTGGGTATTAAAGCTACAATTGATATGAAGATTCAGTTCCTTGATGTGTACGGAGATTCAGTCCTGGTAGTAAGTCAGATCAAAGGAGATTGGGATACCAAGCATGAAAATCTCATTCCTTACAGAGAGTATGTGTTGTCTTTGATCCCACATTTTAAAGAGATTACCTTTGGACATATTCCACGAAGAGAGAATCAGTTGGCAGATGCATTAGCTACCATGGCATCCATGTTTGAGATCAGCTGGGATGATGAAGCTCCCAAGATTACTATTGAAAGATTTTAGAAACCTGCATACTGCAATGAGATTGGCACTGAAGAAGCAGAAGAAAAGCCTTGGTTTTATGAAGTGAAAAGATATCTTGAAGCTCAGGAGTTCCCTGAAGGGGCATCTGTCAAAGATAGGAAGTTTCTGAGAAGGTTTTCTGCTAAGTTCTTTTTGAGTAATGGGATTCTGTATAAGCGCAATCATGATTCAACTTTGCTTCGTTGTGTGGATAAGAAGGAAGCAACTAAAATTATGGAAGATATGCATGATGGAATTTTTGGCACTCATTCTAGTGGTCATACTATGGCAAAGAAGATATTGAGAGCAGGTTACTATTGGTCTACCATGGAAGCTGATTGCTATCAACACTCCAGAACATGTCACAAGTGTCAAATCTATGCTGATAAAGTCCATATACCTCCATCACCATTGAATGTGTTGACTGCTCCTTGGCCCTTTGCCATGTGGGGCATTGATATGATTGGTGAGATCAAACCTACTGCTTCTAATGGGCATCGTTTCATCCTGGTTGCTATTGATTACTTTACAAAGTGGGTAGAGGCAGCCTCATTTGCATCTGTTACTAAGAATGTGGTGGCTCGATTCATTAAGAATAATCTCATATGTAGGTATGGCATCCCTGAAAGGATTATTACTGACAATGGCTCTAATCTGAACAACACTATGATTACTGATCTCTGCACGCAGTTCAAGATTAAGCATCACAACTCTTCTCCGTATCGTCCAAAAATGAATGGGGCAGTTGAAGCTGCTAATAAGAATATTAAGAAGATTGTACAGAAGATGACTATTACTTACAAGGATTGGCATGAGATGTTACCATTTGCTCTTCATGGTTATCGTACTACAATACGCACTTCAACAGGGGCAACCCCATTCTCCTTAGTATATGGTATGGAAGCAGTTCTGCCCATTGAAGTTCAGATTCCCTCCTTAAGAATTATGAAGGATGCAGGTTTGGATGAAGATGAATGGATTCAGACTCGACTTGACCAGATAAATTTGATTGATGAGAAGAGGTTAGCAGCAGTTTGTCATGGCCAGATAATCAGAAACGAATGATCAAAGCTTTCAACAAGAAGGTTAAGCCAAAGGTATATCAGGCTGGTGACTTGGTAATCAAGCGTATCATATTACCATAGGGTGATCCTAGGGGCAAGTGGACTCCTACATATGAAGGACCATTTGTGGTCAAAACGGTATTTTCAGGAGGTGCCATGATACTGGCTACTATGGATGGTGAAGACTTCCCGCAGCCTATAAACGCAGACATAGTTAAAAAATACTACGCATAAAAAAGAGACCCGCTAGGTTGACTGGCCTAGGCAAAAATAAGGGCATCCCGGCGAACCAAAAGGGTTCGGGAAAAAATTAGGGACATATATAAAAATGTACACCCGGCAAGTCGAAAACCTGAAAAGGCGGCTTGGGCAAAAAAGGGTATCCCGATGGATTGAAAACCTGAAAAGGCAATCCAGGAAAAAGTTAGGGATTAAAGCGTATGACTATGTCTCGTTTGGATCACCCATGTAACTACAACCAGTTGTGCTACTTACTCAAGTTCGAACAGATAAAGCTCAATCCAATTATTTCTGTCTCAACAGCAGAAGATGAGATACTTGAAGATAATGGCAATAGTAGAATTGAAACTCAATAGGATTATTTCCCACATAGCTGATTTTCCTTGTTTGGTAAGAAAAATTGTTATGACAAATTCCTCTTACTAGGATTTATGTCTCCTTGTACAAACTTGCCTATGTATGGGTCACTCTTTGATATAAATAAAATTCCATCTTTGAATCCAGATTTACTTTTACCCTATTTACATAAGCGAAACGTCCATTGGTTGTGTTTGAATGTATGTATGCTTTTGAATATGATTGATGTTTACCAGAAATGCATAGATGCTTAATATGATTGATGTTTACCAGAAATGCATGAAAATGCAGTAATAGTATTTACTAAGGACGAACGAGGGAAGGATTTCAACGAAGCTTCACCGGTTCATCCCTACAAGACAGCTACAACTCCCCCAGTAGGGCAAATTCATCCCCCCTGGAATTTATATCCATCTCTTTTATCCTCATACGGATAGTCGGGAATTTATTTTTCCAATAGGAGTACGACGAACGAAGACGGGAGGTTATGTATACCTTACTATCGGACGAAGACGGAAGGTTATGGATACCCTTACTATCAAACGAAGACGGGAGGTTATGTATACTATATTATCAAACAAGACGGGAACAAGTTCCTCATATTCTTCACAAATCGGGATTTATTTTCCCCGGCCAGCAGTTGTTATATGAAGACATCAGGCTGCATGATGCATACATACATCATTTACATCATATCATACATATACATAAATACATAATACATTATTTAAGTGCATCATATTATACATACATACATAATACATAAGCTAATATTATCATACAGAATGTTATAATCTTGTTTTTCAGATTAATTCTCCAGCAGACAAACTTCATCAACAACTTGTGACCTTGGGCCGTTGTTTATCTTCCCAAAGGTTACTCCGTTTCCTCAGGACGTTGTTTATCCTCCTGAAAGCTACCATTTCCTCAGGATGTTGTTTATCCTCCTGAAAGCATATCATGACCTTGGGCCGTTGTTTATCTTCCCAAAGGTTACATCATTACCTCAGGACGTTGTTTATCCTCCTGAAAGCATACCATTTCCTCAGGACGTTGTTTATCCTCCTGAAAGCATATCATGACCTTGGGCCGTTGTTTATCTTCCCAAAGGTTACATCATTACCTCAGGACGTTGTTTATCCTCCTGAAAGCATACCATTTCCTCAGGACGTTGTTTATCCTCCTGAAAGCATATCATGACCTTGGGCCGTTGTTTATCTTCCCAAAGGTTACATCATTACCTCAGGACGTTGTTTATCCTCCTGAAAGCATATTATTTCCTCAGGACGTTGTTTATCCTCCTGAAAGCATATCATGACCTTGGGCCGTTGTTTATCTTCCCAAAAGTTATACTCATTACCTCAGGACGTTGTTTATCCTCCTGAAAGCTATCATTATATCTTCATATTTTGGACTGATTTATCCTCCAAGAAATGTATCTGAAGAACTTTTCTCCAAGTGGCATCTTTAAGCCCACTCAAGCATATACAACTAGTCATCAGTACCACTCTACGCACCGGCGAGTGCAAATTTTTGGGCTTTTGTGTTCAATCCCCTTCAACCTTCCAGGTCACGACTGGCAAATATACCAATCTAACCCCTTAGGTTTCAGAAAATTGAACAGGGGCAGCTGTTGCACCCCAAAATTTGCCCTCACAATACAAGAATTTGTGTGCTAAGAGGTTCACAAGGTTCACAAAGTTCACAATTGGTCAGAAGATTTGACAAATCCCTCAGGCAAGGTATTCTCCTAGGCAGTGCATCCAAAACTAGGGTTTTGACTTTAATCAGGCTAAATGGACTTCCAAGACTTCAAGTAAGCTTCATAACATCTTATATGTATTTAAGAATCCCCATGACAAATTTCAGAACTTTTCTCAAAGGTTTGCTCAGTCAAATGATCAGATAAGTCAAAGTCAGTCAAAGTAGTTAAAAAGTCAAACTGAGGTCAACTGTGGTCAAACCAAAGTCAAACTTCATGATTTTTTGATAACATCAATTATATGAAGTAAAATTCATCATTTGATCAAGGGTTGATCATGATTCATCAAGGAGATTTCAGATCATCAAGAATCAGGGGTTTCTAAATTAGGGTTTCCTCAGGAAAAGTCAACTGAACTTTGATCAGCCATAACTTTCACATGCTTCATCACATTTTTCCCATCCAAACCTCATTTTGAAGGAAATTAAATTCTCTACAACTTTATGTCAAGCCAAGCCCAAAAATGCTTCATTTGGAAGGTATGAGCTAAGACATTATAGGTCCTTTTGAAAGTCAACAAAAAGTCAACAACTTCAAAAGGGCATAACTTGAGAATGGTAAATGATATGGACATGAAACCAATGGGGTTGGTTAGAGGACTCTTCAAGCTTTCCAAAATGTCAAAGAACACCCTCATAGCATTAAAATTGAAGGATGTGTGCCCTTGCAAAGTTGGGAAATTTTTGGGTGGTTTATGAAGAAAATAGGGTCTTAAAACCAAATTTTTCTAAATGGGCTGAACTTTTTATGACCCAAAGTGTTCCATGACATCATGCAAGAAATTTATTTGATATTTTCATAATTTTATTTTATTTAATTTATTTATTATGATTTTTATATTAAAAAATCATTTTAAATATAAATAAAATATCAAATGTGAAAATTTAAAATATATTTTTGTTCTAGAAGGTCATAAATATAATTTGGATTGAATTGATACAACATTGATGAAGATTGGCTTGAAATAGAAAGGTCTTATTCAAGAATATTTGAAATTTAAGCTCTAATCTTTTTCAATCTTAAAAAATCAAAAAGTCCATACAACAATCAAATCTTTTGACCTAATTTCATTGTACTATAAGTATACAAGTTATCCCAATGCAAAGGACACGAATTTTCTGCCTCAAAGAGTAAGTTTGCATATTCAAAAAAGTCACCAAAATTCAAAATTCGGATTCCATCATCCAAGCCCTTTCAAGACAATTTGAAGGTTGCAACTTGTTCCTGGATGTTCATAGAGTGATTTTGGATCATAACATTGCATCTTCGTGACCTAAATTGCATAAACCGAATCATGGCTTCAAGCTTATTGTTCAAATTTCGATTTCATTGATTGGCAGGATTTAAATTGTTTTTGATTGCTTGATGATGTTTGTGATGACCCATAGATTGATTCTGGGTAGTTTAATTGAGTTTTTCGTGCAGGTATCATGATTCACCATGGCTAGGGTTTCGGCCAAGCAATTAGGGTTTTACTTTAAACCTAATATAAATGAATTCTAAGAACACAGAACGATCATGCGAACTCTGGGGATCATAATGCACCAATTAATTTTGAGAAATTTCACTGTTTTGATGGTATTCCAATTTCGTAGGTTTCTGTTTTGAAAAATTCGCAGGAAACTTCGTAAGAGATTTTGCAGGTGTTTTCGCAGGAAAAAGGTTGAAGACGAAGGCCTTTGGCGCCAAGTGCTTCATTCAAATACTGGGCATAATATTTTTTGTTTTATTACTGATGTTATTTCACAAACGGCTGCCTAGCCCAGTGGTGAGAGACGCACGCGCATGACCTTAGAGCCTTGGTTCGAATCCTGGGCTCAGCAACTTTTTCTTATTTTTCCATTTAATTATCAAACTTAATATATTATGCAATGTTGTGAATTGTACATCAGTTGCGCCCTCCCGGCTGGATGGTAAGTGTGCTTGTGTATTGCGTGAAGGTCCTGGGTTCGAATCCCCCCCAGGCCTTTTGTGTTATTTGTTTTGCTTTTTTCATGATTTTTCCAGGATAAACAACAAAACCTGATGGTGCCTATTCTCTATCACATGCGCGCGCATGGCCCAGTGGTTGGAGTGCTGGTCCTGAAGGTTGAAAGCTTAGGGACTGGGTTCAAATCCCAGCCCAGACAGGTTTTGTTTTTTTTCCATTCTTTTCTTTGATTTTTGTTATTTAATTAATTTCTATTTAAACAAATTCAAATAATAAAATAAATAGAATGCTTATATTATTTTAGAACTCATCCTTTTTTTAATTTAATTTAAATCTCATAAGACAAATTATTTATGTTTTTTAAATTATTAATATTATAAAAGTTTATGTAGTTATTAATTAATCTTAATTTATTTTAAAAAAAGCATATAAACCCTAATTTTCTAAAAAACCTAAAATATTTTGTAGAAACCTAATTAATTTTTTATAAACCCTAATAATATTCTTAAACCCTAATTATTTCATGTGAATATTAATTATGTCCATATTTTTATTTAATATAATCCTTGTATATAGATAATTTTAGATAATTAATTAAAACTTGATAATTTGGTAAATATAATAATATGATTATTCAATTACAATTAACCTTATTTTCATAATATGTATATATTTTATATAATTTGTTTATAATTTAATTCTTGTATGTAAATAATTTTTAATATATGCTTAAAAATAATTAAAACTTGCTAATTTAATTTTGTAAATATAAGCTATTTTCATAATATGTTTATAATTAACCTAATTTCTATAACTTATATATAATTTAAAATTTTACAATAATTAGTATATAATTGTTTATATTTTCTCCTTAATCCTAAATAATAATTGTTTATAAAAAATTGAACTTTTAATTACTATGCTAATATTCTTATTTATTTTATTATTAATGCTATTTATTTTCATATTTATTTTATTATTACTAACCCCATTTATATATTGTGATTTATTATTATTATTTTTACTAACCCAATTATATTATTATTATTTATTTTTGCTTATTTATTTAATTTGCTTTAATTATTATTATGTAATTGTTTCCTTTATGTAATATTTTAATAGTAATATTTAATATTTATTTTTAAATGCTATGGTTAGTAAAATAGGGAGTGAAACATGTTTGTATTTTAAAATTAATTTAGATCACTAATTTAAAAGATAAATATTTAAAATTGTACACTCACACACGTAAGTCGATCTTTGATCGCCATCTCACTTCCTTAAGGATACCTCTCATGTTGCCTAAACAAAAGGGCAAGTAGGGTGTATAAAGCAAAGTCCCTCATCTCACATCATCTAGTCCCTTAACAGATAAAAAGATCAAGTCCCTTCGAATGTTTCCTTCGTAATGATTTTGTCCCTTTCGAATAAAGATGATAAGTCCCTTCGAATTGCTTATACACCCCACAGTTGCCTAAATAACAGATGTCCCTTCACTTGTCCCTTACATCCAAGGTAATGACTACCTACTCCTTAATAATAGGGATAGTCTTACCATTCAAAGGATTCAAGAACAGAAAAGACTTTAGTTAAAGGATTCAAGAACAGAAAAGACCTTAATTTAGGGTAGGTTTCTCTTAGATACTTGCTCACTCTTCAAAACATTTCAAACACTTCATACATTTCAAACAAATTTTCAAAACAAAGGTTTTATACGCATTCGTACATGGATCATTATAAAACACTTAAGAAAATTTCTATTCACACACTTCACATTTCAAAAAACATTTTAAAGTGAGCTAAGTAACTAAGAGCCCATGGATAACCATGGATGTAAAGGGTGCTAACACCTTCCCTTTACATAACCTACCCCCCGGACCCAAAAATCTTTTAAAAGGTCTTTCCTGTTCTTTTATGCCTTTCCTTTGGATAAAATAAAAGTCGGTGGCGACTCTTGCTATCCGCAACATAACTAAAATCAGTTCTCCCACCGTGTTACAGCAGCGGATTAAAGTTCTAAACTTCTTTCATAATCAAATTAATAACCTAAGGTATTTCTCATAAAATCACATAGTTCAAAAGTATTTCAAGGTTTATAACTCAAAACTTCAAATAAAAGAAAATTTATCAAAACATCTCATAATATTCAAATCAACAAAATATGAAATAATCTAAGCATACAAATTCCTAATCCCGGTGTTACGTATCATAGCAAGACTCACTTTACTTCTACAAGTAAAACAACACAATCTGAAGCAACTCCTAAGCTTCCTGCACTATTCTGGATTACCTGCAAATTACCCACGAAAGAGGCAACAATTCCAAGCATAAAGGGTGAGTAATCATAATCATTATAAAAGATAAAGGAAACTGATAAAAGTAAAGTCACACAAAATAACATCCATAACATACACATGTTCGTCATATAATTCCTCATGATCATCAAACAATCATTTAAATCTCATCACAAAATCAAACGCCAACATAATGCTAATGCAACTCAAAAGAATCAATGCATGCGGTACCGAAATATCACTAATGACTTAGTCATCGTTATCTCAAAAAAATACCCACCAATAGGATCGGTTCCCGTTTGGAACTAGAGCACATCACGAGTTGCACTTAATCCACACTATGGGATTAAGGCCATCACTGAACATTACCGTCCTAAAATTCATCACTCGATCTTCATCCTGCAAAATGTCATTGGAATAATCGTCCTAAACATTGATATGAATGCATGATGCATACAATAAATAAACATGACCACTGCTAGTCAAAACACATCATCATTCATTCATATACTTCAATTTACCTTTGCATACTAATACACAATTATACAACACATACTTCACAAATCACATAGCAACACCCAATTAAACCAGCCTCATTAGCACACATACACAATTCACAAACAGTGGGACACATATCATTTATTTTAACAACAAACTCATTTACCAAACTATCCACTGATGTTACTCTTAAGTCTCACTGATTGGCTTACAAAATATATTATTTTTCTATCATCTATAGTTAGCTTTTGATTTTTATAAAAATCTAGATTCCAGAATTAAAATTTTACATAATCAGAAACAAAACTGAAAGTTGCAGAAGCTTACTATGCATACAATAGAAAAGCATGATACTTATTTTTCACTGGGTGGCACAGGCCACACGAAAGTGGCTCTGGCCACCCCATAGCTCACTGGGTGGCGCAAGCCACCCCTTTATATTCAACAGGTAGCGCAAGCCATATCCAGGTACCCCTAGGTGGCGCAAGCCACCTCTTTTCAAGGGGGAACGACACAAGCCACATGTATAGCGCCACCTCTAAATTGGGGGTAGTGGCGCAAGACACATGGTTATGCCCCCAGGTTGCGCAAGCCACCTCTATGTATAGGGGGATGGTGGCACAAGCCACCCTTTTTTGTGGCGAGAGCCACACAACTTCGGTTCCTCTGGGTTCTCTCCAAATTTCACTCATTCCTGGTTCCGGTTAATCACAATCATTTCAAAAATACTCACAGTTACCACTACCGATTACACGATTACAATATGATATAACAATCAGTTTCTCCTCAAACCCTCTACACATATTTCATCGATTCCAATTCCGACGATTACTAATTAATCAGTTTCTAATCAAACTTAATAACCATGATTAAACACCCCTTACCTCGTGATTATCGCTCTCCGATTGAATCCTCTTCTCGTTCTTTCGATTCTTCCGGTTCCTCCTCAAATCCACGTTCTTGGTTTTTCTCTCGGTTCCTCTTCTCCGTAAAACACAAAGTGACACCTCTTACCTTGTGACTTTAGCCATTTCTTGTGGGAAAAGTCATTCATGTGATATATGAATTCTATGGATGAAATTTGGTGAGAAAACTCATTGAGGAAGGCAGTCAATTCATCAGTTACTTACATAAGAAGAAATTGGTCAAACTGATTATTTGAAAAGTCAACTGTGACAATGCAAGGGTTCCAATCCTATTTTTCAAGCCAAGGGATGTTCTTAAGGTCATAGAAAAGGTTTGGCAAAGTCAAAAGTCAAGAATCTAGGGTTTTTGCAAGAGTTTCCATTTTTGGGAATGTGGCATGTAACTAACTTTCTAAATTTGGCAAGTTTTGCCCTAATCTTCAAGGCATTCTTTCATGACCAAGATGACGTCAAATGGAATTTCTTTGAACATGAAAGTAGTAGGAAATTGTCTCCTATTTCTAAAAAGTACAAGAACATGATCATAGCCCTTATGGTTTGCAAGTTATGGCCAATGGAAGTTCACATATTTTTGGAAGTTTACCTCATTTTTAAGTTTCTACCAAAGTGCAAAAACTCATGTATCTTGTTTCCAAGTTGTTTTATGGGCAAGATTAAGTCACTACATCACAAGGCATGACATGAGAAACATTTGGCTCAAAGGGAATTAAAGAACCCGTGCATGGGATGCATGTTATTCCATAAAATTCCAAAATGCATGATCACTCAAGAAGCATGATACCAACATCCAAAGGCCAGGATTTGTGCACTTATGAATCAAGGGCAAGATGAGTGTTCAGCATGTACAAAGGGGAATGAAGAGCACGAGTGAATCACTCCATCACACAACTTTTGCATTTTTGAAAAATCATCCCAATCACACTCACCTCACGTGCAATCCCTTTCAAATTTTCAGCATGAATCATTTGCACACTATATAAGATTGCTAGGGTTTCATTTCACCTCAGATCATCACCATTTTTCTCTCTTCCAAGTTTTTGCTCTCACTGCATTTTCATTCGAATTGCTTCATACAAACACTCAATCCAAAAACTAACCACACATTCATGATCCTTGAGGTGTAAGGAGTAAGAATTTACCATCATTTGAAGCTGAAACCAAAGATTATACACCTTGCAAGTTTGGTGCAGTTATGCTCGGGTTCTTAGATCTAGAGAGATTCAAGACCTCTCTTGCATTTATTTTGCAAGGAGGAGTCTAAAGGAGAAGATATGCATCTTTTGGAAGCTCATCTTAAGCTAATTTGACTACTGCAAGTTCCAGGTATCTTCAAAATTCATGGACCTGTAAATGATTTTTGTTGTGTGCTTTGTGATCTACGTGTTCTCCTGAGTCTAATGATCTATTTTGTTTTGAAAATGATGTTGAAATAAGCAAGAACCGTGGATCTGAAGTTTTTAGATCCAAACTTATCTTCTTCGATTTGGCTTGTGTGTGTTAGATTAATGGTTTTTGATGCTTAATTTGTGTTGTATGTGGCCTGAGGATCATTTTGGTATATGATTTGTTCGTTTTAGTGGAGAAATGAGGTTCTGCAACTTTTGGCACGCCGAAGAAGACGATCGGCGCTTCTCCGGCTGGATAAGGTTTAATTAGGGTTTAATCTAGGGTTTATGATTTCCAGATTAGATCCTGGCCATTGGATCGTGATTAATTAGGTTAATTTTGTTTTATTATTTTAATTAATCAGGATTATAATAATTTTAAAACATGACCATTGGATTTGTTTTAATTAGTAAGTTTGAATGTGAGCCTTTGATTGTGATTACTTCCTAGTCTTGTTGACTCACGCGCCTAGCCATCTGATTTGCTTACTCTGATTGAATTTCATTCTCAGCCACTTGATATGATTACTTTTATTATTTTCTTTTCATTTATTTTTCTTTTATTTATTTTGTTTTACTTAATTCATAAAAAATAGTAAAATGTTCACAAAAATTCCAAAAAAAATCATGACTGGTCCTTTTGATTTTCTTTAATTTTTGACACTTTTACTTTTCATTTATTTTTATTTTTTACGTAGAATTTAATTTTTTATTTAATTTTTTGTTTTTTAATTCATTTTTAATACATGCTGGCTTGTGGAATTTTTATCTTGATCATTAATTTGAGTTTTGAGTTGGTTCTTTTTGCATATGGTCCATATTTGGATGTAGTTTATTGTTGATTTTTCCTATGATTTGTTTAAGAATTTATATGAGTATGTTTGTCAATTTACTTGTGTGTGAAGTTTTAAAACCCTAGTTTGTGTTCATGAGGTATTTTGACCTAGTTTGCTTTTGATTCTGATTTTGCCCTTTTGGTATGATGCTATCACATGGTTAATGCACATTTGTGCTTAATTGTAGAATTTTATAGTGAAGTTTTGATTTGATTTGATTTTTGATGTGTGCTTGTGTTGCACCCTAAAATTTGCCCTCACAAGACAAGACTTTGTGTACTAAGAGGTTCACAAGGGTCACAAGGTTCACAAGACATCTTATGAGGTTCACAAAGTTCACAATTAGTCAGAAGATTTGACATTTCCCTCAGACAATGCATCCTCCTAAGCAATGCATCCTAAACTAGGGTTTTGACTTTAATCAGGCTAAATGGACTTCCAAGACTTCAAGTGAGCTTCATAAAATCTTATAGGTGTTCAAGAATCCCCATGACAAGTTTCAAGACTTTTCTCAAAGGTTTGCTCAGTCAGATGATTAGATAGGTTAAAATCAGTCAAAGCAGTTAAAAAGTCAAACTGAGGTCAACTGTGGTCAAACCGAGGTCAACTGTGGTCAAACCAAAGTCAAACTTCATGATTTTTTGCCAACATCAAGTATATGAAGTAAAATTCATCATTTGATCAAGGGTTGATCATGATTCATCAAGGAGATTTCAGATCATCAAGAATCAGGAGTTTCTAAATTAGGGTTTCCTCAGGAAAAGTCAACTGAACTTTGACCAGACATAACTTTCACATGCTTCATCAAATTTTTCCCATCCAAAGCTTATTTTGAAGGAAATTTAATTCTCTACAACTTTGTGTCTCACAAGCCAAGCCCAAAAATGCTTCATTTGGAAGGTATGAGCTAAGACATTATAGGTCCTTTTAAAAGTCAACAAAAAGTCAACAACTTCAAAAGAGCATAACTTGAGAATGGTAAAAGATATGGACATGAAAGCAATGGGGTTGGTTAGATAACTCTTTAAGATTTCCAAAATGTCCAAGAACACCCTCATAGCATTAAAATTGAAGGATTTGTGCCCTTGCAAAGTTGGGAAATTTTTGGGAGGTTTATGAAGCAAATAGGGCCTTAAAACCAATTTCTTCCAAATGGGCTTGCAATTTTGTGATCCAAACTTTAACATGACATCATTCACGACCCAATTCTCATTTATTCAGATTTTTATTATTTTTATTTTTATTTATTTTGATTTTATTCATTTAAAACCATTTTAAATCAAAATAAAATATATAAATCAAATATTTGGATGAGATATTGCTTCTAGAAAATCATAAATGTTGCTTGGATCAGATTGATATGCAAATTATGATGATGGTCTTAAAATAGCAAGGTTGTATCAAAAAATATTTGAAATTTAAGGCATGATCTTTCTCAATCTCATTGATCCAAAAAGTCCAAAGAACAACTACTTCTCTTGACCTAATTTTGTTCACTTATAAGTATAGAACTCATCACAATGCCAAGGACACGAAATTTCTGCCTCATAGAGCAAGAACAAACTTCCAACTTTTCATAAAAAAATCTCAATTCGGATTCTTCCTTGGAGGCTCTCTCAAGACATTCTATAGGTCTCAACATGTTCCTTGATGTTCACTGAACGCATAGCAATACTTATCATCATCCAGAACCCCATAAATCATTGAAACCGATCCTTCACATGTTCTTGAAAACCAAGTTTTCGATTTCACATATATATGCACTTTAACATGTTTTTGATGATTGATTATTGTTCATGATGCTTCATAGAATGTTTCTGGATATTTGGTTTTAAGATTTGATGCAAGTATCACATTCCACCATGGCTAGGGTTCTTAAGCCGAATTTGGGGCTTTATAGTTTAAGCCATTTAAAAGCCTTTTGAGAACATGATTGAGTTGTGTAGGTCATGGGTAATTGAATGACACAAATAATTTGGATTAATTTTACGTATTATGTGATGTTTGAGAAAGTATAGGATCTCCTGCAAAATAAATTCGCAGCAAATTTTGTAATAAAATTCGCAGGAAACCCCCCAGGTCTGGAGGTTGAAGACGATATTGCCAAAATCGTAATTCAAAAACTGCCTTATTTTATAATTTATTGGTTGCGGGAGATTATCAGATTGGTGGTGATGGTCTGGTGGTTTTGGACGCGCGTATGGAAGCTTGGTACAGGGGTTCGATCCCTGGCTTGCGCATAATTTTTTGTTAATATTCATCATTATTTTCAGGTTTAAAATATAATAGCCAGTACTCATCTCATATTCACAAATGCACGCTGGCCTGGTGGTTGTGGATGGAGGACTCAAAGATTGAAGCCTAGGGCCTGGGTTCGAATCCCAGCCCCAGGTAAGTTTCTTTTTCCTATTTTTTTCATTTATTTTGATTTTTGTTTATAATTTAATTAATTTAATAAATAAATGTTAAAAAATCAAAAATGTTTATTATTGTTTCTTGTATGATTTCAAATTCATATTTTTAAAATTAAACTTTAGTCTTAAAATTACTTAATATTTATTTTTTGTATTAATATTATATATAAATAATTTAATTATGATACTTAACCCTAAAAAATTTATATGTAAAAACCTAATTATTTTTATAAACCTTAATTCACTTCATAAACCCTAATTATTTTATAAATATTAATATATTTGTATAAAAATTCTAATTATGTCTATTTATTTTTTATAATTTGTTCATATTATTATTATACATAGTTTTATATAAATAATGTAAATAGTTTAATTAATTAATTAACCCTAATTTCTTTTTCTAAATAATAAAAAAACCCTAATTTTATCTTATGAATATAATTTATTATTTTTTTATATGCTTATTTAAATAATAATTAGATGTTTTTACAATATGTATATAAAATTAAATAATTAGACTATTAATCATATTTTATTAATATACAATATTTATTATTTAATTCTCTTATTAAAAATCTTAAAAAATAATTAGTTATTTAAAATTGAACTTTTAATTCATTATTATGTTATTATGCTAATTTTTTTCTCTTGTATTTATGTTGTTAATTACTAACCCCTTTATTTATTTATTATGTGATTATTTATTTAATTTATTCTTATTATTATTATTATGTAATTGTGCCATTTATGTAATAGTTGTAGTATTATTTGTATTATTTATTTTTAATTGATATGGTTAGTAAAATAGGGAGTGTAAAACATGTTTGTATTTAAAATTGAATTTTAGATCATTAAATCTCAAGACAAATATTTGAATTGGTACACTCACACACGTAAGTCGATCTTGGATCTCCATCTCACTTCTTAAGGGTTACCTCTCAAGTTGCCTAAACAAAAGGTCAAGTAAAGTGTAAAGCAAAGTCCTTTCTCTTATATCATCTAGTCCCTTAACAGATAAAAAGATCAAGTCCCTTCATGGTTGCCTTCGTAATGATCTTGTCCCTTTCGAATAAAGATGATAAGTCCCTTCGAATTGCTAAGACACCTTACAGTTGCCTAAATAACAGTTGTCCCTTCACTTGTCCCTCACATCCAAGGTAATGACTACCTATTCCTTAATGATAGGGATAGTCTTACCACTTAAAGGATATTTAAGAACAAAAAAGACTTAACTTAGGGTAGGTTCCTCTTATGTACTTGCTCACTCTTCAAAACATTTCAAAACACTTCACATTTTTCAAGCAATTTTCAAAACAAAGGCTTTATATATATCCGTACATGGATCATTATAAAGTACTTAAGAAAATTTCTAAACACACACTACACTTCTTAAAACATTTTAAAGTGAGCTAAGTAACTAAGAGCCCATGGATAACCATGGATGTAAAGGGTGCTAACACCTTCCCTTTACATAACCTACCCCCCGAACCCAAAAATCTTTTAAGGTCTTTCCTGTTCTTTTATGCCCTTTCCTTTGGATAAAATAAAAGTCGGTGGCGACTCTTGCTATCCGCAACATTTAACTAAAGTCAGTTCTCCCACCGTGTTACAGAACTGGCGACTCTGCTGGGGATTTAATAAAAGAGGGGTACCCTTAGGAATTAGATCACTTTAAAATTGTTTGCCTTGTTTGCTTTATACTTATCTGTTGGGTGCTCTTATGTGTGAAAGATCCTAACTCGGATCTAGTGTACCTTAGGTAAATGGCAATAGACCAAGGAAACTGTACAGCGTATACCGATATGGTTGATCTGGTGGCCATAGTTAGTGTGACTTCTTGGTTAGTGCTTATGTTCCTTAAGTCAAGTTGAGGATAATATGAAGCTGCCATATGTTGTCAATGCACTAACTAACTTTTAGAACCCTAGTCATCCCATCTTGGCCTTTAGAAAAGTAGTGAGATAACCGGCTTTGGTGAAGACTGAAGTTGGTTGATACTCGATACTACACTCATTGAGATTCTAAACTTGGAGGGTTTTGGTTGGCAAGTAAGTTGCCTACTGAACAACCACCCTTGTGAAGGATCAATGATATTGAGATCCCTTAGAACCTGGTTACTTTGGTAGGACAGGATGAACCATCTAAACTTCAGGGGAGGGTACTTACCTTTAAACCTCATGCAAGCCTTCAAACCTAGGGCTATTGTGTGACTTGTTTGTGTGTGCCACATGTTTGTGATTGAGCATAACATCATAACATCATCATGCATCATAAACATAGCATTTTCACTAACCATTTCAAGGACCAAAGCATTTATCTTTGTTCTTTGTTATAGGTCATGGCTTCTTCTCGTAGGAATACTATCAGGACCAGCTTTGTAAGAGACTCATTACAAAGTAAGTCAAGAAAGAATTCTGGAGTTAACAAAGCAACTTCACGAGGAACGAAATCTTAACTCATACCTCAACACAAAGAGGAAACGTCCATGGGAGACTTAAAACCCCATCTTTTGTATTTATTTCATTTTGTAAGCCCAAGGGGCAAACAAATTATTACTAATAAAAGTTTACTTTCTTGATTGTTTAAGCAAATTTAAATCCTGCGGTCCTTGAAAACATTGCATATGCATTTACATACCATATCATTGCACCACAGGTTTCTTGTGCACAAGTTTCTTATCTTCTCGCTGTTTATTTCAGCAATGGCTCTTGAACAAACAGTTAAGGATCTCCAGACACAAAATGCACAGTTCCAAGAGCTGATCCTGAACTTGTCCAAGGGGCAGGATGAATTGAAGACACTACTGGCCAAGAAGACCAAAAAGACTAGAAGGTCAGGAGGCCTGATCAACATGGGAAGAAGGTTCAAAGGTCCTGTCAAGACCAAAGAACAGGCTGAAGGTTATGAGTCTGAAGAGTCTGAGAAAGAAGGAGGCAATCTCCATAATACAATAGGGGACTCTGATTCTGAAGCTAACTACTATCATGATCCTAATGAAGATAAGTTCAAGATGCTGGTGGATAGAATGGATGATATGGAATTGCAAAAGTCTTCTGGGCTGGATTTTGAAGACCTGAGTTTGATATCCGGGGTGGTTATACCCATTGGTTTCAAGGTTCCTGTTTTTGTAGTGTATGATGGTATCTCTTGTCCCAAGCTGCATCTGAGGTCTTATGTCCGGAGAATCCAACCTCATACTGCTGATAAGAAGTTGTGGATCCATTTCTTCCAAGAGAGCTTATCTGGAGCTCAATTGGAATGGTATTATCAGTTGGAGAGTGTCAACATTCGTGATTGGAATGATCTTGCTGAAGCCTTTTATAAGCAATATCAATACAATGCTGATCTAGCCCCTACTCGCATGCAACTACAAAGCATGTCTATGGGTGCTAAAGAAAATTTCAAGGAGTATGCCCAGAAGTGGAAAGATTTGGCTGGTAGAGTGCAACCCCCTCTAACTGACAGGGAGTTAGTTGATATGTTCATGTGTACGTTGAATGGTCCTTTTTACAGTCATCTCATTGGAAGCTCATCATCTGGCTTCACTGAGTTGATAATGACAGGAGAGCGCGTAGAAAGTGGTATAAGGAGTGGCAAGATCCAAGTGGGTGCTTCTTCATCCAGTACTACAAAGAAGCCTCCCAGTGGGAAGAAAGAGTCAAATGTTGTTTATAGTCAACCTGATCGTAATAGGAGGCATCAGTCTGTAAGTGCAGTTCATATCTCCAATCCAACTCCTACAACACCAGAGCCACCACAGGGCAATCAACAGAGGCCTAGAAGACAGTTCACTAAGCTCAACATGTCACTGGCCCAAGCCTTGCAACACTTGTTGAAGGGTGAACTCATCACTTTAAGGGACCCTCCTCAGAATCCCAATGTTACCTCTCCCAGGTACAATCCTAATGCACGATGTACATATCATTCAAATTGTCAGGGACATGATACCAATAGCTGCTGGATATTGAAAAACAAGATCCAGGATATGATTGATGCTGGAGAGATTGAGTTTGACCCTCCGGGTACTCCAAATGTGATTACTGCTCCCATGCCAAATCATGAAAAGACTGTCAACGCCATTGATGAAGTTTCACATATCTCCTCAATTGCAGACGTAACCACGCCATTAGCTGTTATCAAGAAGAAGTTGGTACAAGCTGGGTTCTTTCCAGGTTGTCATGAAGATTTTTTATATTGTGCTTATAGGCCGGATAGTTGCTGGAAGTTGAAGGACGGAATTCAACGCCTCATGGACAATTACACAATATTGTTTGAGAGGACACCACCTTCTGTGGAGAGCATGGTTGAACATATAACTAAAGGTGCGAAGATTGAAGAGGTGGATATGGTTGATAAAGTGCCGGTAAGGATTACTTCCAAGGGACCTGTAAAAATCAATCGTAATGGTCCAATTAAAATTACTGCTGAAGGCCCTGTGAAGATTGTTGCTGAAGCTAGAGTGGCTCCTATGATCATTACCACTCCTGGTCCTATTCCATATACTTCTGATAAAGCGGTGCCTTGGCATTATGGGTCTGATGTTTATATTCATGGTGTTAAGCAGGAATTCTTAGCTGATGCACCTGTTGTTGGTGAAAATTTGGATGTTGATAATATTGTCGGATCTAGTAAGATCACACGAAGTGGAAGAGTCTTCTCTCCTCCAGTTACCTCCAAGAATTCAGTTACTCCAGATACTACCTCTACTGCTGATGGTCGGGGCAAAGGTCCTGTTATTGAACCTATACCAACTGATGTGCCAGCTGCTGATGATCTTTCTAAGTAGATGGAAGAAGTACTGAAGATCATTCGCAAGAGTGATTATGACATTGTTGATCAATTGGGGCATACCCCCTCCAAGATTTCTATGTTGTCTTTGTTGTTGTGTTCTGAGGCTCATGCCAAGGCCTTGATTAAATTTTTGAAGACTGCTCACGTACCAAATGAAATTTCTGTAGACCAGTTTGAAAATTGTGTTGCACACTTGACCTATGATAATGGGTTAGGTTTCTCCGATGCTGATTTGACTCCTGCCAAGAGGGATCATAATAGGGCTCTACATATCTCTATTGAATGTAGGGGCACTACCCTGTCGCATGTGTTAATAGATAATGGTTCCTCGTTGAATGTGTTGCCCAAAGAAGTTCTGAATAAGCTTAGTCCTGAAGATGCTGTGTTGAGACCCAGTAATATAGTGGTGAAAGCTTTTGATGGCTCGAGAAGAGTGGTGCATGGAGAAATTGATCTCCCAATAAAAGTAGGTTCTCAGGTCTTCAATGCTACTTTTTATGTAATGGATATTCGTCCGTCGTATTCTTGTTTACTTGGGCGTCCTTGGATCCATGGGGCAGGTGCTGTGACTTCTACTTTACATCAGAAGCTGAGATATCCAGTAGAAGGAAAAGTTGTCACTGTTTACGGAGAGGAAGGATATATGATTAGCCATGTGAACACCTTTAAATATCTTGAAGTGGAAGGTGAATATGTTGAAACTCCGTGCCAGACATTCGAAGTAGTTCCTTGGGTTGTTAATAATTATGAAGCTCCTCCTATTGTCAAGAAAGTTCCTGTGGACACTAGAGTACCTCCTACAATGGCCTCCCTCAAAGATGCTAGAGCTGTGGTGGATGAAGGTGGTTGTACTATTTGGGGTCAACTTCCTGACATTCCTTACAAATCTGACAAATTTGGTTTGGGTTTCATTGTAGAGTCCTAGAAGGCTTCTCGTCGTGCTCGTGCCGTTCGTATCACCAATCAGGGGATTATAAAAGATCAGATCAATGCTGTGGGTGACTATGATGAAGACTACAACTTGGATGCTTGGATTTTTCCTACTGTGGGTGCTGGGCTTAATAATTGGAAAGCTGAAGATGTTATTCGTATCTCCTTTAGTCAGGAGTAAATACTATTACTGTGTTGTTACTTTTAAAATTTGTAATTTTTGAACAATTAAACTCTTAAGCCTTGTGCCTTACCCGGGGCACAATGGTGTGCTTGTTACGGGATGTCATTTCATTTGCATACTTCATTCAATAAAAATTAGTGGACGTTTCATTTTCGTAAATATTGTGTTCATTGTCTTTCTTTTATTATTTTTCTTCTATCAGCTATGTGTTCTTACACACACCCACATCACTAAAATGCAGATCCTCATCCACTCTGGATCCTGTTGATAACAGTTTTACTATTGCCAATTATAATTTCGAGAGTCCGATCTATCAAGCTGAAGATGGAAATGAGGACGATTGTGAGGTACCTGTAGAGCTTGCTAGGTTGTTACAACAAGAAGAGAAAGCTATACAGCCACATGAAGAGCCAATCAAAGTTGTGAATCTGGGAACTGAAGAAAACAGGAAAGAAGTCAAGATAGGGGCTGAATTAGAGGATAGTGTTAAGAGCAGATTGATTCAGATGTTACGTAATTATGTGGAGATCTTTGCTTGGTCCTATGAAGATATGCCAGGTTTGGATACAGACATCGTGGTTCACCGTTTACCGGTAAAAGAAGATTGTCGTCCAAAGAAACAGAAGGTTGGTCGTATGCGTCCTGAAATGTCAGAAAAGATTAAGGCAGATGTGATGAAACAGTTTGATGCAGGGTTCTTAGCTGTGACTTCTTATCCTCAATGGGTTGCAAACGTGGTACCAGTACCTAAGAAAGATGGTAAAGTACGTATGTGCGTAGATTACAGGGATTTGAACAAGGCCAGCCCCAAAGATGACTTTCCACTTCCTCATATTGATTTTCTGGTAGACAACACTCAGCATAAGGTATTCTCTTTCATGGATGGTTTCTCTGGTTACAATCAAATCAAGATGGCACCTGAAGATATGGAGAAGACTACATTTGTTACACAATGGGGCACCTTTTGCTATAAAGTGATGCCATTTGGTTTGAAGAATGCAGGGGCAACATATCAGCGTGGTATGGTGGCTTTGTTTCATGATATGATTCATCACGAGATAGAGGTGTATGTGGATGATATGATAGCCAGGTCCCAGAATGAAGAGAAACATCTTGATCATTTGCATAAGTTGTTTGAGAGGTTGAAGAAATACAAGTTGAGATTGAACCCAAACAAGTGTACCTTTGGAGTTAGATCTGGTAAACTCCTGGGGTTCATCGTCAGTGGAAAAGGTATTGAAGTAGATCTTGCAAAAGTGAAAGCTATACAAGAGATGCCAGCTCCCCGTACTGAGAAGGAAGTTAGAGGTTTCTTGGGACGATTGAATTACATTGCAAGATTTATTTCCCAATTAACTGCTACTTGTGAGCCAATCTTCAAGTTATTAAAGAAAGATCAGGTAATGGATTGGAATGATGAGTGCCAGACTGCCTTTGATGAAATCAAGAAATATCTTCTATAACCTCCAATTTTGATGCCACCAGTTGATGGAAGACCATTGATTATGTACTTAACAGTATTAGACAGCTTAATGGGGTGTGTGTTGGGGCAACATGACGAGTCTGGTCGAAAAGAGCAGGCAATATACTACCTTAGCAAAAAGTTTACTGACTGTGAAACAAGATACTCACTACTCGAGAAAACTTGTTGCGCTTTGGCATGGGCTGCTCGCCGACTAAGACAGTATATGTTGAATCATACTACCTTATTGATTTCGAAGATGGATCCAATCAAGTTCATATTCGAGAAACCTGCTCTCTCCGGAAGAATAGCAAGATGGCAAATGATCTTGACAGAATATGATATACATTATACTACTCAGAAGGCCATTAAAGGAAGTGTTGTAGCTGATCATTTGGCTCATCAAGCATTGGATGATTATCAGTCAATGAGTTTTGAGTTCCCTGATGAAGACATCATGATTATTACCAAAGAACCTGGACAATATGACGGACCTGAACAAGGATCCCGATGGACTATGGTTTTTGATGGAGCTTCTAATGCACTTGGTAATGGTGTTGGTGTTGTGATTAGTTCCCCTGAAGGTTGTCATACCCCGATTACTGCAAGACTTTGTTTCTATTGTACCAATAACATGGCTGAGTATGAGGCATGTATCCTGGGTATTAAAGCTGTCATTGATATGAAGATTCAGTTCCTTGACGTGTATGGAGATTCAGCCTTGGTAATAAGTCAGATTAAAGGAGATTGGGACACCAAACATGATAATCTCATTCCTTACAAAGACCATGTGTTGTCTTTGATCCCACATTTCAAAGAGATTACCTTTGGACATATTCCACGAAGAGAGAATCAGTTGGCAGATGCATTAGCCACCATGGCATCCATGTTTGAGATCAGCTGGGATGATGAAGCTCCCAAGATTATTATTGATATATTTGAGAAGCCTGCATGCTGTAATGAGATTCACACTGAAGAAGCAGAAGAGAAGCCTTGGTTCTACGAAGTAAAAAGATATATTGAAGCTCAGGAGTTCCCTGAAGGGGCATCTGTCAAGGATAAGAAGTTTCTGAGGAGGTTTTCTGCTAAGTTCTTCTTGAGTAATGGAATTTTGTACAAACGCAATCATGATTCAACTTTGCTTCGTTGTGTGGATAAAAAGGAAGCAACAGAGATTATGGAAGACATGCATGATGGGATCTTTGGCACTCATTCTAGTGGTCATACTATGGCAAAGAAGATATTGAGAGCAGGTTACTATTGGTCTACCATGGAAGCTGACTGCTATCAACATTCCAGAACGTGTCACAAGTGTCAAATCTATGCTGACAAAGTACATATACCTCCATTACCATTGAATGTGTTGACTGCTCCTTGGCCTTTTGCTATGTGGGGCATTGATATGATTGGTGAGATCAAACCTACTGCTTCTAATGGTCATCGTTTCATCCTGGTTGCTATTGATTACTTTACAAAGTGGATGGAGGCAGCTTCATTTGCATTTGTTACTAAAAATGTGGTGGCTCGATTCATTAAGAATAATCTCATATGTAGGTATGGCATCCCTGAAAGGATTATTACTGACAATGGCTCTAATCTGAACAACACTATGATTACTGATCTCTGCACACAGTTCAAGATTAAGCATCACAACTCTTCTCCGTATCGTCCAAAGATGAATGGGGTAGTAGAAGCTGCTAATAAGAACATTAAGAAGATTATACAGAAGATGACTGTCACTTATAAAGATTGGCACGAGATGTTACCATTTGCTCTTCATGGTTATCGTACTACAATACGTACTTCAACAGGGGCAACCCCATTCTCCTTAGTATATGGTATGGAAGCAGTTCTGCCCATTGAAATTCAGATTCCCTCCTTAAGAATTATGAAGGATGCAGGCTTGGATGAGGATGAGTGGATTCATACTCGACTTGACCAGATAAATTTGATTGATGAGAAGAGGTTAGCAGCTGTTTGTCACGGCCAGGTGTACCAGAAACGGATGATCAAGGCTTTTAATAAGAAGGTTAAGCCAAAGGTATATCAGGTTGGTGATTTGGTAATCAAGCGTATCATATTACCACAGGGTGATCCTAGGGGCAAGTGGACTCCTACATATGAAGGACCATTTGTAGTCAAGACAGTATTCTCAGGAGGTGCCATGATACTTACTACTATGGATGGTGAAGACTTCCCACAGCCTGTAAACGCAGACATAGTTAAAAAATACTACGCATAAAAAGAGACCCGCTAGGTTAACTGGCCTAGGCAAAAATAAGGGCATCCCGGCGAACCAAAAGGGTTCGGGCAAAAATTAGGGATATATATATATATAAAAAAAAGTGTACACCCGGCAGGTCGAAAACCTGAAAAGGCGGCTTGGGCAAAAAAGGGTATCCCGGTGGATTGAAAACCTGAAAGGGCAATCCAGGCAAAAGTTAGGGATTAAAGCGTATGACTATGTCTCGTTTGGATTACCCATGTAACTACAACCAGTTGTGCTACTTACTCAAGCTCGAACAGATAAAGCTCAATCCAATCGTTTCCGTCTCGACAACAGAAGATGAGATACTTGAAGATAATGACAATAGTAGAATTGAAACTCAATAGGATTACTTCCCACGTAGCTGATTTTTTTATTTTTTTTTGTTGTTTTGTAAAATATTTTACGACGAATTCCTCTTACTAGGATTTCTGTCTCCTTGTACAAACTTGCCTATGTATAGGTCATTTTGTGATATAAATAAAAATTCCATCTTTGAATCCAGATTTACTTTTACCCTATTTACATAAGCGAAACGTCCATTGGTTGTGTTTGAATGTATGTATGCTTTTGAATATGATTGATGTTTACCAGAAATGCATAAATGCTTAATATGATTGATGTTTACCAGAAATGCATGAAAATGCAGTAATAATATTTACTAAGGACGAACGGGGGAAGGAACTCAACGAAGCTTCGCCGGTTCATCCCCACAAGACAACTACAAATCCCCCAACGGATAGTCGGGAATTTATTCTTTCAATAGGAGTACGACGAACGAAGACGGGAGATTATGGATACCATACTATCGAACGAAGGCGGGAGGTTATGAATACTATGTTATTAAACAAGACGGGAACGAGTTCCTCATATTCTTCACTATATTATCAAACGAGACGGGAACGAGTTTCTCATATCCTTCAGCAACAAATCGGGATTTATTTTCCCTGGCCAGCAGTTGTTATACGAAGATATCCAGACGCTTCAAGCTGCATGATGCATACATGCATCATTTACATCATACCATAACATATATATCTATAAGTACATAATACATTTACTTAGGTGCATCATACTATGCATGCATACATAATGCATGAACTAATATTTCCCTTGCAGGATAGTTATATGCAGGTAAAACAATATCAACAACTTACAACGGGTCAGAAATGATCCATACACTACTCAAGATGTCCTTGAATAGCAGGCAAACGGTCCGTAAAAAGATCCATTCCCTGGTTCAAGACATCTTTCAGAAGAACAAATCCTGACGTTCTTTTGACCCTTAAGAGCAAATCCTGACGCTCTTTTGGCCTCTTGTTCAAGACTTTTTCAGAAGAACAAATCCTGACGTTCTTTTGACCCTTAAGAGCAAATCCTGACGCTCTTTTGGCCCCTTGTTCAAGACTTTTTCAGAAGAACAAATCATGACGTTCTTTTGACCCTTAAGAGCAAATCCTGACGCTCTTTTGGCCCCTTGTTCAAGACTGTTTCAGAAGAACAAATCCTGACGTTCTTTTGACCCTTAAGAGCAAATCCTGACGCTCTTTTGGCCCCTTGTTCAAGACTTTTTCAGAAGAACAAATCCTGACGTTCTTTTGACCCTTAAGAGCAAATCCTGACGCTCTTTTGGCCCCTTGTTCAAGACATTTTTCAGAAGAAGAAATCCTGACGTTCTTTTGACCCTTAAGAGCAAATCCTGACGCTCTTTTGGCCTCTTGTTCAAGACATTATTCAGAAGAACAAATCCTGACGCTCTTTTGGCCCCTTGTTCAAGACATTTTTCAGAAGAACAAATCCTGACGCTCTTTTGGCCTCTTGTTCAAGACATTATTTCAGTACCAAAACTTAGATTCATGTATAATATATATCCTTTAATGTGTATATATATATATATATATATATATATATATATATATATATATATATATATATATATATATATATATATATATATATATATATATATATATATATATATATATATATATATATATATATATATATATATATATATATATATATATATAAGTATTTAATAAAATAAAATAAAAAAATAAATTTTATGCATCTATGTGATTGAGTTGCATATTTAATTATAAGTATTTAAACATTTAATTATTAATTATACTAAAA
Source organism: Lathyrus aphaca (assembly GCA_963966055.1). Classification (NCBI taxonomy): domain Eukaryota; kingdom Viridiplantae; phylum Streptophyta; class Magnoliopsida; order Fabales; family Fabaceae; genus Lathyrus; species Lathyrus aphaca. The sequence goes on from OZ014520.1 coordinate 516,135,452, forward strand.
ATAATTAATTTATTAGACAAATTTAGTATAACCAAATTTAATATCCAAACATAACTTACAAAACAAAAGTCATTCAAATACCATTAAAGATTTGAATATTAGTTTGACCTACATGGAAAATTAGTCCGATATACTAATCCTAATAATCATCATCGGTAATATTATAAAAGTTTACTGCATTAAAATATTGTTGATCTTAAAAGCATATTTGACCATTGCTTGATTTAAGAAAAAAAATAGATTTCAAAAGTATTTTTGTAACGTTATATGGATAAGATTAAATGACATTAAAATGTCTAAAAATTAACATAAATTTTACCGTTAATTCATTTATTGAATCACATTTTAAAATGTCTAAAAAAATAAACACATTCATACAATTTAAAATAATTAAAAGTTAGTTAGAAAAAAAATTTCATATCAACATCATAATTTACTTTTATTTAGTTTTAACACATCAACATCATCTATTCACTAATTATTAAAAGGACAAAGACAACATGCATGTTCCCATAAGTTGTAAAACTTAAGCTACTCAAAATTTTAACCTCACATGGTTAACTTTTTTATTTGTGAATAAATTATTTTCCCGCTATATTAATTTATAACAGTTTATTACAATATGATTATTAAGTTAAATAATAGTTAATTATTAATTAATACTATTTAAAAAGAAAACAACAGTTTAAAGAAAAGCAAAAAGCTGGTTCTTCTCTAAACGGCGTGGAGTTGGCAAATAGTTTTCAATATTTTTTTCTCTGAAATTCAACTTTCTCGGAAACCAAATATCCCTTTTGTCAGAAACTTTCTTTACCATTTTCTTTGATTGCTCTCACTCACTTCATCTCCATTCCGCTACATCGCCATCATCACATCACTGCTCTGTTTCGCTTCATCTGCTGTTTGATCAGTGATTGTGATTCATCATCTGCTTTATCACTCCCCGATCATGTATTTGATTCTCTGAACTTCATCGATCGAGTTCATCTTCAATCGGATAATCTAGGTTATTTTTTTAGGCTTCATTTTTTTTGTTGATTTGTAGAAAATTATGTGAAATGAGAATGAGAATTGTGATGTTTAAGTAAGGTACATGAACTGAACTGAATTCGATTTTGTGTTTTCTTGTTTGTTTAGCTGGTTAGATGCATATGTTTATCTGTTTGAAGTAACACATTTTGAATTTCTTTTCCTTTTTCAGTAATAGATGTATAGGGAAATCGGAGGATCTGATTGTGAAATTTACTATTTGGTTTCAAGTGTTTCGATGATTTCTTTTTTGAATGGTGATTATGTTTATGTTTATGTTTATGTTTAGTTTCATGTTAGATCGGAGAGGCATTATGTTTGGTTAACTTGAAGGTGTTGATGTTTCGGATTGGTCCCTATGAGATTAGGTTCAGTGGAAGTGAGAGTTGCTTTGTCTTTATTGAGTTTTTACAGACTAGGAATCACGATGAGGTTGGAGTTGCACTTGTGAATATAGACTTTTTAAGAGACTAGAACTCCACTAGATTGTAGAGTTTGTATCTTGAGCTATGGACCTATATGGTCCCCTCCATTATGTTTAACTGATTAAGTCATTCGATGGGACCGAGTTAAAGTTTGATAGGAACTTTTGGTTCAAGAGGGAATCCTTTTGTTGTTTTTTAAGTATTTCTTTTGTTGGTAATGATTTTTGGTTGTGTTGTGGCAGAGCTATTTAAGGAAAAATGTCCATGGGATCCAAGGCTCTTCGTACTCTCCAGCCTATCAAATCATTGCCTCCTGGTTTCAAGGTTAATGGTAAACTGACCCCTGATGGAATGGAAAGCCGGGGTGACACTAAATTGAGGAGTAGTGGTTTGGTTGGATCAAGTAGTCCTGAAAATAATGTTATTTCTGAAGAAGGTGAAGATCGTACGGGTGGCATGGGTCTTTTCAACGAGGACTTAGCGTATAGTGGAAAAGTTGCAGATGAAGACTTGGAATCTGTTCCTCTTCCATTCCAATCAATTTCAGCATCCTCTAGGGAATCGAGGTGGAGTGATACAACACCTTATGTTTCAAAGAAGGTACTCTTAGCTTCAGATTTCAATTAATCTTATTCTGGAAGTTTAAAGCTCAAATTTCAAATCTTGTGTTTATTGTAGCTTAATTAAATTGTCATTAATTTTTATATGATCTATCAAAAATAAACCCCTGAGCTTCGCAATACTCATGACTTACGTGTTGTCTACCAGTAATAGAAGAACGTCACACCTTATTGAAATTTGATATTAGTTTGTTAAACAAGAGATTGTTAATACTGAGTACAGACTGAAATATCTCGTGTACAAGTATTTAAGATTAAGTGTGTGTTTGGATTGGCGGTAGACAAAATTGATTTTGACAGAATTGAATTTGGTAAAATTGATTTTAACAGAATTGAGTTTAGCATTATTGATTTATGTTTGGAGACATTAATGTAAAAGTGAGTTGAAAAACAAATTTCAGTGTAGAAAATCTCGTTTAAACTCAGAAGCTACAAATTCTAGTTTCAAGTATAATCAATTAAGGAGGCAGAATCAATTCTACTTTAGAAGAACCAAACACTTCAAAATCACTTAAGAATCAATTCTACACCTCTAGAATCACCTTTGCCTCTTCCAAAAGCTAAACCAAACTTGCTATAAGAAACAATTATAAGATTATAAGAAGGCCTCAAAATCATATTGAGTGAAACTTGGAAGTTCATATTTTGTGTTGCCAATTTTGGTTGAGTGTTCGGTCTGGAAGATGATTGGAGTCAGTTGAAAATTGAAACTACATCTTTGATAAAGGTAGGCCAAAGAAATTAAAATTAGCACGGGGTGATCTAGACTTCTATCAGACAACTTAAAATCCCGTGGTGAAAAATCTGGAATTTAACCAGAATCAAAGAAAATATTAGGTTTTAACTGCATAAATTTCTACTGCTTTGGAGCAGTAGCCTTAAAGCATATCTTTGGAGTTACAAATTCGTGCCATTTCATTAAAAACGAATTGCTCAATACAAGAAGGCAAAAAAACATAAGTATAGTGACTAGACAAAGATGTGACCAGCAAAGTGAGAGTGTGTGCAACCACATTAACTTGCTGCTGTGTAATCTTAACCTTTAAGTTAGAACAAACACCAATGAGGGATCTACAATTGTCAATAGTCGACCCAGACTTGGATATCTCTTTCTTGTTGTCATGGATAGCCTCAACCTATTTAGTGCAGATTCCGTCACGGACATCAGGATACGGGCACTCCATCACCGATAAGACAACGACACTGCCACGTATATGGTATTTGGCCTTTATTTATCCATCTATAATTAAGAAAAATGAAAAATATTCTAATAAAAGTTAATGTTTTTAATCTTTCATTGATAACATTGCTTAAATAAATATTAGTTCTTTTAGATTTTAGATGTGTCCGAGAATTGTCTAAAAATATACATAAAGTGTGTTAAGCAAAGAAAAAACAATTTTTTTTAAAACTGTCTGAATTGTCTGACGAGTATATTTTAAGAGTGTCGGAATTCGTTTTAAAAAGTGTCAACGCAAAGTAAAAAAAATATTTTTTTGGAACACGTCTGATTTTTCCGACACATATCATGCGAGTGTCATAAAGTGTCGGACACCGTGTTACGCCTATTCCTAGAAATGTATGTGTGTCATAGGCCTCAACTACCACTCGAGAGTCCAGCTCATGACCTTTTGTATCCTGTCACCGTCCCACTGGATGGAGAGCCAAAGACCCATGGCCTCTGGCCTTTTGTATCCTAAGTCACAGTCCCCCTGGGTGGAGAGCCAAAGACCCATGGCCTCGCCTTCTCTAACAAGCAAATCAAATGGTGTAGGCTTTGATGAAGCCCCCAGATGCAACTTGAAGACAGCAACCTATGTTTGTGACTCCCAAATTCTGATGGAAACATGCATCCAAGTTATTAGGGGTGTGCAAAATTTCCGGTTGTAAGACCAAAATCCATAACCAAATCCAAATCTATTTTAAATATCCGGATATAATTGAATGGTTATTAACCGGTTTAGTTTTTAATGATTTTGGTTATCCATTCATATAATCCGGATATAATTAAATGGTTATTAACCGGTTAAATATTTTTGGATTCGGTTATAATCCAGTTATTATCCAAAATCCAAATTTTTTAAGTTTAAAATAAAAAAAAAATATTTTCTGATTTTTTTTTTAAAACTGGATTTTTTTATAAAAACCGGTTATATAACCATAACCAAATTTATAACCGGTTTTATAACCGGTTTTAATTAAATTGTGGTTTTGGTTATGAATCCAAACCATTTAAATGGTTATGGTTTGGTTTCTAAAAATAACCAACCATGCACACCCCTACAAGTTATATTTCAACTTTCCTGATAAATGAAAGGTTTATTTCAATTTCTTTGATAAGTTTAGAGGTGATTAAGATTGGGGAGCCATGGTCTTATTCGTCTTCTGCTATCAATTTAATTCATTATGTTTTTGACATATTCATATGTGGTGGTTTGAAAATCAAAGTGGATTGATTATTTATTTATTTATTTATGGGAAATGCTAACCAGTGCCCTTGGGGCATTTTTTAAAACCTTAAAGAAGTAATTTTTTCTTGGAAATATATGTATTTAATGCATTGAAAATTTGAATGATCGACGTTTTTATAAAATATGTCTTTATTTAGAAACCTTAAAGAGTGTCCTGAGGGCACTGGTTAGCAAGACCCTTTATTTATTATGACATTTTTGCTTTTAATTGACTCAGTTGGTGTACCCTTTCTGCCGACTGCTGAGAGGGTCTTGTTTTGATAAAGTGTTATTTATGTCAATTAGAGATTTTCTACTATTTGTTGTTTGTCATTATTCTATGGCCAAACTAAAACATATATGCCTGTGTTGTTTTTGTGTTATGTTTTACCGGGAATGCCATGCAAATATAAATAATTCCACTGTTACTTCAATTCATATTTTCTACAAGATTCATAACAGGGAATACTATGTTAGGGAGAAAAATTTGATGAGCTTGTTTGATTTATCAATCATTATTTGATTGACTTAAATTTAGAAACTGTTATGTCTTTCCCTAACTTCTGATGCTAACTATTTCAGAAACTTCAGTCTTGGTTTCAACTTTCAAATGGGAATTGGGAGCTGGCAAAAATAATAACAACTTCTGGAAAAGAATTAGTTATTTCATTGCCTGATGGGAAGGTAAGATACATAAGTTATGATATTTCTCAAGAGTGGCGTTCTTCAATTTTAGCTTTGTTAACTGCAGTCTCACCTTCTCTGAGACTTATTATAGGTTTTAAAAGTGAAACAAGACAGTTTGGTACAAGCAAATCCTGATATTCTTGATGGAGTGGATGACCTCATGCAACTTAGTTATTTAAACGAACCGTCGGTTTTATATGATCTACAATATAGATACAATCAAAATATGATTTATGTAAGCTTTAATGTCTCTTCAAAGTTTCTTACAACATTTTATCTGATCGTAACTCTTAATGTTTATTTGTGTAACTTTGTGTAATTCAGACAAAAGCGGGACCTGTTTTGGTCGCTATAAATCCTTTCAAGAAAGTTCCTCTATACGGTAACAATTATATTGAAGCCTACAGACGTAAGACAACTGAAAGCCCACATGTATATGCAATTACAGACACAGCAATCCGAGAAATGATACGTGGTAACTTTTTATTTCCTCATATGAGCATATATTGATAGAGTTTTAGAGTTTAAAACTTAAGGGCTCTTCCATTAGTTTTAAACAAGAACTTATCTTACTATTGCTTTGTTTTGCAGATGAAGTTAATCAATCTATAATTATCAGGTTGGTTATTTTTGTTAAATTCAGCTTTAATGGGTAACTAGTCATGACAGATTATACACAATTTAATTTCTATAAGTTGAAAGTCATAAGTAAAAGAAAATTCATAAATATAGAAATTTATAAGCTGAAAGTCACACACAGACACTAGAACCACTCTTTGTGGTCTATTATTTGGGTGTGTTTCTTGCTTAAGTTCTTCAATTTTTATTTTCCATCTATTTTCAGTGATGTTTTAACTTTCTTAGAATTGAGAAACGTTACTACATTTATTGCATAGAGACAAACATAACTTGAGGATGCCCTCATTCTTACTTACCTGGTTCACATTATGATGGATATACATACTTATTTGCACTGTATGCAGATTTTGTCATTATTGTGAAATAGTTTTGGTTGTTCTTATCTTTGTTTTCCCCTAAGTTGTGTTGTGCTTGAATTGGGGCATACAATAATAGTTATCATCTACATATTCAGTGGTGAGAGTGGAGCTGGGAAGACTGAGACAGCAAAGATAGCAATGCAGTACTTGGCTGCTCTTGGAGGTGGAAGTGGAATAGAGCATGAGATATTGAAGACTAATCCAATACTAGAAGCCTTTGGTAATGCAAAAACTTTGAGAAATGACAACTCAAGTCGTTTTGTAAGATTTCTGACCAATCATATTAATTCTTGAAATGACTATTTATAGATTTCATGTTTTAATTCTCTCTATCTATGTTAAAACTGTTATTAAATATATTCTTCAATTATGGAACTTCTCATAATTTGATTGATTGTGTGACAGGGAAAGCTCATCGAGATTCACTTCAGTGAAACTGGCAAAATTTCTGGTGCTAATATTCAAACATGTAGGTTTTCTGCTGTTTAATGGTTTAAACTTGAAACCAATGTGCCTTTTCTTCCTCTAAAAGTTTCAACCTAATTATGATGTTAAATGCTTGCATCTATGTGCTGAATTCATCTAATGCTCCTGGGTTGACATCATCAGTTTTGCTTGAAAAGGTAACTAGTCATTCTTCTGAGCTAATTTTTTCAAGTTGTTCAAATTACATCAGCAAACTAATGTTTTTTGGTATCTGGACAGTCTAGAGTTGTTCAATGCAATGAAGGGGAAAGGTCATATCACATATTTTATCAGTTATGCGCTGGTGCACCGCCATCTCTTCGGGGTATTTACAGACTTGTACCCAACTATTTCACTTCTGCTAATATTTTGTTGCATATTGTGGATTTTTTTATCAAATCCTTAATTGATATCGAGAAATTCCATTAATAAGAAATATTTGTATCAATACTAGTAAGTAATAGAACAGCTTGTTTGTTTATTGTTAAACATAAATTCATTCTTATACCGTAGACGAAATGCATGGAAAAAGGTTCTTTCAAGTGTTTCCCTGTATTAGTTGGATTGATTATAATGCTGCAAACTTTATTAAAAGTATAATTAATAAGTGGTTGTTTTTGATAATAGAACTTGGTAGTGTACATTAAGCTAGATAGAAAATCTAATAAGGCCTTATTTCCACTTGTGCCAGTCTGAGGATGATCTTATCTAGGTGGTGATTCTGACTAACACGATTCTGTGATGCCCATAGAGGTTATATTTGGTAGGTGTAGTAGGCATCTATCCTGTTATTTTCTTGAAGTCTGGGATACCAAACTGTTTGAGTAGGCCATTGCATGGCAGTTTAGTGTGATCGTGATAGAAACCAACTGATACACAACTAAATAGGGAAAATCTCTTTGAAGTTGAATAGTACCGCAGAACTTCTGAGGGTCTGCACCTCCCCTAATGTCAAAATGGCCCATTTCCAATCAAATTCCAAGATAGTAAACTCTCCTCTATCTTCTCCTATTTAGTCAAAATGGCCCATTTAGTCTTTTAATTAAGTTACTATCAAGTTATTATCAATAATATTCAAAACTCTTATTATTTTCTCTCTTCATTTGATCTATAATCTAAAATCCCACAACTTCAACAGGAACAATACATTCCATAAACTCTGTATATTTGTATTTTTCTTGTCTGTAAGGTTTAATGTTCTTTGTTCTTGTTTATTTGACTTGCTCCTCATTGATTATTTGATGTTTGATTTATTTGTTCAGAGAAGCTCAACCTAAAAAATGCAGAAGATTATAAGTATTTGAAGCTGAGTAATTGTTATTCAATTACTGGTGTAAACGATGCTGAAGAGTTTCGCATAGTCATGGTACATTTGTTTTTGTCGTTTAAAGATGATTTACCTTTCGTAGATTGAGGCTTTACTTATTGTTCTTATCAATGCTTTTATTGACTGATTGAGTTTGAGATGATACTTTGACATAATTAATAACCTTTTTCTCACTATTAACAGGAAGCTCTTGATGTTGTCCACATCAGTAAAGAAGACCAAGAGACTGTATTTGCTATGCTTGCTGCAGTATTATGGCTAGGGAACATATCATTTACTGTCATTGATAATGAAGACCATGTTCAAGCGGTAGAAAATGAGAGTAAGAAACTTCCAGAACCTCTACTGAATGCATGCTTTTTTCATGTGTGATGAGTTCCTAATTACTATTGAGACACTTGTTTTAAGTTTTAACATATACTCTGGATCTTATGTTGCAAGGTACTGCATGCAAATTTATGTCTGATATATTATAACGTGCCCGGACTTGTTCCAATAAGCATTGCTTGACTGGTGAAATGAATTGTCAATGATCAATTTTCTTAAAAGCTTAATTGCTTATCAGCTAGGCAAGAAAAAAACAAGTACAACTAACTTTTAAAATTACAGATTATACAAAGTTTGCCATGATTTCCTCTTCAATAGGATAATATTCATACAAGCTTTATGATAAATGCTTAATTAAGTTGTTCTCCTAACCATCTCCGTAAGCTTGTGAGAAATAAACTGAAGCGTAGGTTCCATAATATATAAATATGGTATCATAACAAATCTATATCATTATGACATCATCACACACAATATCACTGATGACTGATGTATTTCTGTTTGGAGTTTATTTTCTCTCTTTCCTCCTTCCCTACCTAAATCATATGATTTCAACATAATTTAAAGCCTCTATGATCACGTGATTAAGAGTTTTGTCCTTGTCATTCCCGTTCCTCTAAATAAATTTTGAATTTTAGCACAAGATAGGTTGGGTCTTTGTATTGTCCACACTTCAAGTTGCAAGAGTCATGCACGTGGGAGTGTGTTTCACATAAATTATCAAACAATTCTCGAGCTTTCACTTGAGTCCTTAAGAATTTTGTTCGAGGGAGTGTGTTTCACATAATGATCAAACAATTCTCGTGCTTTCGCTTATGCCTTTAAGAATTTTGCGCAACTGTGGAAATGGCTTTCTGTTCGAGTTGTAACTATAAGTTAGATATGGTGTATTAATTACCTACTATTTAGTATGCATGTTTTGAATATATTTTTGTTGCCTTCAAGCTTTTCAAGTTATTCATTACCTCCCTTAAATTGATTATTTTTCTGACTTCTAAAGGTTTATTACACGTCGCCAAATTGATTGGCTGTGACCTAGAAGATCTCAAGTTGACTCTATCAACTCGCAACATGAAAGTTGGTAATGATAAGATCGTCCAGAAGTTGACATTATCACAGGTAAAATTGGCTTGTGTTATATGTTTACATTTCTCGAAAATTATAGATGGAAAATTTGTAACCTTTTAGCTACTAAAGGGGTATCTTGGGAACATGGATGTCATGCATCCCTATATGCATATATTACTAGGAAAAGGAAATAAAATAAAATTTGCCAGTAATGAACACTGTCACATGTTCTTTTTCTTCTTTGGATGCAACATTTAAATGTGAATAGTCATGGGTGCATCCGTCTTGTATGAAGAAGCCCATCCCCATTGGGTACATGTAAAAGACCATGTTAAGGGTCTCGGTATTATGACAACTGCTTCTGTGCATCTGTACCATTTTGTGATTTGTGTGATTTCTTTCTGAATTTCCTGTATAACCGGGATTCAATACTTTGAATAATTTTAAAATATTATGGCTACCGCTGAGAGTTTGAATACTGAACAGCTTAACCTATTTTTTGGATTGGGGTGGTGATGGTTTATATATTCTATATTCTAAGTCATAATATTGTGTTGTTATGTTGACCGAATAGAGTGGTTAGACTACCGAATAGAGTGATTATACCTCACCCGCTTTGTAAAATGCCAAATTAAATGAAAGCATAATGATGGATATAATCTTCGTCAATATCTGACATTATATTTTGTGTTATAGGCTATTGATGCAAGAGATGCTTTGGCAAAGTCTATATATTCATGCCTATTTGATTGGTTGGTTGATCAAATAAATAAATCACTTGCTGTTGGCAAAAGACGTACTGGCAGATCGATCAGTATTCTAGATATATACGGCTTTGAATCATTCAATGTATGTCTATATTAAACCACATCTCATTTTTTCTTTGTATTTATCTGACTATCCTTTTCCTGTTTAAACTTTAAAGTATTTTGGCTCTTTGATACTACTACATATCTCTGCAGAAGAACAGTTTTGAGCAATTCTGCATAAATTACGCAAATGAAAGATTGCAGCAACATTTCAATCGTCACTTATTCAAGTTAGAACAGGAGGTATGCATCCCTCATAAATTGAAGGTTCTAAGCAAGTATCAAACGCCTTCATATCTTAAAAAAGAGAATATAATAAATACAATAAATACCAACTTGGGAAAGCCAAACATTTTCTTGTATTTATTCATTGATTGTATTCAGGAATATCTTCAAGATGGCATTGACTGGGCTAAAGTTGAATTTGAAGACAATCAAGACTGCCTTAATCTTTTTGAGAAGGTACAGAACTTCATTGTTCCCGTGACCCCTTTGCTGCACAATCTTTAGTGTGCTTGTAATTGAATAGTAGCTAAGAGAAAGTGGTGGCTAATCTCTTACATTATTGTTGGTAATTATTAAAGGAGTAGACCGTATAAGATAATTGGTTCTAATAAATAAGCTCACAGCCCAGCCTTTGTAACTAACTACAACTAACTGTCCAACACAGTTAAATGCAGTTACACCAGCTCTACAAAACCGGTTGGTAGAGTGAGGACTGCCCCCATTTATATACACAAGTTCAGACTATATATTGTCCGATGTGAGACTCTTAACACCCCCCCTCACGCCCAGGATTGGACATCTGGAGCGTGGAAATAAATGGTGGGTGGCCCGATAGCGGAAACCATAGAAGGTGGCCCACCGGATCTTAAATGAGGCTCTGATACCATGTTAAGAAATGTGGTTGGACCTAACTCAACCCTACAAAACCGATTGGTAGAGTGAGGATTGCCCCCACTTATATACACAAGTTCAGACTATATATTGTCCGATGTGAGACTCTTAACAATAACAACACTTATACTCCTAGACGTGAAAACTTTGACATAATGATTTGAAATTAAAGATTCTAGTGTTGAATTTGACTTTTGATACATATTTGCAGAGGCCACTGGGGTTATTATCCCTGTTAGATGAAGAGTCCACTTTCCCAAATGGCACAGATTTGACATTTGCCAACAAGCTTAAACAGCATTTAAATTCCAAATCTTGTTTCAAAGGAGAAAGAGACCAAGCCTTTATTGTGTGTCATTATGCTGGAGAGGTAATAGTTTGACATTTTCACGAAGCATAGTGAACTGCAGTTTTAATTGAAATCTCATGCTGAATATTTTAATAACTCCAAAACACTATCTTTAGTCTTAAAGTACAGGGTGGCTTGTTGATTTGAATTTGCTCATCCTACCTGACCGTTGTTTGATAGTTCTTTTTTATCATTTCCTTAGGTCACTTATGATACAACTGGGTTTCTGGAGAAGAATAGGGACCTACTGCACTTGGATTCCATCCAACTTCTATCCTCATGCACATGTCATCTTCCTCAAATATTTGCATCTCATATGCTTACACAGTCTGAAAAGCCAGTAAATGGCCCTTTACACAAGTCAGGTGGGGCAGATTCCCAAAAGCTAAGTGTTGCAACGAAATTCAAGGTATTTCAGTTTCATTATGAGGTGATCCAAAACATCAAGTATCATGAATGGTCTGAAACTTTGGCAAACTAAAATTTTGATTCTTCCAGCTTTATATTTAGTAATTAACAGTATTTACTTGATCAAATTATGCAGAAATATTGCACTTGTGGAAAATAGTCTGTCTCATCAAAAATTAGTTAGCATCCTGGTGATATGGCCTATACCGAGATGTTTCAAACTAGTTAGTAATAAAAAGTCACAGTTTAAACCAAATAAATATTGTGTACCATTGTTTAGGTTATCAGAAGTTGGAAATAACACATGCAAAAAAAATTAATTTTGTGGGTGGTATTGCAAGATAGAGTATAGTAAAAACATCAATGTATCAAACCATGCGTCATATGAAAACTAGATACGATATCAAACTTTTCCTTCATTTGCATGCAGGGTCAGTTGTTCCAACTGATGCAACGCTTAGAGAGCACAACTCCACATTTTATTCGCTGCATTAAACCCAACAATCTCCAATCACCCGAATCATATGAACAAGGGCTTGTACTGCAACAGCTGAGATGCTGTGGGGTGCTGGAAGTGGTTCGAATATCAAGATCCGGCTTTCCGACAAGAATGTCCCACCAAAGGTTTGCCAGAAGGTATGTATATAACAGAAAGTAACTGATGATTCATATTCTTTTAGTTACTTCCACTACCTAGTTTTCTTATATATAATTCTTATTTGATTGGGTGTGGTGAATCAGATATGGCTTTCTTCTCCTTGATAGTGCTGCATCTCAGGATCCACTTAGTGTTTCAGTTTCAATTCTTCATCAATTTAATATTTTACCCGAGATGTATCAAGTTGGCTACACAAAATTATTTTTCCGAACAGGGCAGGTAATTTTTATATTATGAAAATTATGACAGTTTTTTTCTGACTTCCTAAAGCATTCAGCAGAATGATATATTTATGTAACAGTAAATATAAAAAGAAAATAATGTTGATTTCACTTTACTATGTGAATAATTATGAGCGAAAACTCTATCCTAAGTTGCATTGAACCTATTCTACTACTATAAAGTGAATCTAACCTACTTGGAAAGTGGAACATAGGTCCTATTCAATTTCCAACAAATACAAATAAGTTTCTTTGATCCATAAAACTTTTTATTATCTTCATGTACTTTTTAACCATTGTATTATGTAATCCCCACAAGTATGGTGCCTGCAAGAGATATAACATAATAAAAAAGGTAATATTGAAGAATGCTATGTATATGCGTGTGTTTTGGAGGTGAAATAATATCAGACCTGCATTCTGTTCAAAAGTATAGTTTGTAGCTTCTTGAATATCACTGCGAAAAGACTTAATACCGTGTGGTCGAGGTGATTAGCCTCACACTCTAACACAGGATAAAATTGATATTAATTTTGGTAATGTTACCAAGTACGACTAGGTTTAAGTTGTTAAACAAAAAATAGATCTTTAGTGATTATGGATTTAAATGAATTAGTATTTCCAATTTATTTTTCTGCTATCATGATTTTTATTTATTTTAAATTTTTGCTGCTTTGACCACATTTCAGATTGGTGTGCTTGAAGATACTAGAAATCGTACCCTTCATGGCATATTACGTGTGCAAAGTTGTTTTAGGGGTTACCAAGTTCGTCATTCTCTCAAGAAGCTTCAAAGAGGAATCTCTACTTTGCAGTCATGTATTTCTCTTTTCTCTGCCTCATTCTTTCTGCCTTTAAGACGGTCTTAATGTAATGGAAACATATTATCTATGCATGCAGTTATTCGTGGAGAGAAAACAAGAAAGGCATATGCTGCTTTGCTTCAGAGACATAAAGCTGCTGTTATTATACAAAAACAGATAAAAGCAGTTTTTGTAAGAAACAAAGTTCGGACTATTAAAGATGCTACAATTGTCATACAATCAGGTTAGAATTTATATTTTGTAGATGCCAAGATTCATATTACCATTGTTTATTTATTTTGGATGTTTGAATTGGAGCTTATAACTATGATGCCTAACACAATAAGAGCATCAGATACAATACACATCTGACACCAAGATATGCGTTTACTTGAAAAATACAGGATATGATATAATTCACAAAATTTAATGAAAATATTATTGCAGTGGTCAGGAATTGTGATGAAAGTTTTAATATAGGTGAAGAAATGTAATATAAATTGCATCTTTGTTATTTACATAAATGGGAAAATGGGGATTAGCTTAACGAATTAAGCAGTGATATAAATTGCATTTGTTGCAACTAACGAGCAAGAGTATCAACACTGTGAACATAAAGTATGTACATGAGATGTGATGAGTAATGAAGAGTATGAGTCAAAAGTGTCAATGGCATGTCTGGAGTGTATAGTGTACCCGTATTTTTTTATTTATTTAAAAGATTTTGATCTCTGATATTGCACCGAAGTGTACCGACAAGGTATTGGAGCTTATCAGAGAGTATCATCAAGTACGATACGAGAAGAAAAATGAAGTATCAGTTCATATTAGGCTCCAAAAACTAGACACTTTTTTCCTAAAAAATAATAATTGATTTGATCTGTGACATCTTTTTAAAAGAAAATTGCTTTACGTAGATGTGAAAATGTTAGATGGATATAAGTTTGCATCACTATCGCACCAAGTTTGCATTTCAAATTTATTGTTAGTGCAATACACGATAATTATGCATAAAATGACTTTATGTGGTAAATTTTCATAATTTTTTACGTGCTACTCTTTGCAGTCATTCGTGGATGGTTGGTCAGAAGATGCTCAGGGGATATTGGATTTTTGAAATATGGGGACATAAAGGTATTCTTTTTCCGCCAGTCAGAAATTATTTAATATTTAATCCTTTCTTTTATACAATAGGAAATTTCTTATATTCTGCTTTTAGAAGCTTCATCTTCGTGATACTTACAAATATGAACTCCAAAACAGACAAAAGAAGCAGATGAGATTCTGGTCAAGTCATCATTTCTGGCTGAATTGCAGCGCCGGGTACTTAAGGCTGAAGCTGCCCTGAGAGAGAAAGATGAGGAAAATGACATCCTTAACCAACGTATCCAACAATATGAGAGCAGATGGTCTGAGTATGAGTCGAAGATGCAATCCATGGAAGAAGTGTGGCAGAAACAAATGAGATCCCTTCAATCTAGCCTCTCCATTGCTAAGAAGAGCCTTGCTATTGATGACTCTGAAAGAAATTCAGATGCATCTGTTAATAATACAAGCGATGAGCGTGATTACAGCTGGGATGGGGGAAGTAATCACAGGCGCCAAGAAAGCAACGGGACAAGATCGACGAGTGCTAGTTTGAGTGTTATAAGCCGGCTTGCTGAAGAATTTGAGCAAAGGAGTCAAGTATTTGCTGATGATGCCAAGTTCTTGGTTGAGGTGAAATCTGGTCAAGTAGAAGCAAGTTTGAACCCAGATCAAGAACTTAGAAGGTTAAAACAGATGTTTGAAGCTTGGAAAAGGGATTACACGGCAAGATTGCGTGAAACAAAGTTGATTATAAATAAACTTGGAACTGAAGATGGTGCAATTGAGAAAATGAAGAAAAAGTGGTGGGGAAGAAGGAACAGTACACGAATAAATTGATTTTGACTTTCTTACATATCTTATTTAATATTTTGCGTTCCCCTTTGGTTTGTACACTCTTTCTAGAGCATTGCCAACAAAATATGAGAAAATGAGGAAAATACAATAGGAAAAGGTAAAAAATAGGAGTAATAGGAGAAGTCCACGGATGGAGTTATTTTACTACTATTGGGTTATAGTTGTTGTTAGCCACCTTGCTGCATGATTTATCACACTAATGAAATAGGGGGAGAGAGAAAGAGAGAGCTTTGTAACACCATATTGTCTTATATTTTGTTTTTATTTTGGTTGAGCTGTGAAGTAAGGGCTATACTACAGACCTTAGTGATTCATGAATTCCTTTCTGGTATGTGAATTGTATATCATGTGTTTTAGAGGCCACAAAAATGTAAAGCAGTACGCAACTTATTCGCCGTGCTGCAGTTATTGTAGAACACTGATATTTATAGAAATTTATTTATAGATTGATATTCTTGTAAAATGGTATGAGGATTGATTACTAGCTGAATTGGTTGAATAATTATTTGCTCTCATCCAATTTTGTTGTAACTGAATTTTCCTTGTTATCCACTGTTATGTCCATTACATTTCTCCCCCTGCAGCAAGATGGTACGGTGTTCCTGCAGCAAGATGGTACGGCGTTTGAGGATCGCAGTAGGCACCAAAACCGGACCATTGTGATTGGCGGCCTGTGGCAGAGGTAAGTATTGCAGAGCATGTGAACCTTTGCATGGTTTAAGGACTGTAATGTGAAAACCAGATGTACTTAAGCACTAGCAGGAAAGAGAAATTTGTAGACAACAACACCAATGTGTTCCATCCCAGGAAACTGACCAAAATAATATAATTCAGGCTTTTGATTTTGGCGAAGAGTTGAGGGAATGTTGACCATAAGGCTGCAGTTTAACTAAGACCAGATCACCAATGGAAAATTCAGCAAAGTGTCTCTTTGTGTCATCCTGGTTTTTTCAACAAATTAGGTTAGTAAGTCCTTGAGGGATGGAGGATCTGATGCGCAGATTTATACTTATTTAATGGCAAAGGTTCACGGCCATAAACTGCTTTGAAAGGAGACATGCCGACACTATTACGAAAAACAGTTATATAAATACTCGGCTCAAGGTAAAAATTTAGATCACTGTTTCAAATTCTACTCAACCATAGTCATAAATACATTTCTAAACATTTGTTAACAACTTTGGTTTGGCCATTATATTCCAAACGTGTTCTTGTTGTGAGTATAATGGTAGTGACCTTGGATGCAATATGCAAAGCATGATGTTTATAAGACTATGATTTGTGAATAAGTGATATATCCTCCTAGCTTTGAGGTAGATACATATAGTTAGAGTTGATATAATGGGCTATTCGGCCCCAAACGGGTCGACCCTGATGGACCTCGAATATTTTAAGGTTGGGTTAAAAAAGTCTTATTGTAATATGAGCTCGAAAATTACCACCCGAACCGGTCCTAGATGGGTTTCAGACTACCTGATCCTAAACGGTTTTTTTTATAAATAAAAAATAAAAATAAA
Source organism: Lathyrus aphaca (assembly GCA_963966055.1). Lineage (NCBI taxonomy): Eukaryota > Viridiplantae > Streptophyta > Magnoliopsida > Fabales > Fabaceae > Lathyrus > Lathyrus aphaca. Next base: position 516,152,454 of record OZ014520.1, read on the forward strand.
AATCTCATAATATTTATCATAAATAAAATTAAAATTTATAATATCTTAAACATTATATTGTCTTTTATAAATACTATAATGTGTTTTTAAATACAACACATGTCTAAATTGTATAAAATAATACTCGAATATTTAACATAAGAGAAATTAATAGAATATGAGGAAAAAAATGTTCACTATATTAATGTATAGATTCAAAAGAGAGAGATTAGATAAAATTTAATGAAGTGAGAAAAATCAATGTGTTATTTTGAAGTTAAACAGTATTAATATATATTTTTAAAAATTTATAGCTATGTGGGCCTAATGGGCTATCCACAGTCCATATGGGTGCATCCTAATGGGTAGGGGCTTTTTAGGGTTGAGTTAAAAAAGTCCTGAAAAATATGAACTCTAATTTTAAGGCCCAAACCCTATGATTTTTTGGGACGGACGGACTGACTCTGGACTATCCCATTTTGACAGCTCTACATATAGTCATCCTTTACCTAATGGAACATGCAGAGTCTTAAGGCTATTTCCTCAAACTTGAACAACTCGACCCCGCTCAATTAGGGATCGTTGTGGGTGCCATATTTAAGGAAGTCTCGTGATGTGGTGATGTTCCCCACGTGCTGAGCTCGAGATATAACCAGCTGAGTCCCATGTAAGATCTCTCGTGCATCCTAAGTGACTGCATCTCAATGGACCGAGATTATTGATATCATATAAGCATATGCTATTATATTCATGTGGTCCACAACCCCAAGCACGTGGCTTATAAAAGAGAATTTGTTTGTGAAAGACATGATGGTTCATAGCCCTCAGACACAAGGAATGTAAATGTGAAGTGTTTGATGATACAATGTTACCTATTGATGATATTTATTAGACCATATAGTATTTTAGGACCGAAGCTATAATGATCGTGGGATTTGAGACGTTTTGAGTTCCCTATCTAACGGTTCCATATGATGGTTGATATTTTTCATCAAACGTTTGAGATTAAATTAACTATATTGAGAAGCATATTTGATCTAAACCTTTAGTTATGTGCATGCTTGGAAGCAAGTTCATTGATCTCATGACAAAACATGATGGATGTTGGCTCGAGAACCCAATCGATCTTAAATTTTCTCCTATAAATTTTATGATAAGTTATCAACAACTTCAACATTTTTTGTCTATACCGATTTTGCTCAGTGTACTTTTATTCGACCTTGTTGCAAACTCAATGTTCCCCTACGATATCCCTTGTGCAGGTATTGTTCCTTATAATGCTCAGATTACAATAATAGGAAGAAGAAAGTTTTTCAAAGGCATGGCGATGAAAACTGCACAATGGCCATTTTTGACAATAAGGGAGGCTATAAGTTTCCCTTTTACTGGACGGGAGATTGTAGACAAGGATTTTCGATGCCATGAAATAAAAGACTAAATTGATATATTTCGACTGAAAAGGAGAAGACGTTTCAGGGATCAAGTTTCGACCAAGCAAGTGAAGATATTATTTTCTGACGTTGTCGGCAGATGAAGAAGGCATGTTTTCGACAAGATCAAATTAGAAATTTTCGACAGTTCGACAGCGTTAGTTTTATTTTGACAAATTCGACAAATTTGAAGAAATGCGTCGTTTCGACGTAGGAGAAAATATTCAAATTTCAAAAGTTGGCACGTTTGACAGAAGGACGCGTGGAAGCGTTTGATAAAAAATGACATGCCAAAGGCCAAGTGGCGTATTTGTAGGATTTATCCGTTAGTTGACAGTTATTTCGTTTATGTATAAATAGAGTAGTTTCTTGTCAGAATGTGTGTGTGAAAATCTTGTACAAACTTCCTGTAAAAATACTCAAAGTACCTGTGTGTGAGAAAAGAGTCTTGTTCTGGAAAATGTACGTGCGCAACACCAATTTACTTTATCCAGTTTAATAAAATTCTAAGTTATTTAACATTCATTTACACTTTGCAAGTCGTTTACTTCTTCTTCGCCATTTAACTTTCTGCATATTCAAATTCTCCATACTTTTATGTTTCCTTTAAGAACTTTACTTTGCAATTTACCTTACGCATTGTCAGAATCTACTTTCTTTAAGTTTTCTCCAATAATTTTACCCTTGTACTCCACCATAAGAATCATACATATAAAACCTAATAGAAGTGAAATCATAAAGAGTATTAAAGTTATATTTTTCGACAAACTTTGCGCTTATATCATATGATTTGTATGGTTGATCCTGCAAGTAAACCAATTTTAACATAAATTGGAAACCAGAGGTTGTTCGCCAAAATCAACTGCGAACAAATTGGCATGCCCAATGGGACAGTTGGTGCAAAATTAAGAAAATATCATAATCACTCTGAATAAAAAAGGTTATACTTTATTGTATGATTCTAAGAAGCGGTAAATTAGCCGTAACTGACGTAGAAAGACCTAAGAGAACAAGAGTGAGAAGAGTGGAGAATCCGCCAAATAGTCAAAACGAAAACACTACGATGCTTAACCCTACCCCTTCGACAGAAGGAAATACGGGGTCAATTTTTGTATCAGAGGCCATACCTTCGTCATCAGGGTCAACACCAGCATTTGTAGCATCTCAAAATGCGCCCAATTTCTCCACTGCCCTTCCACCAAATGCCCATAGGGACACCTCCTCCTATAGGGAGTCTCCATAGGCCTTTTGCGATGAATTTTACAATGCCTCCATATGATAGAGAACAACCTTATGGAATGCCAACTACTACAATGGAAAGTTTGCAAGACGCATCCTCACTATATTCTGATTCCTTTGTCAATAGGTCTTCACCATTACAAGGATCGGGATCTGGGGGAAACTTAGGCAGATTGAATCAACCCCCACCAGGATTCCAAACTTATATGCCGGCAATCACAAATAATTTTGCGCAGATAATTAGACAACAAATGGACGAAAGCAATCACGACATGGTCTAAATGTTGACACAACAGATGGGAACAATGTTCAATCCCTTAATACAGAACACCATACAGACAAACCAATTACTGGCACAACAAATGATACACATTGTTGATTTCTTTGGTGTTCCTCGCACTCGACAACTAGAACAAATAGTTCAGAACCATAGGTTAGGTGTCGAAGAAGAACCCACAATAAATCAAAGACATGCAGACATTCCCCAGGCGAACTTTAGGAACCAGGAACAAATAGTCGAACAACCTCGTGTAGAAATGCTTTTCCAGCAAGAGCCTAGGAGGATATTAGTCCAGAGGGGTCAGGATGCTGATAATATAGTGCAGAAAATGCGTTATAATAATTTGCCTGCCGAAAATAATCTAGCATCCATGGTCGAAAGGACAATGGCACAAAATGGGGTAAATGTAGGATTACAAAGACCCAATTATATATCTCCATTATCATAATATATTCTGCAACAGGAATTGCCCCCAAGATGGAAAGTCCCTAAGTTCATCGAATTCTCAGGGGACACTAGTGAATCCACCATAGAACACGTTGCACATTACCTGGTCGAAGTAGGGGAAATAGCCCAAAATGAGAATTTGAGAATAAAATACTTTCCATGTTCTTTGATGATAAATGCGTTTACTTGGTTCACGTCCTTGCCTGCAAGTTCAGTATATACATGGACTCAATTAGAAAGGGTATTCCATGAACAATTCTATATGGGACAAACCAAAATAAGCCTAAAAGATTTGGCCAGTGTTAAAAGGAAATTCTATGAACCAATAGATGATTACCTGAACAAATTTAGATTACTAAAGGCAAGGTGTTTCACCCAAGTGCCAGAACATGAGCAAGTCGAAATGGCCACAGGGGGATTCGATTATTCTATAAGAAAGAAACTAGACACCCAATATTTGAGAGATATGGCACAACTAGAAGACAGGGTGAGACAAGTCAAAAGAATAAAAGCTGAGAAATTTAAAGCAAATAAAAATAAGAAGGAAATATTGGCTTATGTGGGAGTCTGCCAAGACGATGAAAATAATGTAGATGAATTAGTTAGTTTTGAAGGACAGGAAATTGACTTAGCAGAATTAAAACAAGGCCCACCTTATTCATGTAAAGGATTGGTTCCGTAGAACGAAAAGAATTCAATCGAACCTGAAAAGAATGAAAAGTTTCCTAAAAGAACTTATATGTTCGACGTCACCAAGTGTGACAAAATCTTCGACTTGCTAGTTAAAGATGGCCAAATGATAGTACCACTAGGAACAAAAGTGCCTCCCATGGAACAACAGAAAAAGAGAGGTTTTTGTAAATACCACGATTTTTTAGGTCATAAAACATCTCAATGTTTCCTTTTCAGGGATCTTGTGCAGAATGCTATCCGCGACGGAAGGCTGAAGTTCGGTGACAAGCAGAAACAACAAATGAAAACTTATTCAAATCCTATGCAGAATGGCAAAATCCACTATACTGAGCCATCCATCATAAACATGGTGGAAGTCGAAGAAGGTTTTGGATATAGTTTTGAGATGGTGGAAGCCACTGAAGGTTTCGACAACAACATCAACATGGCGGAGATTGCTGATAATCTTACAATCCATGACGAAGTCACTGAATGGCAGAACGTTGAGCACCTTGCGCAAGGGGATTCAACCGGCTGCGCTAACAAGGAGGCTACTGAAGGCCTGAATGACACAAAATATGCTAAAATCACTGAGGATTCCGGCGAAATAAAAAATGGCGAAATCACTGAAGGTTCCATCTCAAAAAACATGAAGGCTGCTAAAGGCCTCAACGACTCGAGCAAGGTTGAAGCCACAAAAGGTTACAACAAAAAAAGCAACGACGAAGTTGTCGTACCCCGAAAAATACGACCTCACGCGATCCGAATGGACGGAGCCACGCGCCGGACGGACTGAAGAGTCGCCACCTAATTATATTTATTCCCGAAGAGGGAAAGGGAAAATATAGATACAACCCGGGAGGAGAAGGATGAGGACAAAGGTCAACGGAACCATTTCCTGGGTTCGGGAGTCGGTTATGCAGGGGGAAGGTATTAGCACCCCCCACATCCATCGTACTCGATGGGAACCATCTAAGTTATCACGCGCGAAAGGATGTCTATGCTTAAACGAATTGCTTGCTAGAGGGAAATGAGTTGAATTATAAGTTAGATTGAACCTAGGTGCTCGGCAAGGATTGAGATCCTCGTGCCTACGTACTCCCGTGTGCAATGGGAAAGTCAGAGCCTCGTAGTTCGGCCTACTAAGGGTAATAGTTGTTGATTTTATTACCTTTCTTTGATGAAAGGGTTTAGGAGTTGAAGTGCACTAAAGACTATGGATAGTTTATCTCGCCCAACAAGACGAGCGTCCTGCGTCGAAATAATCGGAGCGAGTAACGAGAGCTCGTTATCCTCCTTTCTACCGCTTAAGGCTCGTGGCGTACAGATCTTCTCGTATTATTAAAGTGTTTTTATTTCCTAAAGCCGCTTGACGTTGGATCAAGGGTTTGGATCTAATCGAAACATTTTGGTTTTTGAGGTTAGAGGGTAAATGCAAATGGAGTTTATTTTTGTGGTTTGTTAGCGAGGCACAATGCGCTCGGCTCGCAAAGAGAAGTGGATCCTAATAAACGAAAACTAAATAACAGGTGCGAGTGTGCAAGTGCAATCGCTTGGCGTTGGACCAAGGATTCAAAATTAAATGAAATACAGAAAATGAAATGCATACAAAGTAATGGGAGAGGGATACAAAATAAATACAGGGGATTGCGTGAAATAAAAGGTATCATTGTAGTTTGCCCAAGAGGAAGCGTGTGTGCAGTGTTTTTGAACTATTCGAAGGCGTTCGGCCTGTTTGATCGGGACACAACTATTTGAAGGCGTTGGACCTTTTAATCGAGCGCAACTATTCGAAGGCGTTGGACCTTTTCGGGACGCGACAAAATTTGGTTCGTTTACTGCCTTAGAATCGGTTCAAAATGGGAACCATTCTATAAGGAGTCGAATCGTAATTTGAAATGCGAAATTAATGGATAAATTAAATTGAATATTAAATAGAAAAATAAATTGAATAAATGAATAAATATTGAAAACAATGAATTAAATTATATTACAAGTTTTTGTTCAAAATAATAGAATAAAATAAAAGAGGGCCTCATATTGACCGCTCATCACCGATTAAATGTAATCGGGCGAAAAACGGCCTTTTATAATATCATCGGCCCTTATATTAAATTAAAATCAAATGGTCCACTAAAATTTTGAAGACATTTATTCTATATTATCCAACAAAACAAGATAGCAATAATAACTAAAAAAAATACCATAATAATAACAAATAATAAGAAAGAAATTTAAATGCAGGAGGTGCATTGTGCTTCTGGCTGTGTGCGAACATTAACTCGAAACGGGCTTCCAAAGCCCAACTATAATACTAATAAAAAATAAAACATATGAACATCAAGGAGGAGGCGCTGCCAGTGTTTAGGTGGTGTTTTTAATGAAAGATCAAATGGGCTTAACCCAAATCTATCTAAATATCATACAGGGATTAACAATAAACAAAATTAAACAAAACAAAACAAAAAAAAAACAAAAGAAACAATAAATAAGGTTTAAGAAAAGCTGGTCAATAAAGCCAGAGAAACCAAACCGTGCTTTTGTTTTTCTCTCTCAAAATCGCATTAATGGAAACGAAACAAAAACCCAACCTTGAGAATCCCGCGGCGGCGCTCGTCTCTCTCGTTGGTTCCGGCTTCAGATTCAAGGACGGCGGGTCTCGTCTCTCTCTCCGGCTCGTCTGCGGTGGATGACGGCGGTTGGTCTCCTCTCGGTCTCTCGCGCGGTCTCGGTTGGAGGTTCGCACTTGCTTCGGATCGGCGACACATAGTGGTGGTTTCGGCGGTTGAGCGGAGGTTTGGATTCGGCGAAGATGGTGACGTTGAACAGCGGCCGGAGGGCTTGATTCGCGGCTGAGGTTGGGTCAGCTGGTGTTTGGGTCGCGTTCGTGGGCTCCGATTTGACTTTCGCTTCTGATTTCTTTGGCTCAGAGGACTTATGTGTGAAGGTTTGCGGGTTTTTTGGCTTTTGGAGCGGATTGTGTTGTTGATGGTTTTGATATTTCGCGTTTGAGTGGTGGTGATTGGTTTCTCGCGGTGTTTGCGGATGGCTTATGGTGGTTTTGTGAGGGGTGGTAGAAGATGGAAGTAGCGATGTGGTTTCTACGGATTCAGTTTTCTCACTCAAGCGTTTGGTCCGTTTTTGCGTTTTCGGTTGGTGAGTATGGATTTGATGAAGATTTGGTTTTGTGTTTGTGACCCTCTATCTCTGTTCAGTTTTCACAGTTTTTTGGTTTTGAAAGTCAAGTTTGTTTACTGGTTTTGGCGATGGACTGATTCCGGTCATGGTGAAGGTAGTGGTCGTGAACAGGGCGAACAGTGGTTAGGTGGTTGTTTTGGTTCTGGGGATAACGAAAAGGGTGCTGCTTATGGATTGTGGAGAAGATTTAGGTCGGTGAGTTCTGTGGTTGTTTGCGCTGGTAGTGAGGTGAAGCCTTTACAGATTGCGGCAAGGCTCAATCAGTTGTGGTGAATGTGAGCGGAACGGTTTCTGATTCTGATGTTGTTGGCCGTTTGGTTTATGGTTCTTTGGTGGTTCGTTCAAGGGTGGTTTCCATTCTTTTTTCTATTTTTTGGATTTCATTTTCTGATTTTTTTGGTTTTGTGTTTGCAGGTGAAATTGATGGTGAATGATGTGAAGGAGTTTGTTGTGAAATGAATGGTTTGGAGGATTATGAAGCTGAATATGGTATGAGGATTTTTTTGGCTCGTTCAAGTCCCTTCTTCTTTTTGTTGAGAAAATGGAATCCCCTTATAGAGGGATTGAGAGGATATTTATGGAATTGGATAAGCAATATGTGAGCTGTTTTAAGATAAGAATCAAAAAAAATTCGTTAGGATTATTCCAGATTTTGTGGGTATAGCATGTGGTAGTGGAGTGGGTGGAATTGGTGATTGTTATTTTGGTGTACTGATATTGTGAGTGGTTTTGGAAAAACTTGGAGAAAGAAGATTATAAGATAAGGATGAAAAGAAAGAAAAAAAAAAGAGCTGTAAATTATTGTTGTCATGTTGTATGCGTGAGATTCCGTACGGGATGGTGGTGGTGGTGTAATGCTGGCTGTGGAAATTGGTTAGCAAAATACAAACAAAAATGGCAATAAATGGATAGAAACAAAGGTTTATGGGTAATAAGAAAAAATCAGTAATAAAATAATAATGCTATTAATAATAATAATAATAATAAAGATAAGAAGTATTTAAAAAAAAAATAATAGTGATGATAATAATAATAATAACAATAATAATAATAATAATAAAGATAAAAATTTTAACGGGAGAATAATAATGGAAAATAGTAATGACTAATAAAAGTAATAACATCAATAATGGATAATAATAAAATGGAAAGCAAATTTTTGGTATTTTGTGTAGACAAATGGACCTATGTAAATGAGAAATTTTTTTTATACCTTTTTTTTTAAATTGAACTTAATAGTAACAAATAATAATAATATGATAAAAGTAAAAAGATTTTTTTTGTATATGTATTTTTTGGATATTAACTAAGAAATAAAACCTATGATTGGGATATTTTCGAAAAAACAAATAATAAATACACACCTCTTGACTTTTTGGTAATAATTTTTGTAACTATATATATATAAATATATACAAATGGCAAACGAGCTAATAGGCTTAGATAACAAAATAAAAATTGATTTTTTTGCTTTGAAAAAATAAATGACATATTTTTGTATTTTCCAAATATTAGACAGAAAAATAAACGATGCATATTTTTGGATTTTTTTTGAAATAATGATTAGACAGAAAATGAAAATAATGCGGGTAGGACAAATTTGGGGTATGACAGATGCCCCTATCGAATTGGCTTAGACCGAGTAAGATGAACTGGCTCGCGTTCAATTTTCAAGGTATAAGATAATTAGATACTAACAGATTCCAAATTTGTCCGATAAAAGAAAATGTGCAGTAAATCTATGGTTAAACTTGGAAAATGAAGGCGATACGAAACAGAAACATGTTGACAGAAAATTAAATAATCGCTTATCACCGCGAGGATGATAATGCGACCCCAGCACTCGAACTAGGTCGATATGGATGCCGAGCGACAGAAAAAATAAATAATCGCTTACCACCGCAAGGATGATAATGCGAACTCAGCACTCAAACTAGGTCGATATGGATGCCGAAAGACAGAAAATTAAAATAATCGCTTACCACCGCGAGGATGATAATGCGACCCCAGCACTCGAACTAGGTCGATATGGATGCCAAGTAACAGAAAAATAAATAATCGCTTACCACCGCAAGGATGATAATGCGACCCCAGCACTCGAACTAGGTCGATATGGATGCCAAGTAACAGAAAAATAAATAATCGCTTACCACCGCAAGGATGATAATGCGACCCCAACACTCGATACTAGGTCGATGCTGAGTAACAGAAAATTTAAATAAACTGGAAGACAGGTGTCCAACGAGGACGTCCACTGAATAACACCTTAGGAGACTCTTCGATCGACCCTGGATCCTGACTTTCGCTGGGGAAAGGCTTGGAATCTTGGACTGATCCTGGATCCTGAAATATGCAACTATGCTTGTTTGATTTTGAAATGGTATCCCATAATGATGGAAATGCAATGCGAATGTTTATGCACTGAGATATAAATTCGATAACGTTGGGGATAATAAAAGGTCTGATTTATTTAGGTATGCAAATGATGCACATGATGTAAATGATTGAAATAAATGATGCTTATGTTGTTGATGATGCATAATGATGCTTATGACGTTAATGGTGCATAATGATGCATATGAGCGATTGAAAGGTGCCAGCTTGGTGGACTTTTGATTTGGTAGTTGCCAATAATGATTGGACTTTGGGTGGGTGGAGGGCTTGATTTCCCGACACTCGATCTTCGACGATGTATGATCAGAAGATGGATCTTGAAAGCCCCAAGTTTGGTCACTTGCTGATGAACGAAGCGACTTGATTGACACATGAAGACTGATTTGCTTTGAACGATTGCCAATGTCTAGCAAGGACTGCCTGATTAGCTGGGGAGAAGAAAGAGGAAGACTCGCTCCTTGTTTGCTTGCTCCTGTTTATAGGATATCTGAAATAAATTTGATGGGGAAGCTTCGACAGTGGCCATGACATGACCTGCCCCTGATTGAGCCTTTGAAGGTGATTTTGCCCCGGACTGAGCTGATTTTGAAATAAATTGCCCCTGATTGAGCTGTTTGAAGATAATTTGCCCCTGATTGGACTGTTGAAGTAGTCTTGACTCATGTTGGCGATGAAGTTCAAGTTTCTCTTTTGATTTCCCCTTGTTGGGATTGTACTGACGTTAAGCACTGATTTGCAATTAAATTATTCATACACAAATGGTAGTGTTAATGTAAAGTTCATGCGAGTTTTGAAAAAGTCAATTTATTTGAATGTTGTGAAAGTGTGACGAATGGACCGTTAGTCCACACGAGGTACTGATTTAGAAAGTGCGTGAAAGATGCAGCAAGAATAATGTGCAAACGAAAATGAAGATTAGCAAATATATGGGAGTCATATTACGCAACCTTGCTGGTAACATGCTTTCAGAATAAACCGCGCCTCAATTAGGTCTTTTGAGGGTTGTAACGTGGTCTGGTTAATGGTTTGAGAAACAAAAGTATAAGGCTCAAAGTTTGATTTGTACCCCTCCTTCTTCGTGATGTTCTCCAGTCCTATGTTTAGTTTAACTTTGCATATGTATTTGTTTTTGACTCTGCAAGAGTGAAGATGAAGCTTCAAAGTTTTGCTTGAAGTGGCAGTCATCTTATTTTGCTGGTGACTCTTTGATTCTTGATTTTTATGGTCACTGATATTTGTTTTGTTTTTGCTGAGGATTTGAGTTCCTCTTTTGATTTTTTTCGACTAAGTCTCCCTTTGGGTGCTCAACTTAGCGTTTTTTCTTTTCTTTTCTTTTTTTGTTTGTTTGAATATTGTGACTGCCAATTCAATTGTTGATGGTCCTCTGATGGGATGTTTCATCTTGCAATTCGAAGGTGTAGCCAGGCTAACTGAACAACTACCCTGCCCCGGGTTAAATGTAAGGGTTGTATCCGAAAGAAACTCCTACTTCTAGGCTCGAAGTGGTTGGCTAGGGATTAACTCCTTATATCTCCAGTGTTTGGGAATTTGAAAGAATGCCTGTACATCATTGACGAGGTTTTATCTGAAAGCATACCGCAACAGTTATGGGTATTTCGTTTTCATCATCCTCCCTCAAATATTTGCTAAAGTGAAGTGAGGAAATATTTTTGTGATTTTGTGATAAATGATAAATATGAGCGAATGCAAATAAATTGATTCAAAACATGCATAAACATAACATTAACATAACCAAGAACACACGATAACAATGTTCGGAGCAAGTAGTACTTTAACAAACATTACAAAATAACAGGAATGCGGAAATCATAAATGGCGATGGCTGCCTTGATTTGAGGAATTGAACTTCTCTTGATTGAATGCTTCAAAGTTGGAGACTACTCAGCTTGGTCTTCAACAACCCCTTCAGATGTCTTCACTTGTTGGCACCGTGTGACGACATTGGATCGTTCTGGACATTTGGATTTCTCGGAGTGAAGGTAAGATCCTTAGAGTCAATTAGATCTTGGACTTTGTGCTTGAACGATTTGCAGTTCTCGAGCGTGTGACCTGGAGCACCCTTGTGATACTCACAGCGAGCATTGGCATCATAGTCTCGGGCAGTACCAGTTTGAGGTGACATGTCCTTCAACACAAGAGTTCCTTTTGCCATCAGTTCGTTAAAGATTTCTCCATATGACATAGGCAAGGGATCAAAGGTTCTTTCAGGCCTTCTTTGCTGATATGGTGGACGCTGTTGAGGAGCGCGTTGTTGCTGTTGACCAGGCCGTGGTGGATAAGCCGGTTGCTGTTATGGATTGGGTGCATATTGCGCGGCTGCAACCATTGGACATGGTTGATGAGTCATCTGAGGCGGAAATAAAGCTTGAATAGCTGGATGAACAGGCATTGAAGGAACAGGCCGATGAGACACAACCATCCTGGCCAAGGCTTGCATGGCCTCATGAATACGATCAATCTTGCTCTTGATTGAGTCAATCTCTCCCCTCATAGCAGCTTGTTCTTGTCGAATCTGATCCATCAGTCCTCTAGTGTTGGCTCGAGTTAAGTATAGGCGTCTAGCACGATACGGGCGTCGGGAAACCAACTTGATTTACTGAAGATGGAGGAACATGCAATGAGTTCTCGATTTTGGAATGAAATGCAAGATGAACAAATAATGCAAATGAGATGATATGCAATGTCAGAATCCAGGATCACAAGATCAAGGTCTCACGAGTCCAAGGTACATCCGGAAGATACTCTGATCAGGAACTCACTGGGTAGACTCTAAAGTTTTTAGGGATCCCAAAGTTATCAATTCATATGGCTGTTCATCACACACGCCATAAGCATGACGGTTGATTGACTCCGCCACATGAATCTATTTTGGGTGAGATCTTCGTATCGACAACCCACGAGAGCAAATTTTCTCGGGAGTCCATACTACGTGATCATCGACACGAGGTTTAAAATAAAGTCTTGGAGTTATGGAACTTTTCTCAATTGTTTGATGCACGTGTCAATTTCATACATTCTTGACAGTCAATCAACTCCATTGAGTAAGTCTATTCCAAGTGAGGTTTTCGTATCGAGCCACGCGAGGGCGAACCCTAGTGCCCAATACTACGCAACCATCAACCGATGTTTTAACCAAAAGGTTCTAAAGGTCCTCAGAGTCGACGACTTTAATGAAAACAACTGAGCACACACGCCAAGAGCTTGACGGTTGTCAGTATTTCCATTAAAATCTACTCTGAGTGAGGTTTTCGTATCGACAACCCACGAGAGAGGTTCTCTCGGGAGCCCATACTACACAACCTCGCTAACTTATGTTTGTACTCGAAAGCCCGGGTATAGAGCTTTTCCCTCAAATTTCTTTCGCAAAATATCGATCCAAATTATAGTACCAAGGAGCCACAAGATATATAAAATGGAATGCGATAAAGAAAAAGATAAAAATAAACAAGCAAGGCATAAAAGCAAACATCCAAACAAACGCGGGAACCTAGATTAGGTCTGACTCGCATAGGGGTGAACCAGTCCCCAGTGAAGTCGCCAGCTGTCGTACCCCGAAAAATACGACCTCACGCGATCCGAATGGACGGAGCCACGCGCCGGACGGACTGAAGAGTCGCCACCTAATTCTATTTATTCCCGAAGAGGGAAAGGGAAGATATAGATACAACCCGGGAGGAGAAGGATGAGGACAAAGGTCAACGGAACCATTGCCTGGGTTCGGGAGTCGGTTATGCAGGGGGAAGGTATTAGCAACCCACACATCCATCGTACTCAATGAGAACCATCTAAGTTATCACGCGCGAAAGGATGTCTATGCTTAAACGAATTGCTTGCTAGAGGGAAATGAGTTGAATTATAAGTTAGATTGAACCTAGGTGCTCGGCAAGGATTGAGATCCTCGTGCCTACGTACTCCCGTGTGCAATGGGAAAGTCAGAGCCTCGTAGTTCGGCCTACTAAGGGTAATGGTTGTTGATTTTATTACCTTTCTTTGATGAAAGGGTTTAGGAGTTGAAGTGCACTAAAGACTATGGATAGTTTATCTCGCCCAACAAGACGAGCGTCCTGCGTCGAAATAATCGGAGCGAGTAACAAGAGCTCGTTATCCTCCTTTCTACCGCTTAAGGCTCGTGGCGTACAGATCTTCTCGTATTATTAAAGTGTTTTTATTTCCTAAAGCCGCTTGACGTTGGATCAAGGGTTTGGATCTAATCGAAACATTTTGGTTTTTGAGGTTAGAGGGTAAATGCAAATGGAGTTTATTTTTGTGGTTTGTTAGCGAGGCACAATGCGCTCGGCTCGCAAAGAGAAGTGGATCCTAATAAACGAAAACTAAATAACAGGTGCGAGTGTGCAAGTGCAATCGCTTGGCGTTGGACCAAGGATTCAAAATTAAATGAAATACAGAAAATGAAATGCATACAAAGTAATGGGAGAGGGATACAAAATAAATACAGGGGATTGCGTGAAATAAAAGGTATCATTGTAGTTTGCCCAAGAGGAAGCGTGTGTGCAGTGTTTTTGAACTATTCGAAGGCGTTCGGCCTGTTTGATCGGGACACAACTATTTGAAGGCGTTGGACCTTTTAATCGAGCGCAACTATTCGAAGGCGTTGGACCTTTTCGGGACGCGACAAAATTTGGTTCGTTTACTGCCTTAGAATCGGTTCAAAATGGGAACCATTCTATAAGGAGTCGAATCGTAATTTGAAATGCGAAATTAATGAATAAATTAAATTGAATATTAAATAGAAAAATAAATTGAATAAATGAATAAATAATATTGAAAACAATGAATTAAATTATATTACAAGTTTTTGTTCAAAATAATAGAATAAAATAAAAGAGGGCCTCATATTGACCGCTCATCACCGATTAAATGTAATCGGGCGAAAAACGGCCTTTTATAATATCATCGGCCCTTATATTAAATTAAAATCAAATGGTCCACTAAAATTTTGAAGACATTTATTCTATATTATCCAACAAAACAAGATAGCAATAATAACTAAAAAAAATACCATAATAATAACAAATAATAAGAAAGAAATTTAAATGCAGGAGGTGCATTGTGCTTCTGGCTGTGTGCGAACATTAACTCGAAACGGGCTTCCAAAGCCCAACTATAATACTAATAAAAAATAAAACATATGAACAACAAGGAGGAGGCGCTGCCAGTGTTTAGGTGGTGTTTTTAATGAAAGATCAAATGGGCTTAACCCAAATCTATCTAAATATCATACAGGGATTAACAATAAACAAAATTAAACAAAACAAAACAAAAAAAAACAAAAGAAACAATAAATAAGGTTTAAGAAAAGCTGGTCAATAAAGCCAGAGAAACCAAACCGTGCTTTTGTTTTTCTCTCTCAAAATCGCATTAATGGAAACGAAACAAAAACCTAACCTTGAGAATCCCGCGGCGGCGCTCGTCTCTCTCGTTGGTTCCGGCTTCAGATTCAAGGACGGTGGGTCTCGTCTCTCTCTCTCTCCGGCTCGTCTGCGGTGGATGACGGCGGCTGGTCTCCTCTCGGTCTCTCGCACAGTCTCGGTTGGAGGTTCGCACTTGCTTCGGATCAGCGACACATAGTGGTGGTTTCGGCGGTTGAGCGGAGGTTTGGATTCGGCGAAGATGGTGACGTTGAACAGCGGCCGGAGGGCTTGATTCGCGGCTGAGGTTGGGTCAGCTGGTGTTTGGGTCGCGTTCGTGGGCTCCGATTTGACTTTCGCTTCTGATTTCTTTGGCTCAGAGGACTTATGTGTGAAGGTTTGCGGGTTTTTTGTCTTTTGGAGCGGATTGTGTTGTTGATGGTTTTGATATTTCGTGTTTGAGTGGTGGTGATTGGTTTCTCGCGGTGTTTGCGGATGGCTTATGGTGGTTTTGTGAGGGGTGGTAGAAGATGGAAGTAGCGATGTGGTTTCTACGGATTCAGTTTTCTCACTCAAGCGTTTGGTCCGTTTTTGCGTTTTCGGTTGGTGAGTATGGATTTGATGAAGATTTGGTTTTGTGTTTGTGACCCTCTATCTCTGTTCAGTTTTCACAGTTTTTTGGTTTTGAAAGTCAAGTTTGTTTACTGGTTTTGGTGATGGACTGATTCCGGTCATGGTGAAGGTAGTGGTCGTGAACAGGGCGAACAGTGGTTAGGTGGTTGTTTTGGTTCTGGGGATAACGAAAAGGGTGCTGCTTATGGATTGTGGAGAAGATTTAGGTCGGTGAGTTCTGTGGTTGTTTGCGCTGGTAGTGAGGTGAAGCCTTTACAGATTGCGGCGAGGCTCAATCAGTTGTGGTGAATGTGAGCGGAACGGTTTCTGATTCTGATGCTGTTGGCCGTTTGGTTTATGGTTCTTTGGTGGTTCGTTCAAGGGTGGTTTCCATTCTTTTTTCTATTTTTTGGATTTCATTTTCTGATTTTTTTGGTTTTGTGTTTGCAGGTGAAATTGATGGTGAATGATGTGAAGGAGTTTGTTGTGAAATGAATGGTTTGGAGGATTATGAAGCTGAATATGGTATGAGGATTTTTTTGGCTCGTTCAAGTCCCTTCTTCTTTTTGTTGAGAAAATGGAATCCCCTTATAGAGGGATTGAGAGGATATTTATGGAATTGGATAAGCAATATGTGAGCTGTTTTAAGATAAGAATAAAAAAAAATTCGTTAGGATTATTCCAGATTTTGTGGGTATAGCATGTGGTAGTGGAGTGGGTGGAATTGGTGATTGTTATTTTGGTGTACTGATATTGTGAGTGGTTTTGGAAAAACTTGGAGAAAGAAGATTATAAGATAAGGATGAAAAGAAAGAAAAAAAAATGAGCTGTAAATTATTGTTGTCATGTTGTATGCGTGAGATTCCGTACGGGATGGTGGTGGTGGTGTAATGCTGGCTGTGGAAATTGGTTAGCAAAATACAAACAAAAATGGCAATAAATGGATAGAAACAAAGGTTTATGGGTAATAAGAAAAAATCAGTAATAAAATAATAATGCTATTAATAATAATAATAATAATAAAGATAAGAAGTATTTAAAAAAAAAATAATAGTGATGATAATAATAATAATAACAATAATAATAATAATAATAATAAAGATAAAAAATTTTAACGGGAGAATAATAATGAAAAATAGTAATGACTAATAAAAGTAATAACATCAATAATGGATAATAATAAAATGGAAAGCAAATTTTTGGTATTTTGTGTAGACAAATGGACCTATGTAAATGAGAAAATTTTTTTATACCTTTTTTTTTAAATTGAACTTAATAGTAACAAATAATAATAATATGATAAAAGTAAAAAGATTTTTTTTGTATATGTATTTTTTGGATATTAACTAAGAAATAAAACCTATGATTGGGATATTTTCGAAAAAACAAATAATAAATACACACCTCTTGACTTTTTGGTAATAATTTTTGTAACTACATATATAAATATATACAAATGGCAAACGAGCTAATAGGCTTAGATAACAAAATAAAAATTGATTTTTTTGCTTTGAAAAAATAAATGACATATTTTTGTATTTTCCAAATATTAGACAGAAAAATAAACGATACATATTTTTGGATTTTTTTTGAAATAATGATTAGACAGAAATTGAAAATAATGCGGGTAGGACAAATTTGGGGTATGACAGAAGTCACTGAGGATTTCGTCAAAGAAAGAATGAAGGCTACTGAAAGCCTCAAGATAACAGAGAATCAAGTAGCTATTGATAACCTGATTAACACTGAAAGGGAGGCCACTAAAGGCAACAATGTCGAAAAGATGGTTACTGGAGGCCTCACTATTAACACTGAGTTTGATAAAGATGCTACCAAGGTGAAGGAAAGGATTGTTGAAGGTCCTGAGAAGCCAGTTGTGTATAGAATCTTGCGTAGAACTATGGAAGACCCCATAGGAAAGTCAGTCGAAAAGTGCTGCCAAGATGTCAGTGGAGACTTATCCCCAAATAAAGAGCAGGACGAAACAAAGGAAATAGGTGAAACTGAGCAAGCGCTTGTCGAAAAGATGAACCAATTAACTATTGATGGTGAAAAAATGGCCAACATCAACATGGTGGAAACATCCCAGAAAAATCAAGCACAGACTCCTGAAGAACGCCGTCGAAAGGAGTACCAGAGGCTGGCATATCCAAAAGAAGATGAAAGATTGATTAAGTTCATCCAAAATGCCAAAGGAAAAAGGCTGAAATGATGTTGTGCCCACGGTGCAGCGCTATCTTCGACAGGAAGGCAACAAGCGATCTAGAGGTAATAGAGAAGTCCAAGAGGAAAGGAAACTGGGGGAAAATCCCAGCTGCCAAAACACAGAGATACGATCCAGAGACTATGACAGGGTAATGGATATCGAAGAGAAAGACGAAAGTATGGAAGAAGAACAAATGGAACATAGACCTGTTTGCTATTATATAATAAACAATGGCTACATATAAGAACAAAATGCGTTCTTTGAAAGGCCAGATGACTCGATGAAAGGGAACTTGAAGCCCTTGTTCATAAAAGGGAAAGTTAAGAATGTCAGAGTAAACAAGATACTGATAGATGGAGGAGCAACAGTTAATCTGATGCCTCATTTCATGTTAAAGAAGATTGGTAAGAATGACTCCGACGCTAAACCTCATAATATGGTGTTATCAAATTATAAAGGAAAGATAGGATCCATCATGGGTGTAATCCAGATGGATTTAACTGTCGGAACAATAACAAGACCGACGATGTTCATGGTGATCGCTTCAAAAGCAAATTATAATTTGCTTTTTGGAAGAGAATGAATACATGGTGTGGGGGTTGTACCCTCATCAATGCACCAACAAATAACAATTTGGCAACCAAATGACATAATCAAGAACATCGAATCAGACCAGAGTTACTTTATGTCTGAAGTGAATAATGCAGACCGACTATGTTTTGACAAGAATTTGGACCACATACCCCATGTAGCCCAACAGACTTCAACCTCAAAGAAATTGATAACGCTTACTACTTGATGTATCTCCACCCAACATATGGTTTTCAGTGGGATAAATAAGTGGTTGATGAGTCAAATTTTATATGGGGTACTTCCCATATAGAACCAACTGACAGGGGAAGTGAATTCGACGACAATGACTAAGGTATCAACGCTCGAAAGAATTACGACTTACATAGCCGAGAACAAATTAAAAATGGAACTCGAAGCCGAAGTAAAATATATGGCTGTCAAAGCCAACCAACAAGATTCCAACAATCAATGTCCTCAGAGAAACGTTGAAGAAGATTGTGAAAATGGTCAGATGGGCGAATGGCAACATCAAAATCTCGACGCCTTTTACGACGACAAACTGTTAGGGTTCGAAAAAGATCCAGTGTCGACCAGCATGAAGATGGTAGCACAAGATCCGTTAGAGGAAATAGATCTAGGAATGGAGGCAGAAAAGAGGCCAACTTACATAAGTGCCAAGATGGACCCACAGTTCAAAATCGAAATGGTCCAGTTGATACGCGAATACAAAGATTGCTTTGCATGGAACTATGAAGAAATGCCTGGTTTAGACAGAAGTTTGGTTGAATTAAAGCTGCCCATAATGGAAGGAAAGAAGCCGGTAAAGCAGGCTCCAAGACGCTTCACACCAGAAATTCTATCTAAGATAAAAGAAGAGGTCGAAAAGCTTCTGAAATGCAAATTCATCCGCACAGCCAGGTATGTTGATTGGATTGTAAACATAGTTCCTGTAATCAAGAAAAATGGCAATTTAAGGGTTTGCATTGATTTTCGAGACTTAAACTCAGCCACCCCAAAAGATGAATACCCTATGCCAGTAGAAAAAATGCTTATAGATTCGGAAGTAGGCCACGAGTACTTAAGCATGTTAGATGGGTACTTTGGTTATAATTAAATTTTTATTGCCAAAGAAGATGTTCCTAAGACAACATTTTGTTGTCCAGGGGCAATAGGAACTTACGAATGGATAGTAATTCCTTTCAGTCTTAAAAATGCTGGAGCGACTTATCAACGTGCTATGAATTCAAATTTTCATGATTACATTGAAACTTTCATGAAAATTTATAATGATGATGTGATTAAGTCATTTTCAGGAAAAAATTATATAGACCACCTTCGACAATCCTTTGAAAGGATAAGGAAGTTTGATCTGAAAATGAACCCCTTAAAATGTGCTTTCGGTGTGCAGGCGGGTGATTTCTTAGGCTTTGTGGTCCATAAGAAGGGGATCGAAATAAATGAAAACAAAGCCAAGGATATAATGGAGGCGAAAGCGCCATCAACAAAAAAGGAACTGCAGTCTCTGCTGGGGAAAATCAACTTTCTTAGAAGATTCATCTCCAACCTTAGTGGGAAGACGCAAGCCTTTTCACCTCTGCTTCGACTGAAGAAGGGAGACTTCACATGGGGGCAAGAACAACAAGTGGCGTCCGAAATAATCAAATAATACCTATCAAGTCCTCCAATTATAATGTCCCATTATAGAAAGAAAAGCATGAGGTTGTATATTTCGGCATCAAATAAAACACTATGAAGCTTGCTGTGTCAAGAAGATGGAAAGGGAGCCAAAAAGGCCATTTACTATCTCAGCAGAGTCCTGAATGATGCCGAAACTAGATATAATGTTATAGAAAAATTGTGCTTATGTGTATATTTTTCTTGTATAAAGTTAAAGCACTATATAAAACTTGTTGATGTATATATCTCTTCTCATTCCGATGTAATAAAACATATGTTATCTAAGTCTATTTTACATAGTAGAATTGGGAAATGGGCTTTAGAATTGACATAATATTCCCTTAAATATTTGCCTTTAAAATCTGTTAAGGGAAAAGTGGTGGCTGATTTCATAGTAGACCACTCAATAAGCGAAAATGGCGTGGAATATGTCGAAGTAGAACCATGGAAATTATATTTCTACGATTCCAGTCATAAGAATGGAACTGGTGTTGGAATTTTAATAATTTCTCCTAGAAAAATTCCAACAAAATTCAAGTACAAAGTCGAAGGTCTGTGTTCGAATAATGAAGCAGAATACGAAGCGTTGATTGCTGGGCTTGAAATCTTGTTGCAATTGGGGGCGACGATAGTCGAAATATTGGGTGACTCTGAATTTGTAGTGAAGAAATTAACCAAAGAATATAAATGTGTAAAAGAGAATCTAATTATGTACTTTGTAATAGCCAAAAGACTTCTTAAAATATTCGATAGTGTGACCATCAGGCATATACCCAGGATGGAGAATCAAGAGGCAAATGACCTTGTTCAGATTGCATCTGGATATAAGGTGTCGAAGGAGAATCTAGAAAAAGCTATTGAAGTCAGGGGAAAAGTTATATCCACCAAATTGTCTCCATCAGATCTGGAAACAATAAAGTTAGGATATGGTGACGAAGAAAATTTTGATATTTTTAATATTGATGATTTAGGAACCAAAGATTGGAGAAACCCCATCAAGAATTATCTACATGACCCAAACACGAAAGTCGAAAGAAAATTTAAGTACAGAGCTTTAAGTTATGTACTTTTTGAAAATGAACTATTCAAAAAGACTTCAGAAGGAGTGTTGTTAAAATGCTTGGACGAAGAAGAAGCTTACATAGCTTTGTTGAATGTACATAGTGGGGCTTGTGGTGCACATCAAGCAGGCCACAAAATGAAATTGCTTTTGTTTCGACAAGGAATGTACTGGCCATCTATGTTGAAAGACTGTGTCGATTTTGCCAAAGGATGTCAAGAATTCCAATTGCATGCAGGCATACCACATGTTCCTGTAAGTGAGTTGCATTCAATTGTAAAGTCTTGTTCATTCAGAGGATGGGCTTTGGACTTGATTGACGAAATTCAACCAACTTTTTCAAAAGGGAAAAAGTACATTCTAGCCGGAATAGATTATTTCACTAAGTGGATTGAAGCTATACCATTAGTGAATGTGGATCAAGAAGCAGTCATCGAATTTATTCGATGACATATAATTTATAGATTTGGAATTCCAGAAACAATAACTACAGATCAAGGATATGTGTTCACTGGAAAGAATATGCAAACTTTTGATGCCTTATTATGCCCAGGAGGATGGACAAGTTGAAGCAACTAATAAAGTTGTGATTAATTTGATAAAAAAGCATGTGGGTAAAAAACCCAGGAATTGGCATAAGACCTTAGATCAGGCTTTGTGAGCTTGTCGAACGTCTCCTAAAAAAGCCACGAATGCTACTCAATTTAGGCTGACTTATGGTCATGATGCAGTCTTACCAGTCGAAATATACTTACAATCGATTCGAATTCAGAGACATCTTGAAATCCCATCAAAAGTATATTGGAATATGATGATGGATGAATTAGTTGATTTAGAAGAAGAAAGGTTGTGTGCGCTAGATTTGTTAAAAAGGCAAAAAGAAAGAGTCGAAAAGTTTTACAATAAGAAAGTAAAACGTAAAACTCTTTTAGTTGGTGACTTAGTGTGGAAGGTAATTCTTCCTATGGATAGAAAAGATAAGTTAATGGGAAAATGGTCTCCTAAGTGGGAAGGACCTTTCCAGGTTTTAAAAATCTTTTCGAATGACGCATACGAAATTGAAGAAATTGGAAAGGATGAAAGAATATTAAAGATAAATGGAAAGTACTTGAAAAAGTATAAACCAATATTGCAAGAAGTGAAGATAACCAAAGAATAAAATTGTATATAAGATTGTACTTAGCCGAATAAACGGAATTAAAATCATTACAAAACAAACTCCAAGTAAACACTAAAGAAAACTAATACATCAGATTACCCCTATTACAATTTAATGCTAATAAAAGACTTCTTCAGTTCTTCAAATTTCTTCTTTTGGATTTCGAGTCGACGATCGTAGAAAATTTTGTTGGTTGAAAGGTTTTCAATCTCCTGGGTGAGTTTCTGGGCCCTTTCGGCATGATGAATGCCCACCTTCAATTCTTCTTCGACCTCTTTTTGATTAGGTTGTTGAAGGGATTCCTTTCCCCTCTCTTCTTGAGAAATCTTCTTGTTAAGGGTGGCTATCTATTTCTTCCACTTTTGGATATTGCCATCATATTTGGCTATTTTGTTGGCATAAGTCTCAGATAATTGTTGCAACTATGTGATTTTGTTGGTAGAAGCAGCTGCAACATCCCATTCAACAAGTTGGGTCTCGGATTTGTTAGAGATTTGTTTGGAAAAATTTGAGACGGTTCAGATCAGCGCTTGCCAAGTCGATCAGAGTAGTCAGGTCCATCACAAAACTGCTCACTTCAGCAGGGGATTCTAGGACATTTACCTGCTTTAAGACACTCTTAAAGTCGAAGCAGGCGGTTGAGTTTTCCTCTAAAATATGGAAAAAATCCACATCAAGAATTTTTGCCTTGATCTCATCCATTGTGGCATCAAGAGAGTGCGCACTGGAAGTTGCTCCTGAAGTAGTCGAAGTACTCTGAGAAGAATCTTGAAAATTGTAACGAGCACTAAGCACGACTTTTATGTACTCCAAGGGTTTCTGCACTTTGAGATTTTCAAGTTCTTCATGAGAATAACTTGTCAAACTAGTTGATGGTGGGCCTCTCTTCAGCAAGTCAGGATTTGGTTGACTGCTTTGTCCTTGTGTCAAGCCAACATTTTGTTGTTTCGAATTGCCATCTTCGCCACCAGTCTCTCCCTGTTTATCATCTTCATCTTCGACCTCAGCGTCAGCATTCAGGTCATCACTTTTTTGAACAATGTCTGATTTTGGAGAAGGAAGAGGAGATTGGTTATCAGAATATTGAGGAGAATTAGGAGATTGTTCTTTCTCCATTTCTAGTTCTTCCATCAAATTCTTTGGAGAAAGAGGTGGTGGGCTGGCAGCTTGGTGAATCAAATCATCTTGTTTTGTTGATACATTTGTCTTTTGTGGTGTGTCGTCTAGGTTGATCTGCAAATAACCTAAAAAATTAACAAAGAAAATGTAATAAGCAATAAGAGGTAAACAGTCGAAAATAATTATCTGAGGAATCTCGGTGTGGAAACTAGAGTTCCCACTCTCTGCATCTTTGACTTGCACTTTTGCAGCTGGACTGTGCGGGGGAGTTTCTTTGGGAGGTTTGACTTTGGATTTTTGGGGGGAAGCCCTAGTGACCTTCTTCTTTTTCTGAGGTTGAATTTGTTCTGGTGATTCATCACTAGAAACCTTTTCTTCTTGTTGTTTTCTTTTGGGAGCAGGTGGGGGTTTTCGACCTCCCTAGATGTAGCAATAAAATATGATTCAGGGGTGAAAGACAAAATAAGCTAAGCAGAGATAAAGGGATTATACCTTTGTTGCAGTCTTTTTCGCAGTAACTGGTGGGTCTTTTTCCATCTTATTAGTTGTGGTTTTGACAGTAACTTTCTTGCGCGGAATTTTTGTGGTTAAGAAAATAAAACGAAGTCAAAAATGAATACAAGAAATATACAAAGTTAGAATGTCGAAATAATATAAAATGTGTTCGTTAAACACCTTCAAGAATGGGAGTTTCCACGCGAACGTGTTCTATTCCAACATGAAGGTGTCCTTTGAAATTATCCAAAGTGAACTTAGTAGGAACCACTCGCTCAACAGAGTTTTTGGATTGTTGTCGAAGAATTTTCAAAGAATCCCCACAAACGAACCAGTCTGGAAATGGAGGGCTTAATGCCACGCCAAAGTCAGCAGAAGGTAGAGGGGGAAACCTTAGTGGATGAAGATTGAAAGCCAATTCATATCGTTGTTCTTGTCGAACATATGAAGGCAATCTCAACTTTTCCAATCTTTTCGTCAACTTATGTTTTAAAGTCACTGCTGCTTCACTTATGGTCCAACTAAGTTCCTCTGGTCTATAGATAGTTTCAGAATATTTTTGAAACTTTTGTATCTCTTTGATATGCCTTTCTTTACCTATTTTTATCCGGTCCTGCACAAGAGGAAAGGCGTTGGTTAGATGAATAGTGAAAGTTACTACGTCATAGAATTTGGTGAGATAATATTCCTTCCACCAGACGTCGAACTCATGAGTACAAAGGAAGGAGGGTCAAAAGACCACTGGGCAAATGTCAAAAGATTTGTAAAAAAATTTCTTCGCCAACTCTTTGCTTTGTTCTTCAGTATGATAGGAGTTGTGAAAGTTGATAGAGCCCTTTTTTGGAAAGATGGATTTGGGTTTCAGTTGCACAAGTCCAAATTGTCGAGCAACAAGGTTGGGTTGATAGACAATCAACGTAATTTTTGTTTTTGTGACATTATGTTGAGAAGGGAGAAGCCTAGGAATAAAAAATGATTCCCAAACGTTGAGGAATCGGTTTTCGTCCTACTGCATCTCAAATGGAGGTTGTTTGGTAAACCATTCAGGTCCAGTTGTCATATTAGTGAAAGGTACCATGGAAGGGGTGAAATTGTATCTTTTTGCGAACATCATAATATAACCGGTGAAATATTGGCGAAGACTTATCCCTTCCTCAGTTGGGGTCAGTTGTACCAGGCGAGGCCATTCGACAACTCTATCCTTCACTTCATCTTCGTTTATGTCACTCTTGATAGGGAAAGAGGCTTCAAAAGTGGCATTTAGCCACAGTTGCAAAAGCCAAATTGTCCCTGACACGCTAAGGTTGCCTTTCTCTTTCACGGTCTTCAGGAAACTTACGCTCTCACTTAGCGATTCATAAAGGTTTTCCAAAATCATTTCACTTAGGCATAGTTTTGTTCCTTGGTGGAGTTGATTAGCCATAGTGATAAAACTTTTGGCTACCTAGAGAGATCAAGAACATAAGACGAACCTCGACAGCCATAAAGTTAGGAAGGCTATATGCTCTTTGTTAGAGACTTTTGTGGTGGTCTTGACATGGTAATGGTCTGTAAATGCAATGTAGGAGGCTTTGTTGGTGTCAAACTTTATAGTATCTTGGTTCAAAATATTAGGGTCGAAATTTTCTCCTAAAGTACTTAATCCAACAATGGCAGCTATGTCGAAGAGGGTAGGGGTGACCATTCCACAGGGAAGGTGGAAAGTATTGTCTGTGCTATCCCAAAATTAGAAGGAAGCCAACAACATGTTGGGGGAAATATTAAGTCCTACTTTCGACATCTGAATCAGGTCAAAAATTCCTATTTCTTTCCAGAATGAGGCTTTGATTTTCTCAACCTTACTTAACCAAGCTATATAGTCTGAAATATCTTTCGACCTAGGGCGGGCTCTAAATGTAACAGCCCGGGCCCCTCGCAAGGCAATCCTGGCACTGCCACCTCACGATCTTCTCTACCCCCCTCACTAGTAGAGTTTTTGCCTTCCGTGGGAATCGAACCCTGTACCCTGGGGTTCAAGTACATGCTCAATCCATTCCCACTACCACTTGAGCTAACTAGTCTGAGAAAATGGGTTCTTCTTTTTGTTTGAGAATGAAAATAAGAAGAAGTGCGTGGAAAGGTTTGATGAAGAGGATAAATGGCTAATTATAGAGAAAGAGAATTGAAAACAGTTGAGTTTAGGTGAAGATCATGGACCATGAGGCGAAATTTTGTGGAAAAAGTTAGGTTGGAGGCAGTTGAAACACCTACGACCTCTTAGCTTTTAGCAAATGATGGGGTGATGTCAAAAATGTGGGTTGAGGTTGACGTTTTGAGAAAAGTGCAATGATGAGCTTTTAGGTTTGAAATGTCAAATCTTGGGAATGATAAAGTGATAAAGGCAACATGGCATCGAAAATATTCATCGACAACAAATGATCTTTCTCTAGGGATTAGTCGAAAAACTCTTTGTTGGGGCAATTTATAGACAAGGATTTTCGACACCATGAAATAAAGACTAAATTGATATATTTCTACTGAAAAGGAGAAGACGTTTCAGGGATCAAGTTTCAACCAAGCAAGTGAAGATATTGTTTTCTGACGTTTTCGGAAGATGAAGAAGGCATGTTTTCGACAAGATCAAATTAGATGGTTGATATTTTCCATCAAACGTTTGAGATTAAATTAACTATATTGAGAAGCATATTTGATCTAAACCTTTAGTTATGTGCATGCTTGGAAGCAAGTTCATTGATCTTTTGAAAAAACACGATGGATGTTGGCTCGAGAACCCAATCGAACTTACTTTTTCTCCTATAAATTTTATGATAAGTTATCAACAACTTCAACATTTTCTGTCTATACCGATTTTGCTCAGTGTACTTTTATTCAACCTTGTTGCAAACTCAATGTTCCCCTACGATGTCCCTTGTGCAGGTATTGTTCCTTATAATGCTCAAATTACAATAATAGGAAGAAGAAATGTTTTCAAGTGCATGGCGATGAAAACTGCACAATGGCCATTTTTGACAATAAGGGAGGCTATAGGTTTCCCTTTTACTGGATGGGAGACTATAGCCAAGGATTTTTGACGCCATGAAATAAAGACTAAATTGATATATTTCGATTGAAAAGGAGAAGACGTTTCAGGGATCAAGTTTAGACCAAGCAAGTGAAGATATTGTTTCTGACGTTTTCGGCAGATGAAGAAGGCATGTTTTCGACAAGATCAAACTAGAAATCTTCGACAGTTTGACAATGTTAGTTTCATTTTGACAAATTCGACAACTTTGAAGAAATGCGTCGTTTCGACGTAGGAGAAAATATTCAAATTTCAAAAGTTGGCACGTTTGGCAGAAGGACGCGTGGAAGCGTTTGGTAAAAAATGACATGCCAAAGACCAAGTGGCATATTTGTATAATTTGTCCGTTAGTTGACAGTTATTTCGTTTATGTATAAATATAGTAGTTTCTTGTCCGAATGTGTGTGTGTGAAAATCTTGTACAAACTTCATGTAAAAATACTCAAAGTACCTGTGTATGAAAAAAGAGTATTGTTCTGGAAAATGTATGTGCTCAACACCAATTTACTTTATCTAGTTTAATAAAATTCTAATTTATTTAACATTCATTTACACTTTGCAATTCGTTTACTTGTTCTTCGCCATTAACTTTCTGCATTGTCAAATTCTCCATACTTTTATGTTTCCTTTAAGAACTTTACATTGCAATTTACCTTACGCATTGTCAGAATCTACTTTCTTTAAGTTTTCGCCAATAATTTTACCCTTGTACTCCACCATAAGAATCATACATAAAAGTTCTAACAGAAGTGAAATCATAAATAGTATTAAAGTTATATTTTTCGACAAACTTTGCGCTTATGTCCTAGGATTTGTATGGTTGATCCTGCAAGTGAACCAATTTTAATATAAATTGGAAACCAGAGGTTGTTCGCCAAAATCAACTACGAACAGAGACCCATTATAAATATTGGCTTTTATCATGACTTAGCAAGTATGATAAGGATGAGGTCAACCTTATAGAAAAATGTATATAATAAGTGTTACTGATCTAATGGAAGTGGAAGGTGGACTTGTGGGCCTCGACACTTTCATATGTAAGTTCATTTTATAATTTTAATCTCGCCTTTTATTGTTATTATGTTAGACTAATTGTTTAGTTTTTCCTACGTAGAAAGAATGGTTCATGCTTTGGTAGTGAAAAGGAAAATTTTCCTTAAGAAGGCCAAAGTGAAGAAAATTTGAGATTTTGGCACCAAAAAGAAGGGCGATCTTGTTGGGTGTTGATGTAGAGACCAAAGGATAAATTGAAGATGAGTTCAAAATCATAAATGCCAAACCCCTTACCACTGTCACATCCTCAAGTTTTGGCAGGTCGAAGTCTTCACCAACAATGAACAAAAGATCGATACGGAGAAAGGTGTCCTTATTGATGGGGAAACCTTAGGATGTTAATTTGGAGATGATTCTCAAAGTTTAAGTGGTTCCTTTGTTGCGAGGTAATAAATTTGACATCGTTGGTTTCATCAATTGGAACCTTAATTTTCTTGAAAATGTTAAAGTGACTCGACAATCAAGTTTGCTATAAATGAGCCAATTATGGAGACCTACTTGCCGAGGGGCACATTGTTGGGGAAAACTATCATTTATGAGTTTTCCTAAACGCAAAAATATGAAGAGGGATTGAAGTCCAAAAATCAAGAGTTGCATATGAGCTTAGGGGCACATAAAGTTGAATTGAAGTCCAAAAATCAAGAGTTGCAAATGAGCTTAGAGGTGCATAAAGCTGAATTGAAGCCTAAAAAATAAACTTTACATATATGAGAAGAAAAATAATGTTAATTGGATCAAAGGTCTTAAAGAGGAAGTAAAGTGTTTAAAGGAGGAAAACAAATTTGATATTGTCACCATAAGCAATCTCGAGGTTGAGCTTGAGGAGGCCAAAATGGACGCCACCTTTAACATGGAGTAAGGGGTTGAAAAGGCTAAAGGTAATGTGGAGTTCTTATCCCTATATATTGCCTTAGGAGAGCTTGGCCTCTTCAAGATAAATGTGGATGGTAAGACGCTGGAGGAAGTGTTTTTGTTTAACCAGAGCAACTAAAGGGTTATCTTGTATTCACCTTTTTCCCGTGTTTTTTGTTTTGTGTACATGTACTTGTAAAAATCATCATTTAGTGTTTTATTAATGGACTATTTCATTTGTCCCATTTTTATTTTTTATTTTTTTATTGTCCAGCGCCCTTAATATTCTCTAATAGTTGGTATTGGTCCCTTTGTTTTTCGTCGAGTCTAATTAGACATGTCGTTTAGTTGCTTATAAAATATTGTTTATGTTCGTTTGAGAATTTGAAATACTCTTAAATAACTTGGCGATATATTTAGGAATAATTTTGAGGTGTTATGATACCTCTCAGGGCTTTATGATATCCCAAAGGGTGTAATTATATCCCAAATGAAGAAAAGAAAAACATAAAAATGGCATTTGAATTGAGATTTTAAAAAATTAAAGCAAATGACACGTTTGGTTATCCTAGTTCGTTTGAACTCAAACTACTCCCGTCCACCCACCAAAGAGATTTTTCCTCTCTCAAGCGAGGTCTTAATCCACTAATCAATGTTTGATTACAACACAAATGTAATGCCCCGATTCAATATTTCCCAATTTTGTTGAGTCTTTTATTTTATTTGAGTGATAAACATTGTTATCTTAATCTTGTGTATGATTATGTATGTGTGAGAATGATTGGGTTTTGATTTTGGTGAAGTTTAGAGAATATGAAAAGTTAGGGTTTTTGATGAAATTGTGTGAAATGGTAGATTAATCGGTTGAAACTTGTTATAATCGAAATATGATAACTACTATATGTTAATGATCAAGTTTATGGAAGTTATTTGGAGTGTTTAGTTTGACTGTTGCGCAGCTGAGAATTTCTGGAATCGCTGTGGTCACTCAGCGAGCAACCCTCGCTCAGCGAAGCTTTCCAGAGATTTTCTCGCTCAGCGAGCCTGTAGGTTTTGAGAAGTGTTGTGTTTTAATTCATAACTTTAGTTTTGGTTATCATTTTTAGGTGTTCTTTATATCGATTCGAAGCTAAAAATGTGTAGAAACTAATGATGCTAAGAAATGTAATTTTTAGCTGACTTTCGTCCGACTTTTCCGATAAAACGTAAATGAGTTAATTATGAAAATCTAGGTTTGATGTGGTGTTGTGGTCGTATGGCAAATGAATACATTGCTTTAATTGAGTGCAAATGTATGCTAATTGAATGAGATGAATGCATGATATTATTGCGAATAATGTATGCATTTTCAAGAATGTTGTGTGTCATTTTGCATGTGAAGCATAATGTATGCATTCTTGTGTTGTGGGATTCTTTGTGAATTCGTTGTAGCATCGTGTGCTCATGTGGAGTGTGAGCAATGACTACAACACGATTGTGTGCCCATGTGGAGTGTGAGCGATCAGATTGTGTGCCCGTGTGGGTTGTGAGCAATCCATAAACATTGTGTGCCCGTGTGGGGTGTGAGCAATGGGTGATTTATTCACATTGATTGTGTGCCTGTGTGGGGTGTGAGCAATCAAATTGTGTACCCGTGTGGGGTGTGATAAATCCATAAACATTGTGTGCCCATGTGGGGTGTGAGCAATGGGTGAACATCGTATGCCCGACGGGGAGTTACTTAGGTAACGAGCGATGGTTCCAGTTAGTTCCTGAGTGAACTTGATGACGATTGAGTCGGTACCACATTGCATCTGCATAGAGCCGTGTGTCGGTCTCTATGATTTGCATTTATCATATGAATTGTGAATTGGTGAAATAAACATGAAAATATATATATGTTTATATGGAGATGAAGTATATGTGATAAAGACATGCTTGAGTATATATGTATGTGTGGATATATATATATATATATATATATATATATATATATATATATATATATATATGTATATATACATTGTAGTGTATATGTGTGAATAAACATTAATGGATATATGTTTAGGTGAATTGTGCATAATGAATGTGCTAGTGTGAATTTATATATATACATTGTGATGTATATGGGTGATGAGAGATGATTTGTGGTGAGAACATGTTTTATGTGTATTTTATATGTTGAGATATATAATTATATGCAATGTTGTAAACACCCCAAATTTTCCCTCACTAAGTTCACACCATGGCTTGTGATCTTTCATCTTTGCATCAGTTTAAGCATATCATCTCATATTGCATTTTTGTTTCACTGCATTAGGTCAAGTTCATCTGCATCTAGGGTTTGTGATCTGAGCAATCCAAGATTCATCTGAGCCACTCCAAAGGTCTTCAATCATCTCAAGAGGGTCCATGTATGTTCAATCATCATATTTTATCCTCCAAAGATCAAGGAAGTCAAAGAATCACAAGAACTTGCAAAGCATGGAAGCAGAGCCAGAGTTTAACTGCACAGATGACCTGAAATTAGGGTTTTGGTTTCAGAGGCCATAACTCCAAATTTTTGGTCATTATTGTTTCTATTGGTCTCAATATGTTATAAGGATCATGTGTACCAAGTTTGATGAAGAAATTCATTATGGAAATCATCTGTTCACTAGGTAACTTCTTGAGCAAGTCAGAGCAAAATCAGGGCATTTGAGGCCCCCACCCATGGAACCAAAGTGGATTTTTCATCAAATTGAAGTTATATGGTCTTTATTTGGTCATTGAAGTGCTTGGTAGTTCACAAAATTTAAGAAAAGTGAGCTAAACCAAAAGTTGCCAAAAATGGAAATGACTTGTAATGTAAACTTTCCATTTTGGGAAAGTTTTTCAACCTCCTCTTTCTCAACCAAAAATGCTTCAAATGAAAAATTGTTGGTCATGAAAGTTATAGATTGGATCATTCCCTTTTCAAAAAGTGCAAGAACAAGATCTAATTCATTTTGGAACTCAAGATATGGCTTGTCAAAGTTGGCAAAAATCCCATAATTTTCAAGAATGCACCAAAAGGGATTCTTTGCAAAACCACTTGCCAAGGCTTTTTGTGACTTCAAACACACTTCAATGTGTCATAACATCATAGTGCATTGCCTCTAGATCATAATTTCCCAAAGAATTGCAAGATTACATGCCTTGAACTTCAAGAATTCTCAAAGGGGCCAAAGCTTCACATAATTGCAAAACACCCCATAACTTTGCTTCAACTTGCTGAATTGCCTCAAGATTGATTTTATGGACATCCATGAAGTCAGCTGTGCATGGACAAGCCAATGAGCCAGCAACACCATTTCCCATACCTCAAGTACACAAGTTGGTGACTTTTTGCAAGAAGGTCATACCAATCACCATAGGCCACAACCACTTCTCTGACCTATCACAACTTGATATGTGGACCAAATGTTGATCATAACACACAAGTTTGCAAGCCGAAACCTAAGAATCCTCAAGTTCCCAAAATCTCCCTCTCTTGCATTTTCTTTCGAATCTCCCAACTCACTTACTCAAACTCAAAACCAATTCCACCATTCATCTCTAAATCACTCACTGACCCCAAAGCAACCCTCAAATCAGCCAAGAACACACTATATACAAAACACAGTTCTCAGCCAGTTCAGTTGCTACTACACAAACAAGCCATTCTCAAAGCCTTTGAAGCATTCCATTAGCCTCAGGAGGTCAAAGGGAGTATTTTTTGCGCAAAGGAAGTGGCCAGAAAGTTCAAGTTTGGAGAGCTCCATCTCAGGTAGCCATCTGAATTCATTTTTCCAGAACTCTCTTTTTATGTTACAATATGATAAAGCATGCTTCACTGATCACACTGAGCTTTGAATTTTCGAAAATAGTGTAGAAATGAGTATGTACTGAATCTCTGAAATTTTTGCCATGTTTGATCTTTACTTCTAATCTTGTTTATGAGCATGAATAAATGTGATTTGAGTGTGGATTTGAGCTTAGGGGGGTGAGGGGAGTTAATCTGGAGCTTTAGAGCTCCAAAATTTACCTAGGGAGAGAGTTAGGAATTTTCAGGTGAGGGTGTCACCGGAGAAGACGACCAGAGCTCTTCTCCGGTGACCTGAAAGTCTAATGTCTAATTAGGGTTTAGGGTTAAGTTTAAACGTGAGCCTTTGGATTTGATCTGCCCGCGTGTTTGGATCGCCTGGATTAATTGTTAAAACCCTAATCTTTTAATTAATATTAATTAATTAGGTTTAATTAAAAAAATGCCAGATTGAACCACAACCTTAGGATCACGCGCGTAGTCAACTTAAATTCCCCAGCTTTGAATGTGAGTCCTCAGATTTGATTACTTTTGTTTTATTCAGATTCTAATTCAATTTTTCTCATTTATTTTGCATGATTTATTTAAAATAGTTAGAAAATTCCAAAAATATTTTTATTCTGCATTTTTATTTCAAATAATTTTCTTAACACAAATATTTTTATTTTTATTTTTCACATTAAAAAATCATTTTCAAAACATTTAAATGTTTATTTTAATTAATTAATGAAAATTAATTAATTAAAATATCATTTAGGTTTCTAAAAAATCCCAAAACATTGATATTGCATCTTTAAACATTTAGAGACATTGTCATACCATCCACACAAATTTCTTTTTGGTTTTGAACCATCTTTGATAATTTTCTTGAATTTAGGGTTCATAAAATTCACATTTTAGAACCCTAACTTCAAGAATTATTTTCTGCCTAACCAAGAATGGTATGACAATAGTTCTTTCTGCATTGATCTTCTTTTGACATGTAGTTTCTAACATAATTTTGTCATAAATTTCTTCTGAATTTTTGATTTGATTTGCATTTTTTCCCTTTAGGTACCTTAAAACCCTAGATAACTTAGAAAAATCATAACTTTCATTAGGTTAAGAGTTAGGTCTTCTCCTTTGGGGTGTGATATCATATAGGTTTAGGGATCCTATGATTGCATTTTCAATTTTTTATCTTGTCATTTGCTTCTGTTTTTGAGTTTTGCATCTCATGTTGTATGAAAACCCTAATTTCTCATCTTCTTTTGCATACATCTTGCATATGCTTGCATTCATGAACTTGCCATGACATTTTATGCATTCACATGACTTCTAAGACATCATAGGACACATTAGACTCATGATTGATCATTTCCTCATCCATTTTCCATGTTATGCAATCATTACATTCCATGAGCATTCATGAACTTTCATGCTCCTTTCATGCTTCATTTGCATTCTCATCACTTGTATGATCATTCACAACTCTTGACATACATTTGCATCATCTCATAGCATCATTTAGATCATGTTTATGCTTCTGGTTTTGGTTTGCATCCTTGCATACATTCCATTTTCATTTCATTCCTTCTTGTATGCTAACCATTTCAGGTGGTAAGTACTTTGAGAAGTGAATTTGCCTTCACTTCTCATAATCTCTTCCCATCTCTCTTATGCATTCATTGCTGCATTTTACTTTTGCTTTAGAGTGATCTTGCTCATTCATGTTCCTTCTTCACTTTCTTTCTTCAAGTAACTTATCTTCTTAAGTGAAGTAAGTTAACTTGTTTCTTCTGCTTCTCCTCCTTTCTTCTGCTTCTTCCTTGGTGGCTCTTCTTGAAGATCTCTTGCAAACCTCATAAACCCTAGGAACACCCAAGCATGTTAACAATTAGGGTTTGATTAGTCCCCCCATTAGTTTTACCTTTGTGTCATCTTGTGTGTCTCTCTTCTCATCTCATAATCAAAGGCTAAACCTTTAAGGTTTTAAGGCTTTGTGATTAAGATTATGCCTGCATCCTTCTCTTAGGATGTAGTGTATAACTTTAATCCTAAGTGTTAAACCCTTGATGTGTTTAAATCTCTTAATCAATCCATCTAATAATCACTAAGACAATAAGCTTGTAACTTGGGCCTTGCATTAGGGTTCTAATTCTTCCTTAATTGGTTGAGAAGGACTAACCCTAGTGTTAATGGACAAGTCCTCCTCAAGTTGTCTTACAAATCATAAAATTCACTTCTTAATCTTACCATTAACTAAATCCACTTTAATAAAGGCTTGTTTTGTCATGAGGTTAATCCCTAATCATGGATTAAGTTGAGGTATCTTCCTCAGCTTAAATGTTCCCATCTATTATCCTTCTATTAGGATGGTGTAATGGGTCCATGAAATCCTTGATTATGGCTTAAACTCATTACTTAACACTAAACAAAAACTCCAAAAACGTCTAAATAATCACAAGTAGGTTAATGATCTTAATCCTACATCATGGTGATTAAGTGTGATGTGCTTACTTCATACTTAATGTATTCTCATTACCCCTAATCAGAGGGAGGATGTGATGAGTTTACTAACCCTTGGTTTAGGCTTAAGCTCATTTTCTTATGATAAGCTCCAAAAAGCAATAAAAGATTGAAAATACCAAAAACAAACAATAATCGTCTCCTTCGGGATTCTTTTCTCACCACATTCAATCACAAACGAGAACTTGCTTCTTCCGTCTAATGCAAGACAGTATACACCTGAGCCAGACAGGTCATACACTTGAACATAAGCAAGCAAGCAGTTCAGAAGTCAATTTATCTTTCAGTCTCTTTGAGTCGAACTACGGTGTTCTGACTTCCTCATCGCACGAGAGGATACGTAGGCATAACTTAACGGTTACCGAACAAAAGTCTCTGTATATTCCCCCTCTTCCAGCATTATTCTTTTAAGCCTCATTGTCATGAGCATTGCACTCTTTTCTTGCACTGACACTCCTTTTATTCACTTCACACTTCTTTAGCACTGACACTTGTATTCTTTTCCAGGTTTATGCACACAGAACAACATTGACACTACCCCTTTAAACACAAACTTTTAAGCGTGGATCCCGTCGAGTACGACGGAAAATCTGGGTGCTAATACCTTCCCAGGTTGTAACCAACCCCCTTTCTCAGTTTCTCTGGTTCGCGTCCGTCTTATCCATTTCTTTCCTAGGTTTATGCAGCATTACCTTTCCTTCGGGATAAAAATGCCAAGCTGGCGACTCTTTTCAGTTCATCTTCATGTTCTCTTTCGCCGACCGTTCGCGTTTGTACCCTATCTGTCCAGGTGTCATTTTGTGGGAACGACATCTTGGCGACTCTGCTGGGGATGTGTTATATTGCAACCAGGGCTTCTGGTTCTTTTTGTGGGTTCCTCCTAGCGCTTGTTTGATTTATGTTTACTGGGGTGTTATGTGCTACTTGTGTTTCCTTATTTGCTTTATTTATTGCTTTATGTACAACTTTATTTACTGCTTTCTTTACAGTTTTTTATACGTCATACTGTCATTATCATTGTTGGATCTGGTTTCTGTTTTGGTGGGTGGGGTTCCACTAAGTGATTAAGGTCCTACACCTGGGACCTGAGTGACACCTAGGCTAGAGTGGTTCATATTCTTTCCCATTCCATTTCGGTCTGGTGCGGGAATATGAAACACGATTCAGATGTGGGTTTCTTCTTGAGAACTTTGTGCTACAGATTTTCTGTAGTGCTAGGGCTATCTGGGAAGCCTGCTAAGTCTAGATGACCTTTATTATGACCTTCAGAATCTGGGGTGAATTAGAGGAGGATCCTTTATGGTTATTGCAAACATTGTACCTCCGGGTTAGAAGTGTTTACACTTCTCATAACTGATCCAAGTCTGAGGATCCTTGTTCTAGAACATTACATGTGAGGGGGTTGGGTTGTTTACAACGCTTGGCCACATCATACCCTGTTACTGTATTGTTTAAGAGTACTTCACTTTGGACAGTTCTTGTGATCATCCCTGGACATGTGACTCTTTATTTGAGTCCCCCACCCTAGTTACTGGATTTCTGAGCCTCCATCCGGACCTTTGAATATACATGGGCCTTATATCAAGACAGATAATCAGATCCAGCTCTTGATCACAAACCCTTGCATATCATTTGCATATATCATCATTGCATCATTTAACATTTGTTTATTTGTTTTTTAGGGCATCCACCTCATTATATTTGGTTTGGTTTTGACCCCTTCTACTGCTTAGACCTCAGCCTTAGTTATCTTCTTCAGTATCTGCTTCAGCTATCTCCTTCAGTACCTTCATCAGTCTGTCAGAGGCTCACCTGCATCAGTCTGTCAGAGACTTACCTCCAGCTTTTTAGTCTGTGATCTTCATCAGCATTTGACTTCAGCTTCTTCATCAGCACTCATGGATGTTCCAAGGAAAAGCAACATATCTTATCACTTCTTTGAGCCCTCTCTGACTAGTATCAGGCAGGTCCAGTCTCTTATCACACCTGACCACATCCCACTGTTTAGAGAGCACTATGGGGGTATCTTGGACATGGTTATGGATCTTGATTCATCTCAGAGGAGCATGATCCACACATGCTTGCAGTTTTATGACCCTCCACTCAGATGCTTCACCTTTCCTGATTTCCAGATGGGGCCTCTGTTGGAAGAGTTTTCCTTGTTGATTGGAGTGCCTATCAGAGGAGGGATCCCCTTCAACCCAGAGATGGCTGCTCCCAGAAAAGAAGAGATAGCAAGGGCATTGTATTTGGAGCCTGCCCTTATTGAGCAAAACATGATAACAAAAGCTGGGATTCCTGGCTTACATTTGAACTTTTTGATTTCTCAGGCCACCCTGAAGGCTGCAGGGGGAGAATGGAAGGCAGTATGTGCACTTTTGGCCCTCAGTATATATGGGGTTATATTGTTTGTATATGAGCCCAAATTTGTGAGTAAGAATGCCATCCACCTGTTCCTGCTGAGGAACCCAATGCCTACATTGCTAGGGGATTTTTACTACTCCATCCATCAGAGAAAAGAAAAGCAAAGGGGGAAACTAGTCAGATGTTGTGCTCCTCTATTCTACTCTTGGCTGCTCAGACACTTGCCTAAATCAGATGCCTTCTTGAACCCCCATCAACAGAAGAATTGGGCCAAGAGGTTCATTGCCTTAACATCAGATGATATCAGATGGTGCACTCAGAGCACCAAAGGCAAAGATATTATTACCAGCTGTGGGCATTACCCTAATGTGCCTCTAATAGGAGTAAAATGTTGCATCAATTATAACCCTTTACTGTTTAAGAGACAATTGGGATATGCCTTGGTTCATCCTCCCAGAGGGCAAGATTTGGCTGAGACCTTATACTGTGAGATCCAATCTGGCTCTGCTGTTGTCAGGCAAGCTGCCTGGGCTTGGGACAACATTCATACCAAAGGGACAGCCATCCTTGGAAGGTGCAACAATATTGCTTCAGCCCAGTACTCTGACTGGTCCCGTACTAGAGCTTAGATCACCAGGATACCTTTCACCTTGGAAGACACACCTGGACCTTTTACAGTACAGCCTGCAGCAATTGTTAGCCTGGAGGAATTTGAAAATCTGAAAGAGAGGAATAATCAGCTATCTGAAGCCCTGAAGAAGACTCTCTGGGAGAGAAATGACAGTCGTCTGGACATTGAGAGATTTGAAAGGCTCAAGACTGAGCATCTGACCAAGATTGAAAGGACAGATGACTACATAAGGAAGGCAAGAGCAGGAGAGTTGGTTTTGAAGAATGCCTACAAGGAGGCCAAGATTCAGAAAGCTAGGGCTGAGCACTATCTGGAGGAGAGCCAGGCTAGGTGGATCAGGATCACCGAAGCCCGTGCACAAGAAGACCAAAGGACCCAGGCAGAGATTGAGCAGCTGGAGGCCAATGCAAAAAAGCAGCAGGAGGCTTTGTTGGTAGCTCAGAAGGAGATATTAGAATTGAAACTCCGGGCGGGGTTAAAGAGATCAAAGGATCAGGACAGGCATAAGAAGCTGACTAATGCCATTACTACCAGGAACCTCCTCATTAGGACTATTACAGAGCACCCAGCTGGTCCAGTGACGGAGGCCCTCCTGAAGGAAGTCAGGGAAGATGACTTTGGTTTGGATGTCTGATTCCTTTTGCTTGTATTTCCTTCCTTTTGATGTACTTTTTCTTTTGGTTGTTGTATTTTTGACCCACCATGGGCATGTATTGTAAACAGACTATGTATTTCCATCATTTGTAATATATCAATTTGTTTTATTTTGGTGGGCTTTCTCTCAACATCATCAAGCATTTCCTCGAGGTCTGGAAAGGTCAAAACCAAAGAACCAAACCGGATACCTTGGAAGACAAATAAGCATATTGCATTGCATACTAACATTTTCTTTGTTTTGTAGGTTTTTGTTTATTTTTTTGTTTCTCACTTTATTGTGGTTTCAGGAAACATTGCTCGTCGCAGAGTGTTCCCTGTCAACCGCACACACCGGTACCCAACGCGAAACAACCTTCCAGGCATTCAAATGGATCAGGTACAACAGGACCTGAATGAAGTAAGAAATCAAATGGAAAACGAAAGGGTTGAAATGAGAAACCAAATGACCTAGTTTATGGCTGTGATGACTGGGTTAACTTAGAGCCAGGAAAGGCTGAGAGAGCTGGTGGATAGGCAGACACCTGAAGAGCCCCACCCTGGAACAGGAGGAACCATCAATAATGAACGCGGGCATTATCGTATTGACCCACCAGTGTTCGGGCCCCATTTGAACCCAGATGTTAATATCCCAAGGAATATTCAAGGAAACACTGTTGCAGGCAGGATCTTGCAAGAAGATCCTCAGGAGGAGCAGTTCACAGTTATTGGGGCTGGGGATAAGGTGTATGACCGAAGACTGGATGAGATTGCTGAAAAGCTGAGGTCCTTGGAATCCCAGAATTCTTTAGGCTTTGACGTAATGGATATGGGGCTGATAGATGGGGTGAAGATTCCCCACAAATTCAAACCCCCATGCTTTGAAAAATATAATGGTACCCCCTGCCCGCGTACTCATCTGCAATCCTTCTTAGGGAGACTCAAGGCTTATACCATGGACGAGAAGTTATGGATGTTCTATTTTGAGGACAGCCTGACTGGAGCATCAAGAGAATG
Organism: Lathyrus aphaca; assembly: GCA_963966055.1. Classification (NCBI taxonomy): domain Eukaryota; kingdom Viridiplantae; phylum Streptophyta; class Magnoliopsida; order Fabales; family Fabaceae; genus Lathyrus; species Lathyrus aphaca. The sequence goes on from OZ014520.1 coordinate 516,192,305, forward strand.
GTATTCGCATCTAACGAGGGCCACTATAAGATGTTGGAAAGACTTGGCCGAAGCCTTCATCCGGCAATACCAGTACAACCTAGACATGTCCCCCAATATAACTCTTCTAATGGGCATGTCTCAGTCTTCAAGGGAAAGCTTTCGGGATTATGCTCAGAGGTGGAGACAGCTTGCTGCTGCTGTCCAGCCACCCATGTCTGAAAGAGAAATGGCTGACATGTTTATGAACACCTTGCAAGGAACTTATATTGACCAACTTGCTGCATTCTCTTCTACCAGTTTTGCCGATGTAGTTATAGGTGGTGAGAGAATTGAGAGTCTTTTGAAAATGGGAAAAATCTCCGACAATGGTGCAAGTTCTTCCAACAACCCCAGAAAACCTTTTTCAGGACCCCGAAGGGCAGGTGAAACAAATGCTATCCATGCAGGCAGGGGAAGACCCCAGTATCCTCACAGATCAATAGCAGCCGTTACTATCCCGGCTCCAGTTCCACAACAACCACTTTTTCCTCAACAACAACAACAACATCACTATCAACAACAATCTCATTTTCCGCAACAAAGAATGTACAACAATAACAACAGCAACCAACAGCAGCACCCCTTTCAACAGAGGCCATCTCAGGCAAATAGGGTGATTGATCCCATCCCTATGCCTTATGCCGCTCTACTGCCACAACTCCTGAAGCTCAACCTGGTTGAGTTAAGGACGCTGGCCCCACCAGATCCTCTCAACCTCCCGAAGAATTATGATGCCAATGCCAGGTGTGCCTTTCACTCAAACACACTGGGTCACAATACCGAGAAATGTAGAGCCTTGCAAATGAAGGTTCAGGATTTGGTCGATTCCAAAGCTCTCAATTTCGCACCTCCTCCGAATGTTAACAGAAATCCTATGCCTAATCATGGTGGGCCCAAGATTAATGCCATAGAAGAGGACCAACCATCTGCACTGATTGACAATGTTGCACAGATTCAGACACCGTTGGCAGAAGTCAAAGCTCGACTTTTAAGATGCCAGGTGTTCCCGGGCTGTGAGGCCTGCTGCGAATTGTGCAAGACTGCTATTAATGGTTGTAAGAAGCTAAGACTTGGCATAGATAGCCTTATTATAGATGGAATCTTGCAGATTACCACAACGGCTCCTTCAACATCAACAACTCTTTCTTCAGCAACAATGGATTCTCCTACAACATCAACAATTCTTTCTTCAGCAACAATAGATCCTCATACAACAACAACAACTATCATTCCCACTGATTCATCCACAACTCCAGCAATCACTCCATCCATTATTTCAACAGATCAGAGTTCATCAACATTTACTTCTACAACATCAGCACCCATTTTATCAACGAAAACACCTACAACACCAACAAACATTAATGAAGATGTCTCAACGGTCACGATCTATTATGACCCAGCAAATGTTCATCCCAACAACAATTTCCAACAACAAACTACAACACCTCCTGTCAGATCTCCAGTCACAATCTATTACGACCCGCATACCATTACAGTTCCTTCCGCTGCAGCAATCAGTCTGGTTACCATTACGGTGCCTGGACCTGTTCCTTATGAAAGCTGTAATGCCATACCTTGGCACTACGGCTCTGATCTCTACTGCGACGGAAAGAAGATCACTCTAGATTCAGCAACCTCTTCACCACAAGTTGACAATGTTGGGGGAGGCGGAGGCTTCACCAGAAGCGGACGCCTTTTTACCTCACAAACACCGAGGCCCAATGCTGAAGCAGAAGCTGCTACTAAGGCAAAAGGGAAGAATGTGGTACTTGAAGAACCAACTGTTAAAGAAACTCCGAAGACATCTTTTGAACAAGAGGTGGACGAGTTCATGAGAATAATAAAAAAGATTGATTACAAAGTGGTGGACCAGCTTCATCAGACGCCCTCCAAAATCTCTATATTATCATTGTTAATGTGTTCCGAAGCCCATAGGAATGCACTGTTGAGGATCCTGCATGCAGCCTACATGCCAGAAGAGATTACGGTTAATCAGCTGGAAACAATGGTCTCAAATGTTAACACCAGTCATGGACTGGGATTCACAAATGCCGATTTAACGACGGAGGGATGCAATCATAACAAGGCTTTACATATCACCTTAGAATGCAAAGGTGCTGTTCTTTCTCATGTGCTGGTGGACACTGGATCCACGCTCAATGTCCTCCCAAAGAAAGCCTTGGTGATGCTGGAGTATGATGGTTTGGCTTTGCGTCCAAGTAACTTGGTGGTGAGAGCATTTGATGGCTCTAAGAGATCAGTGCTTGGAGAGATTGATTTACCTGTGATGATTGGCCCACAAATCTTTAAAACTACTTTCTTTGTGATGGACATACAGCCGACCTACAACTGTTTGTTGGGTAGACCCTGGATTCATGCCGCTGGCGCTGTTACATCTACCCTTCACCAGAAATTAAAATTTGAGTGGGAAGGCCAGATCATCACAATCTGCGGGGAGGAAGACATTTTCGTTAGCCAGCTGGCTACTTACAAGTATATAGAGATGGATGGGGAGATCCATGAGACTATGAGTCAGGGGTTTGAGGACCTTAACATCAATGAAGCTACTGCTGTGTCTGGAACTTCCACCACTTCATATCAACAAGCCCGGAAGGTTGTTGAGGAGGGTACCGCTCAAGGCTGGATCAAGCTACTTCCAGTAGAAAAGAAAGAAGACAGATTCGGGTTGGGTTACATACCAACTCGACAAGATCAACCGGAGGCTGCAACGGAGCCCAAATTTATCAGCGGGGGAATGCTTACCCCAGATGCTGTGAACAGTCTGGAAAACGAGGAAGAAGACGAACGCAACCTGGAAAACTGGATACGTCTAAGGATCCTGGGGAACCAAGTTTCTAACTGGTCTTCCCAGGAAATTATAAGAGTTACTCATGCAGAGTAATTATTATTTCCTATCTTTTAAGCATGCATCAAGTCCTGCATCTTGCCCAAGGTGTCAGGACTCATTTTGTAATCGGGCCATCTTGTATTTTGTGCAAACGATCAATTAATGAATATCATGACATCTTTTGCAAACAAATCTTTTTTTCACTCACTGTTTTTCATTTTTCATTTTTTGTACAAAACAATAAAATGACAATGTTTTCAAAATACTAAATTTTCACTTTTTTAAACAAGATAAAACTGATCACTAAAATGAACAAATCTAAACCCTTGCAGAGAGTGCCCTCCAGACTGCACCGACAACGACACTGCTATGACTTCGTATGACTTCGACAATCTGATTAATCAAGCCAATGAAGGGGTTGAAGAAGATTATGAGCTACCTGAAGAGCTAGCCAGACTGCTAAGGCAAGAGGAGAAGGTTATCACTCCTCATCAGGAGGAAGTTGAGACAAACAATCTTGGTACCGAAGAAGACTTGAAAAAAGTGAAGATCGGGGCCCGTCTGCAAGATTCAGTGAAGGAACAACTTATTGACATGCTGCAAGAGTACATTGATGTCGTTGCTTGGTCCTATCAAGACATGCCGGGTCTGGATACCGACATTGTTATGCACAAGCTGCCACTAAAAGAAGATTGTCCTCCAGTAAAATAGAAGCTACGCCGTACTCGTCCGAATATGGCCATAAAGATAAAAGAAGAGGTGCAAAAACAGTGGGACGCCGGTTTCCTTGCTGTAACTAGTTACCCGCCGTGGGTTGCTAACATTGTACCAGTGCCTAAGAAGGATGGAAAAGAACGGATGTGTGTGGATTACCGGGATCTGAATAGAGTTAGCCCGAAAGATGACTTCCCATTACCTCACATTGATGTATTGGTCGACAACACGGCTCAGTTCTCGGTATTCTCCTTCATGGATGGATTTTCAGGATATAATCAGATCAAGATGTCACCTGAAGACATGGAGAAGACAACTTTCATCACACCCTGGGGCATATTCTGTTATAAGGTAATGCTGTTCGGACTGAAGAATGCTGGTGCCACTTATCAACGGGCTATGGTAACATTATTCTACGACATGATCAACAAAGAAATTGAATGTTATGTGGATGACATGATTTCCATGTCCCTCACAGAAGAAGACCACCTGGTAAATCTGTTGAAGCTGTTTAAGCGTCTGAGAAAGTATCAGCTGAAGCTAAACCCCAACTAATGCACATTCGGGGTACGTTCCGGTAAACTGCTGGGGTTAATTGTAAGTGAAAAAGGAATTGAAGTTGACCCTGACAAAGTCAAAGCCATTCAAGAGATGCCTGCACCAAAGACAGAAAACGAAGTTCGGGGGTTCTTAGGTAGATTGAACTACATTTCATGGTTCATATCTCACCTTACTGCAACCTGTAAGCCCCTGTTCAAATTGTTAAGGAAAGAACAAGCGGTCAGGTGGAATGAAGACTGCCAGAAGGCTTTTGGCAAAATCAAGGAGTACTTACAAGAACCTCTAATCCTTATGCCTCCAGTTGAAGGAAGACCTCTAATAATGTACCTGACAGTGTTAGAAGGATCAATGGGGTGTGTGTTGGGCCAGCATGACGAGTCTGGTCGAAAAGAGTATGCAATATATTACCTAAGCAAAAAGTTTACCGACTGTGAACAACGTTATTCACTGCTCGAGAAAACTTGTTGTGCTTTAGCGTGGGCTGCTCGCCGACTAAGGCAGTATATGTTAACCCATACTACCTTATTAATCTCAAAGATGGATCCAGTCAAGTACATATTTGAGAAGCCAGCACTTACCAGAAGGGTTGAAAGATGGCAAATGATTCTGACAGAATATGACATTCAGTACACATTTCAAAAAGCCATCAAAGGTAGTGTACTGTCCGACTATCTTGCTGAGCAACCCATTGATGATTACCAGCCAATGAGATTTGACTTACCTGATGAAGACATCATGTTCCTAAAAGCAAAAGACCAGGAAGAGCCTGTTCACACTAAAGGGCCTGAACCCAAAGAGGAATGGACAATGATGTTCGATGGGGCTGTTAACATGAATGGTCGTGGAGTTGGTGCAGTGCTTATTACACCTAAAGAAGTTCACATGCCTTTCTCAGCAAAACTCACCTTTAATTGCACTAACAAAAGCTGAATACGAAGCCTGTATCATGGGTCTTAAGGAAGCCATTGACCTCAGGATCAAGACTTTAACTGTATTCGGAGATTCAGCTCTGGTAATCAATCAAACCAACGACAAATGGTACACTCACCAAGAGCATCTAATTCCATACCGGGACTATACGAGGATATTATTGACTTACTTCACAACAGTCAAACTTGAGTATATCCCTCGCGATGAAAATCAGTTTGCAGATGCTCTAGCTACCATTTCCTCCATGATCAAAGTTCAAGCTGCCAACTTTGTGCCTCGGATTTCAGTGTCCAGACTTGACATACCAGCATACGTATTCTCTGTGGACATTGCTAAAGATGACAAGCCTTGGTTCCATGACATCAAATGCTTCTTAGAGGATCAAACATACCCACCCGGGGCATCATCCAATGATAAGAAGACATTAAGAAGGCTAGCTGGTAGTTTCTTCCTGAATACTGATGGTTCCTTGTACAAGAGAAACTTTGACATGGTACTTCTCAGATGTGTTGATAGGAGAGAAGCAGACTTGCTGATGCACGAGGTGCATGAAGGATCTTTCGGTACCCATGCTGGAGGACATGCAATGGATAAGAAGTTGTTAAGATCGGGTTATTACTGGATCACAATGGACGCAGACTGTTGTGCCTATGGCAGAAAGTGCCACAAATGCCAGATCTATGCAGATAAGGTGCATGTGCCTCTGAATCCTTTGAATGTGATGTCTTCACCTTGGCCCTTTTCCATGTGGGGCATTGATATGATTGGAAAGATCGAGCCGACTGCTTCAAATGGCCACAGATTCATCCGGGTAGCCATTGATTACTTCACCAAATGGGTTGAAGCAACTTCGTATGCAAATGTCACCAGACAAGTGGTAGCCAGATTCCTGAAGAGAGACATCATCTGTCGGTATGGAGTACCCGAGCGAATCATTACTAATACTGGTTCCAACTTGAACAATAAAATGATGGCAGAACTGTACCGGGACTTCAAAATTCAACATCACAACTCTTCTCCTTACAGGCCAAAGATGAATGGCGCTGTTGAGGCGGCTAACAAAAATATCAAGAAGATTGTGCAAAAGATGGTGGTTACTTACAAAGACTGGCATGAAATGCTACCATTTGCCTTGCAAAGGTACCGTACCTCAATCAAAACATCCACTGGGGAAACACCGTATCAGCTTGTGTATGGTATGGAGGCAGTCCTACCTGTTGAAGTTGAATTACCCTCCATACGGGTACTGATGGATGTCAAGTTGAATGAAGCAAAATGGGTCCGTTCTCGGTACAATCAATTGATTCTGATCGAAGAGAAGAGATTAGCTACAATCTGTCATGGGCAATTATATCAGAAGAGAATGAAGAAAGCCTTCGATCAGAAAGCCAGGCTTCGAGAATACCAAGTAGGAGATCTTGTGCTAAAAAGATTCCTTCCCCCTCATACCGACCACAGGGGCAAGTGGACTCCGAATTACGATGGTCCGTTCATAGTAAAGAAAGTTTTCTCTGGTGGAGCACTGATGCTCACTACTATGGATGGTGAAGATTTCCTGTCCCCTGTGAATTCAGATGCAGTTAAAAAATACTTCGCATAAATGACCCGCTGGACATAAAAACAAAATGTAAGTCCATGCAAAAATAGGGCATCCCGGCGAGTCAAAAACAGAATAAACGACTCGGGCAAAAATAAGGGAAAAATAAAAAAAATGTACACCCGCTGAGTTGAAAAGCCGCATTGGACAGCTCAGGCAAAAAATGGGTATCCCGGTGGATTGAAAACCCGAAAGGGCGATCCACGCAAAATTAGGGAATAAGCGAACAACTGCATTCTGAATTCGTCTGTATCACTCACAACATGGCAAACTTCGAAAGGTTAAAGCATCGGTCAGAATCAACTTTCTTCAGAAAGCAAGATGAGAAGAATGTCAAGGTCATATGGGTCATAGCAAAGGGAAGCTCACTGAAGCATCATCAAAATTGCCAGCACCTTCATTTTTCTCAATTTGTAACAATCTCCTCATTTCATGGGATTTGTTTCTTTGAATGTACTTGCCAATTCAGGGCACACAAATTAATAAAACCAGAATTTTCAATCACATTTCGTCTTGTACATTTATGTTTCGTTTGCAAAATGTCCAATATTCATGATATGATACTTGCATATAACATATATGCCTTTCTAATAAATGCTTGCAGGAAATGTATTTTACTCCCAGGAGTATCTAAACTCCTATGATGGAATCCGATAAGGGATACCTCGGGGCACTTGTACGTTTCTTTGTCTTAACAGGATTGCAGGTATTCAATTCGCGACATGGGGCATGCCAAGCATACTTCCTCCCCTAACAGTATCTGGATTTTCCCCAGCGAAGTTGCCAAGGCATCACTTCTCCAGCACATCTTCAAGCAGCATCAGAAAATGCTCATTTCCCCAGCTGAGTTGTCAAGTCTCCTTATCCTCAGCAGGACCCCCACAAAAATATTTAGGAAGATCGTTCAGTGATTTTTCCTTCCAACAGAGCGCTAGATCTCTCATCATCAGCAAAGACAGGGAACCATCTCCCCACAGAGCTTCAACCTCTTCCCAGAAGAGCAATGTCTGAAGTTCTCACACAACAAAGTGAAGGAAGCTTTATCATCTCCAGCTGGGTTATCTCATTACCGTATAGGTCTATCAGTGATCTAGTTCCCCATAGCAGAGCCATACATCTTATCAGATCTACTAATGATCTCATCCCCAGCTGGGATATCCTGTCAAGCAGATCAGTCGGAGGTCTTCACAAGCAGTGGGATCTGCGTCCCGGATTGGTATCTTTTGCATAATCATAGCATTCGCATCATAAAATCACCACAAAAGCGTAGCATTCCGTCTAATACGGAGCATTACGGCAAAAATCAAACATATTGCATGATCACAAGTCAGGTTCGAACCCGTCGCCTGTGAATACCAACAATACCTCATCAGCAATATACAAATTCCTCTCAATATCCCCACAGAAAGCCAAAGCGTCCCCTTTGCAATCAACAAACACATGATCATATGTACTTTCGACACTCGTCCGTGTCATATCATCCCCTGCAGATATAAACCAAACCAGTGCTTGTACATTCTCTTGACACCCGTCCGTGTCACCTATCCCCAGCATGGTTACCCAAACACTTATTATAATACATTCTCTTGACACCCGTTCATGTCATCCTATCCCCACCAATTGCCTAAACACCTTTTACACTTATACGTTTATAACCTATACACTTTCGCTTTTGACACTCGTCCGTGTCGCTTTTCCCAGCAAGTTGAGCACTCGTCTATGTCTTGCTCATACTTCACAATGCTTATTTTTACTCATACATATACTCGTCCGTATCTTGTATACGCACTTATTTCCCCTCAGATTCGACACTCGTCCGTGTTCTTTGTTAACCAGTTGATACTCGTCCGTATCATCATCTCTGAACATGCGTCAGCGTTGTTTCTACCGATACTTGTCTGTATCGTAGTCTTTAGGATGCTCGTCCGCATTTTTAATCTATCCACAATGTCAAACACTTATACCTTTGCTTCTTAAAAGCGTAAGCACTCGTCCGTGTTTACCTTTCCCCAGTAAGGTAATCTTTCTGTTATCTGACATTTGTCCTATGTCATGATACTTTAGGAAGCCGTACCCTGCCAGGTGACCGTCCTTCACCTTTGGATGACCGTCCCTCATCCTTCTCCCAGCGGAGTCTCCATTATTGGAACCCTTTTATATCCGGCATTCGTCCTATGTCGTGATATTTAGCAGCCGTACCCTGCTAGGTGATCGTCCTTCACTTCTTGATGATCGTCCTTCATCATGCTTATCCGATGGCCGTCCCCATCGTTGACTTTTTCTATCCGACATTCGTCCTATGTCGTGGTAAAGAGCAACCGTCCCCTGCTAGGTGATCGTCCTTCACCATTGATGTCCGTCCCTCATCATTACTTCATTTATTCTCTGAAACTGATGGCCGTCCCCATCATTGCCTTTATTTTAATCCCCAGAGAGTCGTGTTTCTTTACTTGAGGGCCGTCCCCATTATGATCTCTTTATTTCCTCAGCATGTCGGCCGTCCCCGTCATTGCTTTATCCTCAGCAGTCGTCCTCTGCTCGATGGTCGTCCTCCATCACCCACACTTTATAATCATACTATACTTTCCTTTTACAATTTATATCCCTTTTCTTCTTCTCCCCAGTGAGTGCAAATTTTGGACTGTCTTTAGTATTCAACCATAAGTTATCTTGTTTGTTTGTTAAGCCAGGCGCTTACATCCTGCACAGCTAACTCATGCTTGAATAGGGGCAGCTGTAAACACCCCAAATTTTCCCTCACTAAGTTCACACCATGGCTTGTGATCTTTCATCTTTGCATCAGTTTAAGCATATCATCTCATATTGCATTTTTGTTTCACTGCATTAGGTCAAGTTCATCTGCATCTAGGGTTTGTGATCTGAGCAATCCAAGATTCATATGAGCCACTCCAAAGGTCTTCAATCATATCAAGAAGGTCCATGTATGTTCAATCATCATATTTTATCCTCCAAATATCAAGGAATTCAAAGAATCACAAGAACTTGCAAAGCATGGAAGCAGAGCCAGAGTTTAACTGCACAGATGACCTGAATTTAGGGTTTTGGTTTCAGAGGCCATAACTCCAAATTTTTTGGTCATTCTTGTTTCTATTGGTCTCAATATGTTATAAGGATCATGTGTACCAAGTTTGATGAAGAAATTCATTATGGAAATCATCTGTTCACTGGGTAACTTCTTGAGCAAGTCAGAGCAAAATCAGGGCATCTGAGGCCCCCACCCATGGAACCAAAGTGTATTTTTCATTAAATTGAAGTTATATGGTCTTTATTTGATCATTGGAGTGCTTGTAAGTTCACAAAATTGAAGAAAAGTGAGCTAAACCAAAAGTTGCCAAAAATGGAAATGACTTGTAATGTAAACTTTCCATTTTGGGAAAGTTTTTCAACCTCCTCTTTCTCAACCAAAAATGCTTCAAATGAAAAATTGTTGGTCATGAAAGTTGTATATTGGATCATTCCCTTTTCAAAAAGTACAAGAACAAGATCTAATTCATTTTGGAACTCAAGATATGGCTTGTCAAAGTTGGCAAAAATCCCATAATTTTCAAGAATGCACCAAAAGGGATTCTTTGCAAAACCACTTACCAAGGATTTTTGTGACTTCAAACACACTTCAATGTGTCATAACATCATAGTGAATTGCCTCTAGATCATAATTGCCCAAAGCTTCACATAATTGCAAAACACCCCATAACTATGCTTTAACTTGCTGAATTGCCTCAAGATTGATTTTGTGGACATCCATGAAGTCAGCTGCGCATGGACATGCCAATGAGCCAGCTACACCATTTCCCATACCTCAAGTACACAAGTTGGTGACTTTTTGCAAGAAGGCCATACCAATCACCATAGGCCACAACCACTTCTCTGACCTATCACAACTTGATATGTGGACCAAATGCTGATCATAACACACAAGTTTGCAAGCTGAAACCTAAGAATCCTCAAGTTCCCAAAATCTCCCTCTCTTGCATTTTCTTTTGAATCTCCCAGCTCACTTACTCAAACTCAAAACCAATTCCACCATTCATCTCTAAATCAATCACTGACCCCAAAGCAACCCTCAAATCAGCCAAGAACACACCATATACAAAACACGACTCTCAGCCAGTTCAGTTGCTACTACACAAACCAGCCATTCTCAAAGCCTTTGAAGCATTCCATTAGCCTCAGGAGGTCAAAGGGAGTCTTTTTGCGCAAAGGAAGTGGCCAGAAAGTTCATGTTTGGAGAGCTCCATCTCAGGTAGCCATCTGAATTCATTTTTCCAGAACTCTCTTTTTATGTTACAATATGATAAAGCATGCTTCACTGATCACACTGAGCTTTGAATTTTCGAAAATGGTGTAGAAATGAGTATGTACTGAATCTCTGAAATTTTTTCCATGTTTGATCTTTTCTTCGAATCTTGTTTATGAGCATGAATAAATGTGATTTGAGTGTGGATTTGAGCTTAGGGGAGTGATGGGAGTTAATCTGGAGCTTTAGAGCTCCAAAATTTACCTAGGGAGAGAGTTAGGAATTTTCAGGTGAAGGTGTCATCGGAGAAGACGACCGGAGCTCTTCTCCGGTGACCTGAAAGTCATTAATGTCTAATTAGGGTTTAGGGTTAAGTTTATACGTGAGCCTTTGGATTTGATCTGCCCGCGTGTTTGGATGGCCTGGATTAATTGTTAAAACTCTAATCTTTTAATTAATATTAATTAATTAGGTTTAATTAAAAAAATGCCAGATTGAACCACAACCTTAGGATCACGCGCGTAGTCAACTTAAATTCCTCAGCTTTGAATGTGAGCCCTCAGATTTGATTACTTTTGTTTTATTCAGATTTTAATTCAATTTTTCTCATTTATTTTGCATGATTTATTTAAAATAGTTAGAAAATTCCAAAAATATTTTTAATCTGCATTTTTATTTCAAATAATTTTCTTAACCCAAAAATATTTTTATTTTTATTTTTCACATTAAAAAATCATTTTTAAAACATTTAAATGTTTATTTTAATTAATTAATGAAATTTAATTAATTAAAATATCATTTAGGTTTCTAAAAAATCCCAAAAAATTCATATTGCATCTTTAAATATTTAGAGACATTGTCATACAATCCACACAAATTTATTTTTTGTTTTGAACCATCTTTGATAATTTTCTTGAATTTAGGGTTCATAAAAATCACATTTTAGAACCCTAACTTCAAGAATTATTTTCTGCCTAACCAAGAATGGTATGACAATGGTTCTTTTTGCATTGATCTTCTTTTGACATGTAGTTTCTAACATAATTTTGTCATAAATTTCTTCTGAATTATTCATTTGATTTGCATTTTTTCCCTTTAGGTACCTTAAAACCCTAGATAACTTAGAAAAATCATAACTTTCATTAGGTTAAGAGTTAGGTATTCTCCTTTGGGGTGTGATATCATATAGGTTTAGGGATCCTTTGATTTCATTTTCAATTTTTTATCTTGTCATTTGCTTCTGTTTTTGAGTTTTGCATCTCATGTTGTATGAAAACCCTAATTTCTCATCTTCGTTTGCATACATCTTGCATATGCTTGCATTCATGAACTTGCCATGACATTTTATGCATTCACATGACTTCTAAGACATCATAGGACACATTAGAATCATGATTTATCATTTCCTCATCCATTTTCCATGTTATGCATTCATTACATTCCATGAGCATTCATGAACTTTCATGCTTCTTTCATGCTTCATTTGCATTCTCATCACTTGTATGATCATTCACAACTCTTGACATACATTTGAATCATCTATTAGCATCATTTACATCATGTTTATTCTTCTGGTTTTGGTTTGCATCCTTGCATACATTCCATTTTCATTTCATTCCTTCTTGTATGCTAACCATTTCAGGTGGTAAGTACTTTGAGAAGTGAATTTGCCTTCACTTCTCATAATCTCTTCCCATCTCTCTTATGCATTCATTGCTGCATTTTGCTTTTGCTTTAGAGTGAGCTTGATCATTCATGTTCTTCTTCACTTTCTTTCTTCAAGTAACTTATCTTCTTAAGTGAAGTAAGTTAGCTTGTTTCTTCTGCTTCTCCTCCTTTCTTCTGCTTCTTCCTTGGTGGCTCTTCTTGAAGATCTCTTGCAAGCCTCATAAACCCTAGGAACACCCAAGCATGTTAACAATTAGGGTTTGATTAGTCCCCCCATTAGTTTTACCTTTGTGTCATCTTGTGTGTCTCTCTTCTCATCTCATAATCAAAGACTAAACCTTTAAGGTTTTAAGGCTTTGTGATTAAGATTATGCCTGCATCCTTCTCTTAGGATGGAGTGTATAACTTTAATCCTAAGTGTTAAACCCTTGATGTGTTTAAATCTCTTAATCAATCCATCTAATACTCACTAAGACAATAATCTTGTAACTTGGGCCTTGCATTAGGGTTCTAATTCTTCCTTAATTGGTTAAGAAGGACTAACCCTAGTGTTAATGGACAAGTCCTCCTCAAGTTGTCTTACAAATCATAAAATTCACTCATTAATCTTACCATTAACTAAAATCCACTTTAATAAAGGCTTGTTTTGTCATGAGGTTAATCCCTAATCAAGGATTAAGTTGAGGTATCTTCCTCAGCTTAAATGTTCTCATCTATTATCCTTCTATTAGGATGGTGTAATGGGTCCATTAAATCCTTGATTATGGCTTAAAATCATTACTTAACACTAAAAAAAACACTAAAAACGTCTAAATAATCACAAGTAGGTTAATGATCTTAATACTACATCATGGTGATTAAGTGCGAGGTGCTTACTTCATACTTAAGGTATTCTCATTACCCCTAATCAGAGGGAGGATGTGATGAGTTTACTAACCCTTGGTTTAGGCTTAAGCTCATTTTCTTATGATAAGCTCCAAAAAGAAATAAAAGATTGAAAATACCAAAAACAAACAATAATCGTCTCCTTCGGGATTCTTTTCTCACCACATTCACTCACAAACAAGAACTTGCTTCTTCCGTCTAATGCAAGACAGTTTGCACCTGAGCCAGATAGGTCATACACTTGAGCATAAGCAAGCAAGAAGTTCACAAGTCAATTTATCTTTCAGTCTCTTTGAGTCGAACTACGGTGTTCTGACTTCCTCATTGCACGAGAGGATACATAGGCATAACTTAACGGTTATCGAACAATAGTCTCTGTATATTCCCCCTCTTCCAGCATTATTCTTTTAAGCTTCATTGTCTTGAGCATTGCACTCTTTTCTTGCACTGACACTCCTTTTATTCACTTCACACTTCTTTAGCACTGACACTTGTATTCTTTTCCAGTTGTTTACACACAGAACAACACTGACACTACCCCTTTAAACACAAAATTTTAAGCGTGGATCCCGTCGAGTACGACGGACAATCTGGGTGCTAATACCTTCCCAGGTTGTAACCAACCCCCTTTCTCAGTTTCTCTGGTTCGCGACCGTCTTATCCATTTCTTTCCTAGGTTTATGCATCATTACCTTTCCTTCGGGATAAAAATTCCTAGCTGCCAACTCTTTTCAGTTCATCTTCATGTTCTCTTTCGCCGACCGTTCGCATCTGTACCTTATCTGACCAGGTGTCATTTGGTGGGAGCGACAAATGTTATTATGATAATGTTTCTCACCCTTCTGCTATTTTATGATGCTCTATGAGGCATTGTAGAGTAGGTTGTTGGAGGTCTTTTTTGTGAAGCGTGTCTTCATTTCTTTTGGTTGGTCAGCTCTGATATGTAGCACCGGGTAGCTAGGGTTGGCTTGATGCCTTTTGTGATACATTTTGTACATGTATTTTGGTGATGAATGTTTTTTATAAACGTGGATAATTTGGTGAATCAAACTTGTTGATACATTTATATAAGTATATAAGTTTGATGTTGTTGATGTTAGTTTCCGCGGTTATTTGAATCTTTTGAATACGGGTGTAAGGATGAAATCCTTTTGCTGCAAGTTACCCCGTTTGTTGCATATCTTTTAATGAGCATGTGTTGTATGTTTTAATTTCATTGTTGATGTGGCATGCCCCTTTTATACCATGTTTCAAATATACTCTGATAAAATTTTGATTATGTGTCTAAGTGATTTAATTGATTATTTGGGGGTATAGAAAGGGGGTGTTACATTAAGTGGTATCAGAGCCAGTGTTCGAGTCAGTTGTGTCTGTCTTGTTGTTGTGATGGTTGAACTGTTGTTTACCATTGTTGTTGTTTTTGGGAATGATCAGAATATGGCTAGTAGAAATGACAATGCAATGGCTGCAGCTTTGGAAGCAATGGCTAGGGCGGTGCAGGGAGCGCCAAATGTGAATGCTAATGATGAGTTCAGGAAGAACCAACCGTCAGTCTTCAAGGGAAGGTTTGAGCCTGACGGTGCTCAGAATTGGTTGAAAGAGATTGAGATAATCTTCAGAGTCATGGACTATGCTGAAGAGAGTAAGGTGAGGCTTGGTTCTCACATGCTGAAGGAAGAAGACGATGATTGGTGGGTCAGTAGAAGTCAAGCTCTTGAGGAAGATGATGAAGAGATAACTTGGGAAGTTTTTCGTACTGAGTTATTAGAGAAGTATTACCCTGAGAGTGTGAAGGGAAAGAAGGAGATGGAATTCCTTGAACCGAAGCAAGGTAGTATGTCAGTGGTGGACTATACTGCTAAGTTTGTGGAGTTGGTTCAGTTTCATCCTCATTATGCTGCTGCTACTGCTGAGTTTTCGAAGTGTATTAAGTATGAGAATGGTTTGCGTCCTGAGATTAAGCAAGTTATGGGATATCAGAGAATTAGAAGGTTTTCGGATTTAATAGAATGTTGTAGAATTTTTGAGGAAGATAGAAAAGCTCGTTCTACACATTACAAGAGTTTGAATGAGAGGAAAGGAAAGCAACAAGCTAGAAGTGGACCTTATGTGACACCCGCTGATAAGGGCAAGCATAGGGAAATTTTTTATAAGAGATATGGTGTAGGGAGTTCTGGTCCCATTAAGTGTTACAAGTGTGGCGATTTAGGCCATAAGTCGTTTGAGTGTGGGAAGAACATAGTGAAATGTTCAAACTATGGAGGCCTTGGACATGCTACTACCGAGTGTAGGAGCAATGTTGAGAAGTGCTTCAATTATGGAGAAGAGGGTCACATTAGTACTAAGTGTACTAAGCTGAAGCAAGCTCAGGCGGGCAGAAAGGTGTTCGCATTAGTAGGGAATGACACTACTAGTGTAGACCGTTTGATTAAAGGTATATGCTTTATTAATAGTACACCTTTAGTTACTATTATTGATACGGGAGAGACTCATTCGTTTATTTCCCTTGAGTGCGCTAAGCGTTTGAATTTTTTTTTGACTTCTTGGGGTGGTGAGATGGTTATTGAGACTCCTGCTTCAGGGCCGGTAACTACTTCTTTGGTGTGTGTATGTTGTTCTTTAACCATGTATGGTAAAGATTTTTTTATGGATTTAGTTTATTTTCCGTTGGAGGGTTTGGATGTAATCTTGGGTATGAATTGGTTGTAATTCAATCGAGTCCATATAGACTGCTATCATAAGTTAGTAAGGTTTCCTTCTTTGGATGATGGTGAAGAGGAGAGTTTCCTATCCATGAAAGAGTTGAAGAAACTTTTAGTGGACGAAGCTTAATTGTTCGGTTTGTTTGCATCGTTGTCAGTGGAGAGCAAAGTGGAGTTCAGTGTGTTTCCAGTGGTGTGTGATTTTCCAGAAGTGTTTCCGGAGGATATTGAGGATGTACCGCCGGAAAGAGAAGTTGAGTTTTCTATTGATCTAGTTCCGGGTACTAGACCGATTTCGATGGCACTGCATCGTATATCAACTTCAGAGTTGGTGGAATTGAAGAAGCAATTGAATGACTTGTTGGACAAGAGATTTGTTAGGCCAATTGTTTCTCCTTGGGGTGCTCCGGTATTGTTGGTAAAGAAGAAGGATGGAAGTATGCGGTTATGCATTGATTATCGACATTTGAACAAAGTGACAATTAAGAACAAGTATCCGCTTCCGAGGATCGATGATTTGATGGACCAATTGGTTGTTGCGCGCGTTTTTAGTAAGATTGATTTGAGATCAGGATATCACCAGATTCGTTTGAAAGAGGAGGATCTTTAAAAGACGGCTCTTAGAACACAGTATGGTCATTACGAGTATTATGTGATGCCATTCGGAGTTTCTAATGCGCCAGGTGTGTTTATGTAATACATGAATCATATTTTTCATGAACAATTGGATCGTTTTGTGGTTTTGTTCATCGACAACATTTTGATTTATTCTAAGTCCCAAGAGGAACATGAAGAGCATTTAAGGATTGTGTTAAAGATTTTGAAAGAGAAGCAATTGTATGCTAGATTGTCAAAGTGTGAGTTTTGGTTATCGAAGGTGAGTTTTCTTGGACATGTTATTTCCGATGGTGGTATTAGTGTGGATCCATTCAAGATTAATGCAGTAACGTAATGAGAAGTTCCTAGATCGATTACGGAGATTCGAAGCTTTTTAGGCTTGGCGGATTATTATCGGAGGTTTATTGAAGGATTTTCAAAGTTGGCACTTCCGTTAACACAATTGACTTGTAAGGGAAAGGCTTTCATTTGTGATATTCATTGTGAAAAGAGTTTCATGGAACTTAAGAGAAGGTTAACAACGACTCTGATCTTGATTTTGCCGATCCGATGGAACCATTTGTGGTGTTTTGTGATGCTTCATTGTTTGGGTTAGGTGGTGTTTTGATGCAAGATGGAAAAGTTGTAGCTTATGCTTCAAGACAATTGAGAGTGCATGAAAAGAATTATCCTACACATGATTTGGAATTAGCGGTTGTGGTGTTTGTTTTGAAAATTTGGAGGCATTATCTTTATGGTGCAAGATTTGAAGTTTTTAGCGATCACAAGAGTTTGAAATATTTATTTGATCAAAAGGAATTGAACACGAGACAAAGGAGGTGGTTAGAGCTTTTGAAGGTTTATGATTTTGGTTTGAATTACCATCCGGGTAAGGCGAATGTTGTAGCCGATGCTTTAAGTCGTAAGTTGTTACATATGTCCGCATTGATGATAAGAGAATGGGAACTTTTGGAGGATTTTAGAGATTTGAGTTTGGTTTGTGAGATGACGTCGAGAAGTGTGAGACTTGGTATGCTACATGTTACAAATGATTTTCTTGTAACCGTTTGTGAAAAGCAAAAGTTGGATTTGAAATTTGTCGATTTGATGATGAATGAGAATGAGGATTTCAAGGTTGATAATTTTGGAGTTTTGAGATTTCGTAGTCGTATTTGTATTCCCAATGATGTGGAGTTGAAAAAGATGATATTGGAAGAAGGACATCGGAGTAATTTAAGTATTCATCCAGGAGCGAATAAGATGTATCAATATTTGAAGAAGATCTTTTGGTGGTCCGGATTGAAGAGAGATGTAGCTCATTTTTTGTATGCGTGTTTGACTTGTCAGAAGTCTAAGGTGGAACATCAGAAGCCTAGTGGTTTGATGCAACCGTTAGATATTCCAGAATGGAAATGGGATAGTATATCGATGTATTTTGTTACGGGATTGCTGAATACGCAAATAGGTCATAATTCTATTTGGGTAATTGTTGATAAGCTTACTAAATATGCTCACTTTATTTCGATTGATATTAGTTATCCTTTGGAGAAGTTAGCCGAGATTTATGTTTCTGTGATTGTGAAGTTGCATGGAGTTCCTAAGAGTATTGTATCAGATAGATTTACATCGAGGTTTTGGGAGAGTTTGCCAAAGGATTTAGGTTCTAAGCTAAGATTGAGTTCGGCTTACCATCCGCAAATGGACGGTCAAACCGAGAGGACAATTCAATCGTTGGAATATTTGTTACGTGCTTATGTGCTAGAACAAGGTGGTGTTTGGGATAGTTATTTAGCGTTGATTGAGTTCACCTACAATAACATTTTTCATTCGAGTATTGGTATGACACCATTTGAGGCTTTGTATGGTCGAAGATGTCGAACACCTTTGTGTTGGCATGAAACCGGAGAGAGAATGGTAGTTGGACCGGAGATGGTACAACAAACGATGGAAAAGGTGAAGTTTATTTGGGAGAAGATGAGAGCTTCTCAAAGTAGACAAAAGAGTTATCATGATAAGAGAAGTAAAGATCTTGAGTTTCAGGAAGGAGACCATGTGTTTTTGAGAGTTACACCGGTTACGGGTGTGGGTCGTGCTTTAAAGTCAAAGAAGTTGACTTCTCGTTTTATTGGTCCGTATCAGATTACTGCACGAGTTGGTGTTGTGGCTTATCGTGTGGCGTTGCCTCCGAACCTTTCGAATTTGCACGATGTGTTCCATGTTTTACAACTTCGAAAGTAAGTTTCGGATCCATCACATGTTATTCCTATGTGCAAACACCCTAAATTTTCCCTCACTCATTTCACCATTGGCTTGTGATCTTTCATTTTTGCATAAGCATAATCATACCATCTCATATTGCACATTTTCTTCACTGCATAAGTTCAAGTTTATCTGCACCTAGGGTTTGTGATCTGAGCAATCCAAGGATCCATCTGGGCCACTCCAAAGGTCTCCAATCATTCCAAGAGGGCACATGTGTGTTATATCATCATATTATATCCCTAAAAGATCAAGGAAGTCAAGAAATCACAAGAACTGGCAAGGCATGGAAGCAGAGCTAGGGTTTCACTGCATAGATGACCTGAAATTAGGGTTTTGGTTTCAGAGGTCTCAACTCCAAATTTTTGGGCCATTCTTGTTTCTAATGTTCTTAAGATGTTATAAGAATCATGTGTACCAAGTTAGATGAAGAAATTCATTGTGGAAGTCATCTGTTCACTGGGTAACTTCTTGAGCAAGTTAAGTCAAAATCAGGGCATCTGAGGCCCCCAACAATGGAACCAAAGGGGTATTTTCATCAAATTTAAGTTCTATGATCTTTATTTGATAATTGAAGTGCTTGGAAGTTCACAAAATTGAAGAAATTTGAGCTAAACCAAAAGTTGCCAAAAATGGAAATGACTTGTAATGAAAACTTTCCATTTTGGGAAAATTCTTCAACCTTCTCTTTCTCAACCAAAAATGCTTCAAATGAAAAATTGTTAATCATGAAAGTTGTAGATTGGATCATTCCCTTTTCAAAAAGTACAAGAACATGTCCTAATTCATTATGGAACTCAAGTTATGGCCTTGCAAAGTTGGCAAAAATCCTATAATTTTCAAGAATACACCAAAGAGGATTTTTTGCAAAACCACTTGCCAAGTCATTTTGTGACCTCTAATGTATCTCTAAGCATCATACAAACATAGTACAATGCATTGTGATTATAATTTCCCAAAGAATCATTCACTTTCATGCCTTGAACTTCAAGAAATTCAAAAAGGGCCAAAGTTCTTCAAATTTGCAAAAGGGCATGAATCTTCTCATACACTTGCTGCAGCACCCCAAATCATTTTCTATGGACCTCCTTGATCAATGTTGAACCAAGACATGCCATGAAACAGCTGCTGCACAAGCCCATACCTCAAATACATAAGTTGTTGACTTTTTGCAATTGGACCCATACCAATCAGCTGCAGCCACAACAACTCTCTAGCCAATAGAGACATGCTTTGTGGACCAAAAGCAAGCCATAACACAAGACACACAAGCCTGAACATCTCATACACCAAGTTTCACAAAATCACCCTCAACTTTCAAGCTTTCGATTCTCTCTGCTCAGCCACTAAAACCTCAAACAAACTTCACCATTCAACTCACCATCATCAATAGAACCTTTCCCAACCATTAAGCAAGCTTGAAAACCCCTGAAAGAAAAACACGATTTCAGTGCAGTTGAGTTGCAACCTCTCAAACCAGCTCAGTTCAACTCAATCAAAGCCTTGCAACATCATCAGGGGATCAAGTATAGGCTATTTACATAAGAGAGAGGTCCAGAAAGTGCCAAACTGAAAAGCTTCATCTCAGGTATACCTCAAGAACAAATTTTCCAGAACTTGTTTTTTATGTTATAGAAATGATCTATATGCTTCACTGATCACACTGCACTTGTTGGTTTTGAAAATGGTTGCGTATTGAGTATTTCATAGCTTTCTGAAAGTTTTGTCATTTTTATGTTTTGATTCGAATCTTGATAATGATGAATGAGAAATGAATTTTGAGGGTTGATTCGTGCTTAGGGTGAGTTGGGGATATGATCTGGAGCTTTAGAGCTCTTAAAATGGTCTAGGGAAGAAGTTGGGTTGAGGGTCCTGCCGAAGAAGATGACCGGAGCTTGCTCCGGTCACCTGAAAGTCATTAGGGTTAATTCTTAGGGTTTAAGGCTCAGTTTGAATGTAGGTCGTAGGATCAAGTTTAGCGCGTGAATGGAAGGCCAGGATTAGTTCATTAAAACCCTAATCAGTTTAATTAATTTAATTGATTAGGTTTAATTAAAAAATTCCATAATCAATCTCAGCCCTCCAAAAACGCGCGTGGTCTTTCCCTCCTTTCCCAGTTTGAATATCAGCCATCAGATGCACATACTTCTCATTTATTTCATTTTTTCTTATTTCTTTTGCATAATTATTTTAAAATATCAAAACTCATCCAAAAAATTTCAAACTTTTCATTTCTGATTCAAATATTTTTCTTCATCTAAAAACATTTTTTATTTTATTTTTTGCATTTAATAATCATTTTAAAAATATTTAAATGTTTATTTTAATTAATTAATGGAAATTAATTAATTAAAATACCATTTAGGTTTCTAAAAATAAAAAAAAAATTCACATTGCATCTTGAGACATTTAGAAACATTTTCAAACCATTCATACAAATTTCATTTTTGGTTTTGAACATACTTTGACATTTTCTTTGAATTTAGGGTTCATAAAATCCCTTTTTTGGAACCCTAACTTTGAAAATTCTTTTCTGCCTAACCATGAAGGGTTTGATAATGATTCTTTTTGCATTGTTTTCCATATAACATGTAGTTTCTAGGATATTTTTGTCATGAATTTATCTTTCATTTTCAAATTGATTTGCACTTTCCCTTTTAAGATACCCAAAAAACCTAACAAACTTAGGAAAATCATAACTTTCTTTAGGTTAAGAGTTAGACCTCCTCCTTTGGGGTGTGATATCATATGGGGTTAGGGTTTGTTTGAGCTCATTTGCAAATTTTATCATGTGAATTTCTTCTGTTTTGATCATATGCATCCCATGTTGCCTTAAAACCCTAATTTTGCATCTTCATTTGCATTCATCTTGCATATGCATCCATACATGAACTTACCATGACATTTAATGCATTCATATGTCATATTAGACATCTTAAAACATGTTAAAATCATGCTTGATCATTTATTCATTCATTTTCCATGATTTGCATCCATTTCATTCCATAAACTTTCATGAACTTTCAAACTTCAAAGCATGCTTCCAGTTGCATGTCATCTTTGTATGAACATTCATAGCACTTGGTATGCCTTTTCATCATGTCATAGAATGATTTGCATCATGTGTTTGCTTCTGGTTTTGATCTTTGCCTTTGTATATGCATCATTTCATGTCATTTCTTTCCTTATGCATCTTGTACTAACATTTTTAGGTGGTAAGTTAATTTGAGAAGTGAATTTGCCTTCACTTCTCATTTCTATTTATCTTCTTCATATAAATCTTTGCTGAATTTTTATTTGTCTTTGAGTGGGCTTCCCCATTCATGTTCATCTCTCACTTTCTTTCTCTAAGTTACTTATCTTCTTCAATGAAGTAAGTAACTTAATCTTCTGCTTCTTCCTTCTTTCTTCTGCTTCTTCCATTGGTGGCTTCTTTGAAGATCTTTATTAAGCCTTACAAACCATAGGAACATACAAGCATGATAATAATTAGGGTTGTGATTAGTCCCCCCTTAGCGTTTACCTTTGAGTCTTCTTTGTGTCTCTTTTCCCATCTCATCATTAGAGACTAAACCTTTAAGGTTTTAGGACTTTGGAATTAAGGTTATGGCTGCATACTTCTCTTAGGATGGAGTGTATAACTTTAATCCTAAGTGTTAAACCCTTAATTTGTTTAAACCTCTTAATTAATCCATCTTAATAATCATCAATACTTTATCTTGTAACTTGGGCCTTACATTAGGGTTCTAATTCTTCCTTTATTGGTTAAGAAGGACTAACCCTAGTGTTTAATGGACAAGTCCCCCTCAAGTTGTCTTACAAATCATAAAATTCATTTCTTAATCTCATCCTTAATTAGAATCCACTTAATAAAGGTTTGTTTTGTCATGAATTTAATCCTTAATCATGGATTAAGTTGAGGTATCTTCCTCAGCTTAAGTGCTCTCATCTATTATCCTTCTATTAGGATGGTGTAATGAGTTCACTAATCCTTGATTATGGCTTAAACTCATTACTTAACACTAAACAAAAAACCTAAAAATATCTAAATAATCACAAGTAGATTAATGATCTTAATCCTACATCATTATGGCAATTAAGTTGGGGTGCTTATCTCATACTTAAGTATTCTCATTATCCCTAATCAAGGGAGGATATAATGAGTTTACAAGCCTTTGATTTAGGCTTAAGCTCATTAAATTATGACAAACTCCAAAAACAATAAAAGACTAAAAACACAAAAAACAAACAATAATCGTTTCCTTCGGGATTCTTTTCTCTTCACACTCACGCATAAACGAGAACTCGCTTCTTCCGTCTAATGCAAGACAGTTAGCACTTGAGCCAGACAAGTCATACACTTGAGCATAGACAAGCAAGCAGTTCACAATAAATTTATCTTTCAGTCTCTTTGAGTCGAACAACGGTGTTCTGACTTCCTCATTGCACGAGAGGATACGTAGGCATAACTTAACGGTTATCGAACAAAAGTCTCTTTTGTCTTCCCCCTCTTTCAGCATTCTTTTCTAAGCTTCATTTCTGAGCATTCACCTTTTGCACTGACACTTGAATATTCTTTTCCAGCTTTTGCACACAGATAGCACAGACACTTACCCCTTTAAACATAATCTTTCAAGCATGGATCCCGTCGAGTACGACGGACAATCTGGGTGCTAATACCTTCCCAGGTTGTAACCAACCCCCTTTCTCAGTTTCTCTGGTTCACAACCGTCTTATCCATCTTTTCTTAGGTTTATGCACCATTACCTTTCCTTCGGGATAAAAATGCCTAGCTGGCGACTCTATTCATTTCATTTCATTCTTCCTTTCGCCGACCGTTTACGCTTGTACCGGGATGCAAATCTTTGGGAGCGACAACTTGGCGACTCTGTTGGGGACCCTTTTATTGCAACCAGGGCTTCTGGTTCTTTTTTGTGGGTTCCTCCTAGCGCTTGTTTGATTTGTGTTTACGGGGGTGTTATGTGCTACTTGTGCCTATTTATTTACTTTATTTATTGCTTTCTGTACAACTTTATTTACTACTTTCATTTATAGTTTTTACGCATTTCATACTGTCATTATCATGTGCTGGGTATGTTGTTTCCTTGGTGGGTGGGGGATCATTGAGTGATTAAGGTCCTATACCGGGCACCTGAGTGACACATAGGCTAGAGTGGCTTCATATTATTTCCCATTCCATTTCGGTCTGGTGCGGGAATATGAAACACGGTTCAGACATGGGTTTCTTCTTAAGAACTCTGTGCTACGGATTTCCTGTAGTTCTAGGGCTATCTGGGAAGCCTGCTAAGTCTGGATGACCTTTTATGACCTTCAACATCTGAGGTGAATTAGAGGAGGATCTTTTATGGTTATTGTAAACACTGTACCTCTGGGTTAGAAGTGTTTACACTTCTCATAACTGATCCAAGTCTGAGGATCCTTGTTCTAGAACAATGCATGTGAGGGGGTTGGGATGTTTACAGGCTTGCAGGAACCCTTGGCCTCAACATACCCTTGTTACTAATGTTGTTTTAATAATGCACCACTTTGGACAGTTCTAGTGATTACCCTGGACTTGTGACTCTTTATTTGAGTCCCCCACCTGGTTACTGGATTTCTAGGCCTCCATCCGGACTTATGAACACACATGGACCTTACCAAGGAAGATAAACAGATCCAGCACTTGATCACAAACCCTTTGCATATCATTTTGCATACATCATTTTTGCATCAGTTGACATTTGCCTATTTGTTTTACAGGGTATCCATCTTATTACCTTTGGTTTGGTTTTGACCCATTCTGCTGCTCATACTTCTTCAGTCATCTTCTCCAGCATCTTAATCAGTGTTTCCTCTCCAGCTTGTCTTCATCAGAGACCTTGATTCAGCAGTCACCCTCAGCTCCCTTCACTAGCACCCATCATTAGCATGGACACTTCCAGGAAGAGCAACATCACTTACCACTTCTTTGAGCCCACCCTGACAGGCATCAGGCAGATCCAGTCTCTCATTACCCCTGATCATGTTCCATTATTCAGAGAACATTATCGAGGCATATTGGACATGATCATGGATCTGGACGCATCCCAGAGGAGCATGATCCATACTTGCTTGCAGTTTTATGATCCTCCACTCAGATGCTTCACTTTTCCTGATTTTTAGTTGGGACCTCTGCTAGAAGAATTTTCCATGTTGTTAGGAGTTCCTATCAGGAGAGGGATTCCTTTCAACCCTGAGATGGTTGCTCCCAAGATTGAAGACATAGATAGGGCATTGCATTTGGAGCCTGCCCTCATTGATCAGAACATGACACCAAGGCTGGGGTTCCATGCCTTCACCTATATTTCTTGATCTCCCAGGCCACCTTGCATGCTACAACAGGAGAATGGAATGCTGTCTGTGCCCTGCTAGCCCTCATTATATATGGGATTATCTTGTTTGCAGATGAACCAAAGTTTGTAAGCAAGAATGCTATTCACATGTTCTTACTGAGGAACCTAGTTCCTACCTTGCTTGGGGACTTCTATTATTCAGTGCACCAGAGGAATGAGAAGCAAAGAGGAAGACTGGTCAGATGATGTGCTCCCCTTTATTACTCTTGGTTGTTAAGATATTTTCCAAAGTCAGACACTTTCCTGAACCCTCACCAGCCAAATAATTGGGCTAATAGATTGATTGCCTTGACATCAGAAGACATCAGGTGGTGCACTCAGAGCACCAAGGGCAAATACATCATTACTAGCTGTGGGCAGTATCCTAATGTGCCTTTGATTGGAGTAAAAGGTTGCATCAACTACAACCCTTTACTTTTTAAGAGACAATTAGGGTATGCTTTGGTTCATCCTCCCAGAGGACAAGACTTGACTGAGACCCTCTATTGTGAAATCCAGCACAACTTTGCTGTTGTCAGACAGACAGCCCGGGCCTGGGACAACATCCAGACCAAAGGGACAGCCATTTTGGGAAAATGCAACAATATATCTTCAGCACAGTATCTTGATTGGTCTTGCACCAGGGCTCAGATCACTCGGATGCCATTTACCTTAGAAGATGTACCTGGACCTTCAACAGTACAACCTGCAGCTACTGTCAGTCTGGAAGAGTTTGAGAAACTGAAAGAGAGGAATACTCAGCTCTCTGAAGCCTTGAAGAAGACCCTCTGGGAGAGGAATGACAGCCGTCTAGATAATGAGAGGTTGGAGAGACTCAGAATTGAGCATTTAATCAAGATTGAGAAGACGGATGACTACATCAGGAAGGCCAGAGCAGGAGAGTTAGTACTGAAGAATTCTTGCAAGGAAGCAAAGACTCAGAAGGCTAGGGCAGAGCATTATCTAGAGGAGAGCCGAGCTAGGTAGATCAGGATCACTGAGGCCCGTGCACAAGAAGATCAGAGAACTCAAGCTAAGATAGAGCAGTTGGAGGCTAGTGAGAAGAAGCAACAGGCAGCCTTGATAGCAGCACAGAAAGAGATATCTGAATTAAAACTCCGGGCGGGGTTGAAGAGGTCAAAGGATCAGGATAAGCATAAGAAGTTAACCAGTTCCATTGCTACCAGGAACCTCCTCATCAGGACTATCACAGAGTACCCAGTAGGTCCAGTGACTGAGGCCCTCCTGAAGGAAGTCAGAGAGGATGACTTTGGATTAGATGTTTGATTTCCTTGTACTTGTACTTTCCTTTTTGTTGTACTTTTGATTTTGTTGATGTATTTTGACCCACCATGGGAATGTTATTGTAATCAAACTATGCATCTTCACTATTTGTAATATATATGGTTTGTATTATTGGTGGGCTTTATCTCTCTCTACAACATCATCAGCATTTCCTCGAGGTCTAGGAAGGTCAAAACCAAAGAACCAAACCGGATACCCTTGGAAGACAAATAGGCATCCTGCATTGCATACTAATATTTTCTTTGTTTTGTAGGCTTTTGTTTGTTATTGTTTCTCACTTTGTTGTGGTTTCAGGAAACATTGCTCGCAGAAGAGTGTTCCCTGTCAACAGAATACACCGGTACCCGACAAGAAACAACCTTTCGGGACTCCAGATGGATCAAGTTCAACAAGACCTGAATGAAGTGAGGGCCCAGATGGCCAATGAAAGGGTTGAGATGAGAAATCAGATTACTCAATTCATGACAGTGATGACTGGTCTAGCTCAGAGCCAGGAGAGACTAAGGGAGTTGGTTGAGAGACAAACTCCTGAAGAACACCATCCAGGTACAGGAGGTACCAGTAACAACGATCACGTGCAGCCTCAGACTGATCCCCCAAAATTTGGACCTCATCTGAACCCAGAAATCAATGCCATAAGAAATACTCAGGGTAACACTGTTGGAGGAAGGGTCTTGCAGGAAGATCCTCAAGAAGAGCAGTTTACTGTGGTCGGGGCTGGAGACGAAGTTTATGACCGTCGGTTAGATGAAATTGCAGAGAAGCTGAGGTCTCTTGAATCCCAAAACTCTCTAGGTTTTGATGTCATGGACATGGGATTGGTGGAAGGGGTGAGAATTCCTCACAAGTTCAAACCCCTCGTGTTTTGAAAGATATAATGGCACATCCTACCCACGCACCCACCTTCAGTCTTTCTTGGGAAGATTAAAAGCATACACCATGGACGAGAAGCTGTGGATGTTTTACTTCGAGGATAGTCTGACAGGGGCATCCCGAGAATGGTACTCCCACTTGACCAGAGCCACAGTAAGAAACTGGAAAGACTTGGATGAAACTTTTATCCGTCAGTATCAATATAACCTAGACATGGCTCCAAATAGGACCCTTCTGATGGGAATGTCTCAATCTTCCCGTGAAAGCTTCAGAGAATATGCCCAAAGGTGGAGGCAACTGGCTGCTGCTGTTCAGCCCCTGATGTCTGAAAGGGAGATGGCAGACATGTTCACGAATACCCTCCAGGGTACATATATTGACAGATTAGCTGCATTTTCTTCCACCAGCTTTGCAGATGTGGTGATAGCTGGGGAAAGAATAGAGAGCCTACTGAAGATGGGAAAGATCTCTGACAACGGTGCCAGTTCAAGCAGTGCAAGGAAGCCATTTGCTGGGCCCCGTAGATCTGGAGAAACAAATTCTGTACATATGGGAAGAGGAAGACCTCAATACCAGCCCAGATCAGTTGCTGCCGTCACTATTCCTACTCCACCTCCTCAGTATGCTCAACAACCACAACACTTTCCTCAACAACCACAGTTTCCGCAACAAAGATCTTACAACAACAATAACAACAATCAACAACAACACCCTTTTCAACAGCGGCCATCTCAGATCAATAGGGTGATTGACCCTATTCCAATGTCATATGCCACATTGTTGCCACAACTCCTAAAGCTCAATCTTGTTGAGTTGAGGACATTGGCTCCATCTGATCCTCAGAACCTTCCAATAAATTATGATGTCAATGCTAAGTGTGCTTTTCATCCTAACGCACCTGGTCACTGCACGGAAAAATGCAGGGCTTTGCATATGAAGGTCCAGGATCTGGTAGATTCAAAGGCCCTGAACTTTGCACCACCTCCCAATGTCATGAAAAATCCTATGCCAAGCCACAGTGGGCCAAGGATTAATGCTATAGAGGAAGGCTCACCCATGAGTTTAATAGAAGATATTGCAAGTATTCAGACACCTCTAGCAGAGGTTAAAGCCCAACTTTTGAAATGCCAAGTGTACCCAGGTTGTGAGGCCTGTTGTGAATCTTGCAAGCTTTTCGAGAATGGGTGTGAAAGCTTGAGGAATGGCATCAATGGCTTGATCCAAGAAGGTACCTTGCAAATAACCACAACAGCTTCTACAACACCAACAACTCATTTTTCTAATGATTCTTCTACAACTGCAACAACAATTGTTCCTACCGATTCATCTACAACTTCAGCAACCACTTCTTCCATCACTTCAACACACAACAATTCATTTGCACCTGCTACTACAACTTCAGCAATAACCAACAACGACGTCTCCACAATTACTATTTATTATGACCCTACAACAGCCCCGAACTCCAGCAACTTTCAACAATCTCAACAACAGTTTCAGCTACAATCAAGCTTCAATTCATCACCTCAAACATCCACAAGAAGTCCTGTCACCATTTTCTATGATCCGCAAACAATAAGAGTTCCAACCTCTGCTGCAGTTAGCCCAGTTACCATCGCGGTACCAGGGCCAATACCATATGACAAAGACAGTGTTGTACCATGGCATTATGGTGCTGACCTTTACTGCAACAGAGAAAAAGTCCTTCTTGATTCTTCAGTTCTTACTCCCCAAGTAGATAATGTCGGGGGAGGCGGAGGCTTCACCTGAAGCGGACGCCTCTTTGCGTCACAAGCTCCGAGAACTAATACTGAGGCAGAGGCTTCTGCCAAAGCCAAAGGGAAAAGTGTGATACCTGAAGAATCCACATCAAAAGAGACTCATAAATCATCCTTTGATCAGGATGTGGATGAATTTATGTGGATAATTAAAAGAAGTGACTATAAAGTCGTGGACCAGCTCCACCAGACTCCTTCAAAGATCTTTATCTTATCCCTGCTGTTGTGTTCCAAGGCCCATCGGAATGCACTACTCAAAGTTCTGCATGCTGCCTACGTGCCAGAAGAGATCACAGTGAATCAGCTGGAAACAGTTGTGTCAAATGTCAATACTAGCCATGGGCTAGGTTTCACTGATGCTGATTTGACAACAGAAGGACGTCACCACAACAAAGCTTTGCACATCACCCTGGAGTGCAAAAGAGCTGTACTCTCTCATGTTCTTGTAGACACTGGGTACTCACTCAATGTCCTACCCAAGAAGGCTCTTGTCAAGATCGAGTATGATGGAATAGCTCTCCGACCAAGTAACCTTGTGGTCAGAGCTTTTGATGGCTCCAAAAGATCTATTCTTGGTGAGGTGGAGCTACCAGTGATAATCGGTTTGCAGGTCTTTAAGACCACTTTCTATGTGATGGACATACAGCCTGCTTACAGCTGTTTGTTAGGTCGACCTTGGATTCACGCCGCAGGCGCAGTAACGTCGACCCTTCACCAGAAACTTAAATATGAATGGGAATGACAGATTATCACCATCTGTGGTGAAGAGGACATATTTGTTAGCCATCTGGCTACATACAACTATATTGAGATGGATGGTGAAATCCATGAAACTATGAGCCAAGGGTTCGAGGCCTTGAATGTCAATGAGGCAACGACTGAAGTATTTGCTGCATCCCAGGAGGATAGGATAGGTACTTCAATTGTCTCTTATCAGCAAGCCCAGAAGGTTGTTGAAGATGGTAATGCCCATGGCTGGGGCAAGCTGCTGCCAGTGGAGAAGAAGGAAGATAGATTCGGTTTGGGTTACAAACCATTCCGACAAGATCAATCAGAGGCTGCTAAAGAGCCCAAGTTCATTAGTGGGGGGATGCTCATCCCAGATGCTGTTAACAACCTGGAAGACAAGGCAGAAAGCAACCTCAACCTGGAGAGCTGGATACATCCAAGGATCCCAGGTCATCAAGTCCTTAACTGGTCTTCCCAGGAAATTATAAGGGTTACTCCTGCAGAGTAATTATTATTTCCTACTTTTTTCAGCATGCATCAAGTCCTGCATCTTGCCCAAGGTGTCAGGACTCATTTTGTAATAGGGCCATATTGTAATTTTGTGCAAATGGATTATCAATGACTATCAGACATCTTTTGTAAACAAGTCTCTTTTTCGCTCACTGTCTTTTCATTTTTACTTTTGTACAAAACCATAAAATGACAATGTTTTCAAAATAATTAACTTCATTTTTAAGCAAGATTAAAATTGATCACTAAAACGAACCAATCTCAAACCTTGCAGAGATTACCCTCCAGATTGCACCGACAACAACACTGCTATGACCTTGTATGACTTCGACAATCCAATTAATCAAGCTGACGAAGGGGTTGAAGAAGACTATGAGTTACCTGAAGAGTTAGCCAGGTTGTTGAGGCAAGAAGAGAAAGTAATTACTCCTCATCAGGAGGAGATTGAAACAGTTAATCTTGGTACCGAAGAGGATTTGAAAGAAGTGAAGATCGGGGCCAGTCTGCAGGCTTCAGTAAAAGAACAGCTCATTGATATGCTTCGAGAATACGTCGACGTCTTTGCTTGGTCCTATCAGGATATGCCTGGTCTAGATACTGATATTGTTATGTACAAACTGCCTTTGAAAGAAGATTGTCCTCCAGTGAAGCAAAAGCTATGCCGTACTCGCCCAGATATGGCCATGAAGATTAAAGAAGAGGTACAAAAACAGTGGGACGCCGGTTTCCTTGCTGTAACTAATTACCCGCCGTGGGTCGCTAATATTGTACCAGTGCCTAAGAAGGATGGCAAAGTACAGATGTGTGTGGATTACCGGGATTTGAAAAGAGCTAGCCCGAAGGATGACTTCCCATTACCTCACATTGATGTATTGGTTGACAACACAGCTCAGTTCTCGGTGTTCTCCTTCATGGATGGTTTTTCTGGTTATAATCAGATCAGAATGTCACCCGAAGACATGGAGAAGACTACCTTCATCACACCTTGGGGCACATTTTGTTACAAGGTAATGCCTTTTGGACTGAAGAATATCGGTGCTACATATCAACGGGCTATGGTGACATTATTCCACGACATGATCCACAAATAAATTGAATGCTACGTGGATGACATGATTTCCATGCCCCTCACTGAAGAAGATCATCTGATAAATCTGCTGAAGTTGTTCAAGCGTCTGAGAAAGTATCAGCTGAAGTTAAACCCCAACAAATGCACATTCGGGGTACGTTCCGGTAAACTGCTGGGATTCATTGTAAGTGAAAACGGAATTGAAGTTGATCCTGACAAAGTGAAAGCCATTCAGGAAATGCCTGCATCTAGGACTAAAAAAGAAGTTTGGGGGTTCTTAGGTAGATTGAACTACATATCAAGGTTCATATCTCACCTCACTGCAACCTGTGAACCTTTGTTCAAGCTGTTAAGAAAGGAACAAATGGTCAGGTGGAACGAAGATTGTCAGAAGGCTTTTGACAAAATCAAAGAGTATATGCAAGAACCTCCAATTCTTATGCCACCAATTGAAGGAAGACCTCTAATAATGTACTTGACAGTATTAGAAGGATCAATGGGGTGTGTGTTGGGCCAGCATGACGAGTCTGGTCGAAAAGAGTATGCAATATACTACCTAAGCAAAATGTTTACCGAATGTGAACAACGTTATTCACTCCTCGAGAAAACTTGCTGTGCTTTAGCGTGGGCTGCTCGCCGATTAAGAAAGTATATGTTGACTCACACTACTTTGTTGATCTCAAAGATGGACCCCTTCAAGTACATATTTGAGAAGCTAGCACTTACTGGAAGAGTTGCAAGATGGCAAATGATTCTGACTAAGTACGAATTTCAGTACACGTCTCAAAAGGCCATCAAAGGCAGTGTATTGTCTGACTATCTGGCTAAGCAACCCATTGATGATTACCAACCAATGAGATTTGATTTCCCTGATGAAGACATCATGTTTCTAAAAGTAAAAGATCATGAAGAGCTTGTTCACACTAAAGGGCCTGACCCAGAAGAAGAATGGACAATGATGTTTGATGGGGCTGTCAATATGAATGGTCGTGGAGTTGGTGCAGCGCTCATTACACCTAAAGGAGTTCATATGCCTTTCTCAGCAAAACTCACCTTTGCATGCACTAACAACGAAGCTGAATACGAAGCCTGTATCATGGGACTTGAGGAAGCCATTGACCTCAGGATCAAGACATTAACTGTATTCGGGGATTCAACTTTGGTAATCAATCAGACCAACAGCAAATGGTACACTCACCAGGAGCATCTGATCCCATACCGTGACTATACGAGGAGATTATTAACTTTCTTCACAACAGTCAAACTTGAGTATATCCCTCGAGACGAAAATCAGTTCGCAGATGCTTTAGCTACCATTTCCTCCATGATCAAGGTTCAGACTGCCAATTATGTGCCTCGAATTTCAGTATCCAGACTAGACCGACCAACATACGTATTCTCCGTGGACATTGCTAAAGATGACAAGCCTTGGTTCCATGACATCAAATGCTTCTTAGAAGATCAGACATACCCACCAAGGGCGTCATCTAATGATAAGAAGACATTAAGAAGGCTGTCCGGTAGTTTCTTCCTTAATGCTGATGGTTCATTATACAAGCAAAACTTTGATATGGTTCTGCTCAGATGTGTTGATAAGAAAGAAGCAGACTTGCTGATGCACGAGGTGCATGAAGGATCTTTCGGTACCCATGTTGGAGGACATGCAATGGCTAAGAAATTATTAAGATCAGGTTACTACTGGATCACAATGGATGCAGACTGTTGTGCCTATGCCAGGAAATGCCACAAATGCCAGATCTATGCAGACAAAGTGCATGTGCCTCCGAATCCTTTGAACATAATGTCTTCACCTTGGCCCTTTGCTATGTGGGGCATTGACATGATTGGAAAGATAGAGCTGACTGCTTCAAATGGCCACAGATTCATCTTGGTAGCCATTGATTATTTCACCAAATGGGTTGAAGCAGCTTCATACGCAAACGTCACCAGACAAGTGGTAGCTAGATTACTGAAGAGAGACATCATCTGTCGATATGGAGTTCCTGAGCGAATCATTACTGATAATGGTTCTAATTTGAACAACAAAATGATGGCAGAACTGTGTCGGGACTTCAAAATCCAGCATCACAACTCTTCTCCTTACAGGCCAAAGATGAATGGCGTTGTTGAGGCAGCTAACAAAAACATCAAGAAGATTGTGCAAAAGATGGTGGTTACTTACAAAGACTGGCATGAAATGTTACCATTTTCCTTGCATGGGTATCGTACCTCGATCAAAACGTCTACTGGGGCAACACCGTATCAGCTTGTGTATGGTATGGAAGCTGTCCTACCTGTTGAAGTTGAGCTACCCTCCTTACGGGTACTGATGGATGTAAAGCTGAATGAAGCAGAATGGGTCCGATCTCGGTACAATCAACTGAATCTAATCGAAGAAAAGAGATTAGTTGCAATATGTCATGGGTAGTTATATCAGAAAAGGATGAAGAAAGCCTTTGATCAGAAAGTCAGGCTCCAGGAATACCAAGTAGGAGATCTTGTGCTGAAAAGACTTCTTCCTCCTCATACAAACCACAGGGGCAAATGGACTCCAAATTACGACGGTCCATTCATAGTAAAGAAGGTTTTCTCTAGTGGAGCACTGATGCTGACTACTATGGATGGTGAAGATTTCTTATCCCCTGTGAATTCAGATGCAGTTAAAAAATACTTCGCATAAAATGACCCGCTGGACACAGAAACAGAATGTAAGTCCAGGAAAAAATAGGGCATCCCGGTGAGTCAAAAAGAGAATAAAAGACTCGAGCAAAAATAAAGGAAAAAAAAAGAAGATGTACACCCGCTGAGTTGAAAAGCCGCATCGGACAGCTCAGGCAAAAATGGGTATCCCGGTGGATCGAAAATCCGAAAGGGCGATCCATGCAAAATCAGGGAATAAGCGAACAATTGCATTATGAATTCGTCTGTATCACTCACAACACGGTAAGCTTCGAAAGGATAAAGCATCAGCCAGAATCAACTTTCTTCAGAAAGCAAGATGAGAAGAATGTCAAGGTCATACAGGTCATAGCAAAGGAAGCTTGCCGGAGCGTCATCAACATTGCCATCACTTTTACTTTTCTCAATTTGTAACAATCCCCTCATTCCAGGGGATCTGTTTCTTTGACTGTATCTGCCAATTCAAGGCACCCAGATTAATAAAATCAGAGATTTCCAGTCACATCTTTTCTTGTACATTTTTGTTTCGTTTGCAAAATGTCCAATATCCATGATATAATATTTGCATAAAACAAATGAGCCATTCTTAATAAATGCTTGCAGGAAATATATTTATTCTCAGGAATATCTAACCCCTATGACGGAATCCGGTAAGGGATACCTCGGGATACTCGTGCGTTTCTTTGTCTTAACAGGTTGCAGGTATTCAATACACAGCATGGGGCATGCCAAGTACCCTTCCCTAGCATACCTCCCCCCAAGCAACATCAGGAATGCTTTCTCCAACGGAGTTGTCAAAGCCTCCTCGTCCCCAGCATAAGTTTATCCAACAGGAGCTCCCCCAGCCGGGATCCCCACAGAATTCTCTAGGAAGATCGTTCGGTGATCTTTTCTTCCCCAAATAGAGTGCCAGGTCTCTCAAAGATAAAAGAACTATCTCCCCGCAGAGGTTCCAGTCTCTCCCCATAAGAGTAATTCCTGACACTCCCACACAACAAAGTGACGAAAGCACCCTCATACCCAGCTGGGTTTCTCCTTACGGGATAGGTCTATCAATGATCTATTTCCCCCGGCAGAGCTGTATATCTTAACAGATCTACCAATGATCTTCCCCAGCTGGGACGCTCCTCCAAGAAGATCAGCCAGAGATCCAATCTTCAGTGGGATCCGAATCCCGGATCGGTTTCTTTCGCATAATCATAACATTCACATCATTTTTCCCCACAGAGCGTAGCATTCCGTCTAATACGGAGCATTACGGAAAAAATCAAACATTTGCATGATCACAAGCCAGGTTTGGACCAGTCACCTGCAAATACCCTCAATATCTCATCAGCAATGTATATAAAAAACTCACATTTCCTTGCAAGTAAAAAGCCAAAGTGTCCCCTTTGCACTCGCCAACACGAATACCTGTTTATATACTCTTTCGGCACTCGTCCGTGTCATACTATTCCCCTGCAGATATAAGCCAAATACTCTATTTTCATTCTCAAATACAGATACCTATATGCTCTTTTGACACTCGTCCGTGTCACCTTTCCCCAGCAAGTTGAACACTCGTTCGTGTCTTGCTCATACTTCACAATACTCATTCATACTTATACAAATACTCGTCTGTATCTTGTATATATATATATTCACTCCTCAAACAGATTTGACACTCATCCGTGTTCTTTGTTAACTAGTTGGTACTCGTCCGTACCATCATCTCTGAACATGCGTCAGTGTTTGTTTCTACTGATACTCGTCCGTATCATGGTCTTAAGGATGCTCGTCCGCATCTTTAATCTATACACAACGTCAAAACACTTATACCTTTTACTTCTTAGGCGTAAGCACTCGTCTGTGTTTACTATTCCCCAGTAAGTCTCCAACAGAACAACTTTTCTTCTATCCGACATTCGTCCTATGTCGTGATACTTTCGGCAGCCGTACCCTGCCAGGTGACCGTCCTTCACCATCGGATGACCGTCCCTCATCCTTTCCCCAGTGGAGTCCCCATTATTGGAACCCCTTTCTATCCGACATTTGTCCTATGTCGTGATATTTAGTAGCCGTCCCCTGCTGGGTGGTCGTCCTCCATTGATGACCGTCCCTCATCATTATTTATTCGTCCCCATCGCCGCCCTTACTTTAATCCCCAGAGAATCTTGTTTCTTTACCTGATGGCCGTCCCCGTCATGGACTCTTTATTTCCCCAGCTTGTAGGCCGTCCCCGTCATTGCTTAGCTTACCGCTTTATCCCCAGCAGTCGTCCTCTGCTCGATGGTCGTCCTCTATCACGTTCATTTTATAATCATACTATCTTGTATTTTACAATTTATATCCCTTTTCTTTTTCTCCCCAGTGAGTGCAAATTTCGGACTGTCTTTGGTATTCAACCACAAGTTATCTTGTTTGTCTGTCAAGCCGGGCACTTACATCCTACACATCTAACTCATGTTTGAATAGGGGCAACTGTAAACACCCCAAATTTTCCCTCACTCATTTCACCATTGGCTTGTGATCTTTCATTTTTGCATAAGCATAATCATACCATCTCATATTGCACATTTGCTTCACTGCATAAGTTCAAGTTCATCTGCACCTAGGGTTTGTGATCTGAGCAATCCAAGGATCCATCTGGGCCACTCCAAAGGTCTCCAATAATTCCAAGAGGGCCCATGTGTGTTTTATCATCATATTATATCCCTCAAAGATCAAGCAATTCAAGAAATCACAAGAACTGGCAATGCATGGAAGCAGAGCTAGGGATTCACTACACAGATGACCTGAAATTAGGGTTTTGGTTTCAGAGGTATCAACTCCAAATTTTTGGGCCATTCTTGTTTCTAATGTTCTTAAGATGTTATAAGGATCATGTGTACCAAGTTAGATGAATAAATTCATTGTGGAAGTCATTTGTTCACTGGGTAACTTCTTGAGCAAGTTAAGTCAAAATCAGGGCATCTGAGGCCCCCCAACAATGGAACCAAAGGGGTATTTTCATCAAATTGAAGTTCTATGATCTTTATTTGATCATTTAAGTGCTTGGAAGTTCACAAAATTAAAGAAATTTGAGCTAAACCAAAAGTTGCCAAAAATGGAAATGACTTGTAATGGAAACTTTCCATTTTGGGAAAGTTCTTCAACCTTCTCTTTCTCAACCAAAAATGCTTCAAATGAAAAATTGTTGGTAATTAAAGTTGTAGATTGGATCATTCCATTTTCAAAAAGTACAAGAACATGTCCTAATTCATTATGGAACTCAAGTTATGGCCTTGCAAAGTTGGCAAAAATCCTATAATTTTCAAGAATACACCAAAGAGGATTTTTTGCAAAACCACTTGCCAAGTCATTTTGTGACCTCTAATGCATCTCTAAGCATCATACTAACATATTACAATGCATTATGATCAGAATTTCCCAAAGAATCATTCACTTTCATGCCTTGAACTTCAAGAAATTCAAAAAGGGCCAAAGTTCTTCAAATTTGCAAAAGGGCATGAATCTTCTCATACACTTGCTACAACACCCCAAATCATTTTCTATGGACCTCCTTGATCAATGTTGAACCAAGACATGCCATGAAACAGCTGCTTCACAAGCCCATACCTCAAGTACACAAGTTGTTGACTTTTTGCAATTGGACTCATACCAATCAGCTGCAGCCACAACAACTCTCTGGCCAATAGAGACATGCTATGTGGACCAAAAGCAAGCCATAACACAAGACACACAAGCCTGAACACTCTCATACACCAAGTTTCACAAAATCACCCTCAACCTTCAAGCTTTCGATTCTCTCTGCTCAGCCACTAAAACCTCAAACAAACTTCACCATTCAACTCACCATCATCAATAGAACCTTTCCCAACCATTAAGCAAGCTTGAAAACCCCTGAAAGCAAAACACGATTTCAGTGCAGTTGAGTTGCAACCTCTCAAACCAGCTCATTTTAACTCATTCAAAGCCTTGCAACATCATCAGGGGATCAAGTGGAAGCTATTTGCACAAGAGAGAGGTCCAGAAAGTGCCAAACTGAAAAGCTTCATCTCAGGTATACCTCAAGAACAAATTTTCCAGAACTTGTTTTTTATGTTATAGAAATGGTTGCGTATTGAGTATTTCATAGTTGTCTGAAAGTTTTGTCATTTTTATGTCTTGATAATGATGAATGAGAAATGAATTTTGAGGGTTGATTCGTGCTTAGGGTGAGTTGGGGATATGATCCGGAGCTTTAGAGCTCTTAAAATGGTCTAGGGAAGAAGTTGGGTTGAGGGTCCTGCCGGAGAAGATGACCGGAGCTAGCTCCGGTCACCTGAAAGTCATTAGGGTTAATTTTTAGTGTTTAAGGCTCAGTTTGAATGTAGGCCGTAGGATCAAGTTTAGCGCGTGAATGGAAGGCCATGATTAGTTCATTAAAACCCTAATCAGTTTAATTAATTTAATTAATTAGGTTTAATTAAAAAATGCCAGAATCAATCTCAGCCATCCAAAAACGCGCGTGGTCTTTCCCTCCCTTCCCAGTTTGAATATCAACCATCAGATGCGCATAATTCTCATTTATTTCATTTTTATTTC
Organism: Lathyrus aphaca; assembly: GCA_963966055.1. Lineage (NCBI taxonomy): Eukaryota > Viridiplantae > Streptophyta > Magnoliopsida > Fabales > Fabaceae > Lathyrus > Lathyrus aphaca. The sequence goes on from OZ014520.1 coordinate 516,231,228, forward strand.
ATTTTTTCTTATTTCTTTTGCATAATTATTTTAAAATATCAAAACTCATCCAAAAAATTTCAAACTTTGCATTTCTGATTCAAATATTTTTCTTCATCCAAAAACATTTTTTATTTTATTTTTTGCATTTAAAAAGAATTTTTAAAATATTTAAATGTTTATTTTAATTAATTAATGGAAATTAATTAATTAAAATGCCATTAAGGTTTCTAAAAATCACAAAAAAATTCGCATTGCATCTTGAGACATTTAGAAACATTGTTAAACCATTCATACAAATTTCATTTTGGGTTTTGAACATACTTTGACATTTTCTTTGAATTTAGGGTTCATAAAATCCCTTTTTTGGAACCCTAACTTTGAAAATTCTTTTCTGCCTAACCATGAAGGGTTTGATAATGATTCGTTTTGCATTGTTTTACATATAACATGTAGTTTCTAGGATATTTTTTTCATGAATTTATCTTTAATTTTCAAATTTATTTGCATTTTCCCTTTTAAGATACCCAAAAAACCTAGCAAACTTAGGAAAATCATAACTTTCTTTAGATTAAGAGTTAGACCTCCTCCTTTGGGGTGTGATATCATATGGGGTTAGGGTTTGTTTGAGCTCATTTGCAAATTTGTATCATGTGAATTACTTCTGTTTTGATCATATGCATCCCATGTTGCCATAAAACCCTAATTTTTCATCTTCATTTGCATTCATCTTGCATATGCATCCATACATGAACTTGCCATGACATTTCATGCATTCATATGTCATCTTAGACATCTTAAGACATGTTAAAATCATGCTTGATCATTTCTTCATTCATTTGCCATGATTTTCATCCATTTCATTCCATAAACTTTCATGAACTTTCAAACTTCAAAGCATGCTTCCATTTGCATCTCATCTTTGTATTAACATTCATAGCACTTGGTATGCCTTTGCATTATGTCATAGAATCATTTTCATCATGTGTTTGCTTCTGGTTTTGATCTTTGCCTTTGTATATGCATCATTTCATGTCATTTCTTTCCTTATGCATCTTGTACTAACATTTTCAGGTGGTAAGTTAATTTGAGAAGTGAATTTGCCTTCACTTCTCATTTCTCTTCATATTCTTCATATACATCTTTGCTACATTTTTATTTGTCTTTGAGTGGGCTTCCCCATTCATGTTCATCTCTCACTTTCTTTCTCTAAGTTACTTATCTTCTTCAATGAAGTAAGTAACTTATTCTTCTGCTTCTTCCTTCTTTCTTCTGCTTCTTCCATTGGTGGCTTCTTTGAAGATCTTTCTTAAGCCTTAAAAACCATAGGAACATCCAAGCATGATAATAATTAGGGTTGTGATTAGTCCCCCTTTAGCATTTACCTTTGAGTCTTTTTTGTGTCTCTTTTCTCATCTCATCATTAGAGACTAAACCTTTAAGGTTTTAGGACTTTTGAATTAAGGTTATGCCTGCATCCTTCTCTTAGGATGGAGTGTATAAATTTAATCCTAAGTGTTAAACCCTTAATTTAACCTCTTAATCAATCCATCTTAATACTCATCAATACTTTATCTTGTAACTTGGGCCTTACATTAGGGTTCTAATTCTTCCTCTATTGGTTAAGAAGGACTAACCCTAGTGTTTAATGGACAAGTCCCCCTCAAGTTGTCTTACAAATCATAAAATTAATTTCTTAATCTCATCCTTAATTAGAATCCACTTAATAAAGGTTTGTTTTGTCATGAATTTAATCCCTAATCATGGATTAAGTTGAGGTATCTTCCTCAGCTTAAGTGCTCTCATCTATTATCCTTCTATTAGGATGGTGTAATGAGTTCACTAATCCTTGATTATGGCTTAAACTCATTACTTAACACTAAACAAAAAACCCAAAAACATCTAAATAATCACAAGTAGATTAATGATCTTAATCCTACATCATCATGGCAATTAAGTTGGGGTGCTTATCTCATACTTAAGTATTCTCATTATCCCTAATCAAGGGAGGATATAATGAGTTTACAAGCCTTTGATTTAGGCTTAAGCTCATTAAATTATGACAAACTCCAAAAACAATAAAAGACTAAAAACACAAAAAACAAACAATAATCGTCTCCTTCGGGATTCTTTTCTCTTCACACTCACTCATAAACGAGAACTAGCTTCTTCCGTCTAATGCAAGACAGTTAGCACTTGAGCCAGACAAGTCATACACTTGAGCATAGACAAGCAAGCAGTTCACAATCAATTTATCTTTCAGTCTCTTTGAGTCGAACAACGGTGTTCTGACTTCCTCATTGCACGAGAGGATACGTAGGCATAACTTAACGGTTATCGAACAAAAGTCTCTTTTGTCTTCCCCCTCTTTCAGCATTCTTTTCTAAGATTCATTTCTGAGCATTCACCTTTTGCACTGACACTTGAATATTCTTTTCCAGCTTTTGCACACAGATAGCACAAACACTTACCCCTTTAAACACAATCTTTCAAGCGTGGATCCCGTCGAGTACGACGGGAAATCTGGGTGCTAATACCTTCCCAGGTTGTAACCAACCCCCTTTCTCAGTTTCTCTGGTTCGCAACCGTCTTATCCATCTTTTCTTAGGTTTATGCAGCATTAACTTTCCTTCGGGATAAAAATGCCTAGCTGGCGACTCTATTCATTTCATTTCATTCTTCCTTTCGCCGACCGTTCGCGCTTGTACCGGGATGTAAATCTTTGGGAGCGACACTATGGATGAGGTTGAAGTAAGAGATAACCTTACGGTGGAAGCTTTGCCGATTAAAATTTTGGATCGTGAAATCAAGAAGCTAAGAGGCAAGGATATTGCGCTTGTGAAAGTGGCGTGGGGAGGCGCTACGGAAGGCAATATGACTTGGGAATTAGAGAGTAGGATGCGAGAGTCGTATCCGGAGTTGTTTGAATCAGGTAATATTTTCGAGGACGAAAATTTCTAAAGTGGGGGAGAGTTGTAACGCCCCGATTCGATATTTCCCAATTTTGTTGAGTCTTTTATTTTATTTGAGTGATAATTGTCTTGTTTGTGAAATTGACATGATAATATGATATATTGATGTGTTAATGTGATATGTTGGTATGATATGTGATTTTACCGTTTTGATAATTTTCGGGTAAAATTAGATTGAAGGGTATTTTAGACATTTACTAATTAATGCTAAGTTAGAAATTGTGTAGAATTATTATTTTGTGAGAAAATGATATTTAGTGGAAAAGAGAAGAAAAATGAGTTAAGTGTAGGAAATAGTTAGTAAGAGAGAAAAATAGAGAGAAAGATAGAAAGAGAAAGATATAAGTTGTGAGAAAAGAAAAGAAAGAGAGATAGAAAGAAAAAGAGGAGAAAGAAAAGGAAGAGAAGAGAAAAGAAGAGAAAATAGGAAAAGTTGGAAATTCATCAAGATTGCTCCTATGAATCGAAATAATCGGGTAAGGGTGATAAACATTGTTATCTTAATCTTGTGTATGATTATGTATATGTGAGAATGATTGGGTTGTGTGCCCATGTGGGGTGTGAGCAATCGGATTGTGTGCCCGTGTGGGGTGTGAGTAATCCATAAACATTATGTTCCCGTGTGGGGTGTGAGCAATGGGTGATTTATTCACATTGATTGTGTGCCCGTGTGGGGTGTGAGCAATCAGATTGTGTGCCCGTGTGGGGTGTGAGCAATCCATAAACATTGTGTGCCCATGTGGGGTGTGAGAAATGGGTGAACATCGTATTCCCGACGGGGAGTTACTTAGGTAACGAGCGATGGTTCCAGTTAGTTCCTGAGTGAACTTGATGACAATTGAGTCGGTACCGCATTGCATCTGCATAGAGTCGTGTGTCGGTCTCTATGATTTGCATTTATCATCTGAATTATGAATTGGTGAAATAAACATGAAAATATATATATGTTTATATGAAGATGAAGTATGTGTGATAAAGACATGCTCGAGTATATATGTATGTGTGTGTATACATTGTAGTGTGTATGTGTGACTAAACATGAATGGATATATGTTTAGGTGAATTGTGCATAATGAATGTGTTAGTATGAATTTATATATATACATTGTGATGTATATGGGTGATGAGAGATGATTTGTGGTGAGAACATGTTTTATGTGTATTTTATATGTTGAGATATATAATTATATGCAATGTTATTATGATAATGTTTCTCACCCTTCTGTTGTTTTATGATGCTCTATGAGGCATTGCAGAGTAGGTTGTTGGAGGTCATTTTGGTGAAGCGTGTTTCATTTCTTTTGGTCGGTCGACTCTAATATGTAGCACCGGGTAGCTAGGGTTGGCTTGATGCCTTTTGTGATACATTTTGTACATGTATTTTGGTGATGAATGTTTTATATAAACATGGATTATTTGGTGAATCAAACTTGTTGATACATTTATATGAGTATATAAGTTTGATGTTGTTGATTTTAGTTTCTGCTGTTATTTGAATCTTTTGAATACGGGTGTAAGGATGAAATCCTTTTGTTGCAAGTTACCCCGTTTGTTGCATATCTTTTAATGATAAGGTGTTGTATGTTTTAATTTCACTGTTGATGTGGCATGCCCCTTTTATACCATGTTTCAAATATACTCTAATAAAATTTTGATTATGTGTCTAAGTGATTTAATTGATTATTTGGGGGTATAGAAAGGGGGTGTTACAACAAACACCTACTGTCAATGTCTTCTTAAGTCTAATGACTAAGACTTTTAGTCACTCAAGGAATTTCAATTATAATACAATATAAATGTGTATATTATTGCTTGTAACAAGCTTTATCACTACTGTGATGTTTTACACAAAGTTGTTAATAATAAAAACTTGAGGATAAAAAAGGTTTTGTATATGCGCGCGTAAGAGTAAGTGCCTTTTTCTTCCAAAGAGCTCTTTTATATAGATGAGGAGATTTTGATCCGCTGGAGACATAATGTATTATTTTTGGATATTGATAAAGGATGTTTAAAGTTCTTTCCAAAATTAATGATCCGTGTCTAATATGTCGTTATTTCTTGATACTCATTTAAGATGATGCTTGATATCAGAGTTTGCTTCTATGAGATCATCAGAGTGTTTTCAAATTGTGCAGCTCGTGCTAAGAGCGTGATAGTTGTTCAGATCTTCTATATCAGAACTTTATGGATTTGCCTTTGTTTATCTCATCTTTGTATATAATCTTCAGAACTTCTATCTTATGTATTAGAACTTCTTGCTTTGCATCAGAACTTCCTGTACATCAAAATAAACAATTTAGGGAGCATATTTGTTCTTTAAAATAATAATAATATGGTGTTTGTTATCATCAAAACTAATTATAGAATGTAGAATCAAATCTTGTTCTAACAATCTCCCCCATTTTTATGATGACAAAAACTCTTATATTTTGATTAGTTAAGTAAGAACATAAGGTAGAAAATAAGAACATAAGGTAGAGAAACTCCCCTTAAGTTATAAACTTCTTTGAATATGTTTTCTCAGAGCTTTGGTTGGAAGTTCTTATGGTGAAACTCCCCCTGAGTTAGATCATTTTCCTACTTACTCAAAATCATATTTGAATTATCATAATATTTTTAAATGTTTGAGACTTAGTCCTGGTGAACTGTTTTGGATCAAAATATTTTAAGTTCTCCCTGTTTTTGTCAGAATGAAAAAGAAAACACACATAAACAAAACATGAAAATTTCATTAAAGATATTCTGGATAGCAACATAAGCAACTTAACAAAATCTAGGAAAGCATAAACAATAGAAATAGAAACTAAGGTTGTGGAGGCGGAGGAAGTCTTGTGAACAATGCTTCTAAAAGACTCTTGATCTGAGTGTTGGATTCCACTTTCTTACCAATCATTCCCTTTATTTATGCATTTGTTTCATCATGTTTTCCAACCTTTTCTTAACAACTTCGTTCACTTTCTTCAACTCTTCAAAAGTTTGCAGCACAAGAGAAGATGAAGTTGTATCAGCAGGAGATACCATATGCTCAAAAGAAGTTGTAGCAGGGACTTGCTTAGGAAAATTTACTATAAATTTTCCTTTGTCTTCAGCCACAGCCAGAGTAAGAGTTTTAGAGGTTGGTTCCTGATGTTCTGGCTCCACAGGGGCAGTCCAAGGAGAGATGTCAAGTTGTTGAATTGGTTTCTTTTCCCAGTATTTTAGGACTTGTTCTTTGAATAGTTTCATGTGATCACATAAGTTCTGTTGAGCGATTTCATAACTGAGATCTTTCAAATACTGAGATTCAGCATTGAACCAGTTGCTAAACTGAGTCCAGATATAGTCAGATGTTGCTGAATTCAAATTGTCCTAGCAAGCAAGCTTTAGAGAATTCACCCATTCCTGCATTTTTGTTTAAAAGCCAATAGTAATTCGCCAACATTTTATTTGGATGGCTTTGGTTTTGGAATGGCTATTTTCTGGGCAGATGAGGCTAGCTTGTCTAGAGCTTCTAAATCTATGATTATTCTGAGAGGGTCTTCAGGGATGTTTATTAGAGTTAGAGTATTTGAAATGAGGATGGGAGAGTTTGGTGGTGTTGAGAGATAAGAAAAGAGATAATATTTCAGTGTTGGTATTTCAAATATTAGTGGTGGTTGAGAGGTGTTAAGAAGACGATTTATACCAGAGATGGTTGTTTGCTCTGAATGTGGATTAAGATTTTCTGGTTGAGAGGTTTCAAAGAAGGGTTGGAATTGATTAATATCAGCAAGAACTTGAGAAAGTTCTGGTTGAGTTTCAACAAAGGGAGTGGTGTTTTAGTTGACAGGAGGATTGGTGTCAATAGGAATGTCAAAATCGACCAGAGTTTGAGGAGAGTGGTGTTCAAAAGGTTTGGGAGAAAATGGGGTTTCAGATGTTGTTATTGTTATTGACTCAATGCCAAAAATGAAAGAAGGGTTACCTTTCTTTTTTAGCAGCTTTTGGTGTCTTCTGATAAGTTCCTTCAGAAGCTTTCCTTTTCTTTGTATTATTCATCGCAACTTCTAGGGTTGGTCTTTTGAGATCTTCTAGGTTAATTTCTGAAGTTGTGCCATCACTCTTACATGCATCCAGATATCTGAGGATGATTTCTGGATGAGTGTCTACTAAGAAGCGGGGAAAGTTCTTAAAGGGAATCTTTCTGGTGGTAATAACTTCTTTTGTATGAATGGTGTGGTCCTTCTTGATGTTGTTAATGATTTTCATTTTCTTGAGGTTCTTGGCATTGAGGGATTTTCCAACAACTACTTCCAGGTCACTAACCCTCTGGGCTTCAGTCAGATGTTCTATCAGTTTGTTTTCTATTAGAATATCTGAGATTAGTCTTCCTAGAGGTATCCAATATCTCTTGGTCTTTTCATCTTATTTGGTTTCCTTGACGTTGTTCTTCAGGTGATTGAACAGGTTGTGAGCAAGATTGACTTTCTTGTTGGTTGAGATGAAGTAGAAGAGGTATTGTTGATCAATGTTGATGTAATCTAGGGAGCTTGTAGATTTCCTATGGTTGATGCAACCAAGAATGATCTTGGTCCATATCTGTTGGCGATCTTTCAAGTCTTTGATTTTGTTTGAATGTTGTCCAGAAGTGAAAATTTCCTTGGAGAAGGTTGTTAGGTCAGAACTTTTCTCCATGTCACTACACCTAATGCCATTTCCATCAGAGGCAATAAGTTTCCCAATAAGGTCTTCATTTATGATGATCTTCTTTTTTATAACATACGATGTAACTTGATTGTTTGAAGCAGAAGAAAAAATCCAAAATTCTTTAACCAATTTTGGGAAGATTAGACCCATCAAAGGATCAAAATACTTTGCCCATCCTTGAAATTCAACTTCCGATGTGAGATCATACGCATTCTCCTTCATACTTTCAAAATCCACAGACAGTTCACAGAGAACTTCCAGATTTTCAATGGGAGTGAGAAGGGTTCTTACCGGCACACCATAGTTTTCTTCAGAGGCTTGATTTGCAGAACCTTGAACTTGTTGAGATGAGGAAGCCATTTGTTGAGATAAGGAAGCCATTTGTTGATATGAGGAAGCCATTATTCACAACCATAGGGTTTGTAATGCAAAGAAGAAGGCAAGAAGAACAAGAACAAAGAAGGCATGAAATGCAGAGAAGGTAAACAAGGTGAGTGAGAGTGAAAACATGAAAGTGTTGTGAAGTGAAAAGTCACACACACACACACACACACACACACACACACATATATATATATATATATATATATATATATATATATATATATAAATATATATATATATATATATATATAATTTCCCAAATGATATAAATCTTAAAATTAAAAAGCAATTAGCAAAAAACATAATGATTAAGAGCATTAATAATTGCTGACAAGGGGGATGGCGTGAAAGATTTTGGAACAGTTACCAATGTGACTTGTGCCTCAATTTGTCAACTTAGTCGTTTCAGTTTCTCAAAGTTTGAACAAGTGTTCAGCTTCAAAGGATGACCTAGAGCTTAAGTTGACAGATGTTGATATTATAAACTGCATGTTCTATCCTTGAAATGAAGGGTTTTCAGAAGAAAAACTTTCAGATCTTTCTGGATAGATTCTGAGATAATTGTCCTTCTCACTTTTGAAGAATTATTGGTCAGTCGTTCAAATTAATAAAATAAATTCTGAGAGTTAATTATATAGAAGTTACATTTTTCATTCTAGACGTAATTCCATATTGAGATGTTTCATAATTAAATTAAATCTATCTTCTGCAAGGGGCTTTATGAATATGTCAGCCCATTAATGGTCTGTGTCTATAAATTTTAAATATAGAATCCCCATCTGAGTATAGTCCCTAATGAAATGATGTTTAATTTTATATGTTTAGCTCTAGAATGTAAGGTATGATTTTTAGAAAGACATATAGCAGAAGTATTATCAAAAAGGATATGAATGTTACTCTCATAGATGTTAAAATATTCAAGCTGATTCTTCATCCAGAGCATCTGAGTACTACATCCAAATGCATCTATATATTCAACTTCAGCAATTCAGAGTGCAATAGTAGCTTGTCTTTTGTTGGACCAAGAGATTAAATTGTCTCCCAGAAACTGGCAGCTTCCAGAAGTACTTTTTCTTTCTAGTCTGTCTCCAACAAAGTCATCATCGCAGTACCCTACTAGTTTATATTCTTTGGATTTTCTATAGAAAATACCAAGATTAGTAGTACCTTTCATATACTTGAGAATTCACTTAACTACTGTTAAGTGAGATTCTCTAGGATTTGCTTGGAATCTACCACAGAGGCAAACACTATATAGAATATCAGGTCTTGAAGTAGTTAATTATAGGAGAGAGCCAATCATACCTTTGTAGAGATTCTGATCTACTTTCTTACTTACCTCTTCCTTTTCCACAATGCATGTGGGGTGCATAGGAGTTTTAGAAGGCTTACTTTCTGACATATCAAATTTCTTCAGGAGTTCTTTAACATACTTGCTTTGATGTATGTAGGTTCCTTCTGATGCTTGATTGATTTGGATTCCCAGAAAGAACTTGAGTTCGCCCATTAAGCTCATTTCAAATTATGCTTGCATAGTCTTAGCAAATTCTTTTCCCAGAGAGCTTTTAGTAGATCCTAAAATTATATCATCTACATATATTTGACAGATCAGAATATTGTTTTTAAATGTTTTACTGAATAAAGTTGTGTCCATCTTCCCTCTGGTAAAATCATTTTCTAATAGAAAGTTACTTAGTCTTTCATACCAAGCTCTACGAGTTTGTTTCAGACCATATAACGATTTATTAGTTTATAAACATATTTTGGATGTTTTGTGAAATTCTTGGATCAGGTACGTGATGTCGAATCAGATGTTTAAACACCTGAAGACTTAAACAAAACTTAAAGTGCAGGTAAATTAAATAACACAGGAAATTGTTAACCTAGTTCAGTGTATCTCCACACTTACATCTGGGGGCTACCAAGCCAGGAAGGAAATCCAATATAAGTAATATTAATTATGGAATTAAACCAACCAGTTTAATCCTTCACTTAATATCTATCCAAGGCAATTTCTACCTAAGACACAACTTAGATATGAGTACCTACTCACTCCCCCTCAATCACATAGTGATATTTTACAATGTTTAATAAAATTGAAGTCACACTTCAAACACAACAGCTTGATCTTACTTAAAAGTTTCAATCAAGACACAATTCACTTTTTGCTTAAAAGCTCATAAAGTGATACACAATTAAAACCTGCTATTAAACACAAACACCCTTTACAGTCTTCTTAATTTCGTGCTCTATTCTGAGAGTTTCTGTTCCTTAAATAGATGCTTGGTTTGTGGGCTTTTTGCAAATTATCCAGTCCTGATAAATCCCACTGTCATCACCTTGAATTAGGGGTAGTTAGTTTGTTACTTCCTTGATTCAAGGTGAGTTAGTTATTCTGTTACACTGAAATCAGATAACTAAGCTCCCTAATGATGTGCCTTGTAGTGCTTATCTATTCACAATTAATTCCAGATAAATTCTCCTGAATTTACTCACTTCTGTTATGCATCATTTAAGTCTGGTAGCAGGTTTACGATGTCACAACATCTGGTGTGACATCCTGATGTCTGAACTAAATTCATTAACAATTACTCTGTTTGTCAATGTCACAACATCTGGTGTGACATCCTGAACTAAGTCCAACACTTCTTGTTTGTCAAAAATTCTGCCAATTCTTAACATCTACAAACTCCCCCTTTGGCTAATTTTTGGCTAACATAATCTTCTGGTTTTAGCAACAGAGTTCTTTTATCAGAGTGCAGCAGAGTTCTTTTCTGTTGAATCATATGAGAGATAATAATTTTCTCCCCCTCAAACCTGTATGTATACTGCTATGACTTGTTCAACAGAATTTGATATACCAATGAGCAATCAAAAAAATTTAGTTCAGAAGACAGAAAATCAGCATTGTTCATTAACAGCAGCAGGCATTCAGTACACTTCTCCCCTTGTTAGACATAAATTGGGGCCAAACATTACATAGGCAGAGAGAAACACATTCAAAAATACAAAACAAAGTTACAATGCAGAACATACAATTCAGTTTCCATCACACCCAGCTTCACTCAGACTCATCATACTCAGTATCTTCTTCATCCTCAGACTCAGCATCAGATCCATCAGCATTCTGAGCACCCTCTTCTAGCTCCAGCCTTTGAATTATTTCCTCAAGCTTTTTCTTCCTTGCATCCAACTCTTTTCAAGTTGTCTTGAGCTCTGCAATCAGGGCTGCTTTGGATATAGGAGTCTTGACATTTGATGGTCCAGCAGATGTCCCACTGGGAGCTTCAACATCTGCAGCATGATGGCTCAGGAACAGTTTGTAGTGAAAGGCCAGTGGACTCTCCCTCTTGCAGACATAATCCTTATCAGTAAGGATGCCTAGATATTGGTTGAGGATTATTCCACAAAGCAGAGAGGGAAAAGCTATGGGAAGCTTGGTTGCTGATGTCCTGCATGCTTTAGGGTTTGATCAAAGATGTAAGCCCCATAGTCCAAATTTGTTTGGGTACCTACAGCACAAATGAATCTTCCCAGCCCAGTAGATATTGATGAAGTGTGGTTTGTGGGAACCCAGTTGACAGTTCCAATCCTGTGCAGCATAGCATACTTCCTTGTTAGCAGGATGACAGATAGTTTGCCTTTGACTGGCCAAGACTTGACCTGGTTGGCAGTGATGATCTTGCAGACTTGGTTATCAGTTTTGCCCAGTTCATTTGGTCCATCAGACTCTCTCCCCAGGTAGTGATTTATAACCTTAGGAGAGAAATCAACACATCTCCCCCTTACAAAAACCTTCCTGAAATCTTCTGATTTTCCATCAGCACACCCTTCTTGCAGATTGACAATAAACTCCTTGACCAGCAGCTCATAACATGGAGAAAAATTGGAAACAGTCTTGAATAAGCCAACACTGGAGATTAAGTCTATTACCTCAATGCACTCCAAAGCATTGCTGTCCAGCTCTCTTTCCAGAGCCACCCTTCTTTGGTAGACATACTTCCATTTTCTCACACTAGAGACATGATGAAAGGACACATTGTCTAGAGGTGCTTCAGGAACAGCAGAGGCAGACCTGGGAGGTGCTGGCTTCTTCCTTGGTTGGGATGTTGGGACATCCTCCTCAACATCTGAGTCAGGTGGAGTTGTAGCTTTCCTTTTCTGGGTGCTTACCTTGCTCCATTTCTTAGTAGGTCCAAATGCAACTTTGACCTTGTCCTTCTTTGGAGTTGATTGTTTCTTTTCAGGAGTTGCATGTGCAGCAGGCTTCTTCTCCTTCCTAGCCCTAAGCCTTTTGGCTATGCTAGGGTTAACAGATGCAATGATCTATGTGTCAGAGTCATCATCTAGGGTTTCAATAGGAGGAGGTTGGGAGGCCTCTTTTTCAGCAGATTGATCAACATGAGCTTGCTCATCAGTGGCTTCATCATTATCAGTTGAGGCCTTGTTCTGGTCCTCAGATGCTTCAACATTTATTGGGACATCCTGTTGAGCAGGAATGTCCTCTTCAGCCTGGTTGCTTGGTTCTTCTTGTGGAGCAGGCATGCTGTTCAGGGGAACAGATACCCCACGCACCACTCTTTGTTTAGAAAGAATCCTGTTCACAAGATGCTTGATGGATGCATCCACATAGTCAGAAGCTTTGGGGGTGCTTGTAGATGAAGGAGTCCCCTTGCTTTTGCTGAACACGGGCTCCTTTGCTCTTCTTACATTGGGAGTTCTAGGTTTTTGAGCAATAGGGACACTTCCTCTGATTTCGTCTATAGGAGTAGTATCCATTGGTACTACAGAGATTGGAGTTGCATGCACTACATCTTCTTGATTGAGACCCTCATCAAAGAAGTTCGGGTTTTGATGTTGAGACATTTTTCGAATGTAGTGGAAGAGGAGTTAGGTTTGATTGATTTTGATGAGCTTAGAAAATCAGCTTTAGCATGCAAATCGTTTAGTGGAGATAGTGAGGAGGTGAAGAGCTGAGAGCACGTTTGTGCATTTATAGAAACAGTTGCTATTGGAATTTTTAAGAGTGGAATACACAGAGTTATTGACCAGACTGATGCTGCCATCTGGTGATCATGCCACACGATGTCATGAGACATTATGGCACTTCTCCATAACTGCTATATTTCACATAAGCAGATTCCCAATTTACCCCTTAGGTTTTCAAATTGGGTAGCATCCAAAGCTTTAGTAAATATGTCAGCCAATTGCAGATTTGTGGCTACATGTTCTAATGTCATCACCTTCTCTTCCACAAGATCTCTAATGAAATGATGTCTGATGTCTATGTGCTTAGTTCTGCTGTGTTGGATAGGATTTTTGGAGATGTTAATTGCACTTAAATTGTCACAGTACAATGTCATGACATCTTGTGGGACATTGTATTCTGTGAGCATTTGTTTCATCCAAACCAACTGTGAACAACTGCTACCAGCTGCAATATATTCAGCTTCAGCAGTGGATAAGGATACACAATTTTGTTTCTTACTGAACCAAGAAATCAAATTGTTTCCTAGAAAGAAGCATCCTCCTGATGTACTCTTTCTATCATCAGCACTTCCATCCCAGTAACATCACAAAATCCAGTGAGGATTGGTTCACAACCATGAGAATACATTATGCCATAGTCACAAGTACCATTGACATATTTCAAAATCCTCTTAACCTGGTTTAGATGACTTACTTTTGGCTCGGCTTGATACCTTGCACACACACCTACTGCAAAGGCTATATCTGGTCTGCTAGCTGTCAGATATAGTAGGCTTCTAATCATGCTTCTGTATAAGCTTTGGTCCACATTCTCACCCTTGTCATCCTTTGTCAGCTTTAAATGAGTGGGGGCAGGTGTTCTCTTGTGACTTGCATTGTCCATCCCAAACATCTTGACAGTGTTCTTTGCATACTTGCTTTGGGATATGATCATGGAGTCCTCCATCTGCTTGATTTGCAGTCCAAGGAAGTAGGTTAGTTCTCCTACTAGGCTCATCTCAAATTCAGATTCCATTTGATTAACAAAATGTTTAACCATCCTGTCTGACATCCCACCAAACACTATGTCATCCACATATATCTGAGCAATCATGACCTTTCCCTCTTCATCTTTCACAAACAAGGTTTTGTCTATTCCACCTTTCCTGTACCCATGTTTAATGAGAAAAGTAGTTAGTCTTTCATACCATGCTCTTGGGGCTTGCTTTAGACCATACAGAGCCTTTCTTAGCTTGTATACATGATCTGGACAGCTTGGATCAACAAATCCCTTAGGCTGCTCCACATATACTTCCTCATTAAGGTACCCATTTAGAAAGGAACTTTTAACATCCATCTGAAATAGCTTGAACTTTAGGATGCAAGCAATTCCTAGAAGTAGTCTGATTGATTCAAGCCTTGCTATTGGTGCAAAGGTTTCATCAAAGTCTACTCCCTCAATTTGTGTGTATCCTTGAGCTACAAGTCTAGCCTTGTTTTTTGTAACAACTCCCTGCTCATTTGACTTGTTCTTGTACACCCACTTAGTGCCAATCACATTAATGTCATCAGGCCTAGGAACAAGATCCCATACTTCATTCCTTGTAAACTGGCCTAATTCTTCTTGCTTAGCAGAGATCCAGTACTCATCATTCAGAGCTTCCTTGATGTTTTTAGGTTCTATCTTTGAAACAAAGCAGGAGCCTGAAATCATCTCTCTTGATCTAGTGATGACACCACTGTTGGGATCACCAATTATCAGATCTTTAGGATGATCTTTCTGGATTCTGATGGAGGGAGGTTTGTTGGATTGCTCTGACCTTGCCTCAGTTAAAGTGAAATCATGATTATCACTTTCTGTTTTAACTTCAGTTTGATTGTCAACAGATGTTCCAACATCATCAGTAACATCTGCAGAGGCATCATCAATAATCACATTTATTGACTCCATTATAACCTTGGTTCTGGAGTTAAATACTCTGTAAGCTCTGCTATTTATGGAGTATCCAAGAAAAATCCCTACATCACTTTTAGGGTCCATCTTTCTTCTTTGATCCCTATCACCCAGAATGTAACACTTACTTCCAAACACATGAAAGTACTTGACTGTAGGTTTTCTGCCCTTCCAGACTTCATAGATGGTGGATAAAGTTCCCTTTCTTAGTGTGACTCTATTGTGGATGTAGCATGATGTGTTCATAGCTTCAGCCCAAAAGTACAGGGGTAACTTTTTAGCATGAATCATGGCTCTTGCTGACTCCTGAATAGTTCTGTTTTTCCTCTCAACAATCCCATTCTGTTGAGGGGTGATAGGAGAAGAATACTCATGATTGATCCCTTCTGAAGAACAGAAGTCTGAGAATTTTTTATTCTCAAACTCCTTTCCATGATCACTTCTTATTCTGACCACACAACTTGCTTTTTCTCTTTGGATTCTATGGCATAGATCTTTGAATACATCAAACACATCAGACTTCTCTTTGATGAAGCTTATCCATGTATATCTTGAGAAGTCATCAACAACCACATAGGAATATCTTTTTCCACCAAGACTCTCAACCTGCATTGGTCCCATAAGATCCATATGTAGTAATTCCAAAACTTTGGAAGTTGTCAGATGTTGGAGCTTTGGGTGTGACATCTTGGTTTGCTTGCCTATTTGACATTCACCACACACTTTACTTTCATCAATTTTCAGTCTTGGAATTCCTCTTACAGCCTCCATAGATATGATCTTCTTTATTCCTCTGAGATGGAGATGACCTAGTCTTTGGTGCCACAACTTCACTTCTTCTTCTTTGGCTAAGGAACAAGTTGATGTGAGGCTGAAATCTTGAGGTTCCCACATATAGCAGTTGTCTTTTGATCTGGCTCCTCTCATGACAACCTTCTGTTCTTTATCAGAAACTATGCATTCAGTTTTGGTAAAGTTTACACTGTAACCTTGGTCACATAATTGACTTATGCTGATCAAGTTAGCAGTTAATCCTTTTACCAGCAGCACATCATCTAGTCTTGGTACACCTGGGCAGTCCAAGGTCCCAACTCCATTGATTTCTCCTTTTGCTCCATCTCCAAAGGTTACATATCTTGATGAGTGTGACTTTAAGTCTACCAGCAGATATTTCAGTCCAGTCATGTGCCTTGAGAAGCCACTGTCAAAATACCACTCTTCCTTAGCAGATACTCTGAGAGATGTATGAGCTATATAGGCAACAACCTTCTTTGACCATTTTTTCCTGTTGTGAGGTTTCCTTTGATGCATCTTCCCTGTGTAGTGTCCATCTTTAAAGTTCCAAGGTTGTCTTTTGAACTTGTTCTTAGGCATGTATTTGTGGCTTTGATCAGCATGAAGACTAGCTTTAGGTACCCACACTTTCTTGATGACCTCTGTCTTCTGCTTAGGGGGTTGCTGAGACCTCTGATTTGGATGTCCATGCATCACTTTCTTGGTGACCTCTGTCTTCTGCTTAGGGGGTTGCTGAGACCTCTGATTTGGATGTCCATGCAGCTTGTAGCAAAAAGGTTTGATGTGACCAAACCTTCGACAATGATGGCATCTCCATCTTTGATATTTCTTTTTCATCATGTTCTTGTCATGATGTTGAGACATCTGCTTGGACATCTTGTTTGACTTCATGGGATTTGGAGTTGTTTGGCTGGTGCTAGCCTCAAACTTTTGAGCTTTATTAAATCCCAGCCCAGTCCTATCCCCTGAGTGCTTGTTGTTGTTGAGAATGACATCCAGTGTGTTTGAGCTACTATTCAGCATTCTGACATATTTGGACATATGCTCCATTTTGGAGTTGAGTAGGCTGACTTCACTTTTCAAAGTGTCAATGATCTCTAGATTACTTGCCTTTTCAGCCTTTAATTCCTCAATCTGCTTCTTCTGCTGTATATTCTCCATGCATACTTCAGTGCTCCTTTTACACAGCATCCTGTAAGATGCTTCAAGCTCTTCAAATGTCAGCTCCTCATCACTGGATCCTACTTCAGTTTCACATACTCCAGCTAGAGCAGTGATGTGCTTTGCAGATTCTTCTTCTGACTCACAGCCTGAGTCTTCATCTGACCAGGACACAGAGAGACCTTTCTTTTGCTTCTTTAGGTAGGTTGGGCATTCATTTCTGATGTGTCCATACCCTTCACATCCATGACATTTGATCCCTTTTCCCTGGTTAGTCTTCTCATCATAATTTGACCTTCTATTAGTGTCATAAGGTCTTTTATTCTCAGAGGTTGAGTTTCTTCCACTTGGTCTGGGCCTGTTTTCCATTCTTTTGAGAATTTTGTTGAATTGTCTTCCAAGCATAGCAATTGTTTCTGATAAGTTGTCCTCAGAGTCTGCTTCATGATTTTCTTCTTCTTTATCAGTATTTGAGACCAGGGCTATGCTTTTGTTTTTCTTCACAATTGTATCATTCATTCCCATCTCAAAGGTTTGAAGGGAACCAATGAGCTCTTCAACCTTCATTGTGCAGATGTCCTGAGCTTCTTCTATTGCAGTAACCTTCATGTCAAATCTTTTTGGCAGTGATCTGAGAATCTTCCTTACCAACTTTTCATCACTCATCTTCTCTCCCAAGGCACCAGAAGTATTAGCAATTTCCAGGATGTTCATGTAAAACTCATGAATGGTCTCATCTTCCTTCATCCTCAAGTTTTCAAACTTGGTGGTGAGAAGTTGAAGTCTTGACATCTTCACCTTTGATGTTCCTTCATGAGTGGTTTTGAGAGTGTCCCAAACATCCTTGGCCAGCTCACAATGATGCACAAGTCTAAATATGTTCCTGTCAATTCCATTGAATAATGCATTTAAGGCTTTGGAATTTCCAAGTGCTGAATCTTCTTCCTCCTTGCTCCACTCTTCTTCAGGCTTCAACACTTTTGCCCCATCCTTATTATCTTGGACAGGGTGCTCCCATCCTTTGTTGACTGCTTTCCAAGCCCTTCTATCAAGAGATTTTAAGAATGCTACCATTCTTGGCTTCCAGTAGTCATAGTTGGATCCATCCAATATAGGTGGTCTATTCACAGATCCTACATCTCTGTCCATGTTCCCAAAATTTGCAGTCCCTAGATCTCACCCAGTTAAACAGGCAGGGTGCCTGCTCTGATGCCAATTGAAATTCTTGGATCAGGTACGTGATGTCGAATCAGATGTTTAAGCACTTGAAGACTTAAACCAAACTTAAAGTGCAGGTAAATTAAATAACACAGGAAATTGTTAACCCAGTTCAGTGTATCTCCACACTTACATCTGGGGGCTACCAAGCCAGGAAGGAAATCCAATATAAGTAATATTAATTCTGTAATTAAACCAACCAGTTTAATCCTTCACTTAATATCTACCCAAGGAAATTTCTACCTAAGACACAACTTAGATATGAGTACCTACTCACTCCCCCTCAATCACACAGTGATATTTTACAATGTTTAATAAAATTGAAGTCACACTTCAAACACAACAGCTTGATCTTACTTAAAAGTTTCAATCAAGACACAATTCACTTTTTGCTTAAAAGCTCATAAAGTGATACACAATTAAAACCTGCTATTAAACACAAACACCCTTTACAGTCTTCTTAATTTCGTGCTCTATTCTGAGAGTTTCTGTTCCTTAAATAGATGCTTGGTTTGTGGGCTTTTTGCAAATTATCCAGTCCTGATAAATCCCACTATCATCACCTTGAATTAGGGTTAGTTAGTTTGTTACTTCCTTGATTCAAGGTGAGTTAGTTATTCTGTTACACTGAAATCAGATAACTAAGCTCCCTAATGATGCGCCTTGTAGTGCTTATCTATTCACAATTAATTCCAGATAAATTCTCCTGTATTTACTCACTTCTGTTATGCATCATTTAAGTATGGTAGCAGGTTTACGATGTCACAACATCTGGTGTGACATCCTGATGTCTGAACTAAATTCATTAACAGTTACTCTGTTTGTCAATGTCACAACATCTGGTGTGACATCCTGAACTAAGTTCAACACTTCTTGTTTGTCAAAAATTCTGCCAATTCTTAACATCTACATTTTGTGTTTTCAAAGCCAAGGGGTTGATGCACATAAACTTCTTGATCAATGTAACCATTTAAAAAAGAACTTTTGACATCCATCTGATAAAGAGTGATGTCATTATTTACAGCAAATGAAATTAAAAGTATGATAGATTCTAATCTTGAGAGAGGTTTTTGTATAGTATATCCCTTCTTGCTGACTATAACCTTGTACAACTAACGTGCTTTATTTCTAACAACTTATCCTTGTTTGTTCAGCTTGTTTCTGAAAACCCATTTGGTTCCAATGATGTTGAAGCCTTTAGGTTTAGGAACTAGATCCCATATGTCATTTTTGGTAAACTGATTTAATTCTTCATGTATTGCAAGTATCTAATCATTGTCTGAGAGTGCTTTGTCAATGGAAGTGACTTCAATCAGAGACACTAATCCCATGAGAGATTCTTCAGATTGTTTGAATGAAGATCTTGTTCTGATTGAGTCATCTTTCTTTCCCAGAATTTTATCTTCTGGATGAGCTTGTATGCTTCTGGATTGTCTCTTTCTGAGTGGGTTCTTCAGATGTTGTTGTGACATTTGTGTTGTTGTTACCTGTAGTTGGTTGTTCTTCTGATGTCCTAATTTCAGTACCTATAATTTGAACCTCTATATCTGCAAGAGATTCATTATGCCTTACCTTTTAGAGGCCAAGCTTATCATCAAATCTGACAAATAGATTCTACCATAATTCGTGTTTTTATGTTATATACTTTATATCCTTTCGAATTTTCAGAGTATCTAAAAGGATGGAAATAAGAAATGTTTGGCTTTCTGTCCTTCTATAATTCATATAGCGTCTTTTCCATAATAGGTCTTTGTCATACCCCAAATTTGTCCTACCTCTTCGACTTCTCATGATATTTGGTAAATTGGTGGAGATATTGCTGTGAATCATCATTTGGCTTCCGACCATGATTTTCTAGTCATGAATTTCTTGTTTGTGCTAAGTTAAAAGGCAAATTGTGTAAAAATTGATCATACATGGTTATTGGGTGAAAATGGATGTTATCCTTTTGGAAAAGTTTAGGATGATGGAGATTCATTTGAGTTTGACCTAATCTTGGTCAAGTAAGAAGGTTGCTTCATTATCAAGTTTTTGGGCTTTACAAGATCAGGAGCTTTGTGTTTGATTATCAGAAATCAAATGCATTTACAACTTTGGGGTTGGGCAATGTGCTGAGATCCATATCCCAAATGGTAATTTTGACTTCAAGGTGATGTTTTGCTCACGAAGGTTTAGGTTGAATGTCCTAGCTCATCGTGTATCAATTGGCCACTTCAAGATAATTTCCTTTGGGTGATGTTGTTTCTTAAGAATGTGAGCTAAAGTCATAACGCGTTTAATATGGATGAAGTTTGATATTAATATCCAAAGGGATTTGTGGATTGGTGATTATTCAAGACATGGATTTTAATTCAAGACATGTCTTAAATAAAATCCGTTTAAAACATGAATGGGTGTTAATCTCCTATCATTCATTTGATTTAATGTCAAGATTAGTCAAGATTTTGATTTAAAAGTGTGGATATATTTCCAATTCATTATCACTCTATCATGGTTGAAGTATTGACTCACATTCATCATTATACAAACTCATGCCAAATACTTAAAAGTTAAACATGAATTTAAGTTGGTTAAGAGATCTCCCGCATTCCCAAAATGAAGCTTTAAAAAAAGAAGGCATTTGTGCTTTGGTTATTACTACAAGTTGCATTCATAAAAGAAAACCGAGGGTTCATGTGGTTCCTGCCTTTACTCCTTACTATGCTCCTCAAGCAGAGACAGCCAATGATGTCCCAGTCCTATGTATAGCGAGAAATGTTGCATGCAACGTCAGGGGTTGTTTTTTTCAAAGAGTTTGATGAGAGATTTTTTACAAAGAATTGCTGACGTCTTCTTTGAAGACGAGGTTGGAAGTTTTCCTCACCCTCCGGATGTGAGTAGCTACTTGATGTCTGAGGAGGTGCCAAATGGTAATGGACAAGCTAATGCCCCTATCAGTGAAGGAATTGGCGGCACATAGTTTGAGCATAGGTTAAACCAACCTGATGATAAGCTTTCTGCTGATTTAGTTAGCCGACCCATGGCAAATAGTGTTGAGTTCAGGCATGAAACCTCACAGTCAACTGCTGGCATAGTTCAAAATGTCACTGGTCCTGGATCATCAAGGCCCTTGATTCCTTCTCAGAAACCAGGTCTGCTGGGACCTCCAGTCAAACATAACAGAAGTTTTATTGATCGTGATTATGAAATGAAAAAAAGAATATTAAATATGAGGCATAGTCCTGATATAAGAGGACAAAGTTTAGTTGAACCCCCTCTGATATTGAGGCCACCTGTTCCTGCATACGGAAGTTGGTTGGTAGAAGATGATATAAGCAACAAAACTCAGACAAATAATTGGCCTTTTGCACCTGCTAAAGAATCTAATGTGGTAAAGTCTGAAAAGCACCAGGCTCAACAAAAATAATTTTCTCATAAAATGGATGTTCTAGTTTCCAATGTGCCACTCTCACAAACACCACAACTTAAGGCTGAAGATCCAACTTACATGATTCACACCATAGGAGTCAAATTTCAAACTCCAAATGAAACCTTGCTACATCAAATTACAGTTGAATTCCAGTTACTTGTTGTGAGAAGTATAGACCCGTCACCAAGATTTTTGTCTTCCTCGTGCCAAGTCAATCTCCATGACAATATCCATCAGGTTAAGCTATGCTTCATACAATGTTCTTCAGGCTGAGTCTTTATTCAAGACTTCTCCGAGATTTTATCTCGCCATTACTTCATCTACCCTACATTCAATATCCTCGAAGTTTTGCTGCCAAATTGCTATCCCTGTTTTCCATTCTTCGTAGCTAATGAGCCTAAAAAAACGTTAAGACTAAGTGTTAGCATATAACTCAAATGCAAAGACTAAGCGCTATGCAAAAATATGGTGGTAGCAATGGTTAGTTTTTTGATACAAACGAACCTGAATGCTACTTGTTATGATCACCCTGCTGCCAAGACTGCTATCCAGCCAACCTTCCTGCGTTTCCTCATGCGACATCCAACCAAAGACGAAGTCCGCACCTGCAAAACATGGATCAGATTCTATAATGGTCAATAAGAAATTGGTACATAGCGTCTTGAAGTGAAGTATGAACAATTAAGTGTCAAAGCCATCAGCAATACAAGGTTACAATAAGACAGAATACAAAGGACAGGATTTCCTCTTCCTACCGCATCAAACATCTTCATGCCCTAATGAAAAAGCTCATGCTGAATCCAAAACTTTCATTTTCTCTTTACCTACAACATTCAGGAATTAAAACTATAACAATGAAACAAGGCAGTATAACAATACAAGGGAGAATCTAAAAATGAATTGCAAGTTTCATTACCTTAAGAGTTTTTGCAGCTTTCATCTTGTGAGAAAAACTTTTAGCATGTAACAAAGTCAGCAAGGTAATCGTCCAATAGAAGCATTACCATTGAGAATTAATCACCATTCATATTCCCAAATGACAAGAGAAAGCCCACAAGCCCTACAAGAAGTGATGCACCAGTCCCATGAAGTTTACATCCACGGTTTCTCCTCCTTTGATCATTATGCCAAGTTTGTACCAAGATTGCTCAACAATTCGCACATGAAAGAATAAATGAACGTGAATGATTAGAAGATCAATTCATCATCATAAGAAATATCAAAGAATAAACACAGGGAATTGCAACAGACATACTTATGTGAGGAACAGCAAAAGTCAGATAAATAGAACAAAGTTGTCTAGCTGTAAAATTCAGAAAGGATACATATTCACTGTGGTAAAAAATGCCCTAACACAAACTGTCACATGGTTAAAATTTTAAAAGCTTATCATGGACCACATTCATTTCACTACAGACAAAACGAAATCGTGACTCACCAATTGGAGGCCCCACATGATCTTGCTGCAAATCCACTCTCAACGGTTTTTTCTCAAAACGAGCTCATGTTCATCACACGATCTTGAAAGGATTATCGCATGTATGAGCTTCTTCAACCCTCCTATAAAAAGCCCAATCATTGGCAATGATTGAGGGCACCACCAACCTGCAAACAAACCCTAAAAAAAATCAGAAATTGCAAAATGCGAAATCATCAACCCTAATTACTAAAGCTCAGTTCTATTCTCAGCTTTGATTTTCGCATTAAAAATCAAAGTGTGAGGAGCTTAAACACAAGCCATGAAACGAACAAGGAGGGGAAGAAGAAGACTCGAAACAAGTGCGCAAAGAGGAGTATTGAGTCAAAAGAAAGATACCTGGGCCGAATCCTCATCTCTGAAAAACGTCGCGAACATGTAGCAATCTCGTCTTCTTTACGCATCATCCTCATTTTTTTCTTCACGTTTTCATCATCCCATGTGGTTTGGTTCATAAATGATAGGGTTAGTTTTTGTGTATTTTGGGGATTTGGGGTTTAGAGGGTTGGTAAGCTGTGATGCGATGAAGCTGGGCTTTTCGAAGCCATGGCTGAGCTGAGTTTGAAGTTTTTTTGTTATGAGAAGAACGGATCGAAACCGAAGAAGAAGGGGATTCGGTGGGGTTTTTGTGTGTTTCATATTCTTATGACTTTCTGATTCTTATCATTTATGTTTAAATAAATTAATGATGTTGCTTTGAGAATAGGTGGATAAGAGGGAGCCACCGTTTCGTTTACTGTGTGGTTTTAATATTAAGTTAATTAATTGATTATTCATGATAAGATATGACACTGCACCGCTAGAGCTCCATTGGTTCATGGAATAGGTGAAATGGTGTCCCACTAAGACACTTGTCACGGCAGGATTCGCCTGAGAAGTCAACTCAAGTTGACTGAATCTCTCCCCAAACCCTAATTTTCGTGGGCCATTAAATCCTGGGCTTGCATTTTTGTTTCTATCGGCACCCCTTTACATTCTTAAACCAGACCCATTTAAATTTTTTTTTTTGTTTTACCTTTATAAAAAAATTTAAATAACTATTAACTCTCCTAATTAGTTAATTATATTAAATAATATTCTTTAATACAGTTGATTAATCTATTAATTAATTTTTATTAAATTATATTATTTTATTTAATTGGTTAATTTTTTTCCTTTTTACATCAAAAATATCAAGAGAGTTTTGTTAATTAATTTAATAGTTTTATTTAACTTAATTAAATCAACCTTTTTGTGCGTATGTGATAAAAAAAATTTTATATGTGTTTGATTCTTTTTTCATGGGAGAGGATGATAACTTTATTTGTGAGATTTATGTTTGCATCTTGACGATAAATTGTTAAGTAAAATGTGAATGCACGCTAAGATTAACTTTTAGATAAGTGGAATTTTGGTCCAACGCCATATGAATTTATATAATTACACATACACACACGTAAGTCGATCACGATCCGATCGCCGTCTGCACAATTCTCGTCTTCCTAATTTTTTTTAAACTCCTAAGAGTAAATCAAGGTAATGCATTTTTTTTCATACCAAAATCCAATTTCTAAAACCCTAAAGCAAACACAACTTTACCAAATAATTTCTAAATCAAATATCGAAAGGATGGAATTCTGGAGTCTAGCATTCCTCGAATTCCTGAATGAACTCTCCTGAGGCTCGCTCCATAGGACGCAGTTCATTCAATCTTTCGCAATTAAAATACCTAATTCAACATATCAAATAATGAAAGAATTGAATTCTGGAGTCCAGCATTCCTCGAATTCTCGCATAAACTCTCCTGAGGCCCGCCCCACAGGACGCATTTTTTTCACCCTTTCATTCTTAAAAAACCCTAATCAACTTAAACATTATATTCGAAACGAGAACTGTTCAAATCCTTTCTATACTTGCAAAACAAGCTAGCGCTTCAGCCTCCAATCGCGAGCAGACAAGCCAACGCTTAGCAATTAGAATGCGATTCGAAAAATCGTTCGTAAACAACAATCAAACTTAGTACCACGAACTACGAGGCTCTGACTTTCCCATTGCACAAGGGAATACGTAGGCACACGGATCTCGATCCTTGCCGAGCACCCTAAGACTAAAATCACCCACTTCCCTTAACATTTTGTTTACCATTAAAAAGACATTAATATAAGTTAGCATTCGATCGTAGATTAGACTAAAAGGTTCCCGTTGAATACAACGGACGTGAGAGGTGCTAATACCTTCCTCTTGCGTAACTGACTCCCGAATTCAGAATCTGGTTTCAATGACCAAGTTCATTCTTTTATAGGGTTTATCTATATTTCCCTTTTCCTTTATTAGGAATAGATTAAAATTAGGTGGCGACTCTGTTTGTCTGTTTTTCCGCGTCTTTCGCGAGGATCGTATTTTTCGAGGTACGACATATGGCGACTCTGTTGGGGAATAGCCTTGTGCATAAGAGAGTCGAGCCTAACTTGGTCGTTCTTGTGTTTGTTTGCTAACTTGTTTTGCTTGTCTTCTTTTTTTATTACTATTTACGCATATTTATCTCTTTCTTCTTTATCATGTTGCTCATTATTTTATCGGATCCTGGGTTGACATCACAAGTAAAGTTCTTTGACCAAACTTTGGAAAAAGAAGAGAGAACATCTAAGTTAGATTTTGTAGTTATTAGTGTTAGTCTTCAGGGACTCGCTCCTTGCAAGCCTAGCACAAAAGCTCCTCCAGAGAGTAGTCTTATTCATAAATCTCGTTGTAACACAGCTAGCCTGTTACACGACTTGATTCATGAAAGGGCTGTGACTCTGGGACCCACTTATAGAACCAGTTTCAATGTTGGTAGTTATGTAGTGTTAGTCTCCGAAGGCTCGCCCCTTCGTACGCCTAACATGAAAACTCCACTTGAGGTATACCTTATCATTATTATCGCCATAATACAGCTAGCCCGTGGCAGGACAGTAATATGATTAGTGTCTGTGACCTTGAGTACCTTGATGTTGTTACCATAGAAGCTACCCTGTGAGCGGGTTGTGGGTAAAGAATCTAGAACTAAATTATTGTGACCTACATTTTAAGAGGGTTTGGAAGTTACTTGTGTCATCCTGGATACAGTTACTATGCATTCATGATCATTTGCATAAAAGCATCATGACTTACGAATAATTTTATTTTCAGGGAATTATTTATCAGCAGTTTGTTTTGCATTCAAAGTAACAATGAATTCAGAGAAAAGAAAACCACTGCAACTGAAGACCTTTGTACCAA
The DNA here is from genome assembly GCA_963966055.1 of Lathyrus aphaca. NCBI lineage: Eukaryota > Viridiplantae > Streptophyta > Magnoliopsida > Fabales > Fabaceae > Lathyrus > Lathyrus aphaca. The sequence goes on from OZ014520.1 coordinate 516,257,447, forward strand.
ATACCACTGTTGTTAGAGCATGTCTAGAGGGTATGCCTACTACTTACAAAGGAATAATGAATGTGAGATTCGGCCGAATTGTTGACCTCCTTGCTGTTAAGGTACAAATGTCAGCTATCACGGCCTTGGCCCAATTTTATGATCCACATATGCGAAGTTTATTATTTCAAGACTTTCAGTTGACTCCTACTTTGGAAGAGTTTGAAGGGTTCATGGGTCTCACAGCAAAGGGTAGGGCACCCTATACTATGATTGGAAGATGGCCTAAGGTGGAGGAATTAGCTGAGGCACTTGAGATTGATGTGCTAACAGCTAAGAACAATTGGAAGGAAAAGAAAGGTTTGTTTTGTTTTCGAAGACTTTATTTGGAGAAAGAAGCTACGAATTTGTTTAAAGGAAAATGCTGGGATGCTTTGGTGAATGTACTAGCTCTTCTCATATATGGGTTAGTGCTTTTTCCAACTTTTGATGACTTCATTGATACAACTGCTGTCAGTGTGTTTTGGGCTGTTTGGAAGCAAGGTCAGAGTCCTGTTGTTCCACTTTTGACTGATGTTTTTTATAATCTTCATCTCCGTCATGAAAAGAAAGGTACCGTCTTGACTTTTTGCTTCCCTTTACTTTACAAGTTGCTTACATCACACATATTCAAGCGCAACTCACTTGTGTCGGATATGACGGACAAAGAATGGGCTCAGAAATTGGTGTCTCTTACTGATAGAAACATCACTTGGTATCCTAATAAGTTGAATGCTGAAGAGATAATCATGGATTGTGGGAGTTTTTGTAATGTGCCATTAATAGGGACCAAAGGTTGTATTAACTATAATCCTGTTTTAGTGATACGACAATTTGAGTACCCTATATTGGGAAAGCCAGATGATAGAGACTTGGAAGAGATGATACTGCATGACATGGGAACCAGGGACCCATCTTTACTCCATAGGATTATTAAGTCTTGGGAAAAGATCCATACCAAGGGTACTGAGTTAAGAAAGAGGGATGGTGTGACTAGAATTCCATACCGAGAGTGGGTCATAGAAAGGGTTAAAATTATCAAACTCCCTTTCTCCTTGGAGGCTCCTTCTAGGCCTCCTACTCCTGAGCCGGTACCAGTGTCATATGAGGAAGTTGAAGAGCTTAGGGCAAAGATAGCAAGCCTTGGGAAAGAGAATGAGGAACTTACTTCACAGCTGCAGTGAGTGACATATGAGAAGAATGGTTTGAAATTTGATATTACTCGCACGACTGCTCAACTTGAAGCTGTTCAAGGAAGGGTTGAGGATGAACAACGAAAGAAGTTTAATGTCAAAGGTTGTTTAGATCAGACCTGTTATCAAGTGAGTAAACTAAAGAAGGATTTGAACAAAGCTTACAAACGAAGTGCAGATAATGAAGAATGGTTCTTCCGCGCTCACCAAGAGGTAAAAAGGGTAAAAGATGAGCTTGGGGAAGAGATCAAAAGACTTACTGAGTCCCTCAATCAGGCAGTAGCAAGTTGTAGGCGGGAATATGATCTTAAAGTTGAAGCAATGAATGTCTCTAAGCTTTCAGTGAAGGATTGGAATTTGAAGTGCCAAGAAGCTGACAATGCCATAAGAAGCGCTCAACACTGGAAGGACCAATATGAAAGTCTTCTCAAAGACCGTAAAATCTGGGAAGCCGCAAGGAAGAAAGTGAAAGATTGCTTTGAAGGATACGAGCGTGCTGTGAATGTTCGAACTGAAGAGAGGGATATGTACCATGGCAAGCTTAATAGGCTCATTGAATGGTGCAACCAGCAAGCTAAAGATCTACCCTTCAGGCTCTCAATGGCGATGGAAGAGTTTGAAGACAACGACGGTCACTCTCTAGCTGTGGGATACTTTCTTGAGATGTGTCAGGCCATGTTGAAGGCATTCAAGGAGAAAGTAAAAGAGTGTGAAACACGGAAGCCAGCAGTTTAATTATTGTATTTGTTTTATGTTGTTTACATTTTGAAAAGAACTTGGTGTAATGGTTGTACTTCGGTACCGTATTGAATTAAATGAATGAGACCTTGAAGTTTTCTTTTATTTTGTCTTCATAATATTTTGAATGCTATAAATCATTTTATGCTTGTGAATATTCCCCTAAAAATAAAAGCCATAAAACATATCATCTTAGCATATTCATACGCCCCATTTGCATAAAAACACAAACTCATACAATTTACCTTCCCTCTCCAGAAAAGCTGACTTTCCGGATTTTCCGACGGAGGTACGAGACTAGAAAGATTTACAAAATGACTTTGGAGCAAATCCAAGAGGAGCAGAACGCCATGAGATCTGATATTGATTCACTCAAGGGAAAGCTGGACCAAATCCTCGAGGTCATCACTATGGCTAAGAGAGAAGAAGAGGCTGAGAAGCTCGCCAGACAAGCCGGCACTTCAGGGACTGCCAAAGAGAACTTCAATCTTGCTGGGGTGAATCCACCCAACTTACCATCTTTAGCAGTTCACCATGGGTCATTTAAGGACATGGATGAACAATCTGATGTCTTTTATGTGGATCCACCTGTTCACCGTACTGAAACTCTTCTTGAGCCAGTAGCAGAAAGGTTGCGCTCAATGGAGGAAAAGCTTAAAGCAATGGATATTAACACCATTCTGGGTCTAGATGCTGAGGAGATGTGTCTTGTGCCAGGATTAGTAATCCCGCATAAATTCAAGGCTCCGGATTTTCCCGATAAATATAAAGGGAACATTTGTCCTCACACTCATCTTCGGGCTTACTGCAGGAAGATGGCTCTATATGCTAGTGTCGCTCCCACCAAATGACACCTGGTCAGAAGGGGTACAGACGCGAACGGACGGTGAGAAGGGAAAGAATAGAGTCGCCAGCTAGGCATTTTTATCCCGGAGGAAAGGTAATGCTGCATAAACCTAAGGAAAGATGGATAAGACGGTTGCGAACCAGAGAAACTGAGAAAGGGGGTTGGTTACAACCTGGGAAGGTATTAGCACCCATATTGTCCGTCGTACTCGACGGGATCCACGCTTAAAAGATTTGTGTTTTAAAGGGGTAGTGTCAGTGTTATTCTGTGTGTAAAGCTGGTAAAGAATGCAAGTGTCAGTATAAAAGAAATGTGAAATGAAGTGAAGAAGTGTCAGTGCAAGAAAAGAGTGTGAAGCTCAAGACTATGAGGCTTAAAAGAATAATGCTGGAGGAGGGGGGATATACGGAGACTTTTGTTCGATAACCGTTAAGTTATGCCTACGTATCCTCTCGTGCAATGAGGAAGTCAGAACACCGTAGTTCGACTCAAAGAGACTGAAAGATAAATTGACTTGTGAACTGCTTACTTATCTATGCTCAAGTGTATGACCTGTCTGGCTCAGGTGCAAACTGTCTTGCATTAGACGGAAGAAGCGAGTTCTCGTTTGTGAGTGAATGAGATGAGAAAAGAATCCCGGAGGAGACGATTATTGTTTGTTTTTGATGTTTTCAATCTTTTATTGATTTTTGTGTTTGTCATAAGTTAATGAGCTTAAGCCTAAACCAAGGGTTAGTAAACTCATTGCATCCTCCCTCTGATTAGGGGTAATGAGAATAACTTAAGCATGAAGTAAACACCTCACACTTAATCACCATGATGTAGGATTAAGATCATCAACCTACTTGCATTTATTTAGGTGTTTTTGGAGTTTTTTATTTAGTTTTAAGTAATGAGTTTAAGCCATAATCAAGGATTTAATGGACTCATTACACCATCCTAATAGAAAGATAATAGATGGGAACATTTAAGCTGAGGAAGATACCTCAACTTAATCCATGATTAGGGATTAACCTCATGACAAAACAAACCTTTATTAGAGTGGATTTTAGTTAATGGTAAGATTAAGAAGTGAGTTTTATGGTTTGTAAGACAACTTGAGAGGGACTTGTCCATTAACACTAGGGTTAGTCCTTCTTAACCAATTAAGGAAGAATTAGAACCCTAATGCAAGGCCCAAGTTACAAGCTTGATGTCTTGATGATTATTAAATGGATTGATTAAAGGATTTAAACATATTAAGGGTTTAACACTTAGGATTAAAGTTATACACTCCATCCTAATAGAAGGATACATGCATAACCCTAATCACAAAGCCTTAAAGCCTTAAGGGTTTAGTTCCTGATTATGAGATGAGAAGAGAAGACTCAAAGATGACACAAAGGTAAAACTAATGGGGGAACTAATAAAACCCTAATTGTGATCATACTTGGGGGTTCCTAAGGTTTATGAGTCTTGTAAAAGATCTTCAAGAGAAAAGCCACCAAGGAAGAAACAGATGAAAGGAGATGAAGCAGCAAGAAGCAAGACAACTTACTTCACTTAAGAAGATAAGTTGCTTGAAGAAAGAAAGAGGAGAAGGAGAATGAATGAGCAAGCTCACTCTAATACACAAGTAAAATGTAGCAAAGAATGCATAAAAGAGATGAGAATAGATTATGAGAAGTGAAGGCAAATTCACTTCTCAAACACTTACCACCTGAAAAGTTAGCAACAAGAAATGAAATGAAGTGAACATGAAATGAATGCAATGATGCAAACCAAAAACAGAAGCATAAACATGATGTTAATTATGCTAAGAGATAATGCAAACATATGACAAGAGTTGTGGATGATCATACAAGGATGAGGATGCAAATGAAGCATGCTTTGAACCATGAAAGTTCATGAAAGCTTATGAAATGAAATGAATGCACAACATGGAAAATGAATGATGCAATGATCAAACATGATTCTAAATTGTCCTAAGATGTCTTAGAAGTCATGTGGATGCACAAGATGTCATGACAAGTTCATGAATGCAAGCATATGAGAGATGAATGCAAATGAAAGCAAAAATTAGGGTTTATACATAACATGCAATACAAAAATCAAAACCAGAAGCAAATGACATGATAAAAAATTGGAAATGGGATCAAAGGTAACCTAAACCTATAAAAGTTCACTTCCCAAAGGAGGGGACCTAACTCTTAACCTAATGGAAGTTATGATTTTCTCAAGTTAGCTTGGGTTTTAAGGCACTTCAAAAGGGAAAATGCACAACAAATTGAAAATCAAAGATAAATTCAAACCAATTTTATCCTAGAAACTACATGATATGATTAATGCAATGCAAAAAGAACCATCATCAAACTCCTCATGGTTAGGCAGAAGGGATTTTTCTAAGTTAGGGCAAAAATATTGACTTTTAAGAACCCTAATTCCAAAGAAAAATGTCAAAATAGGTCAAGAACCAAAAAGAAATTTGTTTGAAGAGTTTGATAATGTTTCTAAATGTATCAAGATGCAATGTGATTTTTTTTGTGATTTTTGGAAACTTAAATGCTATTTTAATTAATTAGTTCTCATTAACTAATTAAAATAAACATTTAAATATTTTAAAAATACGAAATTTATGCAAAAAATAAAATAAAAATTATTTTCAGAATGAGAAAAATATTTTAAGGCATGATGCAAAAAATGAAATTTTTTAGAAATGTTTTACTATTTTAAATAAAATGTAGAAAGAAATGTAATTAAAATGAATAAAAATGAAAGTATTTAGATCCAAAGGCCCAGATTCAAATAAAAAGGGGAGGGAATTGACCAGCGCGCGCAAACGGACGGCCCAAATTCAAACTACGCTAATTATGTCATTAACCCTAATCTGAACCCTAATTACTTTCAGGTGACCGGAACAGTGTTCCGGTCATCTTCTCCGGCTAGCCCCTCACTCAATCTCCCTCAATACGCAACCCCAAGACCCCTAAAGCTCCAGAAATGATCCTCTCCTCAACCCCAACAAGAATCAACCACCAAAAATCATTTGTTCATCATCAAAAGCACGAATCAAAGCAAAACGGAAAACATGGCCAAAATTTCAGAAGCTTATGAAATGCTTAATTCTCAACTATTCTTAAAAGTAAAGACATCATGGTGATCAGTGAAGCATGTAGAATCATTCTATAACATAAAATAAGAGTTCTGGAAAAATAAATGCCATGGCTACCTGGAGCTGAGCTTTCGAAACAGGAGCTTTCTGACCAGTTCTTTGCCTCAAATCCACTCCACTGATTCCCCCCAAGAGCTTGTGATGCTTGGTTGGAGTTTAAATGGCCTCAAGAAGAAGTTGGCAGAAGTTCAGTTCATGAAATGTCAAAATCGTGTTTTTGATTCTGAGTGTTTTAGGGCAAAATGAAGGGTGGGAAATGATCAGTGGTGTTTATGGAGTTGAATGGTGGAAGAAGTTTGAAGGTTTGATGGTTGAGTTAAGAGATTCGAAGGCTTTTGCAAATTTGGGGATTTTTGAGTATGCTGTGTATTCTCAAGTGTTACCTGCAATGTTGTGTGCTTTTGCTTGGTTTTGATCCACATAATGAAATGTGATAGGTCAGAGAGTGGGTGCTGTCCTATGTTGATTGGTATGGGCAAGTTGCCAAAATGTCAAAAGTTGGTGTACTTGGGGAATGGGTCATGGAAGGCTGGTTTAGGGGCATGGCTCGAGTCAGCCAACTTCAAGGAGGTCCATGAAAAATGATTTAGTGAGCTGGCTCAAGTGGATGAGGAGATTTGGATCATTTTGCAATTTTGTACAACTTTGGCCCCTTTTGAATTCCTTGAAGTTTAAGGCATGGAAACTTGAGAAATCTTTGGGCAATTATGAATTTTAGGTCATTTATGATGCTTTTGTAATGCTTAGACATCAATTAGAAGTCACAAATTGCCTTGGTACAAGAATTTGCAAGTTTCCCTTTTTGGCACATAAGTGAATTTTTGTTATTTTTCCCAACTTTGCAAGACCATAACTTGAGTTCTATGATGAATTAGGTCAAGTTCTTGTACTTTTTGAAAATGGGAGGATCCAATCTACAACTTTCATGACCAAGAATTTTTCATTTGAAGCATTTTTGAATCAAAAAGAGGAGGTTGAAAAACTTTCCCAAAATGGCAAGTTTTCATTACAAGTCACTTTCCCAAAATGGCAACTTTGCAAATGGCTTGAAATTCTTCAATTTTGTGAACTTCTAACTTCTTCTAAAATAAAATAAATATCATATACACCCAAAATGATGGAGAAGACCCTTTGATTGGATGATTGGGGGCCTCAGATGCCCTGATTTTGCACTGACTTGCTTGAGAGGTCATCTATTGATCAGATGCCTTCCCCATTGAATTTCTTCATGAAAATTGGTATGCCTGATCCTCATAACATATAGAGACCAATAGAAACAAGAATGACCCAAAAATTTGGAGTTATGGCCTCTAAAACCAAAACCCTAATTTTAGGTCATCTGTGTAGTTAAACCTGGCTCTGCTTCCATGCCTTTCTCAGTTCTTGTGATTTTCTGACTTCTTTGATCTTAAGAGGATATAATATGATGCTTGAACATACATGGACCCTTTTGACATGATTGAGGCCCTTTGGAGTGGCTCAAATGGCTCAGGGATGGCTCAGATCACAAACCCTAGATGCAGATGACTTGGACCCAATGCAGTGAAGCTAAAAATGTAATATGAGATGATATGATTTAACTCATGCAATATGAGAAGAATCACAAGCCATGGTGAAATGAGTGAGGGAAAATTTGGGGTGTTTACAGCTAGGAACGACCAGCTCCTAATTCATTGCTTCCAAGACAGCCTGTCCGGGGCATCATTAGAGTGGTACGTCCAGTTGGAAAGAGGCCGAATCAAAACATGGAATGACCTCTCCCGTGCATTTCTTGAAAATTATCAGTACAATGTTGATCTTGCACCCAATCTACTCAACTGCAAGACATGACGCAACGTAACAACGAGTCGTTCAAAGAATACGCACAAAGGTGGAGAGAACTCACTGCACGGGTTCAGCCGTCGTTGCTTCCTAAGGAGTTAATAAATATGTTTCTAAACACACTGGAGGACAAATATATGGACCAGATGATGGGGGCTAGTTTTCCTAGCTTCTCTGAGATTGTGTCCGTAGGAGAAAGGATTGAGAGCCAGTTGAAAAAGGGCAAAGGAGCAGCCACTTCTGCAAATATTGGCAAGAAACCTTATCCTAATTTCCAAAAGAAAAGGGAAGGAGAGGCCAATGCTATTATGAGAGAAAGAGCTAGTTTGCCGTATAACATGTCTTATGGGCATGTAGCTAATGTTGCACCAGTCCCATATCAACCACAGGCTCCCCAACATTAACAATATCAACAGGATCCTGCACAACAGCCCAATCAACAGTACAGACAAAGTGGTCCAGTGCAAAGGCAGCCTAGACCAAGAAGGCACATTGATCCAGTCCCCATGCCTTACAGAGATATCTTTAATCAGCTGAACCAACGCGGACAACTAACTCTGAGGGATCTAAGACCAGCCACCTTCCCTTATCCTCCAAATTATGATGCTAATGCCACTTGCGAATTCCATAAAGGTGCGCCGGGACACACTATAGACAAATGTTATGCCTTTCAAAATCACGTGCAGGATTTGGTGGAGTCGAAGGATCTAACTTTTACTCCAAGAGGCCCGAATGTTAAAAACAATCCATTGCCACCTCACGGAGGAGCGGCTGTTAATGCCGTGGAGGAGGAAGACGAGTGTGAGTTAATTCTAAAGGTAGAAGACGTTCAGACTCCATTGGCTATGATTGGGGAATAGTTGGAGAAATCAGGCTTGATGTTGGTAAAGGATGAAGGGGTTGATCATTCCGAGGAAGATATTAGGGAGTGCCTGCAAGGAATCCTCAATCAAGGTTTGATACAGATCAAAAGACGAGGGAAGAAGAAAAGAATGGTGGCTGCAATAGAGATGTATTATGATGCGCCTCATACTTCAAACAATGTTACTCCTATAGTTATAGAGTACCCAACTCCCTACACTGGGGAAAATAACCAAGATGTACCATGGAGTTATGAACCAGCGAACGCTAGACAAAGCCGGAGAGGCAGCCTATTAATATTGAATTTCCCGTTGTCACATCCATTGCCGGACCAAGTGGGATGACTCGCAGTGGATGATTGTTTACACCAAGACCAGTAGAGTCGTCATCCAATCAAAAGCAAAAGACAACTGCTACACCGGTTGTCACTCCTATTCCTTAGGGGTCACCAGAAGATCCGTCATCGCCCAAAGCTGCATTCACTCAAAAAGAAGCGGAAGAGTTCTTAAGGATCATCAAGAAAAGCGACTACAAGGTAGTCGATCAGCTGAATAAGACTCCCGCCAAAATATCTATGTTGGCTTTATTACTTAGTTCTGAAGCACATAGATCATCTTTGCTGAAAGTGCTAAGTGCGGCCCACATTACCAAAGATATCACTGTAGCCCAATTCGATGACGTCGTAGCCAGTGTTACCACTGGCAACTTCCTCGGCTTTAATGATGAAGAGCTCATTGCAGATAAGAAGAACCATAATAAGGCATTGCACATCTCCATAAGATGTGAAGATACGTTGCTGTCAAGGGTGTTGGTGGATACTGGTTCCTCCTTAAATGTGATGCCGAAAACGATGTTGGAAAGAATGCTCGTGCAAGGAGTAGTGATGAAGCCAAGTGAATTGATAGTAAAGGCTTTCGATGGTTCTAGGTGTGCGGTCATAGGACAGGTGGATCTCCCGATCAAGATAGGACCTGCCTTTTTCACCATTACTTTCCAAGTAATGGATATCCATCCGGGGTACAGCTGTCTCCTTGGAAGACCATGGATTCATAACGTAGGGGCCATTACGTCTACTCTTCATCAGAAACTAAAGTTCCCGATGCAGACCCGAATAGTGGTGATTGGAGGTGAAGAAGATATCCTAGTGAGTCATTTGACCTCTTTCTGATATATTGATATGGAAGGTGAGACTGTCGAGACACCGTTTCAATCTTTTGAAATAGTGAGTATGCTGGCACTACAACGAGAATCTGAGCACCCATAACCATCAATGTCAATGGCATCACTGAAGGAAGCTTTGTCTGTCTTGGAAACTGGGAACACACAGGGCTGGGGCAAAGTTGTCGAGATGCAAGACAAAAGAGACATGTATGGCATTGGCTACCAACCATCTTCCAGTGCAACAACGATCTCTGCATATGAAGAGCATAGTCATTTTCCTCGGGTGAGTGATACATTTACAAGCGCCGGATACATCTTTGAAGATCACGCTGCAATGATCTCAGACGAAGACTACCATGAAGTGACTTGTAATTGGATTCGTCAAGCCAATCCAGGGGAGGAATTAGAGAATTGGAGAATTGTCGAGATTCCTCAGTTTATTTACCCTAAAAAGTAATTCTACTTCTTTTTCAAAACCATATGCTCTGCCCAAGGCATATTGGGATGTTGTTGGGCCACCAATGTTTTAAAACTTTGATTATCAATATAATAAATCAGCAATTTGCATTCAATATTTGTTCTCTTTCTTTCATTTTTCTTTTCTTTTATAATAAAATGGCAATGTTTTAGTGCACATCACTTTCTAAAATAAATGCATAAAACATAAACATGCAGAGACACCACCGAGGTCCTTGATGACGACGCTACTATGGTCCTGTATAACTTCGATTGTCCGATTAACCAAGCGGAGGAAGAAGGCGAGGGAGATTGTGAACTTCCTGAAGAGTTAGCCCGACTACTCAAACAAGAAGAGAAGGTCATCCAGCCTCACCAAGAGGACATTGAAGTCATCAACATGGGATCAGAGGAGGATAAACGAGAAGTGAAGATAGGTGCTTCTCTGCAAGCTGAGGTGAAGGCAAAATTGATAGAGCTCCTCCACGAGTACGCCGACGTGTTCGCATGGTCATATCAGGATATGCCTGGGCTAAATACTGATATTATCGTGCATAAGTTGCCACTCAAAGAAGAATGTCCAGCAGTCAAGCAGAAATTGAGAAGGACTTGCCCAGACATGGTCCTCAAAATTCGGGAAGAAGTAAGAAAGCAATTTGACGCCGGATTTCTAGTAGTAGCTAAATACCCACAGTGGATCGCCAACATCGTACCAGTTCCAAAGAAAGATGGAAAGGTACGCATGTGTGTCGACTACAGAGACTTGAACAGAGCTAGTCCCAAAGACGATTTCCCATTACCTCATATCGATGTATTGGTGGATAATACAGCTCAATTTTCAGTGTTCTCCTTTATGGATGGCTTCTCAGGATATAACCAAATCAAAATGGATCCAGAAGACATGGAGAAGACCACGTTCATTACACCGTGGGGAACTTTTTGCTACAAAGTGATGCCATTCGGACTCAAAAATGCTGGAGCGACATATCAACGTGCCATGGTAACTCTCTTTCATGATATGATTCATAAAGAGATTGAAGTATACGTTGATGATATGATTGCTAATTCCCAAACAGAGGAGGAACACATTGTTAATCTGCAAAAAAAAATTGTACGATTAAGAGATTTCAAGCTCAGACTTAATCCGAATAAGTGCACATTTGGGGTTCGATCCGGAAAATTGCTAGGATTCATTGTGAGTCAGAAAGGGATTGAGGTTGACCCTGACAAAGTCAGAGCCATTCAGAGCATGCCTGCGCCAAGAACTGAAAAGGAAGTCAGAGGTTTCCTTGGAAGGTTGAACTACATTGCCAGATTTATTTCGCATCTCACTTCTACCTGTAAGCCGATCTTCAAGCTCTTAAGAAAGGATCAAGCAATTGAATGGGATAATGAATGTCAAACAGCCTTCGATAGAGTTAAGGAATATTTGCAAGAACCATCAATCTTGGTGCCTCCCGTTCCTGGAAGGCCTTTAATAATGTACATGACAGTTCTTGACGAATCCATGGGCTGTGTGTTGGGGAAACAAGATGAGACTGGCAAGAAAGAGCATGCCATCTACTACTTGAGCAAGAAGTTCAATGATTGTGAAACAAGGTATTCAGCACTTGAGAAGACTTGTTGTGCACTTGCATGGGCTGCCAAACGTCTCCGACAATATATGTTGACCCATACAACATATTTGATTTCCAAGATGGATCCTCTTAAGTATATCTTTGAGAAACCAACTCTCACTGGTAGGATTGCCCGATGGCAAATGCTTTTGTCAGAGTACGATATTCAATATGTCACTCAAAAGGCTATCAAAGGCAGCATACTAGCAGACCATCTTGCTCACCAGCCTGTGGAGGATTACCAACCTTTGAAGTTTGACTTTCCGGACGAGGATATCATGTTGATTAAAGACTATGAAGAGCCTGGACCTGACGAAGGGCCTGAACCAGGGGAGCGATGGACTCTCATGTTCGATGGTGCTGCCAATGATCGAGGTTGTGGAATTGGGGCAGTATTGACATCTCCTAAGGATTTTCATGTACCTTTTACAACTAAGCTTTGTTTTTCGTGCACGAACAATGTGGCTGAATATGAAGCATGCATTATGGGACTAGAGGAAGCCATTAATCTGAGGATTAAAACACTCGATGTATATGGTGACTCAGCTTTGGTGATATATCAAACTACAGGAGATTGGGAAGTACGATGTGATCATCTGATTCCATATCGGGATTATATGTTGAAGTTACTCCCCATGTTTGATGATATTACTTCACCCATGTGCCTCGTAGTGCAAACCAGATGGCTGACGCTCTGGCAACTCTGGCATCTATGTACCAGCTGATTTGGCCTAATCATCAGCCTTCCATTGATCTCAAGCGTTTTGAGGAACCTGCTCATTGTCTGACTGCCGAAGAAGAATCAAGTGCCAAGCCTTGGTTCTATGATATCAAGCGCTACTTGGAAAAGAAAGAATACCCAGAAGGTGCTTTGAGTATGGATAAAAGAACACTAAGAAGATTGGCCTCAAATTTCTTTCTGAATGGGGAGGTGTTGTACAAGAGAAATCATGACATGATCCTGCTCCGATGTGTAGATGAACAGGAGGCCGAGCGAATCATAAAAGAGATACATGAAGGACTGTTTGGTACCCATATGAGTGGGCATACAATGGCAAAGAAAATCCTCAGAGCAGGATACTATTGGCTAACAATGGAGGCTGATTGTTATTCTCATGTTCGAACGTGCCACAAATGCCAAATTTATGCTGACAGGGTACACATACCTCCCACTCCGTTGAACGTCTTGACTTCACCATGGCCTTTCTCCATGTGGGGAATAGATATGATCGGGATGATTGAACCAAAAGCCTCAAATGGGCATAGGTTTATACTTGTTGCCATAGACTACTTCACTAAATGGGTCGAAGCTGCTTCTTATGCTAATGTTACCAAGAAAGTGGTTGCTCGCTTCCTGAAGAATAACATCATATGTAGATATGGGGTTCCTCACCGGATCATTACTGATAACGGGTCAAATCTCAATAACAAGACAATTGAAGAGTTATGTACCAGTTTCAAAATTGAGCACCATAATTCAACACCATATAGACCCAAGATGAACGGATTTTTCGAAGTTGCAAACAAGAATATCAAGAAGATCATTCAGAAAATGGTGATCACGTATAAAGATTGGCATGAGATGTTGCCTTTCGCGCTGCACGGTTACCGTACTTCGACAGGGGCAACCCCTTTTTCTTTGGTATACGGCATGGAAGTTGTCCTCCCGATAGAAGTTGAAATACCTTCGATGAGAGTTCTGATGGAAGCTAAATTAGACGAAGCAGAATGGGTCCGAACAAGGTTTGATGAGCTCAATCTTATTGAAGAAAAGTGTATGACGGCGTTGTGTCATGGACAACTTTACCAAAGGCGTATGAAGAAAGCTTTTGACAAGAAAGTACGTTCTCAGACTTACCAAGAAGGTGATTTGGTGCTCAAACAAATCACTACCATACATAGAGAGCCCAGGGGCAAGTGGGCGCCTAATTATGAAGGATCGTTTGTGGTGGTGAGAACTTTCTCTGGAGGTGCCTTGATTTTTGCAAGTATGGACGGTGAAGAACTTTCTACCCCCGTGAATGCGGATGCAGTCAAGAGATATTATGCCTAAAAGATCGGAATAAAAGCCGCTAAGTCGAAAACCTGAAAAGGCGACTTAGGAAAAAATAGGCTATCCCGGTGGACTGAAAACCCGAAAGGGCGGTCCAGGCAAAAATTAGGGATAAAAATAAAAATAGCCCGCTGAGTTGAAAACCCGAAAGGGCGGCTCAGGCAAAAAAGGGTGTCCCGATGGATTGAAAACTCGAAAGGGCGATCCAGGAAAAAGTTAGGGACTAATTCCAAGGCAAATATTATATTTTGTACATTCATTTGATTCCGGGGAGCTATGAAAGAGAAGGATCCATCCAATCGTCTTCCTACAAAGTTTAACTGATGAGATTTTCAGAGATATAAGGACCATAGCAGTGTCGAAATTCAATGGAACTTCATTTATTTTCATTGTCATTGTATTTTTCCGTGCACAGCGATTACCTCTTTAAGGAATTGTATTTGTATGTACACTCTCACCCTTCACGGGTCTTAGCCATGAAAAGAGAAATTTCTCATCAAAAAATTATGCTCAATCATTTTTACTTTATCTGTTTGTTTGCAAAATGTTATTATTAATAAACTCTGTTTTAAAATTTTGGTAAAAATAATAAACAATGTTTGAAAAGTAGTACGATTATCTTTTTGGTTGATAAGAGGAACGTGACAGTTTTCCCGTTAACTAATACCATTTCCATTCACTGTGATTGTTTCCACATAGACGACATATTCCATTGACGAATGTTAAACTTTAGTTGAAACTTTACTAGGGGCACTCATGTCTTTCCCCTTGCTGCTCACAACTTTATTAGGGTCTCATGTACCAAGCGTTGGAAAGACGGATGTCCTCCATCACATCTCAAAGTCCAATATTCATTGGCAACCACAAAAAAAAAACTTAAAAGTCCACCACGTTGGCATCTCTCATAAAACCTAAAGTCCAATTTTATTGGCAACTACTAAAAAGCAAAGGTCCAATTTCTTTGGCGCCCTCATGATTCCTAAAAGTCCACTATGGTGGTAACTACCAGAAAGACAAATGCCCAACCACGCTTGGCACACCTCCCAAAGCCCAATACTTTTGGCAATCGTTAAAAACCTATCTACAGCGTATGCAATCATTTGCATTGTCACAAGCATGGCATGCATAACCTTCTTGTCCAAAAACAAGAATGTCATCAAATACAATCATATTAATCATTAGCATGTAACAAAAGAGAAATTTTCATTTGAACCATTAATCATTGCATTCTCATATGAAGCATTGTGCATCATGCAATGTACGACGTCATGTCGAGATAGCATAACAGGATCCAGGACATGCATCAAGGGCCTTCCTCTTTCAAAGTCGGCGGTATTCCTTCGAAAGGAGCTAATATCCCGCATGTGCTTGCAAATTTCTATTCCCCAACAAATTATTCTTCAACTTCATAGTTGATAGTGATGATGCCCACCATCTTCATTTTTGTTGCTCTCCAAGCAGAGAGTATCTTGAATGATGGATCAAGATACTGCTCTAAATATTCCCAAGGAGCCTTTATTGTTAAGGTACTACTTTGCTTGGATTATATAATTTCATTTGATTGAGGTACTGCTTCGCCAGACCCGAAGAATCTCATGTTCGGTAAAGATACTGTTCTAGTATCATTGAAGATCCTTGAATATAAGGAACTGCTTCGCATGATCTGGAAAATCTTATGATATTTTGCTTGAGATACTGCTTTGGCCATCCTCCGAGGAACCTTGAATCAAAAAGGTGCTGCTTCGCGAGACCCGAAGAATCTCATGTTCGGTAAAGATACTGTTCTAGCATCATTGAAGATCCTTGAATATAAGGAACTGCTTCGCATGATCTGTAAAATCTTGTACCATTTTGTTCGAGATATTGCCCTAAGTATCCCCAAAGAGCCTTCATTGGTAAGGTACTGCTTTGATGAGCTAGGAAATCTCATTTGTTCTAGATACTGCTTTGGACATCCTCCGAGGAACCTTGAATCAAAAAGGTGCTGCTTCGTGAGACCCGAAGAATCTCATGTTCGGTAAAGATATTGTTCTAGTATCATTGAAGATCCTTGAATATAAGGAACTGCTTCGCATGATCTGGAAAATCTTATGATATTTTTCTTGAGATATTGCTTTGGCCATCCTCCGAGGAACCTTGAATCATAAAGGTGCTACTTCGCGAGACCCGAAGAATCTCATGTTCGGTAAAGATATTGTTCTAGCATCATTGAAGATCCTTGAATATAAGGAACTGCTTCGCATGATCTAGAAAATCTTGTACCATTTTGTTCGAGATACTGCCCTAAGTATCCCCAAAGAGCCTTCATTGGTAAGGTACTGCTTTGATGAGCTAGGGAATCTCATTTGTTTGAGATACTGCTTTGGACATCCTCCGAGGAACCTTGAATTAAAAAGGTGCTGCTTCGCGAGACCCGAAGAATCTCATGTTCGATAAAGATACTGTTCTAGTATCATTGAAGATCCTTGAATATAAGGAACTGCTTCGCATGATCTAGAAAATCTTATGATATTTTGCTTGAGATACTGCTTTGGCCATCCTCCGAGGAACCTTGAATAAAAAAGGTGCTGCTTCACGAGACCCGAAGAATCTCATGTTCGGTAAAGATATTGTTCTAGCATCATTGAAGATCCTTGAATATAAGGAACTGCTTCGCATGATCTGGAAAATCTTGTACCATTTTGTTCGAGATACTGCCCTAAGTATCCCCAAAGAGCCTTCATTGGTAAGGTACTGCTTTGATGAGCTAGGAAATCTCATTTGTTCGAGATACTGCTTTGGCATTCTCCGGAGAACCTTAATCAAAATGGTGCTGCTTCGCGAGACCCGAAGAATCTCATGTTCGGTAAAGATGTTGTTCTAGTGGCACCGAAGAGCCTTAATTCATAAGGGACTGCTTCGTACGACTTAGAGAAATTTATTCATCAAATTGGGATACTGCTTTGTTAGTAAGAAGAATCTCAAACATTTTGTACAACTTTCTAATCTTATCCTCATATCCCTTTCATTGGTGTCACATTTTCTCTCTTGTCGGACAAATTTCGGGGTCTTTTTTATATCTAATCGACTTCTACCACAAAATGATTGAACTCCATGCAGCAGTTCATTCCTTTGGGTTCAAGGCAATTAGATAGGGGCATCTGTCATACCCCAAATTTGTCCTACCTCTTCGACTTCTCATGATATTTGGTAAATTGGTGGAGATGTTGTTGTGAATCATCATTTGGCTTCTGACCATGATTTTCTAGTCAAGAATTTCTTGTTTGTGCTAAGTTAAAAGGCAAATTGTGTAAAAATTGATCATACATGGTTATTGGATGAAAATGGATGTTGTCCTTTTTGCAAAGTTTAGGATGATGGAGATTCATTTGAGTTTGACCTAATCTTGGTCAAGTAAGAAGGTTGCTTCATTATCAAGTTTTTGGGCTTTACAAGATCAGGAGCTTTGTGTTTGATTATCAGAAATCAAATGCATTTACCACTTTGGGGTTGGGCAATATGCTGAGATCCATATCCCAAATGGTAATTTTGACTTCAAGGTGATGTTTTGCTCACGAAGGTTCAGGTTGAATGTCCTAGCTCATCGTGTATCAATTGGCCACTTCAAGATAATTTCCTTTGGGTGATGTTGTTTCTTAAGAATGTGAGCTAAGGTCATAACGCGTTTAATATGGATGAAGTTTGATATTAATATCCAAAGGGATTTGTGGATTGGTGATTATTCAAGACGTGGATTTTAATTCAAGACATGTCTTAAATAAAATCCGTTTAAAACATGAATGGGTGTTAATCTCCTATCATTCATTTGATTTAATGTCAAGATTAGTCAAGATTGTGATTCAAAAGTGTGGATATATTTCCAATTCATTATCACTCTATCATGGTTGAAGTATTGACTCACATTCATCATTATACAAACTCATGCCAAATACTTAAAAGTTAAACATGAATTTAAGTTGGTTAAGAGATCTCCCGCATTCCCAAAATGAAGCTTTAAAAAAAGAAGGCATTTGTGCTTTGGTTATTACTACAAGTTGCATTCATAAATAAAAAACCGAGGGTTCATGTGGTTCCTGCCTTTACTCCTTACTATGCTCCTCAAGCAGAGACAGCCAATGTTGTCCCAGTCCTATGTATAGCGAGAAATGTTGCATGCAACGTCAGGGGTTGTTATTTTCAAAGAGTTTGATGAGAGCTTTTTTACAAAGAATTGCTGACGTCTTCTTTGAAGACGAGGTTGGAAGTTTGCCTCACCCTCCGGATGTGAGCAGCTACTTGATGTCTGAGGAGGTGCCAAATGGTAATGGACAAGCTAATGCCCCTATCAGTGAAGGAATTGGCGGCACAGAGTTTGAGCGTAGGTTAAACCAACCTGATGATAAGCTTTCTGCTAATTTAGTCAGCCGGACCATGGCAAATAGTGTTGAGTTCAGGCATGAAACCTCTCAGTCAACTGCTGGCATAGTTCCAAATGTCACTGGTCCTGGATCATCAAGGCCCTTGATTCCTTCTCAGAAACCAGGTCTGCTGGGACCTCCAGTCAAACATAACGGAAGTTTTATTGATCGTGATTATGAAATGAAAAAAAGAATATTAAATATGAGGCATAGTCCTGATATAAGAGGACAAAGTTCAGCTGAACCCCCTCTGATATCGAGGCCACATGTTCCTGCATACGGAATTTGGTTGGTAGAAGATGATATAAGCAACAAAACTCAGACAAATAATTGGCCTTTTGCACCTGCTAAAGAATCTAATGTGGTAAAGTCTGAAAAGCACCAGGCTCAACAAAAATAATTTTCTCATAAAATGGAAGTTCTAGTTTCCAATGTGCCACTCTCACAAACACCACAACTTAAGGCTGAAGATCCGACTTACATGATTCACACCATAGGAGTCAAATTTCAAACTCCAAATGAAACCTTGCTACATCAAATTACAGTTGAATTCCAATTACTTGTTGTGAGAAGTATAGACCCGTCACCAAGATTTTTGTCTTCCTCGTGCCAAGTCAATCTCCATGACAATATCCATCCGGTTAAGCTATGCTTCATACAATGTTCTTCAGGCTGAGTCTTTATTCAAGACTTCTCCGAGATTTTATCTCGCCATTACTCCATCTACCCTGCATTCAATATCCTCGAAGTTTTGTTGCCAAATTGCTATCCCTGTTTTCCATTCTTCGTAGCTAATGAGCCTAAAAAAAAGTTAAGACTAAGTGTTAGCATATAACTCAAATGCAAAGACTAAGAGCTATGCAAAAATATGGTGCTAGCAATGGTTAGTTTTTTTATACAAACGAACCTGAATGCTACTTGTTATGATCACCCTGCTGCCAAGACTGCTATCCAGCCAGCCTTCCTGTGTTTCCTCATGCGACATCCAACCAAAGACAAAGTCCGCACCTGCAAAACATGGATCAAATTCTATAATGGTCAATAAGAAATTGGTACATAGCGTCTTGAAGTGATGTATGAACAATTAAGTGTCAAAGCCATCAGCAATACAAGGTTACAATAAGACAGAGTACAAAGGACAGGATTTCCTCTTCCTACCGCATCAAACATCTTCATGTCATAATGAAAAAGCTCATGCTGAATCCAAAACTGTCATTTTCTCTTTACCTACAACATTCAGGAAACAAAACTATAACAATGAAACAAGGCAGTATAACAATACAAGGGAGAATCTAAAAATGAATTGCAAGTTTCATTACCTTAAGAGTTTTTGCAGCTTTCATCTTGTGAGAAAAACTTTTAGCACGTAACAAAGTCAGCAAGGTAATCGTCCAATAGAAGCATTACCATTGAGAATTAATCACCATTCATATTCCCAAATGACAAGAGAAAGCCCACAAGCCCTGCAAGAAGTGATGCACCAGTCCCATGAAGTTTACATCCACGGTTTCTCCTCCTTTGATCATTATGCCAAGTTTGTACCAAGATTGCTCAACAATTCGCACATGAAAGAATAAATGAACGTGAATGATTAGAAGATCAATTCATCATCATAAGAAATATCAAAGAATAAACACAGGGAATTGCAACAGACATACTTATGTGAGGAACAACAAAAATCAGATAAACAGAACAAAGTTGTCTAGCTGTAAAATTCAGAAAGGATACATATTCATAGTGGTAAAAAACGCCCTAACACAAACTGTCACATGGTTAAAATTTTAAAAGCTTATCATGGACCACATTCATTTCACTACAGACAAAACGAAATCGTGACTCACCAATTGGAGGCCCCACACGATCTTGCTGCAAATCCACTCTCAACGGTTTTTTCTCAAAACGAGCTCACGTTCATCACACGATCTTGAAAGGATTTTCGCACGTATGAGCTTCTTCAACCCTCCTATAAAAAGCCCAATCATTGGCAATGATTGAGGGCACCACCAACCTGCAAAAAACCCCTAAAAAAATCAGAAATTGCAAAACGCGAAATCATCAACCCTAATTACTAAAGCTCAGTTCTATTCTCAGCTTTGATTTTCGCATTGAAAATCAAAGTGTGAGGAGCTTAAACACAAGCCGTGAAACGAACAAGGAGGAGAAGAAGAAGACTCGAAACAAGTGCGCAAAAAGGAGTATTGAGTCAAAAGAAAGATACCTGGGCCGAATCCTCATCTCTGAAAAACGTCGCGAACAGGTAGCAATCTCGTCTTCTTTATGCATCATCCTCATTTTTTTCTTCACGTTTTCATCATCCCATGTGGTTTGGTTCATAAATGATAGGGTTAGTTTTTGTGTATTTTGGGGATTTGGGGTTTAGAGGGTTGGTAAGCTGTGATGCGATGAAGCCGGGCTTTTCGAAGCCATGGCTGAGCTAAGTTTGAAGTTTTTTTGTTATGAGAAGAACGGATCGAAACTGAAGAAGAAGGGGATTCGGTAGGGTTTTTATGTGTTTCATATTCTTATGACTTTCTGATTCTTCTCATTTATGTTTAAATAAATTAATGATGTTTCTTTGAGAATAGGTGGATAGGAGGGAGCCACCGTTTCGTTTACTGTGTGGTTTTAATATTAAGTTAATTAATTGATTATTCATGATAAGATATGACACTGCACCGCTAGAGGTCCATTGGTTCATGGAATCGGTGAAATGGTGTCCCACTAAGACACTTGTCACGGCAGGATTCGCCTGAGAAGTCAGCTCAAGTTGACTGAATCTCTCCCCAAACCCTAATTTTCGTGGGGCATTAAATCCTGGGCTTGCATTTCTGTTTCTATCAGCACCCCTTTACATTCTTAAACCAGACCCATTTAAATTATTTTTTTGTTGTTTTACCTTTATAAAAAAATTTAAATAACTATTAACTCTCCTAATTAGTTAATTATATTAAATAATATTCTTTAATACAGTTGATTAATCTATTAATTAATTTTTATTAAATTATATTATTTTATTTAATTGGTTAATTTTTTTCCTTTTTACATCAAAAATATCAAGAGAATTTTGTTAATTAATTTAATAGTTGTATTTAACTTAATTAAATCAACCTTTTTGTGCGTATGTGATAATTTTTTTTTATATGTGTTTGATTCTTTTTTCGTGGGAGAGGATGATAACTTTATTTGTGAGATTTATGTTTGCATCTTGACGATAAATTGTTAAGTAAAATGTGAATGCACGCTAAGATTAACTTTTAGATAAGTGAAATTTTGGTCCAACGCCATATGAATTTATATAATTACATATACACACACGTAAGTCGATCACGATCCGATCGCCGTCTGCACGATTCTCGTCTTCCTAATTTTCTTTTAAACTCCTAAGAGTAAATCAAGGTAATGCATTTTTTTTCATACCAAAATCCAATTTCTAAAACCCTAAAGCAAACACAACTTTACCAAATAATTTCTAAATCAAATATCGAAAGGATGGAATTCTGGAGTCTAGCATTCCTCGAATTCCTGAATGAACTCTCCTGAGGCTCGCTCCATAGGACGCAGTTCATTCAATCTTTCGCAATTAAAATACCTAATTCAACATATCAAATAATGAAAGAATTGAATTCTGGAGTCCAACATTCCTCGAATTCTCGCATAAACTCTCCTGAGGCCCGCCCCACGGGACGCAGTTTATTCACCCTTTCATTCTTAAAAAACCCTAATCAACTTAAACATTATTTTTGAAACGAGAACTGTTCAAATCCTTTCTATACTTGCAAAACAAGATAGCCCTTCAGCCTCCAATCGCGAGCAGACAAGCCAACGCTTAGCAATTAAAATGCGATTCGAAAAATCGTTCGTAAACAACAATCAAACTTAGTACCACGAACTACGAGGCTCTGACTTTCCCATTGCACAAGGGAATACGTAGGCACACGGATCTCGATCCTTGCCGAGCACCCTAAGACTAAAATCACCCACTTCCCTTAACATTATGTTTACCATTAAAAAGACATTAATATAAGTTAGCATTCGATCGCAGATTAGACTAAAAGGTTCCCGTTGAATACAACGGACGTGAGAGGTGTTAATACCTTCCTCTTACGTAACCGACTCCCGAATTCAGAATCTGGTTTCAATGACCAAGTTCATTCTTTAATAGGGTTTATCTATATTTCCCTTTTCCTTTATTAGGAATAGATTAAAATTAGGTGGCGACTTTGTTTGTCTATTTTTCCGCGTCTTTCGTGAGGATCGTATTTTTCGAGGTACGACAGTCTTATAGAGATTCTATTATGAATATAGCATGTTGTATTAACTGTTTCTGCCTGTTGCACCCCAAAATTTGCCCTCCACAATCAAGACAACCTCTCTCAAGACTTCTAAATGATCACAAGGTCCTCAAGACTCTCAATTGGTCAAGAGGTATGGAAGTTTCCTCAGACAATGCCTCCTCCTAAGCCAAGTGTCCAAAACTAGGGTTTTGTGTTTCTTCAGGTTACAATGAGTTTCAAGGCCTCAAGTGAACTCCATAACATCCCACACGTGTTCAATAATCCCCATGTCAAGTTTCAAGGCTTTCCCAATAATTTTTCCCAGTCAGATGGTCAGATATGCAAAAATCAGTCAAAGCAGTTAAAAAGTCAAAATGAGGTCAACTATGGTCAAACTAAAGTCAAACTTCAATATTTTTTGCCAACATCAAGTTTATGAAGTAAAATTCATCATTTGATCAAGGGTTGATCATGATTCATCAAGGAAGTTTCAGATCATCAAGAATCAGGAGTTTCTAAATTAGGGTTTTCTTAAGGAAAGTCAACTGAACTTTGACCAGCCATAACTTTCACATGCTTCATCAAAAATTTCCCATACAAAGCTCATTTTGAAGGAAATTTAATTCTCTACAACTTTGTGTCTCACAAGCCAAGCCTAAAAATGCTTCATTTGGAAGGTATGAGCTAAAAAATTACAGCTCATTTCAAAAGTCAATAAAAAGTCAACATCTTCCAAAGGGAATAATTTGAAAATGGTAAAGGATATGGGAATGAGACCAAAGAGGTTGGATAGAGAACTTCTTAAGCTTTCCAAAATGTCCAAGAACACCTTAATAGCCTTAAAATTGAGGTATTTGTGCCTTTTCAAAGTTGGGAAATGTTTTAGGGGTATATTGAACAAATGAGGTCTTAAAACCAATTCTTTCCAAATGGGCTTGCAATTTTGTGATCCAATCCTTACAATGACATCATGCACGACCCAATTCTTATTTATTCAGATTTTTTATAATTTATTTTATATTTATTTTGATTTTATTCATTAAAATTCAATTTAAATCAAAATAAAATATAAAAACTCAAATATTGGATTTGATCTTTGTTCTAGAAGCTTATAAACACCATTTAAAGTGATTGGATGCTATCCAAATTCGTGCAAGGCAAAAATAGAAAGAGGATATTTGATTTTTTGACATTTAAGAATGATTGATTTCTTCCTCATCAAGTCACCAAAATCCATGATACAAAGGCCCATCTTTTGACCTAGAATCAGTCTATGATATAAACACAAGAAGACTACATGCTAAGGGACGAATTTGCAGCCGCCAAGAACAAAGAACCAACTTCAAATTTTCAAAGAAAAGTCAAAATTAGATTTTTCTTTTCAAGCCCTTTCAAAGCAAGATAAAGGTGGAAAATCATTCCTGGGTGATGATGGAACCTCTTTGCATCATTCATATCATCTAAAACATGCTTGAATGCCCAAACCGAATCTTATTTTTCCTTGAAATTTAATTTTTTCGATTTCAATTGTTTATGCATAATGGATGTCAAATGATTACATATTCTTGTTTGTTTTGATGTATAGATCGTTACTGGATGATTTAATTTGAGTTTTGGTGCAGGAATAGGGATCAACCATATCTAGGGTTCATAAGCTTCAAATCGGGAACCATGAGCAAAACGTGATTTCGTTTGAAATTAAATGGATAATTGGACTTAGGACCCTTTATTTAACTGATTTAAGTCATTAGAAACAATTTATTTGGTGTATTATGTGTGTTCATGTGTGCAGGTCTTATAGTGACGAACTAAATCCGTCACTACAAGTTTTAGTGACGAAAAAAGTGTCACTAAAACCTAAACGGACGGCTGGAGGTTGACGAAAGAGTTTGGCGCGAATCTGGATTTTGAAAATTGGAGTTATTTTATTATATATTGTTTGCATTTTGTTTAACAAACTGTGCGTTGGTTCAGATGGTAAGCGTGCGCGTCTGTGAAGCAAAAAGCTTGGGTTCGATTCCCAGGTCCCTCCTATTTTTTTTTATATTTCGTTTTATGCTGCAGGTTCATCATATAATGTTTGTTGCTCATTCCTAGGGCAACAAGCTGCGTGCAGCCTGGTGGTAACTCCTTTGTTTGGTAAAGGGGAGGTCCTGGGATCAAAATCAGGCCTCCCCACTCTTATTTTTTGCCTTATTTTCTTTCTTTTGTTTTATTTTTATATAATAATCATTAATTTAAAATTAACTAACCAATAATATTTTTATAAATTCTATTTTTTTTAAAAACTTATAATTTTTTCTTAAATACTTATTTTCATTAATTTTTTTTAATAACATTTTTGTACATAATTTTTATTTTATATATATATATATATATATATATATATATATATATATATATATATATATATATATATATATATATATATATATATATATATATATATATATATATATATATACTTTATAAATAATAATAAAAACTAATTTATTTTAATTAATTCTAACAAACCTTTTTCTAACTCTAATACACTTAATCTAAACCATATTTTCATTTAAATTTTTTAATCTAACTTTTAATTCTAAAACCTTAATGTTATTCAATTTATTTTGTTTCATTTATTTAATCTTATTACTATTTACGCTTTATTATATTATTGCTTTATTTTATTAGAAAAGTGTATAGGTTATTATATTGTAATTTATTTTTCTTGCTCGATTATTTTGTAACTGCCCATAAGCCATGTAATAGCGTAGATTTTATATTTCCGTATTTTATTTAATTTATTTAATTGCTTGGTTAATAAATAGGGAGTGATAATTTAATTGAAATTAATCGGATTTAGATAATTAATTAAATAAGATAAATATTTGAAAATAAACACTCACACACGTAAGTCGATCTTTGATCGCCACCTGCACTTCCTAGGGTATTTTTCTTGGTTGCCTTATCTAAATGGTCAAGTCCCTCGAATATAAGGGTGTCTTAAGCAAAGTCCCTTCGAATATAAATCATCATAGGCCCTACGGTTTAAAAGATCAAGTCCCTTCGAGGTTGCCTACGATAAAGATCTTGTCCCTTCGAATAAATGATGATAGTCCCTACGAATTGCTAAAGACATCCCTTAAGTTGCTTTCTATGACCATACGATGACCCTACGCTTGTCCCTTAACACATCCAAGGTAATGACTACCTATTTCTTAATAATAGGGATAGTCTTACTCTTGAAAGAACATACAAGAACATGAAAGACTTAATCTAGGGTAGGTACCTCTTAGTTGCTTGCTCACATCTTAAAATCACTTTTTACACCTCACTTTCTTAAACATTTTTCAAAACAAGGCTTTGTATACATCCATACGAGGATCATTATAAAGTACTTCAAAAAATTTCTAATCACACACTACACTCTTCAAAAAGAAATTTAAGTGAGCTAAGTAACTAAGAGCCCATGGATAACCATGGATATAAAGGGTGCTAACACCTTCCCTTTATATAACCTACCCGCTGAACCCAAGTCTTTTCAAAACGGTCTTTCCTATTCTTTTATGTTCCTTCCTTATGGATAAAATAAAAGTCGGTGGCGACTCTTGCTATCCTCAACATTTATAGAAAGTCAGTTCTCCCACCGTGTTACACTGCCGAAAATTGTTTAGCCATGTTAGTCTCATTGATCATGGTTTTGGCTATCTCTTGTAAAGTTTTGTTCTTTTGTTCTACAACTCCATTTTGTCGTGGAGTTCTTGGAAAAGAAAAATCATGAGAGATGCCATTTTCATTAAAAAAATCCATTTTTTTGTTTTCAAATTCCCCATCATGATCATTTTAACTTTTATAATTCTAAACTCTTTTTCATTTTGAACTTGGTTGCAGAATGTATAAAATACAGAGATTGACTCGTCCTTGTGTCTAAGGAACTTTACCCGTGTCCATCTGCTATAGTCATCTACATTCACTTATCCATACTTCTTACCACTGACGGATGCAATTTTCACTGGTCTAAACAGATCTATATGTAGAAGTTCTAATGGTCTAGAGGTAGAAACAACATTTTTTATTTAAAAGCAGGTTTAGAAGACCTGCCTTTCTGACATCGTTCACACAAATAATCTGAGTTGAACTTCAGGTTAGGAAGTCCTTTGGCTAGATTGAGTTTGTTAATCTGAGTTATTTCTTCTCATACTAACATGCCCCAATCTTCTGTGCCATACCCATTGATAATCATTAATAGACATAAGGCATTTTACATCCTGACTTTTTAGTTCAGAAAGTTTTATTTTGTAAATGTTGTTCTTCCTCTTCCCATTAAATAGAATAGTTCCATCTTTCTGACTAACAACTTTACAAAACTTTAGATTAATGATTATATCATAATCGTTATTACTTAGTTGACTTACTGATAATAAGTTATGCATTAATCCATCTACTAACAAAACATTAGAAATAGAGGGGAGAGTATTGTTACCAATGGTTCCAGAGCCAATAATCTTTCCTTTCTGATTACCTCCAAATCCTATGTAACCTCAGCTTTATGTTTTAAACTTTGGAACATATGATTTCTTCCCGTCATGTGTCGTGAGTATCCAGAGTCCAGATACCAAGATTAGTATTTCAATCTGGATGTTAAAGACATCTACAACATATAAAGTTTTATCCTTGAGTACCCATATCTTTCTGGGTCCTTGTTTGTTAGATTTTACATAATTTTGATTGAGTTTAGATTTCTCAATAAAATTTGTAGAGTAAGGTGATTCACTGGTGTATTTTAAATCATGTTTGTGTCCATATGTGAAGTGAGCGTTTAAAGGTGTGTATTTTAGGACCATATCATCAACTTTCTTGGATTGATATGGTGCTTCTCCTTTTGGTTTGACATTTTCTATGCCTCTTCTACCGTTTCTACTAACTCCATTGATCATTGAAGCCATTTTGCTTCTATCTATGTTTTTAGCTATAAAAAATTGAAATTGTGATCATAATGTTTTATGATGCTATCAAAACTAGTTAGAACTTATGAGTCAGGTTCTTTTTGAGATTTATGTTTTTCAAAAGAGTTTTCAAGTTTTGAAATAGTTTCTTTTAGCTTAAAATTTTCTGTTTTTAGTTTCCTAGTTTTTTCAGACTCAGATACTAGACCATGTTTTAGGTTTTTGTATTTGAGTTGAAGTTACTAATATTTTCAAGAATTTCTGAAAAACTATCTTCCAATTGAGATCTAGACAGTTTAGAAAATATCTCTTATGTTTTTGAGTCCGATCCAGATTTTGATGAGTTGGTATCATCTGATATGTTGGCCATTAAAGCAATTTTGGCATGTTCGTTTTCTGATTCAGATTCAGCTTCAGAAGATTCTGGGTCATCCCAAGTAGCCATAAGACTTTTCTTCTTGTCTCTGTTGAATTTCTTCTTTGGCTTTTCTTTCTGCAATTTAGGACATTCACTTTTGTAATGTCTAGGTTCCTTGCATTCATAACAAACGACTTCTTTGCTTCTTGAGTTTTTGTAGCCAGAGGATTATTCAGAATTACTGCTTGATCTTCTAGGGTTTCTGAATTTCTTTTGTCTATGTTTCCAAAGTTATTGAACCCTTCTGGAAATGAGAGATAGTTTGTCTTCTTCTGATGAGCCACCAAAGCTTTCTTCTTCTGCATGAAAAGCTTTAGATTCATATTTATTAGATTCAACAGCAACAAACTTACCTTTCTTCTGGGGTTCAACTTCTTCAAGTTCTATCTCGTGACTTCTCAGAGAGTTGATCAATTCTTTAAGAGATATCTCCTTCAGATTTTTTGAAAGCCTTAGAGCTTTGACCATGGGTCTCCATGCCTTTAGCAAGCTTCCGATTATCTTCTTCACATTATCTTCTATTGATTATCCTTTGTCTAGAACTTTTAGTCCAGCAACCAGAATTTGAAACCTTGAGAACATTTTCTCAACTGTTTCATCTTCTTCCATTTTAAACGCTTCATACTTCTGGATGAGTGCCAAAGCTTTAGTCTCCTTGACTTTAGTGTTTCTTTCACGCGTCATTCTCAGAGATTAGAACATGTATTTGGCAGATTTTGTGTTTGTGATCTTCTCATATTCTGTGTGTGAGATAGCACTCAAAAGAATTGTTCTGACCTTGTGATGATTTCTAAATTCTTTCTTTTATTGAGTTGTCATATTTCTTCTTTCAATCTTCTGACTGTTGTCTCCAACCAAATGAGTGTAACCATCAGTCGCCATATACCAGAGATCTCCATCATAAGACAGAAAGAAAATTTCCAGAACATCTTTCCAGTAGTCAAAGTTCTCACCATTGAACATTGGGGGTTTGCCAATGATCTTGTCATTCTGGTTGTCATTGTTGTTCTGAATTTGTTCTGCCATAGTGTTTTTCTTTGTAGGAACTTTTTCTGACATAGTTAAGTGTTAACACCCAGAACCAGGCGCTCTAATGCTAATTGAAGAAAAGAAAACCACAAGAAAGGGGTTTTGAACTGGAGTTTTCAAAAACTAAAGCAAATGACATGTTTGGTTATCCTGGTTCGTTTGAACTCAAACTACTCCGGTACACCCGCCTATGTGATTTTGCCTCTCTCAAGCGAGGTCTTAATCCACTAATCAATGTTTGATTACAATATAAAGACCTACTGTCAATGTCTTCTTGAGTCTACTGACTAACACTTTAGTCACTCAAGGAATTTCAATTATAATACAATATAAATGTGTATATTATTGCTTATAACAAGCTTTATCACTACTGTGATGTTTTACACAAAGTTGTTAACAACAAAAACTTGAGGATAGAAAAGGTTTTGTATATGCGCGCGTAAGAGTAAGTGCCTTTTTCTTCCAAAGAGATCCTTTATATAGATGAGGAGATTTTGATCCGTTGGAGACATAATATAATATTATTGGAGGTTAATAAAGGATATTTAAAGTTCTTTCCAAAAATAATGATCCTTGTCTGATATGCCTTTATTTCTTGATACTCATTTAATGAAGGATGATGCTTGATATCAGAGTTTTCTTCTATGAGATCATCAATGTGTTTTTAAATTATGCAGCTGGTGCTAAGAGCGTGATAATTGTTCAGATCTTCTATATCAAAACTTCATGGATTTGCCTTTGTTTAGCTCTTCTTTGTATACAATCTTCAGAACTTCTATCTTATGTATTAGAACTTCTTGCTTTGCATCAGAACTTCATGTACATCAAAATAAACAATTTAGGGAGCATATTTGTTATTTAAAATAATAATATGGTATTTCTTATTATCAAAACTAATTACAGAATGTAGAATCAAATCTTGTTCTGACACCAAAGAGTGCAATGATACCACAGAAGGTGTAATCCATACCATAGAGGGTGCAATGATATATCGAAGAGAGAAATGATGCTACGTGTAATAAGTTGCATGTTCTTCACGAGAAAAGATAAATACAAGATAAACTTAGTAAATGTTGTGCCTCGTTAAAAACCATACCCTTGCAGAAAAATAAAGTGCTACCTAGTCTATTTTTAATGCTTTTAATCAAGTAATCAAAATAAGTAATAATTTGTAGCCACATAAACATTATAACTCACCATATTTAAATTAAGAATATAAACTAGTAAAATAATACCTTAGTTAAACTGAGTTCCATGTCTCGAGGACATGATCACTATTCATATCTTCTAACTTGTAAACGTCTTGAGATAGTCTTTCTCGTACCTTATATGGCCTTTCCCACTTAGGGAAAAAAACTTCCAATTATAATGGGTGTTACCACTTGATATAATCCATTTCATGAGCCTCATATATTAGATCCATGTTGGAGTTGAGACCTCTCTCATTTTCTTAAATTAATTATAAAAGTCAATAAAATATTTAGGTTGTGATCTTTAGGGATGTCGACAAATTGAAAGTGGGGTTGACCAAAAATAGACGGGGGAAGGGGCGATTAAAAAGGTGTTAAGAAATGTTGATATAATAGTTCTTTAATCAAATGTTTCATGTCGCTAAGTAGGCATATATATATATATATATATATATATATATATATATATATATATATATATATATATATTCACAGGAAACATCACATTAGAACCTTAAACCATTTTAAAGGGAGTTTCTTTTGTAGAGAAGTAAAATTTTGTGTGATATGACTACAATACCTCGTATAGTTGTTTTGACCATAGTCCATTCGCTTCTTACAATTTATTCTTAATCCCAAAAAGGAATGTCTTATTGGAGGATTTAGATTAACCATTAGCTTTTGAGTGTTCGACCAAAAAAAATTCGGTATGTAAGTGTTGGAAAAATTCCCTCATTATCGACTTGTAGAACTGAGTTTCATTGTCTGAGACAATGCATTTTGATAGTCTAAACCTACAGATGATTTACTTATAATAAAAACATCTCACTCTCTCTACAATGACCTTTGACAACACCCCTGCTTCTCTGTACTTAGTAAAGTAATCCAACTTATAAGTAAGAATTTTGATTGCCCAGGGCCAAGAGGAACTATCCTTGAATGCTAACTCCCCATATCTTAAATGGTCGTGGTGAGGTCATTGGATATAGTACTTTTACTATTGTGTGACATAGGTCTGAAGATTCTGACACTTGTTTCATTTTTTTACAAAGTTTATGTTGTCCCTTGGAAACATTAGCCAATAGTACTTGACCCTTAGTAGCTTATTCAACAATGTTCTTCCTCCTACATGGATTCCACAAACACCTTCGGACACCTCTATTAGTACCAATCTTGTCTCTTTCATAAAAATACACCTTAACATTGGTGTGGATCTTCCCATTTTGTACAATTTTCTTGCAACCAAGGTGTATTTTGCATGTATCTTTTTAATTGTTCTCGCCTCGCCTCATCAAAAGGTAAATTGTTTCTTGTCAGGTTTTGGATTATGGGTGCCACTAACCCTTGTCGATGTCGTTAAGTATGGAAACTTCAATACTGAGGGACAAGTATTATTTTATGTATTACTATTTTTCTGTGTCCTATTTTCTTGATGACGATGAATTTTGATAAGAGATATATGTGGGAGTAATGTTTTCTAAGTGTGCATGTTACCTCAAAAAAGTTAAAATTCCCAGTAAACTCATGAGCCTTTTGCAAATATTTTACCATTTGAGGTTCCTATTTTTCGTACTTGCAAAGGAGTAGATGAGTCTCTCTCTCTCTCTCTCTCTCTCTCTCTCTCTCTCTCTCTCTCTCTCTCTCTCTCTCTCTCTCTCTTCTCTTGTTTGGTTCTTTATCCCTTCTAGGTTGGGATGCTCTTATTTAATAATGTGCTTTATCTTCTTCCGTTGATGGCAATCATTTTTATGGTGTCCTTTCATCTTATGGTATTTGCACTATTTGTTGGGTATGTTCTCCAAAATCTTCCATCTAGAGGCTAAGGGTTTAGGAGTGGCTCTTATTTGATAAATTTCCATCATTTTACTCAAATTTGTGTAGTTTTCTACATTGCTTCTTGATGGTGGTTTAAAGTTACCATGTCTATGACTTGTTAGGGGTAATTGTCCTCGCATGCGCTAGAGGAGTCTGATTTGCAACTGCTCATTATTTCGCGTCTCTAGCTCTTTTTCTACATTGCTTTCCTTTCCATTCACATAACACTTTGCCCATGTCTTTATCTCTTCCAATAAGTTTGCAAGTTTTATGGCGAAAGACTTGTTGAAATTTTTGACTCTTAGCCTATTCTAAAAGGCTTCTACGAACATTTTCTAGTTAGAGTTTACCACGTTGATGGAATTCAAAAATTGTATTAGAGGAAAGAATTTGGAGAGTTTTGGAAGTTTTAGATAAATTCGTCAAATATAACACACATTGTTATAATATTTTATAAATAAAAAAAAATCATAAATATTCATTTATAATATATTATCTATTCTGGACCGGACTGGTAGATGCCATACAGTTGAGCAAGGCCCAACCCAGTCCAGCTTTGGGAAAATGCCCAATAATCGTTCTAGGACAATATGCCTGTTGGGGGAGGATATAACCATTGTAATTATAGCCATTTGGAACCTCCCCCTCACGTGCTTGGCAGTTGTCAAGCGGCCAACTCCCCCTTCGAAACTCGCGAAGATAGTTGGAGCAGGTCATGGACCATGCACCCATATATTTCGGCTATATTCTCTTATAAATACCCTCCCCCTTTGGAGGGTCAGGTATTCAATTCAATTCTATACTTTTACCTAAACACTTTTGTATTGCTTTCACTCTCCCAATGAAACATACTTGAGTGTTGGAGTACCTTGAAGGTACATCATCCCCTCTCCTACAATTGTTGTTGCTGCCCCACGCTGAAGGCCATGAAGATCTGTTCGGAGTACATCAGAATAGTGGCATTGTTTATGGGAAAACAATTCCCCCATCTTTCTTGAATAAAAACCCACCATCTTTTCGACTAAATATAAAAGCTTTCTACCTTTTTCATCTTCATGGCTACTCAGTACAACAACGTCATCAACAATCCTATCACCATCCTCCTCAGTGACGGTGAGAACCCTACCCATCATGGAACTTTCGTCCATGACACCAACCTTGCAGACGGGCGTAATACCTCCCTGTCTTCCAACAACCTGAAGCCAACTCTCGTATCTCAAGGGAATCACGTGTTCAAGCCTATCCCCGTCCCTTAAGACGTAGATACCAGCACAATAGCCCTTATCACTACTCTCAACAATCCCAATCTGGCCCTTTTCCAGCAGAACGAACGTCTAAAGATGTTGGAGAACAAAAGTCGCTCCCATTCTCCCCAGCGGAGACACGGACAAGGTGGATTGCATAGTCCTTCTCCCCGATCACACTCCACGTCTTAGAAACGCAAACATGATGCTACCTGAAATCTCTCTCCCCTAAAGGATCAACCAGAGCTAGAGAGGTCATGCCCAGAAAATACAATAAAATGCAACTGCTCTCCTCATCGAAAGGCATATCGCTCCTCGAATAATAAAAGAGGCAAAGATACCTGGAAAACCAACAGGCTTGAAGATCGTCCCAAGATTTCCCCTCGACGTAGCAGGATTCCCCATCATAGTGGGTCCCCTTATATTTTTTCGAACAATAGTGACGACAAAGACAACTGCGGTCCTTTGTATCGTGAAATCAAGGACACCCACATTCCCCGCGACTGGAAAAACCACCTCATTTGGATGTATACGCCGAGACCCCTGACCCTAATGATCACATAAAGAATATATATGTCATGCTCCACTACCACAGAGTGGGGAGCTATTAAATACAAACTCTTTCCCATCACACTGTGAAAGGGGGCTACATGGTACAAGCACCTCCCCTTGGTCGATCACATCTTTGAGGAACCTGAGGAATTAGTTTACGAGGAATTTCTCTACATCTCTACGACACCCTGTTGTACCCCAAAATTTTCCCTTATATATTCAAGACAATATGTCTCAAGAGGTCTCCTAATGGTCATAAGTTTCTCAATTGCTCAAAAGGACTCAAGGTTTCACCAGACAAAACCTCCTCCTAAGCAATAGCTTTCAAATTAGGGTTTTGTGTTTCTCAAAGTAAATTGGACTTCCAAATCCTCAAGTGGACTTCATGGTATCCCATATACTTCAAAAGATCCTCATGTCAAGTTTCAAGACTTGCCCTATAAGTTTGGCCAGTCAGATGCTCAGATGATCAATAATCAGTTAACTTGGGTAAAAAGTCAATTGTGGTCAACATACAGTCAAACTTCAAGTTTTTTGGTCAACATCAAGATTATGAAGTAAGATTCATCATTTGATCATGGTTTGATCATGATTCATCAAGAAAACCTCAAATTCATCACAAGGCAAAAGTTGCTAAATTAGGGTTTCTTAAGGAGAAAGTCAATTGTACTTTGACCAGCTCTAACTTTCACATACTTCATCAGAAATTTCTCATCCAAAGCTCATTTTGAAGGAAATTCAATTCCTTACAACTTTTTGTTTCATAAGCCAAGGCCACAAATACTTCATTTGAGAGATGTGTGCCAAGACATTACTGGTCCTCTAAAAAGTCAACAAAATGTCAACTTTTTCAAAAGCTCGTGACTTGAACATGGAAAACATAATGGACATGGGACCAAAAGTAGTGATTAAATGACACTTTAAGAATTATAAAAAGTCCAAGAGCTCATTCATATGATAAAAATTGAGGAAGTTATATATTGTTAAAGTTGAGCAAATTTGAAGTGTATAAGGCAAACAATGAGCAAACTTGAGCTTTTGCCAATGGGCCAAAGTTTTCACAATTCAAACTTAATTTTAAGATGATCCACGACCTATAATTCATATATTTTGACTTTCTTTGTTTATTTTATATTTTATTGGATTTAATTCATTTAAATTCAATTTTAATTAAAATAAATATTGAAAAATCAAATATTTGATCTATGGATTATTTTGGGATCAGATTTTGAGGTTTATTGTCATAATATTTGATCCAAAATTCGTGCAAAACAAGAGGAGAAAGATATGATGGCCAAATATGACCAAAATAGAAAGTTTTCAAATCAAATTTCAATCAAATCCTATCATCCCAATATAAATTGAACCCAAGCCCACAAATTGACCTAATACCTTCCTCTATAAATACATAACACCTTCAGATAGTAAGGTCACAATTTTTTTAATCAAAGAGAGCATACAAAATTTCAAAAAAATTCAAGAGTAAGTAGGATTCGGTTTTAGGGTTGCAGACATTCTCAAGGAGATTTGAAGGTCCAAACACGTTCTGAGGTTCCTCTGAAGGTGTCCCAATCATCACCTTGCTCCAAAGACCCTTACAATTCCATAACCGAATTTATTTATTTTTTTGGTTTATTTTTCAAATTTTTGATTTCATACTTTTACACATGATACATCTAATCTCTTTGCATATTTGTGTTTTATATGATGTGAGCAAGCTATCTGGGCAATCAAATTGAAGTTTAGGTGCAAGAATCATGTTCTGCCATTGTTAGGGTTGGAAGCCGTGAGTTAGGGGAACCCTAGATAGAAGCAATTTCAGATCAAATTGAATGGACCAATGAACTCAAAGGACTATTCCCAGCATCCCTCCCTCTATTTTTGAACCTTTTTCCTTTTTTTCTTTGCTTATATGCCTTGTTTTCTTTTCTTTTTTATTTTTCAAATAATCACCTAATTTAAAAATTAATATTTTTCTAACCAATAAAAAAATAACTTAATAATATCATTATTTTCATAAAAATCATAAAACATCAAAAAATATTTACTTTTACATAATTAATTCAAATTTAATTTTTTCATTAAACTAATTCTTTTTTTATTAAATTTTTTTTTAATAAAAATCAATTAATCAAAATCTTAATCAATATTTCCTTTATATTTTTCATCTCGGTTTTATTTTATTGTTTTAGAATAATTGTATAGGATGCACGAAATTTGTAATAATTTATTTTTCTCGCACGATTTTATTTTCGTTCAAATAATGTAACTGCTAAAGCCTTGTAATAGTTTTAGGTTTTATTTTCCGCACTTTACTTTTTCTGTCAGGTTTTATTTATGTATCTCTCCCAAAGACATGTAATAGCTTAAATTAGGGTTTTATTTTCCGCACTATAAATTGTTAGATGTATGCTTAATAGGATTCTATGGTAAGACTAAAATCAACTTTTAGCTAACCCTAATTTTCAAGACTAAAATAATTGAATTGAATACACTTGCACACTCACACCTCTAGGGGAACCTCTCTTTGTTGCCTAAAGAAATAAATCATCACAGTTTCCTTTCGAATAAAAGATCATAGTCCATCGATGATCCTTCAAAGTTGCCTTCGAATAAATGATCTTGTCCCTACGAAAACGATCATAGTCCCTCAATGACTCTTCGAATAAATGATCTTGTCCCTATAAGAATGATGATAGTGCCTTCGTATTTTTAAGGTATCCCTACATGTTGCCTTCTATGACCGTAACGATGACCCTAGGCATGTCCCTTTATATCCAAGGATAGACTACTTACTAACTAATAGTAAGGACAGTTATATCCTTAAGGAAACAAAAATGACAAGAAAGACCTTACAACTAGGGGTAAGTAACTTTTAAATGCTTGCTCACGACTTTCAAAACAAATGCTTTTTACATCCCTCACTCTTTTTCAAAATACTTTCAAACAAGTAAACCCTTTGCATACATTCATACGAGAATCATTACAAAGTTAAATATTTAAGAAAATATTTTAATCACACACTACACTTTTCAAACAAAACAAGTATAAAGTGAGCTAAGCATTTAAGATCCCATGGATAACCATGGAAACAAAGGGTGCTAACACCTTCCCTTTGTATAACTTACCCCCCGAACTCAAAGTCTTTTTAAAGGTCTTTCCTGTTCTTTTATGCCTTTCCTAATTGGATAAAATAAAAGTCATTGGCGACTCTTGCTTACCACAACATATTTTGCAAGAAAATATTAAAAGTCAGTTCTCCCACCGTGTTACAGAACTGGAGACTCTCTCGGGGATTACTATTTAAAGAGGAGTTTCCTTAGAGTATTAGTTAACTTTATAATCTGTTTGACTTGTATGTTTTACTTTTAAGGGATTTTTCTTGGGGCTGCTGTGAGAAAGATCCCAAGCTGGATCTGGTGATACCTTAGGTAAGTGGCAATAGACCAAGGAAACTGTATGGCGTATACCTTTATGGTTGATATGGTGTCTACAGTTAGTGTGACACTTTGGTTAGTACTGATATTCTTCAAGTCAGTTGAGGATAATATCAGGCTGCCATATGGTGTCATTTACACTAACTTCCCTTTAGAACCTTAATTGACCCATCTTGGCCGGTAGAAAGTAGTGAGATAGCTGGATTTAGTGCAGTCTAAAGTTGGTTGATACTCGATGATATACTCATTAAGATTTTAATCTTGGAATGTTTTGGTTGGTGACACAGTTGCCACACTGAAATAAACTTTGAGAGGAATCAGTGATATTGAGATTCCTTAGAACCCGGTTACTATTGCTAGGACAGGTTGAACCAACTAAACTTCAGTGGGGAGGGTACTTACCTATGAACTTCATGCAAGCCTTTGAACATAAGGCTCTTGTGTGATTTGTTTGTGTTTTCCATTTGCTTGCTTTAAACATAAACATAACATCATAACATCATGACATCATAACATAGAATTTTCACTAACCATTTCAAAAACTAAAGAATTTATCTCTGTTCTTTGTTATAGGTTATGGCTTCCGCTTGCATAAACACTATCTTAATCAATTTTGTAAGGATACCTTCCAAGCTTAAGAAATTAGTCTCAAAAGTTCCTGAGAACTCTCAATTCATCAAAAGGCATGGTTGTCTGCTTAGTTTGGTTACTTCAGGTTTTAATTAATACATGATAAGGGTTTTGTTCCAGTTATTTTATCCTAAACATCATTGTGTCACATTTCCCGATTATCAGTTGGTGCCCACAATGGAAGAATTCTCCAAACTACTTGGTGTACATATCCTTGATCAAAAACCTTTCACTTGTCTAGAGAAGGATCCTGAACCTGAAATTATTGCAGTAGCTTTACATCTGAAGAAGTCAGATATTGTATTGGAAACAAGAAATGGAGTTAAAGGTCTTCTTGATAAAGTATTGATAGAGAAAGCTCATGTTTTTTTAGATGCTATGAGTTACTATGCTTTTGAGGAGATCTTGGCCCTGTTGATTTATGGTTTGGTATTGTTCCCTAATCCGGACCAATTCATAGATGTACG
Source organism: Lathyrus aphaca (assembly GCA_963966055.1). NCBI lineage: Eukaryota > Viridiplantae > Streptophyta > Magnoliopsida > Fabales > Fabaceae > Lathyrus > Lathyrus aphaca. The sequence continues at coordinate 516,295,746 of OZ014520.1, forward strand.
CAATTAACATATTTCTGACTCATAATTCGGTGCCTACCTTGCTTGGAGATATTTTGCACTCTCTTCAGACTCGTACAACGAAGGTGCGAGGGACTCTGATGTGTTGCATACCTCTATTATCAAGCTGGTTTATTTCACACCTTCCTCAATCTGTGATGAAGAATGAACAAGGTTTGAGGTAGTCTAAAAGGATAATGTCACTCTCTCATTCAGATGTCTATTGGTGTTCCTGATCCATGGAAAACATCACTATCATTGACAACTGTAGAGAGTTCCCTAATGTGCCACTGTTTGGCAAAAGAGGATGAATTACTTATAATACTTCTTTAGCACTACACCAATTTGGTTATGCTCAGAGTGACGGTCCTCATGATACGATTATTCAAGGTATTATGTTTGATTATGACAATGATCCTCAAGGTTATCGTCAAAGGTTTATACATGCTTGGGGCATGGTGAATAAGATTAATAGCAACACTCTGGAACAAAAAACACTCCATCCATGTGGAGCCTTATCTCATATGGGTGCGGTCTCGTGCTCAAACTCTTATGATGCCATATCATGTTGTTCTACCGGTGATCGTTGAGCCTATTGTTGAAGGAGATGTTCCTTACACTATTTTTAATCCTGACATGCCTACTAACCTAGAATATCTACATAAATCTTGGATCCAACTGAAGGAGGAAAGGGATACATTTGAGGCTCAGTTATATGCTAGCGAGGAGAAAGTGTTGGAGCTGACAAGGAGACTTCACGAAGAGTGGAACCTCAATACATATCTCAACACAAAGAGGAAACGTCCATGGGAGACTTGAGTCTTAAGTCTCAAATGTTTTACAATTTATTTCCTTGTAACTTTTTCTTGTTTTTTCCTTCATTGGAAGCCCAAGGAGGAGTTATATTTTGAACTTACTAATAAAAGTTTTTTTTTGTTTTTCTTTAACAAATTTAAATCCTACAAGGTCCTTGAAAAAATTGCATATGCATTTACATGCCATACCATTGCATAACAGGTTTCTTATCTTCTCGTTGTTTATCCTCAGTTGAGATGGATCTCGAGAAGACTGTGAAAGATATCCAAACCCAGAATGCTCAATTTAGAGAAGTGATCCTGAATTTGTCCAATGGGAAAGAAGAGTTGAAAGCCCTCATCAATAAGGACAAGAAAAAGAAGAATCATGAAGACAACAAGGATGATCAATCGAAACAACTGCAAGTAGAGATGGCCAAGATGAGAATCCAGATGAACGGTCAGGTGGCTCTTATCCAAAACTTAGCTCAGGGGCAAAAAGAGATGAGAGTCTTCATCAATAAACTTCAAGACAATGGAGTCGGGAATCTAATCATCAGTCAACCTCCGATGAAAAAAGCTGAATTGGTTGAAAGGAAGATGAGGATAAGAGAAGGAAAGAGACGGACTACTACTGATAGTCTTTCAATCAAAGGAAGAAGGTCTTATAGGGTTAATCCGCCTCAACATAAGGAACATAAAATAAAGTTTACCAAAATCAACATGCCAATGTCGCAAACTTTGCAATGCCTATTGGAGATGGATCTGGTTGCATTAAGGGAACCTCCTCAAAGACCCATTACTTCCTCTCCTCTCTACGATCCTAATGTAAGGTGTGCATACCATTCCAATAGTCATGGACATGACACTAATAACTATTGGGAATTGAAGAATAAGATTTAAGACCTGATTGACAAAGGAGTCCTCGAGGTTACGCCAGAAGACCAAATTGAATTCTTCTATCGTCCATCAAACATCGAAGCTGCCAAACATCCGGAGTGACAAGTTTACAGGAGGAAGCTTAGAGAACATTTGAATTTTCATTTGTAATTTCTTTTGTTGGCTTAAACACTTACTATTATGTCTAACTTTTGTTTTCATATTAACGCATTGCATATGTTTGTTTTGAATTAATCCATTCGTTTCACTATATTTAAACTATGCTTCTTACTTCTCTTTTGTTATATTCAACTCTTGATCATGTTGTAAGCCTTTAGAGGGAGCATGACGAAGACGATACCATAATTTTATACAATATGCTTTTGAATAGACTATGCTGATGATGTGTAGGCATTGTTTCGATTTCTAAACAGTGGAGATATAAGGAAGTTAATCCTTAGTCAACCCTTTTGAGCCTATGGAGTGGGAGTTTTCATTCTCACGCAAATTAAAACCCTTAATCATAACCTGGGGCAGGGTAATTCCTAGGTTAACTCAATTATGCCAATTGCCCTTTTTGTACACAACTAATGATGGTTCCCTGTAATCACTAAGTCCGACAGTCAATATCTAGCAAAAGAAAAACTCATTAATTCAAAACCTATTAAGGAGACTTAGTAAAAATTGAGACATGCCGCTAACTGAAATCTTGAAACAAACAGTTTGGGAAAAAGGAAAGGATAACAAAGTCAAGAGATAAAGAGATCACTGCAAATCCTCAACAAAAAAACAAGATGACTGGCTTTTCAAATAAACTTATGTCAGTGTTACAATTGCAAACTCTTTTGGAGCCTCAATGCATAAGTTAACTGAACATATGACTGAAGAACATCACGAAGGATGGGTTGGGTACAAATAAAATTTGAGCCTTTATCGTTTGATTTTTAAACCGTGAACTAGACCACATTACAACCCTTTAAAAGTCCTAACTGAAGCATGGTTAGTTCGAAAGTGTGCTGCTACAAAAAGGTATCCTGACTCCTTTAGGGCTTATTATAAATCTTGAGTTAATATCACTGTTTTTACAAACATTGTTTTGCTAAAATAATTCTTTTTCAAAACTTCAAGACAGATATAAGCGTTGAATTTTGAATATCATTGTTTGCATATAACTAAGTGTTTGATAGAAGAGAAGCCTACATGATGAACATTCAATAAACCAAAGTCCTCCTAACAAACAAATTTACTTCTTGGGCCTGACTCAGTTGGATCAAAGCCAATATATATAAGGGGCACGGTCACTATATTCCAATCAAAGGGGCATGCCATGTTATTGTCCAATTCATTTGGGGAAGTCAAGTCAAGATTCAACGATGCTTAATATCCAATGGCGGATCTTCTCATCTGAATTACCATAAGTAACATTACCGCGTTCACGATGTCAGGGGCATGTTATTATGGGGAATCTCGTTTATTTCTCTTGAGGAAGCTCCTTTCAAATACTTTCGTTCTAGGAAAAATCATCCTCATCTAGGAGCAACGCTCTCTTTTCAAATCTAATCAGATCAAATTCAGTGGCAAGCTCTTTAACTATTACCTGGGGCGTACACGATCCACCGCAGTTTGAAAACACATTCCTCTCATTACATTGCCTTGATCCTGGGTTTTAGCAAAAGCCATTATGGAATTAATTGTCTATTCCAATAGTATCAGATGGTGTCAGTATCATGTCTTCGGATTCAGTCATGATAATTCCTTGAAAATTACTCGGGGAAGTCGAGAATATCAGAAGTTTTGAATCCCTTGGTAATTTTGAATGAATGTATGCTTTTGAATATGATTGATGTTTACTAAAAAATACATCCATATAAAATTACAATAATAGCATTTACTAAGGACTCTTGGAGGTCGGAATCCCCAGTAGAGCTCATGTCCAACAGATATCCACAGGCCCATCCCCATAGAGTAATCTCTACAGAGTTGTTCCAGCAAATCATTTCAAGCAGTCTCTTCCCCAACAGAGATTGTATTTCCAATACTACAAATCCTCGGCAAGATTCTCTTCTCCAACAGAATTCAATTAAGCCTGATATCCCCCAGAAGGGTTAACACCTGGTCAGATAGTACATCAGAGGAATGTCTATCTCTTTTATCCCCAGTCAGGGTATTTAGAAACTTAATCCTTCAATAAAAAGCATGAAAAATGATCGAATCTCCTCGAATAATATTTTGGAGTAATGTCTTCATCATCCCCAGCAATGAACAAGGATTTATTTTCCCCAGCTAATAGTTGTTACATGAAGCTACTAATGTGCTTCAACTACATAATGTGTCCATACATCGTCTACAGCATATCATGACATACGCATCCACAACGCATACAACATTCTCATTTATGTTAAGAACATCATCTTGTAATGCATTACATACATCAAGTGACCTCGCATAAAACTAACTTTTCTTTTTCAGGATAGTTAGCGATCAGATGAACATTGTCCTCTCCTAGAGACAGTTCAAAGACGATCAAGACAAATATCTAGTTCTGATACTTAGTTCAAGATATTTTCTAAAGACAGTTCTGAAACAATCAAGACAAAGATCCAGTTCTGATACTTAGTTCATGATATTTTCCAGAGACAGTTCAGAGACGATCAAGATAAAGATCTAGTTTTGATACTTAGTTCGGGATATTTTCCAAAGATAGTTTAGAGATGATCAAGACAAATATCTAGTTCTGATACTTAGTTCAGGATATTTTCTAGAGACAGTTCAGAGATGATCAAGACAAAGATCTAGTTTTGATACTTAGTTCTGGATATTTTCTAAAGACAGTTCAGAGACGATCAAGACAAAGATCTAATTCTGATACTTATTCTAGAACAATATTCAGATAGAGTCAAATGTAGACACATTCTGATACTTTGGATGGCATCTATAATCCCATCTCCAAATACTTTAAATGACATCTTTAAGCCCATTCAAGCAATACAATCAACCAACCGGGTTACTTTGTGCACCGGTGAGTGCAAAATATTGGACTTTAAGTGTTCAATCCTCTTCCACATTCAGGTCAAGAATGGCGTGCACACCAATCTAACCCCTCAGGTCTTAGAAAATTGAATGGGGAAGTTGTTGTACCCCAACATTTTCCCTCATATCTTCAAGACAATATGTCTCAAGAGGTCTCCTAATGGTTATAAGTTTCTCAATTGCTCAAAAGGACTACAGGTTTCACCAGACAAAACCTCCTCCTAAGCAATAGATTTCAAATTAGGGTTTTGTGTTTCTCAAAGTAAATTGGACCTCCAAAGCCTCAAGACTTTCCCTACAAGTTTGGCAAGTCAGATGCTCAGATGATCAATAATTAGTTAACTTGGGTAAAAAGTCAATTGTGGTCAACATACAGTCAAATTTCAAGATTTTTGGTCAACATCAATATTATGAAGTAAGATTCATCATTTGATCAAGCTTTGATCATGATTCATTAAGAAAACCTCAAATTCATCACAAGGCAAAAGTTGCTAAATTAGGGTTTCTTAAGGAGAAAGTCAACTGTACTTTGACCAGCTCTAACTTTCACATGATTCATCAGAAATTTCTCATCCAAAGCTCATTTTGAAGGAAATTCAATTCCTTACAAAAAATTTATCTACAAGTCAAGGACATAAATGCTTCATTTGAGAGATATTATCCAAGACATTACAGGTCCTCTAAAAAGTCAACAAAAAGTCAACTTTTTCAAAAGCTCATGACTTGAACATTGAAGATCAAATGGACATGGGACCAAAATGAGTGATTAAAGGACACTTTAAGCTTTGTAAAACGTCCAAGAGCACATTCATATGATAAAAATTGAGGAAGTTATGCATTGTTAAATTTGAGCAAATTTAAAGACGTGTATAAGGCAAACAATGACCAAACTTGAGTTTTTGCGAAATGGGCCTATGTTTTCACAATCCAAACTAAATTTTAAGATGATCCACGACCTATATTTCATATATTTTGATTTTCTTTGTTTATTTATATTTTATTGGATTTAATTCATTTAAATTCAATTTTAATTAAAATAAATATTGAAAACAAATGGGATCAGATTTTGAGGTTTATTGTCATAATATTTGATCCAAAATTCGTGCAAAACAAGAGGAGAAAGATATGATGGCCAAATATGACCAAAATAGAAAGTTTTCAAATCAAATTTCAATCAAATCCTATCATCCCAAAATAAATTGAACCTAAGCCCACAAGTTGACCTAAATCCTTCCTCTATAAATACATAACACCTTCAGATAGAAAGTACACAAAATTTTTGATCAAAGAGAGCATACAAAACTTCAAAAAAATTCAAGAGTAAGTAGGATTCGGCTTTAGGGTTGCAGCCATTCTCGAGGATATTTAAAGGTCCAAACACGTTCCTGAGTTTCCTTTGAAGGTGTCCCAATCATCACCTTGCTCCAAAGACTCTTACAATGCCATAACCGAATTTATTTATTTATTTGGTTTATTTTCAATTTTTCAATTTCATACTTTTACACATGATACAACTAATCTCTTTGCATATTTGTGTTTTGTATGATGTGAGCAAGCTATATGGACAATCAAATTGAAGTTTAGGTGCAAGAATCATGATCTGTCATTGTTAGGGTTGGAAGTCGTGAGTTTGGGGAACCCTAGATAGAAGCAATTTCAGACCAAATTGAATGGACCAATGAATTCAAAGGACTATTCCCAGCGTCCCTCCCTCAATTTGTGAACCTTTTCCTTTTTTCTTTGTTTATATGCCTTATTTTCTTTTCTTTTTTATTTTTCAAATAATCACCAGATTTAAATTAATATTTTTCTAACCAATAAAAAAATAACTTAATAATATCATTATTTTCATAAAAATCATAAGACATCAAAAAATATTTAATTTTACATAATTAATTCAAATTTAATTTATTTCATTAAACTAATTCTTTTTTTATCAAACATTTTTTTAATAAAAATCAATTAATCAAAATCTTAATCAATATTTCCTTTATATTTTTCTTCTCGATTTTATTTTATTGTTTTAGAATAATTGTATAGGATGCGGTGAATTTATAATAATTTATTTTTCTCGCATAATTTTATTTTCATTCAAATAATGTAACTGCTAAAGCCTTGTAATAGTTTTAGATTTTATTTTTCGCACTTTACGTTGTTTGTTAGATTTTTTTATGTATCTCTCCTAAAGCCTTGTAATAGCTTAAATTAGGGTTTTAGTTTCCACACTATAATCTGTTAGATGTATGCTTAATAAGATTGTATGGTAAGACTAAAATCAACAGTTAGCTAACCCTAATTTTCAAGACTAAAATAATTGAATTGAATACACTTGCACACTCACACCTCTAGGGGAACCTTTATTTGTTTCCTTATGAAATATGGTCTAGTCCCTTGAACGTATGGATACCTTAATTTGGTGCCTAAAGAAATACATCATCACAGTTGCCTTTCGAATAAAAGATCATAGTCCCTCGATGATCCTTCAAAGTTGCCTTCGAATAAATGATCTTTTCCCTACGAAAAAGATCATAGTCCCTCGATGACCCTTCAAATAAATGATCTTGTCCCTATAAGAATGATGATAGTCCCTTCGAATTGTTAAGGTATCCCTACATGATGCCTTCTATGACCGTAACAATGACCTACACGTGTCCCTTCAAATCCAAGGATAAGACTACTTACTAACTAATAGTAAGGACAGTTATATCCCTAAGGAAACGAAAATGACAAGAAAGACCTTACAACTAGGGGTATGTAACTTTTAAATGCTTGCTCACAACCTTCAAAACAAATACTTTTTACATCCCTCCCTCTTTTTCAAAATACTTTCAAACAAGTAAACACTCTGTATACATTCATACGAGAATCATTACAAAGTTAAATCTTTACAAAAATATTTTAATCATACACTACACTTTTCAAACAAAACAAGTATAAATTGAGCTAAGCATTTAAGAGCCTATGGATACAAAGGGTGCTAACACCTTCCCTTTGTATAACTTACCCTCCGAACTCAAAATCTTTTTAAAGGTCTTTCCTTTTCTTTTATGCCTTTTTTAATTGGATGAAATAAAAGTCAGTGGCGACTCTTGCTTACCGTAACATATTTTGCGATAAAATATTAAAAGTCAGATCTCCCACCGTGTTACACACCCCAAATCTGAGGCCATACTCTGCACGACTATATTGGCAGGTTTAACAAGGAGGCAATGGATGTTCATACCATTGGCCGCATGAAGAGGTACTTCATTGGGAAGATCATTTGACCTAACAGCAAATTCCATAGGGCAGTGGGGATTGAAACACCTTGCTCCCAGGCGAAACTTCTCCACAAGACACAATCTTACATTCAGTATGAGGAGAAGAAGACTGCCAACAAGAACAGAGACTCCAGAAACCAAGAGATTTTGAGGGCCCCAAAGCAGAAAGACGAATCTGAGGCTCTTCGGCGTGAAAAACGGAGAAACAATCGCATGCGCGATAGCAAAGGACATGTTAGCCACTTCATATAGTACACACTTCTAACAACTCCCCGAGGGTGAATACTCTCTGAATTTATAAACACGGAGTTCAAATAGGGAGGAGTCTGCTTCCCAAGGCCAACAACCTCTAAGAGCAACACCGATAAAAACGAATATTGTCGGTTCCATCGCTACCACGGGTACGTCATCGAGGATTGCATCGAACTCAAAGAAGCGATAGAGAATTTATAAAATAGTGATAGCTTCCTAATGATGGAAACTATCACTTAGGTTTGGTAATGGAAAAATAAAAGCGATGCTGGAAAAATAAATCTAAACTTCGAACGACAATGCGGCAGAAATTTGGGGTATGAATGAAGCTCTCTTTGAGCTTTACAGTAGCTTCTATTTATAGCCTCCAAGGTTTGGTTTGTTGAGAACTTGACGGAATGGATCTAGCTTGGGATTTGATTGATGAGCTTGGACTGAGGTTGATTATGGTAGAGATAATCTCTCTGTTGAATAAGAAGAAAACACATAACATCTTTTAGTTTTGAATTTTGATACGTAAATAGGTTTCTAGAAATTTAATTGTGACGATCAAGTTGAAGCTGTGACGACCAACTTGGGCTTGTGACGCTCAACTTGGAGTTGGGACGGTCATCCTGGATTGGTGACGGTCGTCCCACAGTTGAGTTTACAGAAACTTCATTTTCTTCTTCTGTTTTCTTCTGTTCTGTTCCATTTCTTGTCCAATAAGTCTCATTTACATTATTTTCTTCCAAAAGTCAAGTTTAATCAAATATCTGCACACAAAAAAACAAAAAACTCGCGTAATATCGTTCGAAATATATAAATTAATAATATAAATGATCAGAAACTATATTAAATAATCGATACCAATTTGAGTTATCACTACTCGTTATAAAACCATCAAATCCTAGGCCAGATAGGTATCCTGCACTTCTTCTAGTCTGAAGAATGTTATCTAGATTTTCAGATCCACTGTTAACAATTCTGATGGATCTGGTCATTTGATCAAGCTTTGAGTTCAGCAAGGTGATCTCATCATTCAGATGTGAGATTGTTGATAAATGCTCTTTCTTCTCTTCCTCCAAGGTAGTTATGATCGTTTTCTGTTTTTCTCATTCTTGTACAACTTGAGCACACTTTAGACATAGTTTTTGGTAAGTATCATCAAGTTCCTCAAACGTTAGCTCATCTCCACTAGAGTCTTCATCAGACACACATGTCCCTGTTAAAACAGTGATATGTCTGGCTGATTCTTCTTCAAAATCACTCTCAGAATCTCCATCAGACCATGTAAAGATAAGCCTTTCTTTTGCCACTTCAGATAGGTGGGACATTCAGCTCTAATATGGCCAAATCCATCTCACCCATGACATTGAACTTTTCTTCCTTGGGTTGGCTTCTCTTCAGGTTTTGTACTTGACTCATTTGGTCTGCTGATGTCAAATGAAGTGTTCTTGACATTTGATCTTGAGACAAAATTCATCCTCTTCATAACCTTGTTAAATTGTCTTCCCATCATGGCAACAACTTCTTTTAGACTTTCCTCATCCTCCACTTCACCTCTTTCTGCTCCCTCCTTGGTATTTGACACAAGAGCTATGCTTTTGTTCTTCTTTTCAGGCACATCATTGAGTCCCATTTCAAACGTCTGAAGGGATCCAATAAGGTCTTCTACCTTTTGTAACACCCCAAAATTTTCCCTCTTATTTTTATCAACCTCGAGCAGCTTGCGCTTCATGCTCGCATCATTCCGCATATCATTGCATCACATTTGAAAAAATAAATAATTAAATAAATCATCATCTTTTGCATACGCATGAGGTGTGTGGTCGATAAAGGCTTGCAAGACATTGGAGTTCAAGAGAAAAATAATATATCAAAAATAATCCAAACAACTTCGAAGCTAACAAACTAAAAAAAAGGAAGATTTCACCTTTCCCTCCATTTTCCTTCCACTTTCCTTCCACATTTCCTTTCGTTCTTTCCCCTCTTATTTTTCCACTTCAATTCCACTCCTTTTCCCTTGGATGCTTCTACCATGTTCTACAACCTTCTAGAGTATTCCATGGAATATTCCAAGGAATATTCCCTCTCCAACCCTAACCCTAACTAACTACAAACCTAACTCCATTCCTAAAACTAACTCCATTCCCAAACCTAGCTCCAAGCCTAGCCTCTATATAATCATTAATCACTTCAATGCAAGAAGGTTCCCAATTTTCACTCTCTCATAATTTCTAGAATCACTTTTCTCTCTCACTTTTCCTCCATTTCCCTTTTCACCAAAGCTTTTTTTGAAGAAGCTCTTCAAGTTTCACATTGAAACTTGAAGATATTAAAGCTTAGCCTCCAACCTCCATTGATTTGGACATTGTAGAAGAAGAAGCTACTGATTTTTGTGAAGATTTCTACTTATCGGAAGTGCAAGAAGTATCAAGCATCAAGAACGCATTTATTTTGCACATTCGCGGATTCTTCGGATTTCTCTTCGATCAAGCTTCGATTCTTGCAACATTTACCGAAGTACTTCTCCGCTTCGTAGTTTGGTGATCTAAAACCATGCTTGCTTTAAGTTATACTCTCCATCTCTCCATTTTAGCATTCTTTAAGTGCTTTTCGTATTACTTGTGGTTGATTATGTTTTTGTTACGTTTTGCTTGCGATTTGTGGAGTTTAATGGATTAGAAGCTAGGTTGTAGCTTGTTATAGGTTCTAGCATGTGTTAATAAGCCCTAATTGAGTAGAAATTCGTGTTAACGTGATTAGATGTGTGTTAGGGTTGTTTAGAAGTAAGATTGTGGCCAAAAGCACTTATTTCAAAACAATTTTTCACTTTCTGTTCAGTGTTAACCTATTAACGCTTTGGTTAACCGGTTAACACATGCGCTTTTGGCCATTTTTAGTGTTGTCTGGGGTGCGTTAAGGGGTTAACCATTTGGTTAACTGGTTAACGCTGTAGAAATTCAGAATTTTAGCTTATTTGCTTGCTTGTTCTTGCTTCTTTGTGCCTCTAATGTTCATACATGCTTAGGTACTAATTTTAGGGAATTTTCTAGGTTGGTTTCGATATCTCATTCCCCCATTTCAAGTCGTATCGACGTGTTTCCGTTTATGTTGCATATTATGCGTTTATGTGTTCATTTGTGTATAATTTGACTTCTTGCAATTTGTTGCTATGTCCACACACTTTTTGTCATGTAAATAATCATGTTGCATTTTGTTTTTGCATCTTTCGCACAATTCGTTAACTCATTTGCATTTCATTGTATCAATATATATGTTGCATTTCACATAACCATGTATGTATGTGCATTTGGTTGCATGTTTGATCATATCATTCACATCAATTCAATTCTGAATTTTGCATTGAGCTTGGCATTTTTGTTGATCTATCATGTTGCATATTCATTATCAATGCTCATTATGTTCATATGCCATGTTCATGTGCCATATTTTGCATACTTGTTGCATAATAAATCATGTGGTGCATTCTTGCATAATCCCTAAAAAATGCTCATGTTCATTCAATTATGTATGTTGATCTATGTTCAAATGCATATTCATGATTAATTGGTACATTTTTCATTAAGTTTATGCATTAAAAAAATGAAAATAATCAAATCTGCATTTTACATTTCATAGCTGACTTTGCATATAGGTGTTGTAAAATATGTAATAGCAAGCTTCTCAATCAAATGATTTTGATGAAGACAACATGATGATCCATCTATCAAAAAAAAGGATGTGCAAAAAGTGTTGAATATTGAAGAATTATTGAAGATCTTATGGACTGAAATAATTCTCAAGGTATATGTTTCAATTCCTTAATCATGCATATAAGTGTTCAAGATTTTCTCATAAAAAGCATAAAAATATCATTGTGTGTTTAAACTTGAAATTCTGTTTTTGGCTGCAGGAACCGGTTCCTCCCCATGTGGGAACCGGGTTCCACTTTCCTGAAAAGAACGTGATTCTGGTTTTAAGACTAGGAACCGGGTTGTCCCCCTCTGGGAACCGGTTCCCCTTTGTTAAAAATTCAAATTTTTTATAACGTTCAGCAGGAACCGGGTTGTCCCATGTGGGAACCGATTCCTACTGTAGAAATTTGAAAAATACTTTATTTTTTCATCAGCACTTTTCATGATAATCTTTCATTGGATCATGGCATCTTTTCATGATACAATACTCTTTTGAAAGGGTGTTTTACACACTATAAATTCTGCATTTTTTAAATAAACACACACCTTCTTCATTAACAATTCATTTTTATAAATATTTTATTCTTTCAATATTTTCAAGTGTTTTTGATATCATTTTTAAGTGAAACTTTCTGCACTTAATTTTCATTGAAAATTATTGTAAGTTTCATATCATTCATTGAACACTTGTATACATTGTTGAGAATTGTTTCATTTGAAGAGGAAGATCAATTATCAAGATTGATATCAACATTCTTTCAAGACAAAATCTCATTATCAAGAATTACTTTCTGTTTTACCTTGTTGTCCAAGTTTGTCGGAAACAAGTGTGTGTTTGAAGAGGATTGTTCTTCATTCACTTGATTACCTATAGTGTAGATAGTAAGCATAAGCTGTACAATAATTCTAACTATAGTGAAATCTCTTTCGAGTCGAAAGAGGAGTGGAGTACCTTCGAAGTGTGAAGGGAACCACTATAAATTTCCGGTGTTCATTTTACTTTCAGCACTTTATTTTTCAGCACTTAACGAAAAATAATCAACAACCGGAAACACGATCAAAGAATTGTCGACTACCTAATTCACCCCCCCCCCCCCTCTTAGGCGCACTTTTATATCTTCAGTTGGCATCAGAGCAAGTTCTAGGTAACTTGTTCCTATAGATTCAGATGGCTTCCGCAAACAATGATCGTGTTTTCAAAGATGGTGGTAGTAGCAACAAGCCTCCATTGTTTTCCGGTCAATATTTCGACTTTTGGAAACTCCGTATGAAGGCACACTTAGAAGCACAAGGAAGTGATATATGGGAGGCTGTTCTAAATGGTCCTTTCATTCCTATAACAGTTGTCAATGGTGCTAGTTCATCTAAGCCACAAGTGTCATGGGATGATGATGATAAGAAAAAGGTTCTTTATGACAAAAAGGCTATCAACATCTTACAAAGTGCACTTGGAATGGATGAATTCTTCCGCGTCTCAACATGTACAACGGCAAAAGAAATATGGGACACTCTTGTAGAAACTCACGAAGGAACGGCTGAAGTAAAAAGATCTAGGTTGAATACGCTAAGTCAAGAGTACGAATTATTCCGAATGCAACCGGGAGAATCAATCCTCGACTTGCAGAAAAGATTCGTGCATTTGACAAATCACTTGAAAGCACTTGGTAAGACACTATCAAATGATGAACTTAATCTTAAAGTGCTTAGGTCTTTAACAAGAGAATGGCAACCCAAAGTGACGGCAATCTCCGAAAAGAAAAGCTTAGCAACAATGACATCCGCTACTTTATTCGGAAAGCTTCAAGAATATGAGACGGAACTTGGACTATTGGAGAAACATGAGAACCAAGAAAAGAAATCCAAGAGCATTGCTTTAAAAGTTGATTCCAAAGTTGCAAAGAAAGAAGACAATCCGGAAGAGGACGAAAATTTTATGCTTCTTGTAAAAAGACTAGGAAAATTGTTTGGTGCAAAAAATAATAATGGAAACTCTAGTTACACAAGAAGAAAGAAGTTCTCAAAGAACAAAGAAAAGGAAACATCAACATCTAACGAAGATATTACATGCTATGAATGTGGAAAGAAAGGCCACATTAGACCGGAATGTCCTAAACTCGCAAAGAACCATGACAACAAAGGAAAGAAGGATTTCAAAAAGAAAGCCTACATTGCTTGGGATGACAACGAAATAAGTTCTTCATCGGACTCCGATAGTGATCAAAGCGCAAATCTAGCATTGATGGCATCACATCATTCCGACGATGAAGACGATGAGGTTAGTAGTAATAACTTTTCAATTTTTGATAATGACGCTCAAGGAGCAATTGATGAACTTTTAAGTGAGTGCAAAATTCTGTACAAAACCATTTCATCTCAAAAGAAACAAATCTCAACATTAGAAGAAAATATTGAGAAAATAGAAAATGGTTTTAAGCTTGAAAAAGAAAAATTGATTAGTGAACAAAAACAGAATTTTGTATGCACTAAATGTGAGTCACTCTCTTTTCAAATAGTCCAATTAAAAAGAGTCCTAGAGAGATATGAAAAAGGACAAATTGGATTGGAAAGTGTTCTTAGCAATCAAAGATATTCAAATGATAAAAGTGGTCTTGGTTACTCAAAATTCTCAAAACCAACTTCAAACAAGACCATCTTTGTGAAAGCTAAAGAACAAAATCCTATGAAAGAAAGTGACAAGCATAAAGTAGTTCATCAATATGCTAGAAAGAAAAGAAATAATAAGAATAAATCCTTTTCTAAGAAGAAATCTTATCCTCCTAGATATAGAAGCAATTTTGAACCTACTTGTTTTTATTGTGGTATTATTGGCCATACACCTAATGCTTGCTATGTAAGAAATTTTAGTGTTCCAAGTGGGCATTATGTGTGGGTCAAGAAAGGTGCTAATTATGAAGGACCCAAAGCTGTTTGGGTACCTAACAAAACTTAATTTGTTTTGTAGGTATGCTTGAAGACCTCCTCAAGTCAATGGTATCTTGATAGTGGGTGTTCGAGGCATATGACGGGTGACCTAAGCAAATTTTCACATCTAACGCTTAAGGCCAAAGGATATGTTACTTATGGTGACAACAATAAAGGAAGAATCCTTGTCATAGGCATCATTGGTTCACCGCCTTCAACAACTATAGAAGATGTCCTATATGTGGAAGGTCTAAAGCATAGTCTCCTTAGCATTAGCCAATTGTGTGACCGAGGTTTCAAAGTCAACTTCACTAAAGATGAATGCTTGATTGAAAATGAGGTTACTCATGAGGTTATGCTTAAAGGTAAAAGGGTTAATAATATTTTTCAAATTTCTTTAGATAACTTGTCTTTGAATGTTAGGTGTCTCTTGGCAAACAACAATGAATCATGGTTATGGCATAAGAGATTTGCTCATATTCATATGGAGCATTTGAATAAATTGATCAAGCATGACTTAGTCATTGGATTGCCAAAGATCAAATTCATCAAAGATAGGTTGTGTGGTGCTTGCCAAAAAGGAAAGCAAACTAAATCAACTTTCATTTCCAAGAATGTGGTGTCTACTTCAAGACCACTACAATTGTTGCACATGGATCTTTTTGGTCCATCGAGAACAAAAAGCTTCGGAGGTAATGTTTATGCATTAGTTATTGTTGATGATTTCTCTAGATATACTTGGACATTGTTTTTAGTGCAGAAAAGTGATGCTTTCAAAGCATTCAAGAAGTATGCCAAGCAAATTCAAAATGAGAAGTCTCTTACAATTATCTCCATTCGAAGCGACCATGGTGGAGAATTCCAAAATGCTTCTTTCGAAGATTTTTGTGAAGAACATGGAATCTCACACAACTTCTCCGCACCAAGAACTCCACAACAAAATGGTGTCGTAGAAAGGAAGAATAGGTCTTTGATAGAACTTGCAAGGACAATGCTAAGTGATTCAAATCTTCCTAAGTATTTTTGGGCGGATGCGGTGAGCACGGCATGTTTTGTAAGTAACCGTGTTAATATTCGGCCTATTCTCAAGAAAACCCCTTATGAACTCTTCAAAGGGAGAAAACCAAATATCTCTTTCTTTCACATATTCGGGTGTAAGTGCTTTGTTCTCAACAACGACAAAGACAACATTGGTAAGTTTGACGAAAAATCCGATGAAGGTATTTTTCTCGGCTACTCTCTCTCTAGTAAAACTTTTAGAATTTACAATAAAAGAACTCTAACTATAGAAGAATCTATGCATGTTAAATTTGATGAATCTAACCCCTCGAAAGAGGATATTGTTTTGTGTGATGATGATGATGAAATTGTAGAAGTTCCTAAAGAAGATGCTTCTAAAGACCTCATTGGAAATCTAGAAGAAAAACAAGAAGAACATCATGATGAATCAATTCAACAAGAGTCAATCAACAATGATCTTCCCAAAGAATGGAGAACACATAGAGATCATCCTATTGACAAAGTTATCGGAGACATAAGTCAAGGTGTAGCAACAAGATTGAATCTCAAAGATGCTTGCTTGAACATGGCATTTGTTTCACAAATTGAACCTTCTAAAATCAATGAAGCCTTGAATGACGACCAATGGATACTTGCGATGCAAGAAGAATTGAATCAATTTGAAAGAAATCAAGTTTGGGAACTTGTTCCAAGACCAAGTAACAAGCACATCATTGGTACAAGATGGGTGTTCAAGAACAAACTTGATGAAAATGGAATCATAGTTCGCAACAAAGCAAGATTGGTGGCACAAGGCTACAATCAAGAAGAAGGCATTGATTTTGAAGAAACCTTCGCTCCGGTTGCAAGGTTAGAGGCTATACGCTTATTGCTTGCTTACGCTTGTTCAATGAATTTTCAGCTTTTTCAAATGGACGTTAAAAGCGCCTTCCTTAATGGATATATCAACGAAGAAGTCTACGTCAAACAACCTCCGGGTTTTGAAGACTTCAAGCACCCTTCACATGTATACAAGTTGAAGAAAGCACTCTATGGTCTAAAACAAGCTCCAAGGGCATGGTACGATCGTCTAAGTAATTTTCTATGCGAAAAAGGTTTTGAAAAAGGCAAGGTAGATAAGACTTTGTTTATTAAACGAACAAAGAATGATACCTTACTTGTTCAAGTGTACGTGGACGATATTATCTTTGGCTCAACCAACAATCAACTATGTGAAGAGTTTGCTTCAATGATGCAAGGCGAATTTGAAATGTCGATGATGGGAAAGATGAATTACTTTCTTGGACTTCAAATCAAGCAACAAAAGGACGGAATCTTCATAAATCAATCCAAATATTGCAAGGAACTCTTGAAAAGATTTGATATGGATAGTTGTAAAGCAATGTCTACACCAATGGGCTCCGGTACCTACGTTGATCAAGATGAAATGGGAACATCGGTTGATATCACAAAATATCGAGGTATGATTGGTTCATTATTATATTTGACGGCAAGCCGTCCTGACATTATGTTCAGTGTTTGTTTGTGTGCTCGCTTTCAAGCAAACCCTAAGGAGTCACATTTCACGGCGGTCAAACGAATCATGAAGTATCTCAAGGGAACGACAAATGTTGGTCTATGGTATCCTAAAGGTAGTAGCTGCACTTTAATTGGTTATTCTGACGCAGATTATGCAGGATGTAAAACTGATAGAAAAAGCACAAGTGGAACATGTCACATCCTCGGAAATGCTCTAGTTTCGTGGTCTTGCAAGAAACAAGCGTGCGTTGCTCTTAGTACAGCCGAAGCAGAGTACATAGCGGCAGGAAGTTGTTGTGCACAAAATCTTTGGATAAAGCAACAACTAAGTGACTACGGAATTGATCTTGGTTGCATTCCTCTCCGGTGCGATAACACAAGTGCAATCAACATCACGAAGAATCCCGTCATGCATTCTCGAACCAAACATATTGACATTCGTCATCACTTTCTCCGGGATCATGTACTTAAAGGAGATGTCGAAGTAACTTTTGTGGATACTCATAACCAACTTGCGGATATCTTCACCAAGCCTCTTGCAAAAGAACCTTTCTACAAAATTCGAAGAGAGCTTGGAATTTTAGATGAAGGTGATGTTTAATTAATTTTTTTTATCTTGAATCAAGGTACACCTCTCTAAAAATTTATTTATTTATTTCAATATGCTTTATTTATTTAGTTAATTGTTTGAATGAAAATGTTTAGGTTAATTATATGTTCTAGTTTCGTTTAGTTTCTTGTTCAGTTTTCTATGTTTGTGATGTTTAGGCTTATGTCCTTTTTTAATGTTTTCAACTAAGTGGAATTTCATGTTTTAAGTTTAAAACTTGTTCGCTTTAACGATATGCTATGAATTTCTTTATTTCATCTTTTCCCCATCCTTTTTGATAATAACAAAGGGGGAGAAGATTTGGTGTATGTTGTTTTGCTCCATTTGTTTTGCAGGTCTTTAATACTTGTCAAATAAACTCACTCCAATAATTCAAGCAAATTATGGACTTAGGGGGAGTCATCAACATAGGGGGAGTCTTGCAAAAACAACATTCCAAGTTTTGGTTGTCATCATCAAAAAGGGGGAGAATGTAATAGCAAGCTTCTCAATCAAATGATTTTGATGAAGACAACATGATGATCCATCTATCAAAAAAAGGATGTGCAAAAAGTGTTGAATATTGAAGAATTATTGAAGATCTTATGGACTGAAATAATTCTCAAGGTATATGTTTCAATTCCTTAATCATGCATATAAGTGTTCAAGATTTTCTCATAAAAAGCATAAAAATATCATTGTGTGTTTAAACTTGAAATTCTGTTTTTGGCTGCAGGAACCGGTTCCTCCCCATGTGGGAACCGGGTTCCACTTTCCTGAAAAGAACGTGATTCTGGTTTTAAGACTAGGAACCGGGTTGTCCCCCTCTGGGAACCGGTTCCCCTTTGTTAAAAATTCAAATTTTTTATAACGTTCAGCAGGAACCGGGTTGTCCCATGTGGGAACCGATTCCTACTGTAGAAATTTGAAAAATACTTTATTTTTTCATCAGCACTTTTCATGATAATCTTTCATTGGATCATGGCATCTTTTCATGATACAATACTCTTTTGAAAGGGTGTTTTACACACTATAAATTCTGCATTTTTTAAATAAACACACACCTTCTTCATTAACAATTCATTTTTATAAATATTTTATTCTTTCAATATTTTCAAGTGTTTTTGATATCATTTTTAAGTGAAACTTTCTGCACTTAATTTTCATTGAAAATTATTGTAAGTTTCATATCATTCATTGAACACTTGTATACATTGTTGAGAATTGTTTCATTTGAAGAGGAAGATCAATTATCAAGATTGATATCAACATTCTTTCAAGACAAAATCTCATTATCAAGAATTACTTTCTGTTTTACCTTGTTGTCCAAGTTTGTCGGAAACAAGTGTGTGTTTGAAGAGGATTGTTCTTCATTCACTTGATTACCTATAGTGTAGATAGTAAGCATAAGCTGTACAATAATTCTAACTATAGTGAAATCTCTTTCGAGTCGAAAGAGGAGTGGAGTACCTTCGAAGTGTGAAGGGAACCACTATAAATTTCCGGTGTTCATTTTACTTTCAGCACTTTATTTTTCAGCACTTAACGAAAAATAATCAACAACCGGAAACACGATCAAAGAATTGTCGACTACCTAATTCACCCCCCCCCCCTCTTAGGCGCACTCTTATATCTTCAAAATACATGCTGTTTATTATGTTGTTCATGTTGTATATGACTTTCTACACCTATCTTTACATGTTGTATGATGGTTGTAGAAAGTTGCTTGTGCTTTTCCTTTTGTTGGGTAGCTATTTGTGTATTAGGGGTTGTAGTAGGTGCTGAATTTGTATTTTAGCATTTTTTTAATTCTTTTAGAATTAAGATAGAGTTTAGATTGAGTCCTGGAGTTATTAGGATTTAATTGGTGTGAGTTTGCTTTATTAATTTTAATAAAATGCACACTAATCTTTGTTTTGTAGAGAGGGAAAGTTATGTTTCCTTACACCTTATTCTTTTTTATTTTTTATGCATTTTCTTTTATGCATTTAATTTGATTTTTACCTCTATATTTGTGATTGGTAGGATTTATCCTTTGGCTAGGACCAACTTATCTTCCTTAGGAAGTAAGTTGCATCCTTTTTTCTTCTTCCTTTTCTTCCTTAGGAATAGAAAAACCTCATAAACCATTAGGATCTCCCTTTTGTGTATAATAAAAAACTTAGGGTTGGTCTTAGTCCCCCTTAGTTTTTTAACCTTTTCCGATTTGGGTCTTCTTTTCTAATCTTCAAACAAAATCCAAAACACATTTAATAAAGGATTGAAATAGCCTCTTGTGTATAGCCTTATCCCATGGGGCACTCATATTCATTCCATCTTGGAATAGTATGGGCTTGTCTAGCTTGATGTACAAGTCTAATCATGAGACTATCTTCACAAACAATAAACTCAAAACACTTCTCATAAAAGACAACCAACAAAGACATCACGTCTTCTCTTCTCATCTCCTAATCTTTGCGGACGAATGCGACTTGCCTCGACAGTTCAAACAGCGATATGGTAAATACCCTCGAGTCAGAGTCGGTAACACCTGAGCTAGAGCTATGGCAACGTCATCCTAAAAAATACAAACAAAGTTCGCCTTAGTTAGGCGAACTACGTCGACTCTGATCCTCATTTTCCCGATGAGGTACGTAGGCAGCGGGGTAGGGCCCATGCGAGCACATTATTTATTTTCCCTACATTTCTCCCATTTTCTTTCCATTTTCCTTTCCAATTCCCTTTCTCATTTCATTTCTATTCCAGACAACATCTTATTTCTCACCCTTTGAAACAGACGTACAAGCGTGGATCCCGTCGGGTACGGCGGACGATCTGGGGTGCTAATACCTTCCTAGTTCGTAACCGACTTCCGGACCCAGATCTTTGGTTCGCAAGGCCTCGTCATTTCCTTCTTTATTAGGTTTGTGCAACATTACCTTTCCCATTCATTCAGGATAAAAATTTCTGGCTGGCGACTCTACCTTTCCCGCGCCACTTTCGCGTTTGTACTAGGATGAAAATCTCGGGAGCGACAGTTAGTGACTTTGCTGGGGATTGAACCCAGAATCTCTGGTTTCCCTTGTAGATTCAATCCTAGCGCTTGTATGTTTTTGTTTCTTTGGGTGTTTATTTGTTTGTTGTTGTGTGCTTTAGTTTAGTTTTATAGTTTTCATTTACATTTTTTACTTTACAACATTTATTTACCGCTTTCAGCATTTATTTTCCATGCATCATATACTGGACTATGCTGGTTTCATTTTTTCTGTGGGATGGGGTTACTGTGAGATGAGCTCGTAATCGGAGCTCGAGTGCACCCTAGGACTTAGAGTGGTTCCACTTTGGCTTCATGGCATCTTGCTATGTTGGTAGTAGTGAGTTCCACACCCAGACTTGCGACCTTCTCGGGAATGTATTGATGCCGGAATCTTTCTGGGGCAATACACAACCTTGATAGTTATGTGCAGTCAGGGGACCGATCATTGAGAACCTTTGTGGAAACATCCCTCTTCAGTGATGACAGTGGCAGACCACATTTGTTGGCAAACTCACTCGCATCTGAGGGCCCACAGGGAACTCGCATAGGATGGCCTGGTTCTTTCATGGAAATCCAGTTAAAGCAAATTGTTCGTATGACGATAGTATTATACCCTTCGGGATCGATGTACTATTGTTTCTCGATTCAGTGCTTGAAGTTGAGGACTTATGAGGGATGCTTGTTTTCCTCGTACTCAGCTGAGACCTCCCTAGGTAGTATATAATGCCAAACTGATTACCTGATTTGGTCATGAGCCATTTCTCAGAAATGGTGAATGTATTATTGCTATTCGGCTTTGAGAGTCTGTGATGTTGACTCGGAGTAGCATACCCGTGAGATGGGAGGGGTTTACAGATTTGAAGGAACCCTGAAACTTCCAACATACCCACTTTGCCATCATTATTAAGTATTATGATCATGTTCCACATGGTCCTTTGTCTTTGAGATCCGGGACTTTGGTGGCACTGTTATTATGACTCTTCACTAGCACATGACTGTCTTCTGAGCACCAACATTAGACCAGTGATCGCCAGACCTCTGATCACATGCCAATGCATTGCATAACATCCTCTGCATGCTGGCATTCCTAATACATGTTTACTCATTTGTAGGGTTGCATGTCGTATCCTCACGAACATATCATACGCATTTACTGCACAATTTGCATATTTTGCATTTTTACAGGTTATTCAGACTTCCTAACTTATTAAACTGCCTCTCAATAAAGTTGGTCAACGCGTTCATTAGTATCCAACAAAAAGAAACCGAGTGAGAATGGCTAAACGGGTGTAGACTGATCTCAATGAGCTCCAATAGAGGATGGATCAGTTCATGGAAATGATGACCGACATTGCTCAGAATCAAGAGCGTCTCAGGTTGATGGTTAAGCAAACCCGGGAAAATGCTAATAATGATAATACCTGAACACCGACTGAGAATGTGGACCCTAACGCTGCCCGTAACGGAGATCCAAATCCCAACAGGACTGCAGCCCGTAATGTGGTTTTAGAAGACACACAGGAAGACCAGTTCACTCTGCCGGATGCTGATATGGGTAATATGAATGAGGTCAACAATCGAAGGTATGAAGAGCTGGCAGAGAAGATTAAGGCCATGGAATGTCAGAATTCCCTGGGCATCAATGTAACCAGTTTTGGGTTAGTGCTAGGAGTCTGAATCCCTCCCAAGTTCAAGGTGACATCATTTGACAAGTACAACAGCATCACGTGCCCTATAACTCGCATTCATGCATACTTTGGAAGAATCTCGGCTCACACTGATGACGAGAAACTTTGGATGCATTTCTTCCAAGATAGTCTATCTGGAGCTTCATTGAGCTGGTACATGAAGTTGAGCAGGGTCTCTATCTGATGCTGGAAAGATTTAGCTGAAGCTTTTCTCAAGCAGTATCAATACAATATTGATATGGCTCCAAACCGCACTCAGTTGCAGAATTTGTCTCAAGGACCCAAGGAAAGTTTTAAGCAGTATGCTTAGAGGTGGCGTGAGCTGGCCGCACAGGTTCAACCTCCATTGCTCGATCGAGAAATGGTAGACATGTTTATGGGCACTTTGCAAGGTGCATACTTGGATCATCTGGACGCTTTCCCGTCCATCGGTTTTGCTGATATTGTCATCGCTGGAGAAAGGATAGAAAATTTCCTGAAATTGGGGAAGATCCAGGATGTAAATAGTGTTGGTTCTTCTGGTGTGAAAAAACCTTTTGGCAATGGCCAAAGACGAAGAGAAGGCGAGATCAAGGCTGTGTGTAGGGGCCGAGACAGAGTTTGTTCTCAAGGTTACTACCAAACAGCTGCGATAATTATTATGCCACAGGTTCGACAACCTCAAGGTCAGCAGTATCATGCACAGAGACCAAATCAGGAAAGAACTAGAGCGAGAAACTGCAGACTTGATCCCATCCCATGCCCATATGTTGTATTTCTTCCAGAGCTACTAAAGTTGAACATGGTCGAGCTTCGTACCATGAGGGCTCTTTCTCCTGATAATCTACCTCCAAACTTTGATGCAAATGCCAGATGCGAATTCCATTCGGGTGCCCAGGGGCACAGTATTGAGAAATGTTGGGCTTTTTAGAACAAGGTAAAAGACCTAATTGACTCTAAGGCGATCAATTTTACGCCTCACCCAAATGTACTCCAGAATCCAATGCCTAATCACAACGGAGATGGTGTCACGGTTGTTTTACCAGATGGTCCACATTAAGCTGGAATCTTCAAAGAAGCAAATAAAGCCATCAGTATTCAGATACTCTCAGCAATAGCAACTTGTTTGTTTGTTTTTCTTTAGTTCATTGTCTTCTCTATTGATGGGAACTACGTCGCTCTGATTCTTCATTGGTCATCGGTCAATAGAGATACGTAGGCAGAAGATCGTCAGGTCTTTCCGAGCAACCTTATGGGGAAACATTACTCCCCAGCTTTACTATTTCCTTCAGACGTCTCGTGTCAGAGTCAGAATAACTAGAAGAAGAGGTATGATTGCCATGGTTAGGTATATGACTGCAACTTGAAGATTACAAGTCTGTGAAAGAGATATTGATCACTAAAAGTATCCAAGACTGACAAGTCCAGACGGAGTCAAGCCTCCTCAACTACGGCATTATTCAGTTTCTTTACTGCATTTCCATTTGTAGTTTCTTTTATTTGCTAAACATTTGTATCCATGTATGAAAATTGTTTGCTTTTGAATGTTATCAATAATAAAACTCACATGTTTTTCTTGAAGTAATTCCTTTGTCAATTTAATTTTGCATGTTTACATTGCAATACCAATTGTCGTGCTTAAACTCTATGAGGGAGAATGACGAAACAAAAACGCAAGAATCTCTAATTGTGTGCTCTTGAATAAGACCCTGTTGACGATGTACAGGCTTTGTTTCAAATCCTTAAACACTGGAGATATAAGGGAGATAGACCCTCGCTAACCCCTTTGAGCCTTGAAGTAGGAGTTTCTTTTCGCATGAAAAAACCCTTACGTTTAACCCAGGGGCAGGGTAGGTGTCAGCTAGTTGGACCAAGTGTTCAGACTTTCATAAAGGAGTTCATTTGAGGATCCATTACATTCCACTATGCTAATCAAGAGGTCCAAAGACCAGAAACCACAATGGTTATCCTTCCTCGACCAAAGAATGAGGCAGTCACAACCCTCACAAAGCAATCAAGACAAACAATGTCACACGATTTGTTCAAAAAAAGAGAAAGAAATGAAAAGCCCGCTAAGTCGAAACTTGAAAACAAGCAACTTAGGCAAAATTTAGGGCATCCCGCTGGACTTCACAATCTAAGTTTCACAAGAATCAGTCCAGGAAAAAGTTAGGGATAAGCAAAAGAATTAAAGGTGAAAAATGCAAAGAGGATTACACAAGAAAGATCCTTAATCAAGAACAAATTCGTGTGGCACAGACACGAAAGACAAAGGGGTGACTGACTCCAAACAACAACTTGATTGGTGCCTAAATTGTTAGCAACAATGGTTTCTCAACCAACACGAAACCCTTACGAAAGGTGAGCGCTTATGAAGATTAGCTGAACATAGGAATGGAGAACATCACGAAGAGGGGTAGGGAACATATAAACTTCGAGCCTATATCATTTGTTTCTATAACTGTGAACTAGGCCACGATACAACCCTCAAAAGTCCTAACTGAAATGCGGTTATTTTGAGAGCATACTACTACGAGACCGCGTTCCTGACACCTATGAGTTGTGCTAAAAGATCCTTGTTGGTATTGCATGTACATACTTTCATTAAAAAATAATGTTGTATCTCAACCAGTGATTCACTCACAAGGATTACGACACTTTTTCAATAAAGACTTCAAGATTAACATGTGTGTTTCATTAGAAATTTCATTCTAAGAATAAACATTTCCTGCTAGCATACGTTTTTTTGGCATTATAAGAAGTTCGCATGCGGAAATTCAGTCTAGAAGCTTAAGCTTTCCAAGTTGAGAAGTCTAAAACTTCTGAAAGACAGTCACGTCGAGGTGCACTTTTTCGAGAAAGCTCCATTGAGTAAAGACTTTCCCAACCAGTCATGGTAAAAGCTAGCCAATCTGGGGCAGTTACGTCGAGCAATCTCCTTAAAATTAAACCAAACTGGGGTAATCACTTCGAGATTCAGATCTCTCCTAGAGAAATTAGTCAAAGACTCGCATTGGGGCAAGCCACCCCAATCTCACGAGGATTCATTCTTTCCCGAAGACATATAATCGGAAGTTCATAATATCGGGGAAATTATACTTCTGAAGAGTTTAAAGACATCAAGTCTTTTGTAAAATCCTCTTAAGGTAAAGTCTGAATAAAAGCAAATGTTCCCTAGCACGAAACGACAAGAAGTATTTCATCCTCAAACAAGATGCGGTTCAGCTTCATTATCCCCAATAAACCCATGGAATTTATCCCCAGTAAAGTCGTCAAACTTTTCTTCAGCAGGTTTCCCAGCAGATCTAAGGTAACTCTTAATCCCCGAGAAATCTCAAACCAGATCCTTCTCTTCCCCAGCAGAGCAATAAGGATTATCCCAAACAAGAGTTGTCTTCCTGTAGTGAAGCACTCTTACAAGAATCCAGAAATCCCTGGAAGTCAGTCAACGGTTTCCCTCCCCGCTTAGGTTCGGAAAATGCAGATAGACATGAAGTTCTCCTCAGTAGAGCCATGGCAGTGTCGCTCCCAAAGATTTCCATCCTGGTACAAATGCGAAAGTGGCGCGGAAAAGAATAGAGTCGCCAGCCAGGCATTTTTATCCCGAAGAAAGGGAATGGTAATGCTGCACAAACCAGAAGAAAGAAAGAGGAAGGACACGGGTCCTACGAACCAAAGAGACTGAGTTCGGGAGTCGGTTATGATCTGGGAAGGTATTAGCACCCAGATCGTCCACCGTACCCGACGGGATCCACGCTTGCAAAAGAAAATGTTTCAAAGGGTGAGGGTGTGAAAACTGCAGCAAAGGAAAAGAAAAGAAAACTGGAAATAAACTGAGAAAAGAACTGAAATAAGAAAACAAAGAGAAAAATGTAGAGAAAATAAAGATTGTGCTCGAGCGGGCCCTACCCCGCTGCCTACGTACCTCATCAGGATAATGAGGATCAGAGACATCGTAGTTCCCCTAACTAGGGGTAACAAGGGAATTGCTTGTGAATTAAGGCTTGAACTGCCCATGCCATTACTTAGGTGTTGTAGACTCGGACGACGAGTGCGTAACCGTCTTGCAAAGTGACAAGTAGGAGCCAGTTCACGTACGGAGTGAATGAGATGAGAAGAGAATTCCCGAAGGAAAGACGCTTATTGTTTGTTTGTGTTTTTTATGAAGCTTTTTATGAGTGAAAGTTTGCATAAGTAAGTGTACCTAAGTCTTACTCAATGGGATGTGTACATCTCACATCATCCCGAAATGGAATGCACAAGAGGCACACCTATCCATGGAGGAAATCCTGAAAGCTAGTCCCACAAGTGAAGGCTTAAGCACACTGGCATATTACCATTATTAAGTATTTTTGTAGTTTTTTGTTAAGAAGTATTTTTTTTAGCTTTTCTTTGTTAGGTACTCATGCTAAGACCTATCCACCACGAGTGATAACTCACACCTCGCCCCGAAACGGAACGCGTGCAAGTATCTTATAGAAAAGTCTCATGTCACATGAAGGTACTCAACCATTATTAAGTGAATTAGAATTGAGTTTGAAGATGAGAAGAGACAGCACCAAAGGATCTCAAAGGCAAAATTCTAAAGGGGGCTAAAGAAATCCTAAGTGTTAACATGCATGGATGTCCTAAGGGTTAGTGAGGTTTCTATCCTAATGAAGAAGGAAGAAGAAACGAAGAAGATAGAAGAAGAGGTGAGAAATGCCTAAGCCCACCAACAAAAGAGTTAGTACAAATAAAGAAATAAGAGAAAAGATTTGGAGATGTGGAACTCAATTTCCACACCTCACACTTACCATAGCCCCTGCAAGGTTAGTATCATGCATACAAGTGAAACAAAATGAACAAGATAACATGCTAACATCACACAACCAGAAGTGAAATGTCATGAACAAATGCACAATGCAAATACAACTCAAAAGAATGAGACATGAAACTTATAAGTCAAAATGATGCAACATGAACACATATGAAAACAAATGCACACTTAAAGAGAATGCAAAGCAACAATGCATAAACATGGACACAATGCTCACAAACAGAACCAAAACAAGATGAAGAAGGGCCTAAGAAGCCAACAAGATGAAGAAGGGCCTAAGAAGCCAACAAGATGAAGAGAAAGGTCACACAAGACCAAACAATTACAAAATTGGAGTGGAAGAGGTAAGGAAGTGAGATGGAAACACTTAAGAAATGAAAGGACTTAAAAGAAGCAAGACACAAAAAATCCTTAGACTCAAACCCTATTCTAGGACCAGGAAGGTACCCACACCCCAAAAGAACCCCAAATGAGAAAAAGAAGTTGGAAAAGTGCCCTTCTAAGCTTATATGAGACCTAAAGAAGCAAAAGAAGCAAAATGGGACAAGGTTCAAGATAAAATTCACATCAAATCAACCAAGCATCTAAAAAATCAACAACTCAAGTCAAGTGATCTTCAAACATGTTATATCAATAGGAAAAAAGGGTTTGGAAAAATTCAGAAGCAAACTAGGTCAAATGGAGGCTTAAACACAAGCTAGGGTTACAAATTTCCATCACAAGTCAAAGGATCAAGACTCAAGAAATAAAATTCTAAAAATAAAGAGAAAAATCACACAAGAATTACAATGTCTTAAGAATCCAGAGCAAAATAAATGGGATCAAAATTCAAAATAATGAAATGTATGGAAATTTGACAAGGCAGTGTACTCAAGAAAGGATTTAAAATGAAGCTAATTGAAACAATGAATTAATTGTGACACGTGGAAATGAAAGCAAAAGAAAATAAAAATATGGAAAAATAAAGGACACTTCAAATATGACTCATGGTTTTTTTGGGAATTTTTTAATGAAGGAAACTATTTTTAATAATTAGAAATTAAAATGAATAAAAAAGAAAATAAAGTGAAAAAAGAAATAAAAAGAAAATTGGACAGGGGGTGTGAAGAGTAAGGTTCTACGTTGATATTGTTTGGGCTGAGAACACTGGGGGGTGTGAATATCAGATATTTGGCCCATTAGTGCGCTGACTTATATTACTTATGGTGGAAATTAAATGGATAAAAACTGGAAAAAATGAGAAGCGAGAGATGCATCAGACGCGTGAGAATGAGGATCTCATTAATTGACGTGTCAAAAAGGAAGGTTGTGAGTGGCTGGCACACAATAACTATTATACACTGAGAAACACAATGAATTAAATGAAATAAGAAAGAAACACGTGAGACTGAGGGTTCCCTAGGGCTAGGTGGCATAATCTGGACGCATGGATGAGCAGATCTAAGGGCTGTGAACCTGTCTTCTTCCTTGAGCAAACCCTAGCATAAAACCCAGTTTCCGGTGACCAGAGCTAGGGCTCCGGCACCGGAATTCACACCAGAACCTTAAACAACCAAATAAATGAACAAAAAAACCCCAGATCTACTAAATCAACATCACTGAATTCAAATATGAGCTCAAAAACCTCTGAAACTTAATGAATCTAAGGGATCGAACCAAAACAACTTGAACCATCAAAACTGAATTCAGGATATCTTTCACTATGATGCATCATTTTCAAATCTAAAGAGTGCGGCATGATCAGCAAGACATAAGGATTAAGAATCACATATACAATTTCATTTCCAGACCCAAAGATATCAGAGCATACCTGAGTTGTAGATCCTTCAAAACCACCAAGAAATGCCTCCAAAGCTGCAGATCTAGCTCTTGTGATCTCCTCTTGCAAAATAAATGCAAGAGGAAGCTTAATGGGACCTGGATCTGAAGCTTCAAAGTAAGTTGCTTCTCAATGGCACCTTTCTATTCTTGTACCTTAAGCTCAAATGAATGGTAGAATCTTGATCTATATCACTCACTGATCAAGAATGTGGAAGAGATTTGTGAAGAATGTGAGAGAATGAAGAGATTTGTGTGAAAATGCAAATGGTGCACAAAGTTGGAAATGAGAGAATGAGAGAGAGATGAGGCAAGCTGAAACCCTAATTGCTTTTGTATGAGGTCACAAGCCCATGCTGATAAAATGAAAAGATTTGCACGAGTAGGTCATGAGATTTTTGTGAATTTACAAATTTTGCAAGTTGTGAAATAAGCATGCCATGCTCATGCATCCTTTGGCATCTCAGCACATGTGCAAGGAAAATCCCACCCTTGATCCAAATGCAGCAACTCCTGGCCCTTGGATCAAACCATCACACTTATTTCATGATTTGGCCAATTTTGCATTTTTTGAACCACAAACTTGTAGTGCACGAAAATGAGAATTTCTTTGGAGAAAATTGGTCAAAATGCAATGTATTTTAAGTTTGAAACAAGATTGAACCAATACCAAGTCATGAAAACAAGTTTTGAGGCCTTTTGCATTTGGTGCATGCATGGAAAAGTGAAATTTGCCCTAAAATCAGCAAACTTTCGAAGAGGCCCTAGGACAAACCATGAATCCCCTGAAAAATGTACTTGTACTTTTTGAAAATGGGAGCCCTTACCCTACAACTTTCATGTTTGACTTTGGTCCATTTGAAGAACTTTTGATCATGTTAAGGCCATTTGAAAATTAGGGCAAAAGTTGCCAAATTTGGAAATTCTCAAAAACCAACTTTGTACCATTTTTGCAAAACCCTTCAAACCTCCATGATTCTTGAACTTTGATCATTCCAAAACTCTTATAACATTGTAAGGACAGCTCTTGGCCAAAAAAATTGGGTTAGATCCCTTGAAATCACACAGTTGTCTTTTTAAGGGCACAATTGACTTTTTACTTCATCTGCAAGCAACTGAGGCATTGTCTGACTTCCACATGGAATTTTCTCATGAAAATTTACACCTAGGATCCTCTTAACATATAGAAGACTTTGCCCAAATGAAATGGCCAAAGTTGTGAGATCTTGGTGCTTGAATCTCAAACCCTAATTTGGGTGCCTTGTATAGGAGCTTTGCCTTGTCCTGAGATCTCTGATGATCATGCAATCTTCTGAGCTCTTGCCAATGGACTTAATCTTGTAAATGGAGTGTAGACTCACCATAAGACTTGTATACAACCATTGGGACCCTTCTCATGGCCTGAAATGCTTCAAAGACCTCCACAGATGACCATATGCTTGATGCTAGGACATGAAGGATGATATGCCTCATCTTTCCATGATATGATACTAAGAAAATGGTATGTTCATGATGAATATGACATGATATGATGCTTAAAATGAAGAGGGCAAATTTGGGGTGTTACAGCTGCCCCTATTCAAACATCAGTTAATCTGCAAAGGACGGTAGCACGAGCTATCGACCATTCAAGATAAACTGTGGTTGAATACCCAAAAGACCACAAATTTGTACTCTGACGAAGAATGTAACAATGGGAAATAAACCCAACCAAATGACGCTTTGGTAACTGCAGGGGAGAAAAAGCAGACGAGCTTCTTCCAAAATGAAACTGATATCTGAAATAAGAATGCTAAAACAGACGAGTCTTCTAATAATCCTGTGACGCCAGGAGCTGGACATACGAGTCCTCAAACACTTTGCAAAACATAGTAACTTGAGACAGACGAGTCTCCTTCGGATATACCTGTTACGCAAGGACCGGGATGCATTTAAGTCTGTGGGATAGACATGCATGATCAAGGTAGACGAACCTTCTTCATATATTATCCGTGGATATATGGTATAAGACAGACGAGTCTTCTTTGAGCAAACCTGTTACGCCAGGTGCAGCAACAATAATTGGTGCTTGAGATAGACGAGCCTCCTTCGGATTTACCTGTTACGCCAGGACCAGTAACCATTTTGACATTAATTCCCACTGTCAGGATTTTAAACCTCTTCAATACAGACGAGTATTGGATGATCATCAAGATAACACAGACGAGTGTCATAAGTCGATGATACAGACGAGTATCAGACGATGATCTAAGAAACACAGACGAGCGCTTCAGGCAATGATACAGACGAGTATCATCCATTGGTATCAACGAATACCAGAAATTCAAACACAGACGAGCGTTTGGAGTAGCAATACAAACAAGAGTACCAGGATAATCAGCAAATCCTCACATACAAATATAAGCTAAAACAGACGAGTATTGGGGATGATACAGACAAGTATCCAAACAAAGAAGACGAGCTTCAAACATATAATCAACACAGACGAGTGCTGGAAATTGCTGACGAGCAACCACAAAATCAAATACCAAACACAGACGAGTGTCGGAACTTGCAGACGAGCAACCACAAAATCAAATACCAAACACAGACGAGTGTTGGAACTTGAAGACGAGCAACAACAGGGATTACATGCCAAACACAGACGAGTGTTGGAACTTGCAGACAAGCAACAAACAAAGCAATAATATGTCACTGCTATGGAAAACTCTGCTTAGGGATAACACAGACGAGTGTTGAGAAGGTGCAGACGAGCAACAAACAAGTGCCTGATTGGCCACCTGAGTTACAGCTCTGCAGGGGAAAACAAGTCAAGAGGTCTGGACACCTATCTCTGACTGAAGTGATGAATACCAGGTTGTATCATCAAATTGTCCCAAAAATATGGCAACTTTGCTGGGGAATATTTCACTGACAGAAGTGAAAAATCAAATATGAGCTCTGTGGGGACAGAATCATCGTCAGACTTGGCTGGGAAAGATGCTTCAAACAATGCTCTGGCTGTGACCCTTGTTGGGGATATAATTCTGCTTGGGGATGTCAGGCTTTCAGATACCTGCTGGGTATACTCCATTGGGGGAATAAATTGCTTGGGCTGCTGCCAAGGCTTAGCTAAGGAAGAATTCTGCTGGAAATACCCTACTGGGAAGGAGTAAATTGCTTGGGAGAATGTGACGCCATCCTGCAACCTGCAACAACAGAAAACACAAGTGTGCCCTAGGGACTTGCATGGTATGATTTGTTCATCCATCGTCACCTGACACTCAAAGAGGGTTACAGTGTTTCCCTGCAATGTCA
This sequence comes from Lathyrus aphaca, assembly GCA_963966055.1. Taxonomy (NCBI): domain Eukaryota; kingdom Viridiplantae; phylum Streptophyta; class Magnoliopsida; order Fabales; family Fabaceae; genus Lathyrus; species Lathyrus aphaca. The sequence goes on from OZ014520.1 coordinate 516,328,304, forward strand.
TTTCTTTTAAAATATCACCATGTTTAAATGCAATGCTATTTTTGCCAAAAATTCAGGACATTTTGCAAACAAAAATAAACACACACAGCTTTTTGACTGAATATTCTTTTTATTGAATGGCCTCTGAATAGGCAAATATTTTACATCAGGAAGCAACCACCTGGAAAGAGGTAGCCACCATAAAATTGAGAAAAGAATCTATCCTAATGGCAATGTACACGATATTCCAATGAGTTCCATTTCTGCTATGACCAGCATGTCTTCGAGACTCTTCATTCTGCTTTGGCTTCTGAGAAGATGAGGGGACTGTTTCCTATCCTTCTGATATTGTCAAGTTGTACGAAACGATGACGTGGTTCAGATAACTCAGATCGCAGTTGTTCGATTATTCCCTTGTTTTGTGTGGATCACCCTTTCGGGTTTTCAATCCACCGGGATACCCTTTTTTGCCTGAGCTGTCCGATGTGGCTTTTCAACTCAGTGGGTGTACATTTTTTTTATTTCCCTAACTTTTTCCCGAGCTTTTAATTTTGTTTTTAGCTCGTCGGGATGCCCCTTTTTTTCCTAGACTTTAATTCTGTTTTTGTGTCCAGCGGGTCTTTTTACGCGAAGTATTTTTTAACTGCGTCCGAGTTAACAGGGGACTGGAAGTTATCTCCATCCATAGTGGTGAGCATCAGTGCTCCTCCTGAGAAGACTTTCTTCACTATGAATGGTCCTTCGTAGTTTGGGGTCCACTTGCCCCTGTAATCTGAACCTGGAGGAACAATCTTCTTCAACACAAGCTCTCCCACTTGATACTCTCGAGTACGTACTCGTTGGTCGAATGCACGCTTCATTCTCCTTTGATAAAGCCGACCATGACAAATAGCCGCTAATCTCTTTTCCTCGATTAGACATAGCTGATTGTAATGAGCACGCACCCATTCAGCCTCATCCAGCTTCACATCCATCATCACACGCAATGAAGGAATCTCTACTTCAAAAGGCAGGACAGCTTCCATGCCATATACTAGAGAGAAGGGAGTTGCCCCTGTTGACGTCCTGACTGATGTTCGGTACCCATGCAACGCAAATGGTAACATCTCATGCCAATCTTTGTAGGTGACAACCATTTTCTGCACAATCTTCTTGATATTCTTGTTTGCTGCCTCTACCGCACCATTCATCTTTGGTCGGTAAGGGGAAGAATTGTGATGCTGTATTTTGAAGTCCCGACACAAGTCTGCCATCATCTTGTTGTTGAGATTAGAACCATTGTCAGTAATGATTCTTTCGGGCACTCCGTATCTGCATATGATATCTCTTTTCAGAAATCTTGCCACCACTTGACGAGTGACGTTGGTATAAGATGTTGCTTCCACCCATTTGGTAAAGTAATCAATCGCTACCAAGATGAAGCGATAACCATTTGAAGTAGTAGGCTCGACTTTCCCGATCATGTCAATGCCCCACATAGAAAAGGGCCAAAGAGATGACATGACGTTGAGTGGGCTTGGAGGAACATGCAATTTGTCTGCATATATTTTGCACTTGTGGCACTTACGAGCGAATGAACAACAGTCTACATCCATTGTCATCCAGTAATACCCTGATCTCAACAACTTCTTTGCTATAGCATGCCCTCCTGCATGGGTACCGAAAGATCCTTCGTGGACTTCCTGCATCAACAGGATTGCTTCGTGTTTATCCACGCATCTGAGCAAGACCATGTCAAAATTTCTCTTGTACAAAACCCCTTTTGTGTTCAAGAAGAAGCTAGCAACAAGTCGCCTCAAGGTCTTCTTGTCATTGGAAGATGCCCCGGCTGGGTATTCTTGCTTTTCCAGGAATAACTTGATATCAAAATACCAAGGTTTCTCGTCAGACACGGCGTCTACAGAGAAGGCGTGAGCTGGTGCGTCAAGCCTGGATATGTTAATTCTGGGCACATAATTCCAACACAAGACTTTAATAGATGAAGAAAGAGTGGCTAATGCGTCGGCAAACTGATTTTCATCACGTGGTATGTATTGAAGCTTAACTGTCGTGAAGAACGTCAACAGTTTTCTAGCATAATCCCTGTATGGAATTAGATGCTCTTGATGCGTATACCACTTGCCGGTAACTTGGTTAATAACGAGAGCTGAATCTCCGAATATATCGAGGTTCTTAATCTGAAGATTAATAGCCTCCTCTATTCCCATTATGCATGCCTCGTATTCCGCTTCATTGTTGGTGCAACCAAAAGTAATTCTGGCAGCGAAGGGTAAGTGAACACCTTCAGAAGTGATAAGAACGGCACCAACTCCACGACCATTGATATTGACTGCCCCATCAAACATCAACTTCCATTTGGATTCAGGGTCTGGCCCCTCCTCCGGAAGTGGTTCCTCGCAATCGTTTTCTTTGAGGTACATGATGTCCTCATCAGGGAAATCAAACTTCATTAGTTGATAATCATCCTCAAGAGGTTGTTGTGCAAGGTAATCCGACAATACACTTCCTTTGATGGCCTTCTGAGAAGTATATTAGATGTCGTATTCAGTTAAAATCATCTGCCACCTAGCAACCTTCCGGTTAACGCTGGTTTCTCAAAGATGTACTTGACATGATCCATTTCGGAAATGAGCAGTGTGGTATGAGTCAACATGTACTGTCTCATTCGGCGAGCAGCCCATACCAAAGCGCAGCAAGTTTTCTCAAGCAGTGAGTATCGGGATTCACAGTCGGTAAACTTTTTGCTAAGGTAATAAATAGCGTACTCTTTTCGACCAGACTTGTCATGTTGGCCTAGAACACACCCCATTGACCCTTCCAGCATGGTCAAGTACATGATTAAAGGCCTTCCTTCCACTGGAGGCATTAGAATTGGAGGCTCCTATAAATATTATTTTATTTTGTCGAAAGCTCTTTGGCAGTCATCGTTCCACCTGACCGTTTGCTCTTTTCTTAGCAATTTGAATATCGGTTCGCACGTGGCCGTTAGATGAGACATGAACTGAGAAATGTAGTTCAACCTCCCTAAAAACCCGCACACTTCTTTTTCTGTTCTCGGTGCAGGCATATCTTGAATAGCTTTTACTTTAGCAGGATCTACCTCAATTCCTCTTTGACTAACAATGAAACCCAGTAGTTTCCCAGAACGCACTCCGAAAGTGCACTTGTTTGGATTCAACCTCAGCTTGTACTTGATCAGTCTATCAAACAATTTCTTCAGGTTGACCAGATGCTCTTCTTCGTCTCGGGACTTAACAATCATATCGTCCACATAACACTCAATCTCCTTGTGTATCATGTCATAGAACAATGTGACCATCGCTCGTTGATAAGTTGCCCCGGCATTCTTCAAACCAAAAGGCATGGCCTTATAGCAGAATGAACCCCACGGGGTAATGAACGTTGTCTTCTCCATGTCTTCCGGCGCCATCTTAATCCGGTTATATCCGGAGAAGCCATCCATGAAGGAAAATACCGAGAATTGAGCAGTATTGTCTACCAACACGTCAATGTGTGGCAACGGAAAATCATCTTTTGGGCTCGCTCTATTCAAATCCCGGTAGTCAACGCACATACGGACCTTGCCTTCCTTCTTTGGTACAGGTACAATGTTAGCTACCCAAGGTGGGTAACTAGTCACAACAAGGAAACCGGCATCCCATTGCTTCTGAACCTCCTCTTTAATCTTCATCGCCATGTCAGGACGAGTTCTTCTCAATTTCTGTTTCACAGGAGGACAGTCCTCTCTCAAAGGTAGCTTATGCACAACGATGTCGGTATCCAACCCTGGCATATCTTGATATGACCAAGCAAAGATATCCACATACTCTTTCAGCATATTGATCAGCTCTTTCTTGACGTCGGCCTGCAGACTGGCCCCAATCTTGATCTCTTTCTTCACATCTTCACTGCCAATATTGATGATCTCAATCTCTTCTTAATGAGGCTGAATAACCCGTTCCTCTTGTTTCAACAATCTGACCAATTCTTCAGGGAGGTCACCGTCTTCCTCAACCCCTTCATCAGCTTGGTAGACTAGATTGTCAAAGTCATGCGTAGTCATAGCAGGAACGTTATCAATGGAATCCGGATGATCGACACTGCACAGATGATGTGCTTATTCAGAATCTGCTTATTTTGAAAAAAGAGACGCTAACACAAACACGAAAAGGAAAAACACATTGCCATTTTTATATATTTATTTTTTTTGTGAAAAGTTTAACAACAAAGACAAGGAACACAGTTTGTCTGAAAATGTCCTTTTATTTCATAGCAAAATAAGATGCAATACAAAACATGGTGGCCCAATACAATGGATCCTAGCATCTTGGGCAGAATGCTGGATTTGAAAATGCAGTATGCTAATAAAAGGAAACAAAATAATTACTCTGAGTGCCATGTGACTTGTATGATGTCTTCAGCAGACCAGTTTGTTAGCTCCTCGCCGGGCGCACACGGGTGAATCCAGTTGTCCCAGTCACCGTCATTGTCCCCATCTTGGCTTGTCACACAAATCTGGTTGCGGTCGAGCAATCCAGCGCTTGTAAACGTAATGGCTTTACCACTTGGAGTAGATCCACCAGGCTGATACCCTAAGCCAAACTTGTCGTCTTTCTTTTCTAGCTCCAGCAGCTTGCCCCAGCCTTGGGCACTTCCTGGTTGAACAACCTCTTTTGCTTGCTTGTAGGAATGGATGGATGTACCTTCCTTCTCACTGTTCTTCTCCACATGAGTCAAGATGCTGACATTGACTGCTTCGAAGGCTTGGCATAAAGTCTCATGGATCTCTCCATCCATCTCTACATACTTGAACGTTGACAAGTGACTTACGAAGATGTCCTCCTCTCCACAAACTGTAATGACCTGGCCATCAACCACATATTTGAGCTTCTGATACAGGGTTGAAGTAACAGCTCCAGCAACATGTATCCATGGGCGTCCCAACAAGCAGCTGTACGCAGGCTGGATGTTCATGACGTAGAAGACACTTTTGAAGACTTGAGAACCTATTTTGACGGGCAATTCAACTTCTCCAAAAACTGATCTTCTCGAACCATCAAAAGCTTTGACAATCAGATCACTTGGTCTCAGGACTATACCATCAACATTGAGCTTCATTAGTGCCTTCTTCGGAAGCACATTCAGGGAAGAGCCTGTATCCACCAGAACATGTGACAACACAGCACCCTTGCACTCCATAGTGATATGTAGTGCTTTATTGTGGTTTCTGCCCTCTGACGTGAGGTCTCTGTCTGTAAAGCCTAGGCCATAGCTTGCATTAACACTGCCTACAACAGCTTCAAGTTGGTTGACAGTGATTTCCTGAGGAACATAGGCCATTTGCAGCACCTTCAATAAGGCCTCTCTGTGTGCGGGAGAACACATCATCAGTGATAAGATGGATATCTTGGAAGGTGTCTGGTTCAGCTGATCGACCACCTTATAGTCACTCTTTTTGATGATACGCATGAATTCCTCTACCTCTTTTTCAAATGTACCCTGCCCAGCAACAGGAGTAGTTGATGTCTCGTCAGTCACAGCTTGCTTTCCTTTGGCTTTGGATGAAGCCTCGGCCTCAGGATCCCCTCTCAGAACATGGGGAACAAATAAACGCCCACTTCTGGTAAAGCCTCCAACTCCTCTGACGTTCTCTACAGTTGGGTGCACAGCAACATACTTGCTCTCAATCTTCTGTCCAGCCACATAAACATCTGAGTCATAATGCCAAGGAATGGCTTTATCGTCTGTGTAAGGAACAGGCCCAAGCACGGTGATAGTCACAGGACTAATCTCCGGAGCATAGATTGTCACAGGCTCTCTTCTGACAGGCATGTCAGCTTCATCATAGAAAATGGTAATTGTTGACACATCTTCAACTTCACTACCAACCCTGTTGAACTGCAAAGGTCCATCATCAATCAAACTCTGCAATCCTTTCTTCAACTTCTCACATCCATTCATAACATTCAAGCATTCTTCACAGTCAGCATTGCAACCAGGAAAAACTTGACCACTCAGCAGTCTCTCTTTCACTACCCTCAAAGGAGTCTTCACCTCTTTAATACTCAGCACAAGACTTAACTTTTCACCCCCCTCAACAGCATTGATTCTTGCTCCTCCGTGATTCGGAATAGGGTTCGAATTAACATTCGGCGGTGGTGCAAAGTTGATTGATTTAGAGTCTATAAGGTCTTGAACCTTGTGATGCAAAGCCCTGAACTTCTCAGTCGAGTGCCCGGGTGCTCCAAAGTGGAAAGTGCATCGTGCATTGACATCATAACCTACTGGAAGCTCTCCAGGAGGTGGTGGAGCCAAAGTCCTCAGTTGAATCAGATTCAAATCTAGCAGTCTTGGCAGCAAAGCAGCATAAGTCATAGGGATGGCCTCAATCACCCTATTAGCCGGGCGAGTTTGCCTTGGCTGATACGGTCTCTGCTGATAGCTGTTTCTGGGTTGTTGTTGTTGTTGTTGAGGTTGCATCTGTTGCACAAGAGTAGAAGGAATTGTGACTGCTGCCACATGCTCATACGGTCTTCTATAACCACGGCCCCAGCCTCGGCCAAATACAGCATTTTTCTCACCCTCTCTTCTCCTAGGAGGTCCACTGAAAGCTTTCCTCGCTCCATTCGAACTGCTAGCACTTGTATCTTGGATCTTCCCCATTTTCAACAAGGTCTCAACCCTCTCTCCAGCAATAACAATGTCATTGAATTTAGTGGCAGAACTGGACGCCAATCTTTCAAGAAACACACCCTGCAAAGTCCCCATAAACATGTCAGCCCTTTCGTTCTCAAGCAGCGGTGGTTGCACTCTGGCAGCGAGCTGGCGCCACCTCTGAGCATATTCTTTGAAACCTTCCTTAGCAGTCTGAGCCATGTGCTGCAATTGCGTGCGGTTTAGAGCCATGTCAAAATTATATTGATATTGTCTCACAAAAGCTTCTGCTAGGTCTTTTCAGCTCTTGATATTGACTCTGCTAAGCTTCATATACCATTCCAGAGAAGCTCCAACCAAGTTGTCTTGGAAATAGTACATCCATAGTTTTTCATCATCCGTGTGAGCAGCAATTCTCCCAACGAAATATTGAAGATGGGTCTTCGGGCATGTAGTGCCATTGTATTTCTCAAAAGTTGGAACTTTGAACTTGTATGGGATCCTGACCCCAGGAACCAAGCCCAAGTCTGTTATGTCAAATCCCAAAGAACTCTGGGATTGAATGGCTCTGATTTGTTCTGCCATTTCTTCAAACCTCTTGTTCATCTCAGCCCCCTGACCCTCAGCTTCGTCCAGCAGAGTGAACTGTTCATCCTGGTTATCCATTTGAATATTATTCAGCCCATCATTGATTATAGTCACCCCTGGCTGTGTTACAGGAGCTTCAACCTGACGTGCGCCCGCACCGTTACGATTATCAGTAGCAGCAGTGTTATTCCCGGGTTGACCATTTTCTATCATCTCCCGCAGACGCTCTTGGTTCTGACCCATGCCTGCCATCAATGTCATAAAGTTATCCATTCTCAGCCTCAGGTCAGCTAAGTCAGCTTGCATCTGGTCCATGATTCTCTCTCTGTTGATCTTTGTTGGATATCTATGTGCTACTGGTTGTTCCCGAACTTTCCGGGGAGCTATAGTGCCTGAAACACAAGAAACGTTAGCAAATGAGACCCTACAAAACAAACAAACAGGTTATATGTATGCAATGCAGTTGTTTATGTTTCCAATCCCAGGTCATTCCTGCCCCGGTTCCAGTATTTAGCAAAGAAACCAGATGGGTACTGATCCTCGACTTTCAGAAACCTTCGCGAAAAACCACATTCAAACCATAACAGCAGGCACACCAAGAAATGGTGAAAAGTCATAACATAAATCAGCCTATTAGGAAAATAAAACAGAATTCCCCATAGGGTACAAGTTTCTAAAAAGAAAAACAAACAACCAGGACTCCTACAACATGTCTGTAGGTAATCCAGATACAAGGAAAACACTAAGAAGCAAAACCACTGCTTGAGGACCCTGAACCTCCCTCACTAAGCCCCACATCAGACCTAACCTTCTTGACTCCAGCCATCAACTTGAGGTCTTCAATCTCTTTAAGTGCTGCTTCTAGGGCTTGTTGACTATCTTCTAACTGCTGAGTCTTCTCCCTTCGAATCTTGTGGACTTGCTCCACCTCTTCCTTTTTGTAGGCTATTTGCACTTCGAAGAACTCTTCTTTTTCCTTATATCTCTTCAGCTCTTGCTCTCTCTGCCCCTGCAACCAGACAATAGACTGACGAGCTTCCTTGAGAGTCTTTGAATTCTTCTTGCGTTCAGCTTCTCTTTTTGCTTCCATCATACCCAACCTGTGGAAGTGAGCTTCCCTTCCAGCAAAGTCTTTCTATTTAGCCTCCAAGGTAGTCTGCATCTTCAGCAACTTCTCTTCAGCTTCATTCTTGGCCCGGTTGGCAAGATGATACAGACTAACTACTTCAGTGTTCTCCACTCTGACTGCATGCAGCTGGGCTTCCAACTTCTTGAACTCCTCTAAAGACACGGTATCAATGGACTCATCAACTGGAGGAACTGGTGGTGAGAATGGCAGCAAAACCCTTCTGGCTATGTCTTTCAACCAAGCTTCATACTCTGGGAATGTCTGATTGTTGCACTTTCCAAAGCTAGCTATCCCTTCTCCCTTAATTCACTTCCAAGCTCCAGCAACCTTCCTCACTAAGGGCATATTGTCCTTCACTGGGAAGTAGAAAATAGGGGTCAGCTTCAATTCTTCTGGTACCTCTCTCAAGGCATATCCCAATTTTCTTCTTAACAAGATTGGATTATAATTGATCCCTCCAGTTACTCCCAATAAAGGTACACTAAGATAACTCCCACAGCTAGTGATGAAACGTGCACCCTGCAGCCTTTGAGTAATCCACCTGACATCCTTGGCAAGCAACTTTTCTAGCTTCTGAGCCCATACCAAGGTGTGGTCACTAAACACTCCAGTACTAGGCAGATGCCTCATGAACCACATATGAAATAAAGGAGCGCAGCAACAAACTAAACCTCCCCTCTTCTTCTCAGTCTTGTAGTGCACTGAGTAATACAAATCTCCGAGCAATGTAGGCACAGTATTCTTCAACAAAAAGAGATGTATGGCATTCATATCTATGAACTTATCCATATCAGCAAACAAGATAATTCCATAGATAGAAAGAGCCAAGATAGCACAGACAGCATCCCATTCTTCCTCAACAGTCAGCTCTTCCACCTTCTTTACTAAAGCTTCTAAAGAAAACCCAGGTACACCTCCCTTAATGATGGTCAAAGAATTCACATCAGAAGTGCTCAAATAAAGAGCCTTAGCAATAGCCTCGGGTGCAGGTCTACTCATCTCAGCATTGAACGGAATCTGGTCTCGAACAGGCACTCCCAAGATCAAAGCATACTCCTCCAGCAAAGGACCTAGCTGAAAATCAGGAAAGGTGAAACAACGGAGCTGAGGATCATAATACTGAAGCAGGGTATGAATGGCACTTCTCTCATAAGGATCTAACTCTACCACTACATCCAGAATACTCCCATAAGCCTTCCTGAATCTCTCTACATGGTTGGTGTAATCTGCTTCACCATCTTCTTCAACAGGCCAACCTTGGTGTCAAAGAACTTGAAGTGAATATTCTTCTTGCGAGGATCTTCCATCTATGAAGAGAATACCGGAACCGAAAGCAAAGATATGAACCTGTGAATGAAAACAAAACATGATTAATGATGAAATGATGCAATGCAGATGCAAATGCAAAGACATATGATCCATCTGGGACTGTCTGGAATCTGGATACCAAGGCCAAGTGATTAGAAACCCCAAATCCTCTGGATATCAGCCCTTAAACACTCAGATAAGCTCAGGTACTCCCAATCAAAGACCAGATAAACCCAGGAACTTCGGAACCAAAGTAACTGTATCAGAACATGAAACTGTACTGGTAACAAGGGTATGATGAGGTCAAGGGTCCCTGCAAACCTGTAAACCCCTCCCATTCTCACAGGTGTGCTCCGGGTCAAACATCACGGACTCTCAAAGCCGAATAGCAATAATACTTTCACCATTTCCGAGAAATGGCTCATGACCAAATCAGGGAATCGGTTAAGCATTATGTACTACGCAGGGAGGCCTCAGCTGAGTCCGGGAAAAACAAGCATCCCTTATAAGTCCCCAGCTTCAAGCGCTGAAATCGAGAAACAATAGTACATTCAGCCCGTAGGATATAGTACTAATGTCATACGACCAGATGCTTTGACTGAGTTCCTATAAGAGAACCAGGTCATCCTATGTGAGTCCCCAGTGGACCCTCGGGTGCGAATGGGTTTGCCACAAAATGTGGTCTGCCACTGCCACCACTGGAGAGGGTTGTTTCCACAAAGGTTCTCAATGATCGGTCCCCAGATGCACATAACTATCAAGGTCTTATCCCGAAGTTGAGGAAATCCCCACACAAGATATTTCCAAGACGGTCGCAATCTGGGCGTGAAACACACTGCCACTCATCATGTCACATGTGAGTACAATATGTCCACTCTAATCCTATAGTGCACTCAAGCCGGGTACTTGGCTTATCTCTCAGAAACAGTATCACCCGAGCCCACCAAACAGAAAACCAGTCCAGACAGTCCAGTATGATATACATGATGCGGAAAATAAATACTGAAAACTGTAAATAAAGCTAAACAATAATAAAATACAACAAGCCACAACAAAAGAACATTACCCAATGAAACAGAAACACACAAGCACTAGGAGAGACTCACAGGGGAACCAGAGATTCTGGATTCGATCCCCAGCAGAGTCGCCAGCTGTCGCTCCCACGGATTTCCATCCTGGTACAAACGCGAAAGTGGCACGGAAAAGAATAGAGTCTCCAGCCAGGCATTTTTATCCCGAAGAAAGGGAATGGTAATGTTGCACAAACCAGAAGAAAGAAAGAGGAAGGACATAGGTCCTACGAACCAAAGAGACTGAGTTCGGGAGTCGGTTACGACCTGGGAAGGTATTAGCACCCAGATCGTCTGCCGTACCCGATGGGATCCACGCTTGCAAAAGAAAATGTTTCAAAGGGTGAGGGTGTGAAAACTGCAGCAAAGGAAAAGAAAAGAAAACTGGAAATAAACTGAGAAAAGAACTGAAATAAGATAACAAAGAGAAAAATGTAGAGAAAATAAAGATTGTGCTCGAACGGGCCCTACCCCGCTGCCTACGTACCTCATCAGGATAATGAGGATCAAAGACGTCGTAGTTCCCCTAACTAGGGGTAACAAGGGAATTGCTTGTGAATTAAGGCTTGAACTGCCTATGACATTGCTCAGGTGTTGCAGACTCGGACGACGAGTGCGTAACCGTCTTGCAAAGTGACAAGTAGGAGCCAGTTCACGTACGGAGTGAATGAGATGAGAAGACAATTCCTGAAGGAAAGACGCTTATTGTTTGTTTGTGTTTTTAATGAAGCTTTTTATGAGTGAAAGTTTGCATAAGTAAGTGTACCTAAGTCTTACTCAATGGGATGTGTACATCTCACATCATCCCGAAATGGAATGCGCAAGAGGCACACCTATCCATGGAGGAAATCCCCAAAGCTAGTCCCACAAGTGAAGGCTTAAGCATACTGGCCTATTACCATTATTAAGTATTTTTGTGGTTTTTTGTTAAGAAGTATTTTTTTTAGCTTTTCTTTGTGAGGTACTCATGCTAAGACCTATCCACCACGAGTGATAACTCACACCTCGCCCCGAAACGGAACGCGTGCAAGTATCTCATAGCAAAGTCTCATGTCACATGAAATTACTCAACCTTTATTAAGTGAATTAGAATTGAGTTTGAAGATGAGAAGAGACAGCACCAAAGGATCTCAAAGGCAAAATTCTAAAGGGGGCTAAAGAAATCCTAAGTGTTAACATGCATGGATGTCCTAAGGGTTAGTGAGGTTTATATCCTAATGAAGAAGGAAGAAGAAGAGAAGAAGATAGAAGAAGAGGTGAGAAAGGCCTAAGCCCACCAACAAAAGAGTTAGTACAAATAAAGAAATAAGAGAAAAGATTTGGAGATGTGGAACTCAATTTCCACACCTCACACTTACCATAGCCCCTGCAAGGTTAGTATCATGCATACAAGTGAAAGAAAATGAACAAGATAACATGCTAACATCACACAACTAGAAGTGAAATGTCATGAACAAATGCACAATGCAAATACAACTCAAAATAATGAGACATGAAACTTATAAGTCAAAATGATGCAACATGAACACATATGAAAACAAATGCACACTTAAAGAGAATGCAAAGCAACAATGCATAAACATGGACACAATGCTCACAAACAGAACCAAAACAAGATGAATAAGGGCCTAAGAAGCCAACAAGATGAAGAGAAATGTCACACAAGACCAAACAATTACAAAATTGGAGTGGAAGAGGTAAGGAAGTGGGATGGAAACACTTAAGAAATGAAAGGACTTAAAAGAAGCAAGACACAAAAAATCCTAAGACTCAAACCCTATTCTAGGACCAGGAAGGTACCCACACCCCAAAAGAACCCCAAATGAGAAGAAGAAGTTGGCACAAGTGCCCTTTTAAGCTTATATGAGACCTAAAGAAGCAAAAGAAGCAAAATGGGACAAGGTTCAAGATAAAATTCACATCAAATCAACCAAGCATCTAAAAAATCAACAACTCAAGTCAAGTGATCTTCAAACATGTTATATCAATAGGAAAAAAGGGTTTGGAAAAATTCAGAAGCAAACTAGGTCAAATGGAGACTTAAACACAAGTTAGGGTTACAAATTTCCATCACACGTCAAAGGATCAATACTCAAGAAATAAAATTCTAAAAATCAAGAGAAAATCACACAAGAAGAACAATGTCTTAAGAATCCATAGAAAAAATAATGGGATCAAAATTCGAAATAATGAAATGTATGGAAATTTGACAAGGCAATGTACTCAAGAAAGGATTTAAAATGAAGCTAATTGAAACAATGAATTAATTGTGACATGTGGAAATGAAAGAAAAAGAAAATAAAAATATAGAAAAATAAAGGACACTTCAAATATCACTCATGATTTTTTTGGGAATTTTTAAATGAAGGAAACTATTTTTAATAATTAGAAATTGAAATGAATAAAAAAGAAAATAAAGTGAAAAAAGAAATAAAAAGAAAATTGGACAGGGGGTGTGAAGAGTAAGGTTCTACGTTGAATTTGTTTGGGCTGAGAACACTGGGGGGTGTGAATATCAGATATTGGGCCCATTAGTGTGCTGACTTACATTACTTATGGTGGAAATTAAATGGATTAAAACTGGAAAAAATGAGAAGCGAGAGATGCATCAGACGCGTGAGAATGAGGATCTCATTAATTGACGTGTCAAAAAGGAAGGCTGTGAGTGGCTGGCACACAATAACTATTGTACACTGAGAAACACAATGAATTAAATGAAATAAGAAAGAAACACGTGAGACTGAGGGTGCCCTAGGGCTAGGTGGCACAATCTGGACACATGGATGAGCAGATCTAAGGGTTGTGAACCTGTCTTCTTCCTTGAGCAAACCCTAGCACAAAACCCAGTTTCCGGTGACCGGAGCTAGGGCTCCGGCACCGGAATTCACACCAGAACCTTAAACAACCAAATAAATGAACAAAAACAACCCAGATATACTAAATCAACATCATTGAATTCAAATATGAGCTCAAAAACCTCTGAAACTTAATGAATCTAAGGGATCGAACCAAAACAACTTGCACCATCAAAACTGAATTCAGGATATCTTTCACTATGATGCATCATTTTCAAATCTAAAGAGTGCAACATGATCAGCAAGACACAAGGATTAAGAATCACATATACAATTTCATTTCCAGACCCAAAGATATCAGAGCATACCTGAGTTGTAGATCCTTCAAAACCACCAAGAAATGCCTCCAAAGCTGCAGATCTAGCTCTTGTGATCTCCTCTTGCAAAATAAATGCAAGAGGAAGCTTAATGGGACCTGGATCTGAAGCTTCAAAGTAAGTTGCTTCTCAATGGCACCTTTCTATTCTTGTACCTTAAGCTCAAATGAATGGTAGAATCTTGATCTATATCACTCACTGATCAAGAATGTGGAAGAGATTTGTGAAGAATGTGAGAGAATGAAGAGATTTGTGTGAAAATGAAAATGGTGCACAAAGTTGGAAATGAGAGAATGAGAGAGATATGAGGCAAGCTGAAACCCTAATTGCTTTTGTATGAGGTCACAAGCCCATGCTGAAAAAATGAAAAGATTTGCACGAGTAGGTCATGAGATTTTTGTGAATTTGCAAATTGTGAAAGTTGTGAAATAAGCATGCCATGCTCATGCTTCCTTTGGCATCTCAGTACATGTGCAAGGCAAATCCCACCCTTGATCCAAATGCAGCAACTCCTGGCCCTTGGATCAAACCATCACACTTATTTCATGATTTGGCCAATTATGCATTTTTTGAACCACAAACTTGTAGTGCACGAAAATGAGAATTTCTTTGGAGAAAATTGGTCAAATGCAATGTATTTTAAGTTTGAAACAAGATTGAACCAATACCAAGTCATGAAAACAAGTTTTGAGGCCTTTTGCATTTGGTGCATGCATGGAAAAGTGAAATTTGCCCTAAAATCAGCAAACTTTCGAAGAGGCCCTAGGACAAACCATGAATCCCCTGAAAATGTACTTGTACTTTTTGAAAATGGGAGACCTTACCCTCCAACTTTCATGTTTGAATTTGGTCCATTTGAAGAACGTTTGATCATGTTAAGGCCATTTGAAAATTAGGGCAAAGGTTGCCAAATTTGGAAATTCTCAAAAACCAACTTTGTACCATTTTTGCAAAACCCTTCAAACCTCCATGATTCTTGAACTTTGATCATTCCAAACCTCTTATAACATTTTAAGGACCCCTCTTGGCCAAAAAATTTGGGTTAGACCCCTTGAAATCACACAGTTGACTTTTTAAGGGCACAGTTGACTTTTTACTTCATCTGCAAGCAACTGAGGCATTGTCTGACTTCCACATGGAATTTTCTCATGAAAATTGACACCTAGGATCCTCTTAACATATAAAAGACTTTGCCCAAATTAAATGGCCAAAGTTGTGAGATCTTGGTGCTTGAATCTCAAACCCTAATTTGGGTGCCTTGTATAGGAGCTTTGCCTTGTCCTGAGATCTCTGATGATCATGCAATCTTCTGAGCTCTTGCCAATGGACTTAATCTTGTAAATGGAGTTTAGACTCACCATAAGACTTGTATACAACCATTGGGACCCTTGTCATGGCCTGAAATGCTTCAAAGACCTCCACAGATGACCATATGCTTGATGCTAGGACATGAAGGATGTTATGTCTCATCTTTCCATGATATGATACTAAGAAAATGGTATGTTCATGATGAATATGATATGATATGATATGATGCTTAAAAACAAGAGGGCAAATTTGGGGTGTTACAGGCAGGCCTTTCTCCAGCTAAGTCAAAAAGTTGTCGATTCCCCAGCGAAATCCGCGGGGTGAGATTCAATCCCTAGCAGTTGAGGCATCCCCTAGCAGGGCCTTCAAATCTAAAGTCCAATTTATTTTTGGCAAAGGTAATAGGTCGAGACAGACTAATCACACTCTTCTCCAACAGAAATATCGGTAACCATTTGTATTCCCCACAAAGTCAGCAAGGATTTGTTATTTTCGCGTCAGGAATTCACTTTGTATCTATCCCCCAGTGTCATAAGGCATCATGTCAAGTAGTTCAACGTATGTGTGCTCAATCCAAGGTTGATATCCAAAGTCCACCCGCAGCGTGGCAACTTATCTGAAGTCCAACCATAGATTGGCCAAAGTCCATCCTCTGGGTGGAAAATCCAAAATCCAACTGTAGATTGGCCAAAGTCCATCCTCTGGGTGGCAAATTCTTAAAGTCCAGCCGTAGACTGGCCAAAGTCCATCCTCCAGGTGGATAATTCTTAAGGTCTCCCGTAGCAAGCAACAGCCCCCATAGTGTGGAGAATTTCTAAAGTCCCCTGTAGTGGGCCAAAGTCTCCCGTAGTGAGCAAAAGTTCCCCGTAGTGGGCCAAAGTCTCCTGTAGTGAGCAAAAGTCTCCCGTAGCGAGCAATAGCCCCCATAGTGTGGAGAATTTCTAAAGTCCCCCGTAGTGTGGAAAACGTCTCCCGTAGTGAGCAAAAGTCTCCCATAGCTGAGTAATGTGCCCCCGTAGTGTGGCAAATTTCCTGAAAATCTCCCGTAGCAAGCAGAAGTCCCCGCAGTGTGGCAGAGTATCCCCACAGAGTGAGCAAAAGTCCACTCGTAGCGTGGCAAATCAGTAATCTTCCGACGTTATTCCAAAACATTCACTAATTCACTATTCTTCACATCAAAGTTCTCCCCAAGAAAAGTTCAAATGGTTGGGTTTATTTCCCTTTTCTTCTTCCACCGAGTGCAAATTTTCCGGTTGTTGTTAGTATTCAATCCCTGGATACTTCAAACGTCTGAAAGGGACTGTTATCATCCATTCAAGTTTATAGTGATTGAATATGGGCAGCTGTAACACCCCAAAATTTTCCCTCTTACTTTTATCAACCTCGAGCAGCTTGCGCTTCATGCTCGCATCATTTCGCATATCATTGCATTGCATTTGAAAAATAAATAAATAAATAAATCATCATCCTTTGCATACGTATGAGGTGTGTGGTCGATCGAGGCTTGCTAAACATTGGAGTTCAAGAGAAAAACAATATATCAAAAATAATCCAAACCACTTCCAAGCTAACCTACTAAAAAAAGGAAGATTTCACCTTTCCCTCCATTTTCCTTCCACTTTCCTTCCACATTTCCTTTCATTCTTTTCCCTCTTATTTTTCTACTTCAATTCCACTCCTTTTCCCTTGGATGCTTCTACCATGTTCTACAACCTTCTAGAGTATTCCATGGAATATTCCAAGGAATATTCCCTCTCCAACCCTAACTCTAACTAACTAAAAACCTAACTCCATTCCTAAACCTAACTCCATTCCCAAACCTAGCTCCAAGCCTAGCCTCTATATAATCATTAATCACTTCAATGCAAGAAGGTTCCCAATTTTTCACTCTCTCATAATTTCTAGAATCACTTTTCTCTCTCACTTTTCCTCCATTTCCCTTTTCACTAAACCTTTTTTTGAAGAAGCTCTTCAAGTTTCACATTGAAACTTGAAGATCTTAAAGCTTAGCCTCTAACCTCCATTGATTTGGACATTGTAGAAGAAGAAGCTACCGATTTATGTGAAGATCTCGACTTATCGGAAGTGCAAGAAGTATCAAGCATCAAGAACGCATTTATTTTGCGCATTTGCGGATTCTTCGGATTTCTCTTCGATCAAGCTTCGATTCTTGCAACATTTACCTAAGCACTTCTCCGCTTCGTAGGTTGGTGATTTAAAATCATGCTTGCTTTAAGTTATTCTCTCCATCTCGCCATTTTGGCATTCTTTAAGTGCTTTTCGTATTACTTGTGGTTGATTATGTTTTTATTACGTTTTGCTTGCGATTTGTGGAGTTTAATGGATTAGAAGCTAGGTTGTAGCTTGTTATAGGTTCTAGCATGTGTTAATAAGCCCTAATTGAGTAGAAATCCGTGTTAACATGATTAGATGTGTGTTAGGGTTGTTTAGAAGTAAGATTGTGGCCAAAAGCACTTATTACAAAACAATTTTTCACTTTATGTTCAGTGTTAACCGGTTAACACTTTGGTTAACCGGTTAACACATGCGTCGTTTGCCATTTTTAGTGTTGTATGGGGTGCGTTAACGGGTTAACCATTTGGTTAACCGGTTAACGCTGTAGAAATTCAGAATTTTAGCTTATTTGCTTGCTTGTTCTTGCTTCTTTGTGCCTCTAATGTTCATACATGCTTAGGTACTAATTTTAGGGAATTTTCTAGGTTGCTTTCGACATCCCATTCCCCCATTTCGAGTCGTTTCGACGTGTTTCCGTTCATGTTGCATATAATGCATTTATGTGTTCATTTGTGTATAATTTTTCTTCTTGCAATTTGTTGCTATGTCCACACACTTTTTGTCATGTAAATAATCATGTTGCATTCTGTTTTTGCATCTTTCCCACAATTCGTTAACTCATTTGCATTTCATTTTATCAATATATATGTTGCATTTCACATAACCATGTATGTATGTGCATTTGGTTGCATTTGGTTGCATGTTTGATCATATCATTCACATCAATTCAATTCTTAATTTTGCATTGAGCTTGGCATTCTTGTTGATCTATCATGTTGCATATTCATGATCAATGCTCATTATGTTCATATGCCATGTTCATGTGCCATATTTTGCATACTTGTTGCATAATAAATCATGTGGTGCATTCTTGCATAATCCCTCAAAAATGCTCATGTTCATTCAATTATGTATGTTGATCTATGTTCAAATGCATATTCATGATTAATTGGTACATTTTTCATTAATTTTGTGCATTAAAAAAATGAAAATAATCAAATCTGCATTTTACATTTTATAGCTGACTTTGCATATAGGTGCTGTAAAATACATGATGTTTGTTACGTTGTTCATGTTGTATGTGACTTTCTACACCTATCTTTACATGTTGTATGCTGGCTGTAGAAAGTTGTTTGTGCGTTGCCTTTTGTTGGGTAGCTATTTGTGAATTAGGGGCTATAGTAGGTGCTGAATTTGTGTTTTAGCATTTGTTTAGTTCTTTTAGAATTAAGATAGAGTTTAGATTGAGTCCTAGAGTTATTAGTATTTAATTGGTGTGAGTTTACTTTATTATTTTTAATAAAATGCACATTAATCTTTGTTTTGTAGGGGGAAAAGGTATGTTTCCTTACACCTTATTCTTTTTATTTTTTATGCATTTTCTTTTATGCATTTAATTTGATTTTTACCTCTATATTTGTGATTGGTAGGATTTCCCCTTTGTCTAGGACCAACTTATCTTCCTTAGGAAGTAAGTTCATCATTTTTTCTTCTTCCTTTTCTTCCTTAGGAATAGAAAAATCTCATAAACAATTAGGATCTCCCTTTTGTGTATAATAAAAAACTTAGGGTTGGTCTTAGTCCCCCTTAGTTTTTTGACCTTTTCCGATTTGGGTCTTATTTTCTCATCTTCAAACAAAATCCAAAAGACATTTAATAAAGGATTGAAATAGCCTCCTGTGTATAGCCTTATTCCATGGGGCACTCATATTCATTCCATCTTGGAATAGTATGGGCTTGTATAGCATGATGTACAAGTCTAATCATGAGACTATCTTCACAAACAATAAACTCAAAACACTTCTCATAAAAGACAACCAACAAAGACATCGTGTCTTCTCTTCTCATCTCCTAATCTTTGTGGACGAATGTGACTTGCCTCGACAGTTCAAATAGCGATATGGTAAACACCCTCGAGTCAGATCCAATAACACCTGAGCTAGAGCTATGGCAACGTCATCCTAAAAAATACAAACAAAGTTCCCGCCTTAGTTAGGCGAACTACTTCGACTCTGATCCTCATTTTCCCGATGAGGTACGTAGGCAGCGGGGTAGGGCCTGTGCGAGCACATTATTTATTTTCCCTACATTTCTCCCCTTTTCTTTCCATTTTCCTTTCCAATTCCTTTTCTCATTTCATTTCTATTCCATACAACATCTTATTTCTCACCCTTTGAAACAAACCTACAAGCGTGGATCCCGTCGGGTACGGCGGACGATCAGGGGTGTTAATACCTTCCCAGTTCGTAACCGACTTCCGGACCCAGATCTTTGGTTCGCAAGGATTCGTCCTTTCCTTCTTTCTTAGGTTTGTGCAACATTACCTTTCCCATTCATTAGGGATAAAAATGTCTGGCTGGCGACTCTACATTTTCCGCGCCACTTTCGCGTTTGTACTAGGATGAAAATCCCGGGAGCGACACCTTCATGTTGCAAATGTTCTGAGCTTCCTCTATGGAATTCACCTTCATAGAAAATCTCTTGGGAAGAGATCTGAGAATCTTCCTCGCAAGCTTTTCATCGGATATCTTTTCTCCTAAGGCTTCTGAGGCATTAGTAATATAAAAAATGTTCATGTGAAAATCATGAACAGACTTATCTTCTTTCATTCTCTGATTTTCAAATTTGGTGGTAAGCATTTGAATTCTTGACATCTTGACTTTAGAGGTTCCTTCATGAGTGGCATTGATAATATCCTGGACTTCCTTGGCATTTTGACAGTGATGCATAAGTCTGAAAATATTTTTGTCAATGCCATTGAACAGGACATTCAAAGATTTTGAATTCCATAGTTCCAGCTCATCCTCATCTTTGCTCCAATCATCCTCAGGATTCAGAGTTGTATTGTCATCTTTGTCAGTAACAGTAGGATATTCCCATCCTCTATCAGCAGCTTTCCAAGCTTTCTTATTCAGAGACTTTAAGAAGGCAACCAAGTGAGGTTTCTAATAGTCATAGTTAGAACCATCCAAAATGGGTGGTCTGTATCCAAATACTTCTTCCTTGTCTATGGTCCCAGAATAATGCCACGAGATCTCACCCAAAAATATAGGAAGGGTGTCTGCTCTGATGCCAATTGAAATTCTGGAAACTGATATACAATGTCGAATATGATGTCATGACACTAATAACAACAAGTTTAAAAACACAATAAAAGACAAAGACATAATTAAATAACACAGAGAGTTGTTAACCCAGTTCGGTGCAATCACACCTGTAGGATCAGAATGCGCCTAAGAGGGGGGTGAATTAGGTGTTATAATTTTTCTTGATTCTTTTTCTTTGATGGATAGAATTTTTCTTTTAAGTGCGTATGAAAGGAAAGCAGTAAGGCAGAAAATAAAAGTGACACGGAGAATTATCCTGGTTCCCTTCACAGTCCGAAGGTACATCCAGTCCCCTTTCAATTTGAAAGAGATTTCCACTAGTTTTTAGAAAAATTACAACCTATCACACCTTCAATGGTGAGGCCTACTTTCTAACAAACTATATAAACAAGTGTGCAAGAATAATCCTCTTGCCACACTTACCCTTATGTCCAAACAATCCTTGGAACACAAGTCACAAATAGAAATACTTTTCTATACTTTTTGTAATTTTGATTGAGTAATACAAAGATTGGATATCAATAATGATCTTCTCCTATGTACACAAATCACTTTTCAAATATCAATACAAGTGTTCAAACATGCAATATGAAAGATGAAGATCTTATGAACACTTTTAGAAGAATAAAAATATTTGAATATTGGTGAATTTGATTTAAGTGATTTTCATAAAAATTGTAGGAGGTGTTTTTTGAATTTGAAAAAATTCAGATTTTATAATAATCAAGACACCCTTTTGAAAAGGTATGAAAATTATGAAACAAAATAATTTATGAAGAGATATAATCAAAAGGTGTAATTTGAAATTCAAAGAAAATATTTTTCAAAAATCTTACAGTGTTAACCGGTTAACCAAATGGTTAACCGGTTAACGCCTATAAACGTTAACTGGTTTTCTGAAATTTTGAACCCGTTAACCGGTTAACCAAATGGTTAACCGGTTAACACTGTTAAAAACAGAAACAGAATGTTTTCAAAAAGAGTTAAACGGTTTGAAAAATTAATCAAAGTATTTTATGCAATATGCTAACATATGATTGAATGAGTGAACACTTGTACATCAATTTAAAAGAGGGATTGATATACCTAAACAAAAACGTCTAAGCATGAATTAGAACGATGATGCATAAGAAGCTTGATCGCAAAGCCCGTTGCTTGTAGCTTGATCAGTTGGAGCTCTTGACTTTTTGCAGATCTGAAAAGCATGTGTCGTGTTGTCTTCATCAAAATCTTCGAGGTTGAAGGCGTGCTTCTACATTCTCCCCCTTTTTGATGATGACAACCGAAAATTATGCAAGAGCTTTGATCAATGTTTCTCTAAGCGAATCCTCCCCCTATGGACAACAACTCCCCCTAAATGATAGCGGCAGTAGCAAAAGAATTATGCATCGAGAGGCATTAGATAAACAAGGTCTTCTCCCCCTTTGGTATTAGCAAAAAGGAAGGGACCAACAAGCAAGCATAGAAATGAAAAGTATAGCATCACACACGCATTCATGCAAGCAAACACATATAGAACTAAAACATAATGCAAGTAAACCAAAAATGCCTAAAAACTTAGGACTTGAGTTTGAGAGTACATAACATAACATGATTAAAAGATAAAGCAACATAATAGAAACAACATGGAGACATGGTCCTCATTCCTCATCTGACACTTCCTCATCATCTTCTTCCTCTTCTTCGGTACCGTCCACATCCTCATCAACATGCTCAGTGGTGGTTCGGGAGCTTAGGACAAGGTTCTGAAGGCTTTTGATGGCACGCATAGCTTCATGGTGGTGTGACATCATGGTTGAGTAGAGGAAGTCATTGGTAACGCCGGTTTCCGGAATAGGTGGGATGGAGGTGGAGGATCTGTCATCATACTTATAAGTTCCATCATTGGCTTGAACAATGCCGGTGTTCTTGATGATTGTGACTCCGTTGATTTCATTTCCCGTAGTAGTCATAGCAATAAACGGTTCTCTACCGATTTCCATATCGGTAAGTTCCAAAATCCTTAAGAGGAGGCGGCCATACGGTAAGTGAGTCTTCAAAGAGAGTTGTTGCTTCAAATGATATAGCATGGTAGGAAGCCAATTAATCCTAATCTTGTTCTTGATGGCAAAGAGCACTTGCATTTCCAAATCATTGACTTGGGATTGATTAGAGTCCTTGGGCAGCAAGACATGGCAAATGACATAATGAAGCATCCGGTCATCCACGGAGAGATTCTTCGCATAGCAAAGTACCCGAGAGGTACGCTGGCCGGATATCACGGCTGCCTTTGGAAACCTACAGATGTGATAGTAGTATTCCATCTTATCATAATTGGCCCATTTTCCCTCATCATGGTTGACACCCTTTCGGAGAAACACTCCCGAGTATGGTAAAGACAAAGAGGTAGCAAGAGTACCTAGGTCAACCTCAATCTCACAATCTCTAACAGTAGCAAAAAGTTGATGCTTATCCCTATCATCACAAGTGAGAGTCATGTAGTTCATGAAAGACTTCACCAAATCCGGATATACCTTTCCATTATCGGCAATAAAATCTAGCATTCCTTGATATTCTAGTAATGCTGGAAACTTAAACGATTCAAAAGATTTCAGGTTCACATACTTACCCTTGAGGAGATGTCGAACCCGAACTCGGAAATCCAATCGTCTCTTCTTGGTCGATTCCATAGGCATGTCTTCTTCACTGCTAGACCTTGATGCTGACACTGGAGCTTTTCCCTTTCTTGAAGCCATGAAGATGAAGCTTAGGTTTGGTGTGGTGGAGAGTGAAGTGAAAGAGATGGAGTTTTTATGAGAGTTACAATGTAGTGGGTTTTAATGGAGTAGATGGAGAGTTTGAAAATGAGTAAGTGGTGTTTAATGGTAGGTCAAAGTAAGAGGAATTGATTTATGAGGTGTTGGAAAGAGGTACCATGCATCAATTAAACATAAAAAACACAAGACAACATAAAAGAAGAAAAAAGAAAAACAAAATTTTTAAAAGAAAAAGAGACTGTCACGAAGGCAGGGACTGCTGTTTTGAAGGTGTTAACCTGTTAACCGATCCGTTAATCGGTTAACAAACAAAAAAATTCAAAAAATTTTAAAAGTCCAGCAGCTTTGTGGGGGGAAAATGGAGGGAAATTTTCAAAAAGATTTTTCATAAAGTGTTAGCACTTGTCATTCCGCAACTTTCGATCAAAAAATATTTTGAAACCGATTGATTTCGGGTATACGAAAGTGAGAAAAACCGAAAACGGTGAAATGTGAGTGCTAGCATTTTATGACATAAAAGTGAGAAAACACACATATAAACACATATAATGCAATAAAAACATATAACAATCAATTTTTAGGTTAAGATTAGATGTCACCTTCATTGAGAATACCAAGTTCTCAGCGAATCTTGAAGAATTTCTCCTTAGCCAATGGTTTTGTGAATATGTCGGCGAGTTGATTGTGTGTATCTACGAACGTAACATCTACATCTCCGTTTAAAACATGACCTCGAAGGAAGTGATGTCGGATATCTATGTGCTTTGTTCTTGTTTGCATGACCGGGTTCTTCGTGATATTGATGGCACTTGTGTTGTCACACCGGAGAGGGATACAACCGAGATCTATACCGAAATCGAGAAGTTGTTGTTTAAGCCACAAGATTTGAGCACAACAACTTCCTGCTTCAATGTACTCCGCTTCGGCCGTGCTAAGTGCAACGCATGCTTGCTTCTTGCATGCCCACGACACTAGTGCATTCCCGAGAATGTGACAGGTACCACTTGTACTCTTTCTATCGGTCTTACATCCTGCATAATCAGCGTCAGAATAACCAATTAAAGAACATGTACTACCTTTAGGATACCATAGTCCGACGTGCGTCGTTCCTTTGAGATACTTCATGATCCTCTTCACGGAAGTGAGATGTGATTCCTTCGTGTTAGCTTGAAAGCGGGCACACAAACAAACACTAAACATAATGTCAGGACGGCTCGCCGTCAAATATAAGAGTGAGCCGATCATACCTCGATACTTTGTAATATCTATTGAAGTGCCGGAAAGATCTTGATCAACATACGTTCCAGATCCCATTGGAGTAGACATTTCTTTGCAATTGTCCATATCAAATCTTTTCAATAACTCCTTGCAATACTTGGATTGGTTGATGAAGATGCCATCCTTGGTTTGCTTGATTTGTAAACCAAGGAAGTAGTTCATCTTTCCCATCATGGACATCTCGAATTCGCCTTGCATCATAAGAGAGAATTCTTCGCAAAGATCTTTGTTTGTTGAACCGAAGATGATGTCGTCGACATAGACTTGAACAAGTAAGGTGTTGCCCTTAAGATTCTTGATGAACAAAGTCTTGTCAACCTTTCCTTTCGTAAAACCTTTCTCACACAGGAAGTTGCTAAGGCAATCATACCAAGCCCTTGGTGCTTGCTTTAAGCCATAAAGAGCCTTCTTCAACTTGTAGACATGAAACGGGTTCTTGAAGTCTTCAAAACCCGGAGGTTGTTTGACGTAGACTTCTTCATTGATATAACCGTTTAGGAAAGCACTTTTGACATCCATCTGGTACAACTGAAAATTCATAGAACAAGCGTAAGCAAGTAATAATCTAATTGCTTCTAACCTTGCTACCGGAGCGAATGTTTCATCAAAGTCGATTCATTCTTCTTGGTTGTAGCCTTGTACGACCAATCTTGCTTTGTTACGAACTATGATCCCATTCTCGTCAAGTTTGTTCTTGAACACCCATCTTGTGCCTATGATATGTTTGTTGTCCGGTCTTGGTACAAGAGTCCAAACTTGGTTCCTTTCGAATTGGTTGAGTTCTTCTTGCATAGCTATTATCCATTGATCTTCGCCTAAGGATTCATCGATTTTTGTTGGTTCAATTTGAGACACAAACGCCATGTTGAGTCAAGCATCCTTGAGATTGAGTCGAGTTGCAACGCCTTGGCTAATATCACCAATCACTTTATCTATCGGGTGATCTCTATGGGTTCTCCATTCTTTTGGAAGATCTTGATATTCTTCAATGGTTGGTGACTTATCTTCTTGTGATATTGCTTGTTCTTTTGATATCTCCTTTTGTTATTGTGATAGATCTACTACATCATCATCATCATCCACAATAATATTATCCTCTTTCGAGGGGTTAGTCTCATCAAACGAAACATGTATGGATTCTTCAATGGTAAGAGTACGTCTATTGAAAATTCTAAAAGCTTTACTTGATAGAGAATATCCAAGAAAAATACCTTCATCGGATTTCTCATCAAACTTACCAAGGTTGTCCTTACCATTGTTGAGAACGAATCATTTGCATCCGAATATGTGGAAGAAAGATATGTTGGGTTTCCTTCCCTTGAACAACTCATATGGGGTCTTCTTGAGAATAGGTCGAATATTGACACGGTTACTTACAAAACAAGTCGTGCTAACAGCATTCGCCCAAAAATATTTAGGAAGATTTGATTCGCTAAGCATTGTCCTTGCAAGTTCCACTAGTGCCCTATTCTTCCTTTCTACGACACCGTTTTGTTGAGGAATCCTTGGTGCGGAAAAGTTGTGAGAGATTCCATGCTCTTCACAAAAATCTTCAAATGATGAATTTTGAAATTCGCCACCATGGTCGCTTCTTATGGAAACAATTGAGAGTGACTTCTCATTTTGAATTTGCTTGGCATACTTCTTGAATGCTTTAAAGGCATCACTTTTCTGCACTAAAAACAAAGTCCAAGTGTATCTAGAGAAATCATCAACAATAACTAGTGCAAAAACGTTACCTCCGAAGCTTTTTGTTCTTGATGGACCGAAAAGATCCATATGTAACAATTGTAGTGGTCTTGTAATAGATATCACTTTCTTGGTCTTGAAGGATGTTTTGGTTTGCTTCCCCTTTTGACATGCGTCACAAAGCTTATCCTTGATAAACTTCATCTTTGGAAGACCAACAACTAGATCATGCTTTAATAGTTTATTCAAATGTTCCATGTGAATGTGAGCAATCCTCTTATGCCAAAGCCATGCATCGTTGTTGTTTGCCATTAAGCACTTCACCTTCAAGAGAGAGTCATCAAAAGAAATCATAAAAATGTTATTAAATCGTTTACCTTTTAGCAATATTTCATGAGTGACTTCGTGTTCTATCAAACATTCCTCCTTTGTGAAGTTGATTCGGAACCCTTTGTCACACAATTGACTTATGCTAAGAAGGTTGTGTTTAAGGCCTTCCACATAAAGGACGTCTTCGATGATTGTATGAGGAGATGCACCAATGGTTCCAACTCCAAGAATTATTCCTTTATTATCATCACCGTAAGTAACGTATCCTTTGGCCTTAAGTGTTAGACTTGAAAATTTGTTGATATCGCCCGTCATATGCTTTGAACAACCGCTATCGAGATACCATTGCGTAGAGGTTGTTTTCAAGCATACCTGCAAAACAAAATCAAGTATTGTTAGGTACCCAAATTGCTTTGGGTCCTTGATAGTTAGTACCCTTTTCAACCCACACATAGTGCCCTTTAGCAACACCAATGTTGCGCACATAGTAAACATTAGGTGTATGGCCTTTGATTCCACAATAAAAACAAATAGGTTGAAATTGACTTTTAAATCTAGGAACATATTTTTGTTTCTTAATGATCCTTTTCCTTTTATGACTTTGATGCATAGTTTTAGAAATTGTTAGTCTTTTCCTTAACAATTTGTTCACTAGCTTTTACGAAAACAGTTTCACTTGTGCTTGGTTTGGAAAACTTAGAATATCCTAGGCCACTTTTATCATTTGGATATCTTTGGTGCCTAAGAATTTCCTCCAAGCCAATTTGACCTTTTTCATATCTTTCTAAAACTCTTTTGAGTTGAACAATTTGAAAGGACAATGACTCACAATTTTTACATGTAAGGCTTTGTTTTTCATCCTTTATCTTTTGTTTTTCATTTTCAATGTATTTTTCGAAAGATGCATTTTGTTCTTCTAAAGATAATATTTTCTTCTTTTGGGATGAAATATTTTTGTACAAAGTCTTACATTCCTTTAGAAGTTCATCTATGACTTCTTGTGCATCATTTTCATAAATTGAAAAGTTACTACTAACCTCGTCATTTTCTTCATCGGAGTGATGTGACGCCATTAACGCCATATTTGCACATTCGTCGCTTTCCGATTCCGATGAGGAACTAACTTCATTGTCATCCCATGCGACATAAGCCTTTTTATTTTTGAAGTCCTTCTTGCCTTTGAATCCTCCTTTCTTCGCAAGTCTTGGACAATCCGGTTTTATGTGACCTTGCTTTCCAAATTCATAGCATGTAACTTCTTGATTCAATGTGGATGCATCCTTCTTCCTGAAATGTTTATTCTTTTTAGGAAAAGAAGAATTATTATTTTTGTTAAAAAACTTACCAAGCTTCTTAACAAGAAGCATGAAGTTCTCATCTTCGTAGATCTCGTCATCTTTGTCATCCTTCGTGTCAATCTTCAAAGCAATTCCTTTGGACTTTTTCTCTTGACTTTCATGCTTCTCGAGCCTTCCAAGTTCCAACTCGTGCTCTTGAAGTTTTCCGAATAGAGATGCGGATGTCATTGTTGAGAGACTCTTCTTCTCCGAGATTGCGGTCACTTTCGGTTGCCATTCCCTTGTCAAAGACCTTAGAACTTTCAAATTAAGATCATCATTGGTGAAGGTCTTTCCGAGTGCAATCAAATGGTTGGTTAGATGAACAAATCTTTTTTGTAAAGCCACAATAGATTCTCCGGGCTGCATGCGGAACATTTCATATTCTTGACTCAACGTGTTAAGCCTTGATCTTTTAACTTCTGTTGTTCCTTCATGTGTTTCTACCAAAGTATCCCAAATCTCCTTTGCCGATTTGCATTGTGATACACGAAAACATTTGTCCATACTAAGAGCGCTTTGAAGTATGTTGATTGCTTTCTTCTCATTTAGGATCTTCCTTTTATCATCTTCATCATACATATTCTTCAACTTCGCGGTTCCAACACCGTTGATCACATTAACGAGATTATGCGGACCTTCTTCGATTGCTTCCCATATGCCTTCTCCTTGGGCTTCAAGATGTGCCCTCATTCTGATTTTCCAGAAATCGAAGTATTCGCCGGAGAAGAGCGGAGGCTTGTTGCTACTTCCACCATCTTTGAAAACAGGATTCGAGTTTGCGGAAGCCATAAGGATCTTATAGGAACAGGTTACCTAAACCTGCTCTGATGCCAATTGTAGGATCAGAATGCGCCTAAGAGGCGGGTGAATTAGGTGTTATAATTTTTCTCGATTCTTTTTCTTTGATGGATAGAATTTTTCTTTTAAGTGTGTATGAAAGGAAAGCAGTAAGGCAGAAAATAAAAGTGACACGGAGAATTATTCTGGCTCCCTTCACAGTCCGAAGGTACATCCAGTCCCCTTTCAATTTGAAAGAGATTTCCACTAGTTTTAAGAAAAAGTACAACCTATCACACCTTCAATGGTGAGGCCTACTTTCCAACAAACTATATAAACAAGTGTGCAAGAACAATCCTCTTGCCACACTTACCCTTATGTCCAAACAATCCTTGGAACACAAGTCACAAATAGAAATTCTTTTCTATACTTTTTGTAATTTTGATTGAGTAATACAAAGATTGGATATCAATAATGATCTTCTCCTATGTACACAAATCACTTTTCAAATATCAATACAAGTGTTCAAACATGCAATATGAAAGATGAAGATCTTATGAACACTTTTAGAAGAATAAAAATATTTGAATATTGGTGAATTTGATTTAAGTGATTTTCATAAAAATTGTAGGAGGTGTTTTTTGAATTTGAAAAAATTCAGATTTTATAATAATCAAGACACCCTTTTGAAAAGGTATGAAAATTATGAAACAAAATAATTTATGAAGAGATATAATCAAAAGGTGTAATTTGAAATTCAAAGAAAATATTTTTCAAAAATCTTACAGTGTTAACCGGTTAACCAAATGGTTAACCGGTTAACGCCTATAAACGCTAACTGGTTTTCTGAAATTTTGAACCCGTTAACCGGTTAACCGGTTAACACTGTTAAAAACAGAAACAAAATGTTTTCAAAAAGTGTTAAACGGTTTGAAAAATTAATCAAAGTATTTTATGCAATATGCTAACATATGATTGAATGAGTGAACATTTGTACATCAATTTAAAAGAGGGATTGATATACCTAAACAAAAACGTCCAAGCATGAAGTAGAACGATGATGCATAAGAAGCTTGATCACAAAGCCGGTTGCTTGTAGCTTGATCAGTTGGAGCTCTTGACTTTTTGCAGATCTGAAAAGCATATGTCGTGTTGTCTTCATCAAAATCTTCGAGGTTGAAGGCGTGCTTCTACAACACCTACTATGGGGGCTACCAAGTTAGGAAGGAACTTCACTATCAGTAGTATCAATTCAAAGATCCACAACAAACACCACAGTTTTCAATCTTTTCACTTAATCCCTACCCAATGACAGTTCTACCTAGGAACTCCTAGATAAGAGACCCCTCTCACTTCCACTCAATCACAACAGTGATCTTAAACAAATAACTCAAACAAAACGAAGACACTCTTCAAAACAATCTTTGACCTTGCTTAAAAGCTTCAGTCAAATACAAACACTCTTGCTTATAAGCTTTGAGTGGACAAAATACAAATGCACACCTAGTCCAAAACAATCATCAAAAGACAATTGATTGACTCACAAGAAACTAACACACACACACACACATGTGAAAAACACTGAATACAATCCTTATTTTCCACATGTTCACACTAGGGTAAAGCAGCCTTAAGTAGATCCTTGAATGGGCAATGGGCCTGCTGAACTTGCATAAATCTGAAATAAAAATTCCTCAAATAAAGGAACAAAAATAGCAAGAACAAATGTTCTGCTAAAATAACTCCAAGCTGAATCCTTCTTTTCCTTCTGATAAAATTTCGCTAAAACCACAACAAAATCTCAGCAATAATGACTGAAGGATGCACGCATAAAATAGGATTCACCTTGGTCTTCAGGCCCAGTCAGAGATGTCATGACATCAGTCTTGACATCCTAATAAAAATAGATGTACACAAAAACTTCATACCTGCATAATGCTTAAATCACATGCCATAACATTTCCTATGATATCCAGACACAAACATAAGTTTTACCATAAAATATAGCAAATCTAAAACATCTACACGCCCTTTGTTTAGTAAGAGTGGAAACAACTCGGCATATGTTGTAGGCATGGGGTCAATTGTTGGAGCCCTAGGATACCCATTGTTGTTGAATTAAGGATGATCCTGCTGAAGAGGTCGTTGCCTTTGTTGATATTGTTGTTGATTAGAAACGCTTCGAGCAATCTGAGGTTGATACCTCAGAGCTACTGATGAGGTAATAACAGGAGATATCATCGCCGCTTGACGAGGTGCAAATCTTTGTCGTTTTTTACCTAGAGATATGTTGTTGATGTCTTCCTCCTTCCTTTTTGGAAAGGAACTCCCATGTCTTTTACTTGAACTTGGAGGCTTAACGTCCTTTGTTAAACGTACTCCTCTATTTACCATCTCGGTAAAATTATTGGATGTGCTTGCAACCATCCGTTCATAGTAGAATGAACTTAATGTCTTCGGGAAGATTTTAGTCATTTCTTTCTCTCTGATAGGAGGAGAAATTTTAGCTGCAATTTCACGTCATCTTTGTGCGTACTCTTTAAAAGTATCTTTATCCTTATGAGATATTGCTCTGAGTTGATCTCGTTCAAGAGCCATATCCAACTTGAATTTGTATTGCTCAATGAAAGCTTTTCCGATATCTCGAAAATTGTTGATATTTGTACGATTTAGCTTCATGTGCCAACGAAGCGCAACCCCAGTTAAATTATCCTGAAAGTAGTGGATCAGTAACTGTTGATTATCTGTTTGAGTGGACATCTTTCAGGCATACATGGTCAGATGACTTTGAGGGAAAGAACCCCCTTTGTATTTTTCAAAGTCGGGCACCTAAATTTTGTGCAGTATCTGAAGATTAGGAACTAAGAAGAGATATGTTGCGTTGCCAACGTTGATTTTAAGTTGTTCATATCGTATAAGTTGTTTGTGCTGCTAATGTTGTTATGTTGTTTGCATTGTGAAGTCGAATATGTCATATAGTACATTTGCATATTAAGTCGGAGCCGTTGCTCACACCACGTTGTCCTGGATTGGTACTAAGTTGAAAGTTGAAGGCTTATGCATTTATGCCTAGGTAAATTGGAAAAATTATTAAGTTTAAGGCTTATGCCTTGAAGATACCTCGATAACCTGGTATATTCTAAGTTGGGAGTGTTACTCTAATGGTACCACATGCATATGCATAGTTGAGTCGCATTTGTGTTGCATTATTTATGTCGGTTATATTTTTGTGTTGTTCAAGTTGATAAGTTGTTTATGTTGTTCAAGTTGATAAGTTGTTTATGTTGTTCAAGTTGATAAGTTGTTTATGTTGTTCAAGTTGATAAGTTGTTTATGTTGGTCAAGTTGATTAAGTTGTTTATGTTGTTCAAGTTGATTAAATAGTTCGTGTTGATTAGGTTGATTAAGTCGTTCATGTTGGATATGTGATTTTGTGGTTTATGTAGTAAATGTTGGTGAGTATAATAAGTTGGTAAAGTAAGATGATAAAAGTGGATGGTTGTTAAGTTGTTTTTGTTGGAGTGAAATGGTGATAATTTGTATGATCCTTGTATGTGTATTATTTATCATATATCATTTATAACTATCGATATCTCACCCCTTCTTTTTGAATGTTGCCCTTATGTTGGTAATGTGCAGGTAGCTTGCAGGAAGATGGTTATCTTTATTAGTTCAGTCGATGTCGATGCTCTGATACGTAACACTCGGGGGGATGAACGCTTAGTTGTTTTGTTGTTGTTTTAAGTTATTTCAGTTAAATTATGTTGTTACTAAGTTGTTTAAGTTGAATAACATGTTATACAATGTTTAGTTGAATATTTAAGAATTCGCTGCGTAGTTGTAAAATTTGTTTGGTTTCATAAATGAAATAAATTTGTTGTTTTAGTTTCTTCCGAGCCAAAGGTGTTATGTATCGATTTTCATGAAATTAAATGGAGTTTTTATAAGTTGAGAAATGTAGCATCCTATTTGTGTACTTGTTGGTTGAATTTTAATACTCTGATTTTCAATATAATCATCGGATATAAATGGAGTGTTACAAAGACTGTTCTCCACGACTCTCAAAAAGGGAGCCATGGCATGGTACAAAAGCCTGACCCCTGAATCCATCACCTCCTGGAGAAGCCTGAGGTCGGCATTTACAAGGCACTTCACAACCTTTCGAAGCCACCCTAAAATAGAGGTTACACTTGAGGTCATCATTCAGGGGAAAAACGAAGCGCTATGCTCTTACATCGAGCGATTCAACCAAGAGGTCGTCAAGGTGGATACAACGGACTATATGAAGAAGTATCTCCTCGAAAAAGGACTTCTCCCCGGTAGCGAACTCAACAGAGAAGTAGGGATTGAGCCTCCCCTCTCCCTAGATAAGCTTATGCACAAAGCTCAAGCGTACATCAGGCACAAAGAAAAACAAGTCACCCATAATGTTAGGAGCAATCGCAGTCAGGACGACACCAAAAACCTCAAACAGGAAGACTACGTTGCTCCCCGCCGCACCGGGAAAAGGCGAAAAGACGACAAACATCGTGAGGTCCACAAAGGAAGAGGTCCATTCGGGTTCTTCTCCGAACACACATTGTTGACCACTCCTCGAGAGCTTATCCACGCTGAATGCGTCAATTTGGAGTTCAAGCAGGGCAAGGTAAGGTTCCCTAAACCAACATCACCCAACCCTCACACTGACAAATCCAAGTACTTCCGCTTTCACAGATGTCATGGACACGTAACTGAGGACCGCGTTCACATGAAGGACGCCAACAAAATACTGATCAAAGAGGGCCACCTAAAACAGTACACCAAGAGGACCGACCCTCCCTGGCACGAGGACCAGGGGGCGAAGAGAAGCCGCAAGGACACCCCGTCTGACGATTCACCTTTCCCCGTGGACGTTTGTGTGTCTCGTCCTGAAGACTTCCACCTCCCCGGCATGCATGCAGAAGGATATCTAGCTTCCCAGAGCCCCTGAGAAAACTTCCCAATATCCTTAGTTATCTCCAGGGGCGGGATGAGCAACGAGAACGCCGCAATTTCAGTAAAGAGGAAATTCAACGAGCTCCTACTGACCATGCCCTACTGTAACACGGTGGGAGAACTGACTTTAGTTAAATGTTGCGGATAGCAAGAGTCGCCACCGACTTTTATTTTATCCAAAAGGAAAGGACATAAAAGAACAGGAAAGACCTTAAAAAGATTTTGAGTTCGGGGGGTAGGTTATACAAAGGGAAGGTGTTAGCACCCTTTATATCCATGGTTATCCATGGGCTCTTAGTTACTTAGCTCACTTTAAATTGTTTTGAGAAAGGTGTAGTGTGTGATTAAAAATTTTCTAAGTACTTTATAATGATCCTCGTATGGATGTATATAAAGACTTTGTTTTGAAAATTTGTTTGAAATGTAAAGTGTAAAAAGTATTTTGAAAAGGTGAGCTAGTAATTAAGAGGAACCTACCCTATATTAAATCTTTACTGTTCTTATATGTTCTTCCAATGGTAATACTAGCCCTATTATTAAGGAATAGGTAGTCATTACCTTGGATGTAATAAGGGACATGTATAGGGACATCTGAATATAGGCAACTGCAAGGTATCTTTAGCAATTCTATAGGGACTTATCATCTTTTATTCGGAGGGACAAGATCATTTATCGTAGGCAACCTCGAAGGGACTTGATCTTTTAAACTGAAGGGACTATGATGATTTATACTTGAAGGGAATTTGCTTAAGACACCTTACTTGACCTTAGAAATAGGCAACATGAGAGGTAACCCTAGAAAGTGCAAGGTGGCGATCAAAGATCGACTTACGTGTGTGAGTGTTCATATTCAAATATTTATCTTATTTAATTAGTTATTCTAAGTCAATTTTAATCACAAACATGTTATGCACACCCTAGAATTACTAACCATACAATTAATATATTTACAATAAAAATAAAGCAAGAATATAAACCTAAACTATTACAAAGCTTTGGGATAGTTACAATATCATCGAGAAATAATGATAAATAATAATAAATAATCAATAATTTAAATGGTTAATAATAATAATAATAATAATAATAATAATAATAATAATAATAATAATAATAAAAAGGTTAATAAAAATATAAAGAAGATAAAAATTTAAGAGAAAATATTATTTTAAAGTTAAATAAACAATTTTAGAAAAAATTTAGAAGAAAATTATAACAATTATGATAATAAACAAATAATAATTACTTATAACAAAAATGATTAACTATTTAATTAAGTTAAATATTAAAATTAAATAAAAATTAGGGTTAACAAAAAATTTAGGGTTAGAAATTAGGGTTTACATATTATTTAAGAAAAATTAGGGTTTATGTTATTAATTGAAATATATAATTAATCTATTTACCAAAAATATAATAATTATACATATATACATATTATAAAATAAATATAAACAATGTAAATTTTAAGAAAATAAATTATGATTTTTTAAGAATATAAAGAAAATATTATAATATTGTTTAGAAATTATTTTCATAATTTATATTTAATAATTTAAACAAAATAGAATTAATATATGAAAAGAAATTGAAAATAAGGAAAAAATGAGGAAATTGGCTAAAAAGAAAGGACCTGGGATTTGAACCCAGGTCCCTTACCTCAATCAGCAACCATCAAAACCAGCTGAGCCAGCATGCGCTGGTGATAACTATACACAACAACATTGCTTTTATCATAAACCTGCAAAATAAATGAAATTAAAAAACAAAAACTGCTTTCGGCCAGACTCGAACCATGGTCTTTCCCCCCAAACATACATACGCCTTGCCAACTGAGCCACCAATGCTTGGTGATAATAATCTATAAACAAAACATAATAAAATAAAACAAATATTCAAACAGAAATTCGCGCCAAAGCCATCTTCTTCCTCCGGCTGTCGTATTAGGCTATAGTGACACTTCATCCGTCACTAAAGCTTATAGTGACGGATCTTTGTCGTAGCTATATGTCCTGGAAATTCAAAAACGCACCATACACAATATAAATTTATCCTAAGGGTTCAAATCAATTGATACATGTCCACTAACTCCAACTATGTCCATAATTTGGTCTGAAATAACTTATTTCGTGAAACCCTAATCCATGGTTTCATGAACCCTAACAATGGCGTTTAGCCGTTCCTCCATCAAACATCAAATCAAACTATCCAGAAACATTGAAAACATCATCATGAACAATAATATATAATCAAATTCTATTTATATTGCTTCTATCATTGAAATCGAAAAATCAATTTTTAAGCTAAAAGATGAAATCGGTTTATGCATTTTAATGAGTTTCGGATGATGTAATGCATTGGGATAGCATCAACGATGATCAAGGAAGAGATTGCAACCTTCAAAACACTTTTATATAGCCTGCAAAATAGAATCTGAATTATGAGTTTTTTATGAAAATTTGAAGTTTGATCTTACTCTTGGAGGAAGCCAAAATCGTCCCTCAGCATTGTGATCTCTTCATGTATATGTAGTGAGTGTAATTAGGTCAAAAAATCATATCCTACTTTGGACTTTTGGATCACTTGAGATTGAAAAAGATATGCTTTCAAATATTGAAAAAAATTTGATATCTTCTTACTATTTTTGGTTGATCTGATCTTATGTGATTTCAATCATCTCTAAATGGCCTTTAAGAATTTCTAGAACCAAAATCCTATCAAATATTGAAACTTTTATATTTTATTTTGATTTAAAATGATTTTTAATGTATAAAATCATAATAAAAAAATAAAAAAATTTGAATAAATGATTTTTAATTCGTGCATGATATCATGGTAGTGTTTGGGTCATAAAAATGCAAGCCCATTTGGAGAAATTTGGTTCTAAGGTCCCATCATGCTTCATAAACCTCTCAAAAATTTTCCAACTTTGCAAAGTCACAAGTCCCTCAATTTTAAGGCTATGAAGGTGTTCTTGGACATTTTCGAAAGATTAGGGAGTCCTCTAACAAACCTTTTTGGTCTCATGTCCATATCTTTTATCATTCTCAAGTTATGCCCTTTGGAAGATGTTGACTTTTTGTTGACTTTTGAAATGACCTATAATGTCTTAGCTCATACCTTCCAAATGAAGCATTTTTAGGCTTGGCTTGTGAGACACAAAGTTGTAGAGAATTAAATTTACTTCAAAATGAGCTTTGGATGGAAAATATTTAATGAAGCATGTGAAAGTTATGGCTGGTCAAAGTTTAGTTGACTTTTCCTATGAAAACCCTAATTTAGAAACTCCTGATTCTTGATGATCTGAAATCTCCTTGATAAATCATGATCAACCCTTGATCAAATGATGAATTTTACTTCATATACTTGATGTTGGCAAAAAATCATGAAGTTTGACTTTGGTTTGACCACAGTTGACCTCAGTTTGACTTTTTAACTACTTTGACTGATTTTAGCCTATCTGATCATCTGACTGAGCAAACTTTTTGGGAAAGCTTTGAAACTTGACATAGGGATTCTTGAAGACATATAGGGTGTTATGAAGCTCACTTGAAGCCTTGGAAGTCCATTTAGCCTGATGAAATCCAAAACCCTAGTTTAGGATGCATTGCTTAGGAGGATGCATTGTCTGAGGGATTGTCAAACTTTCTGACTAATTATGAACCTCTTGAGATACCTTGTGGATCTTGTGAACCTTGTGAACCTATTGGAACACCTTAGTACACAATTTCTTGTCTAGATGAGGGCAAATTTTGGGGTGCAACAGCTGCCCCTGTTCAATTTTCTGAAACCTGAGGGGTTAGATTGGTATATGTGCCATTCGTGACCTGGAAGGTTGAAGGGGATTGAACACAAAAGCCCAAAAATTTGCACTCGCCGGTGCGTAAAGTAACACTGATGATTAATTGTATATGCTTAAGTTGGATTAAAGATGCCACTTGGAAGAACTGGAGATGGGCTTATAGATGCCATCCATAATATCAGGAGGTGATAATATCTTGGTGTTGATGCTGGATATCAGTACTAGGTCTTCGTATAGGCCGTCTCTTAATCATTTATGCAACATGGTTTGAGTTGAATGCTAGCACTAGATCTTCGTATAGATCGTCTCTGCATTATCTCTAGGGAAAAAGAATATCCTTCATTAAGTGTCAGGGCTTAGATCTTTGTATAGATCGTCTCTGAACCATATCTAAGAACATACTTTAATTTAAGTATCAGAACCAAATCTTCGTGGCGATTTTTTTCTGAATTAAGTATCAGCACTAGATCTTTGTATAGATCATCTCTGAACTGTTTTGAGTTGTTTAATAAACCAGTAGAAATAAATCTTCGTGACGATTATCTCTTCTGGAAATATCCTGAATTTAGGTAATAGATCTTCGTATAGACCGTCTACCTACCATCCAAGGATAAAAGAATATCAAGACTAAATATTCGTGACGATTATATCCCTTGTAAATATCCTGGATTAGCACTAGATCTTCGTATAGATCATTTATGTACTCTTCCAAGGACAACTTGAGTATGGATCATCAGAGATGAATCTTCATAGCGATCATCCCTGAATTAAGTATCAGCACTAGATCTTCGTATAGATCGTCTCTGAACTTTTGTGAATTGTTGATAGTATTTTATCTGCATATAACCATCCTGCAAGGAAAAGGTTAGTTTATGCAATATGTACGCATGCATGGCATGGTGCATCTAAGTAAATGTATTATGCATTTATGGATATGTTATGGTATGATGTAAATGATGTATGTATGAATCATGAAGCCTGAAGCGTCTGGATATCTTTGTACAACAACTACTGGCTAGGGAAAATAAATCCTGATTCGTTGCTGAAGAATATGAGGACCTCGTTCCCATTTTGTTTGATAGTATAGTATTTATAACCTCCCGTCTTCGTTCGTCGTACCTATATTGAAAGAATAAGTTCCTGAGTATCCTGACTGAGGATAAAAGAGATGGACATAAATTCAAGGGGAGATGTAACTCGAAGTATCTATGAAGATATATTTTCTCTCCTGGGGATTTGTAGTTATCCCTTGGGGATGAACCGGCAAAGCTTCGTTGAACTCCTACCCTCGTTCGTCCTTAGTAAATACTATTACTGCATTTTATGCATTTCTGGTAAACATCAATCATATTCAAAAGCATACATACATTCAAGCACAACCAATGGACATTTTCGTTTATGTAAACAGGGTAAAAGTAAATCTGGATTCAAAGATGAAATTTTATTTATATTATAAAGTGACTTATACGCAGGCAAGTTTGTACAAGGAGACAGAAATCCTAGTAAGAGGAATTCGTCGTAAAAGTTTTACAAAACAAAGAAAACAGCTATGTGAGAAATAATCCTATTGAGTTTCAATTCTGCTATTGCCATTATCTTCAAGTATCTCATCCTCTGCTGTGGAGACGGAAACGATTGGATTGATCTTTATCTGTTTGAACTTGATTTAGGTAGCACCATCAGTTGAAGTTACATGAGTGATCCAAATGAGACATAGTCATACGCTTTAATCCCTAACTTTTGCCTGGATTGCCTTTTCAGGTTTTCAATCCACCGGGATACCCTTTTTTGCCCAAGCCGCCTTTTCAGGTTTTCGACTTGCCGGGTGTACACTTTATATATATATATATATATATATATATATATATATATATATATATATATATATATATATATATATATATATATATCCCTAATTTTTTCCCGAACCCTTTTGGCTCGCCAGGATGCCCTTATTTTTGCCTAGGCCAGTCAACCTAGCGGGTCTCTTTTTATGCGTAGTATTTTTTAACTATGTCTGTGTTTACGGGCTGCGGGAAGTCTTCACCATCCATAGTAGTAAGCATCATGGCACCTCCTGAGAATACCTTCTTGACTACAAATGGTCCTTCATATGTAGGAGTCCACTTGCCCCTAGGATCACCCTGTGGTAATATGATACGCTTAATTACCAAGTCACCAGCCTGATATACCTTTTGCTTAACCTTCTTATTAAAAGCTTTGATCATCCGTTTCTGGTACATCTGACCGTGACAAACAGCTGCCAGCCTTTTCTCATCAATCAATTTTATCTGGTACAGTCGAGTCTGAATCCATTCATCTTCATCCAAGCCTGCATCCTTCATGATTCTTAAGGAGGGGATCTGAACTTCAATGGGCAGAACTGCTTCCATACCATAGACTAAGGAGAATGGGGTTGCCCCTTGTTGAAGTACGTATTGTAGTACGATAACCATGAAGAGCAAATGGTAACATCTCATGCCAATCTTTATAAGTAACAGTCATCTTCTGTAGAATCTTATTGATGTTCTTATTAGCAGCTTCTACTGTCCCATTCATTTTCGGACGATACGGAGAAGAATTGTGATGCTTAATCTTGAACTGCGTGCAGAGATCAGTAATCATAGTGTTGTTCAGATTAGAGCCATTATCAGTGATAATCCTTTCAGGGATGCCATACCTACATATGAGATTATTCTTAATGAATCGAGCCACAACATTATTAGTAACAGATGCAAATGAGGCTGCCTCCACCCACTTTGTAAAGTAATCAATAGCAACTAGGATAAAACGATGCCCATTAGAAGCAGTAGGCTTGATCTTACCAATCATATTTATGCCCAACATAGCAAAAGGCCAAGGAGCAGTCAATACATTCAATGGAGCTGGAGGTATATGCACTTTATCAGCATAGATTTGACACTTGTGACATGTTCTGGAATGTTGATAGCAGTCAGCTTCCATAGTAGACCAATAGTAACCTGCTCTCAATATTTTCTTTGCCATGGTATGACCACTAGAATGAGTGCCAAAGATCCCATCATGCATGTCTTCCATAATCTCTGTTCCTTCCTTCTTATCCACACAACGAAGCAAAGTTGAATCATGATTGCGCTTGTACAAAATTCCATTACTCAAGAAGAACTCAGCAGAAAACCTCCTCAGAAACTTCTTATCTTTGACAGATGCCCCTTCAGGGAACTCCTGAGTTTCAAGATATCTTTTCACCTCATAGAACCAAGGCTTTTCCTCTCCCCCTTCAGTGTCAATCTCATTACAGTATGCAGGCTTCTCAAACCTATCAATAGTAATCTTGGGAGCGTCATCATCCCAGCTAATCTCAAACATAGATGCCATGGTGGCTAATGCATCTGCCAACTGATTCTCTCCTCGTGGAATATGTCCAAAAGTAATCTCTTCAAAATATGGGATCAAAGACAACACATGCTCTCTGTAAGGAATGATATTTTCATGCTTGGTATCCCAATCTCCTTTAATCTGACTCACTACCAAGGTTGAATCTCCATATACGTCCAGGAACTGAATCTTCATCTCAATGGCAGCTTTGATACCCATGATACATGCCTCATATTCAGCCATGTTATTGGTACAATAGAAAAAAAATTCTTGCAGTAATCGGGGTATGACAACCTTCAGGGGAAATGATCACAACACCAACACCATTACCAAGTGCATTAGAAGCTCCGTCAAAAACCATAGTCCATCGGGATCCTTGTTCAGGTCCGTCATATTGTCCAGGTTCTTTGGTAATAATCATAATGTCTTCATCAGGGAACTCAAAACTCATTGACTGGTAATCATCCACTGCTTGATGAGCCAAATGATCAGCTACAACACTTCCTTTAATGGCCTTCTGAGTAGTGTACTGTATATCGTATTCTGTTAAAATCATTTTCCATCTCGCTATTCGTCCGGAGAGAGCGGGTTTCTCGAATATATACTTGATTGGATCCATCTTTGAAATCAACAAGGTAGTATGAGTCAACATATACTATCTTAGCCGGCGAGCAGCCCATGCCAAAGCGCAGCAAGTTTTCTCGAGCAGTGAGTATCTTGTTTCACAGTCGGTAAACATTTTGCTAAGGTAGTATATTGCCTGCTCTTTTCGACCAGACTCGTCATGTTTCCCCAACACACGCCCCATTGAGTTGTCTAATACTGTTAAGTACATAATCAAGGGTCTTCCATCAATTGGTGGCATCAAGATTGGAGGTTCTAAAAGATATCTCTTGATTTCATCAAAGGTTGTCTGGCACTCGTCATTCCACTCTATCACCTGATCTTTCTTCAACAACTTGAAGATTGGCTCACAGGTAGCAGTTAACTGGAAAATAAATCTTGCAATGTAATTCAATCGTCCCAAGAAACCTCTAACTTCCTTTTCAGTATGGGGAGTTGGCATCTCTTGTATAGCTTTTACTTTTGTAGGATCCACTTCAATACCTTTCCCACTGACGATGAAACCCAGGAGTTTACCAGACCTAACTCCAAAAGTACACTTATTTGGATTTAATCTCAACTTGTATTTCTTCAACCTTTCAAACAGCTTATGCAGATGACCAAGGTGTTGTTCTTCATTCTGGGACCTGGCTATCATATCATCCACATATACCTCTATCTCATGATGAATCATATCGTGAAACAAAGCCACCATAGTACGCTGATATGTTGCCCCAGCGTTCTTCAAACCAAATGGCATCACCTTATAACAAAAAGTGCCCCACTGTGTAACAAATGTAGTCTTCTCCATATCTTCAGGTGCCATCTTGATTTGATTGTAACTAGAGAAACCATCCATGAAAGAGAATACCTTATGCTGAGCAGTGTTGTCTACCAGAATATCAATATGAGGAAGTGGAAAGTCATCTTTAGGGCTGGCCTTGTTCAAATCTATGTAGTCTACGCACATACGTACCTTACCATCTTTCTTAGGTACCGGTACCACATTTGCAACCCATTGAGGATAAGAAGTCACAGCTAAGAACCCTGCATCAAACTGCTTCATCACTTTTGCTTTAATCTTTTCTGACATTTCAGGACGCATGCAACGAACCTTCTGCTTCTTTGGACGACAATCTTCTTTTACCGGTAAACGGTGAACCACAATGTCTGTATCCAACTCTGGCATATCTTCATAGGACCAAGCAAAGATCTCCACATAATCACGTAACATCTGAATTAGTCTGCTCTTAACGCCTTCTTCTAGTTCAGCCCCTATCTTGACCTCTTTCCTGTTTTCTTCAGTTCCCAGATTCACAACTTCGATTGGCTCTTCATGTGGCTGTATAGATTTCTCTTCTTGTTGTAATAACCTAGCAAGCTCTACAGGTACTTCACAATCTTCCTCCTTTCCATCTTCAGCTTGATAGATCGGATACTCGAAATAATAATTGGCAATAGTAGAACTGTTATCAACAGGATCCAGAGTGGATGAGGATCTGCATTTTAGTGACGTGGGTGTGTGTAAGAACACATAGCTGATAAAACAAAAATAAAAAATAAAAGAAAGACAAGGAGCGCAATATTTACGAAAACAAAACGTCCATTGATTTTTATTGAATGAAGTATGCAAATGAAATGACATCCCGAAACAAGCATACCATTTTGCCCCGGGAAAGGCACAAGGCTTAAAAGTTTAATTGTTCGAAATTATAAACTTAAAATAAAAACACAGTAATAGTATTTACTCCAGACTAAAGGAGATAGGAATAACGTCTTCGGTCCTCCAGTTGTTGAGCCCATCACCCATGGTAGGAAAGATCCAATCCTCCAGGTTGTAGTCTTCACTATAGTCACCCACAGCATTAATTTGATCTCTCATGACCCCTTGATTGGTGATACGAACAGCACGAGCACGACGAACAGCCTTCTGGGATTCTGCAGTGAAACCCAAACCAAACTTGTCAGACTTATAAGGGATGTCAGGAAGCTGACCCCAAATAGTACAACCACCTTCTTCAACCACAACTCTAGCATCTTTGAGGGAGGCCATTGTAGGAGGTACTCTGGTAACCACAGGAACTTTTTTAACAACAGGGGGAGTTTCAGTAGTAGGAACGACCCAAGGAACTACCTCAAATGTCTGGCAAGGAGTCTCAACATATTCACCCTCCACCTCAACATATTTAAAAGTATTCACATGACTGACCATATATTCTTCCTCACCATAAACAGTGACAATCTTTCCTTTCACCGGGTATTTCAACTTCTGATGTAGAGTGGAAGTCATAGCACCTGCCCCATGGATCCAGGGGCGCCCAAGCAAACAGGAGTACGCAGGACAAATATCCATTACATAGAAAGTAGAGTCGAAGACTTGAGAGCCTACTTTGATCGGGAGATATACTTCTCCATGTACCACTCTTCTTGAGTCATCAAAGGCCCTCACCACTAAATTACTTGGTCTTAACACAACATCTTCAGGACTGAGCTTGTCCAGAACCTCTTTGGGGAGTACATTTAATGAAGAACCATTGTCCACCAGCACATGAGACAGGGTAGTGCCTTTACATTCAATGGAGATATGCAAAGCTCTGTTATGGTTTCTCTTGGCAGGAGTCAAGTCAGCATCAGAAAAGCCTAACCCATTATCATAAGTCAGATGTGCAACACAATTCTCAAATTGATCCACAGAAATCTCATTTGGCACATGAGCAGTCTTCAGG
Source organism: Lathyrus aphaca (assembly GCA_963966055.1). Taxonomy (NCBI): domain Eukaryota; kingdom Viridiplantae; phylum Streptophyta; class Magnoliopsida; order Fabales; family Fabaceae; genus Lathyrus; species Lathyrus aphaca. The sequence goes on from OZ014520.1 coordinate 516,372,546, forward strand.
AACTTGATTAAGGCTTTAGCATGAGCCTCAGAACACAGCAACAAAGATAACATGGAGATTTTGGAGGGAGCATGCCCCAACTGGTCAACAATATCATAATCACTCTTGAGAATGATCTTCAGCACTTCTTCCATCTATTTAGAGATTTTCAGCAGTTGGTGTCTCAGCTTGCATAGGTTCAACCACAGGACCTTTGCCCCGAGTATTAGTACTTGGCTCAGAAGTGGAGGTAGTAGTTGGAGTAACTGTACTTTTGGAGGTAGCCTGAGGAGAGAAAATTCTTCCACTTCTAGTGATCTTACTAGATCCAGCAATATTATCAACATCCAGATTATCATTAGTAACAGGTGCATTAGTCAGAGGTTCTTTCTTGACACCATGGATGTAGACATCAGAACCATAATTCCAGGGTATAGCTTTATTAGAAGTATAAGGAACAGGGCCAGGAGTGGTAATGATCATGGGAACCACTCTAGTTTCAGCAACAGTCTTCACAAGGCCTTCAGCAGAAATCCTGACAGGACCCTTAGAGGTGATCCTGACAGGGCCTTTGGAGGTAATCTTCACTGGCACTTTATCAACCATAGCTACATCTTCAAGCTTCATACTTCGAGTTAGATGTTCACACATACTTTCCACGGAAGGTGTCCTCTCAAACAATATAGTGTAATTGTCCATGAGGCATTGAATACCATCTTTCAACTTCCAGCAGCTATCAAGTTTGTAGGCACAATAAAAACAGTCTTCGTTACAACCTGGAAAGAATCCAGCCTGCACCAACTTCTTCTTGATAATGGATAAGGGAGTAGTCACATCTGCTACTGAGGAAACATATGAAACTTCATCAACAGCATTAACGGTCTTCTCATGGTTGGGCATAGGAGCAGTGATCACATTTGGAGTCCCAGGAGGGTCAAATTCAATCTCCCCAGCTTCAATCATGTCTTGAATCTTGTTTTTCAACACCCAGCAGTTGTTGGTGTCATGTCCCGGACTATTAGAATGATAGGAACATCTTGCATTAGGATTGTATCGAGGAGAGGAAGTATTAGGAATCTGAGGAGGGTCCTTCAAAGTAATGAGTTCCCCTTTCAACATGTGTTGCAAGGCTTGGGCCAGTGACATGTTGATCTTGGTGAACTGTCTTCTAGGCTTCTGTTGATTATTTTGTTGTTGCTCTGGTGCTACAGGAGTAGGATTGGAAATGTGAACTGCTCCCACAGATTGGTGACTCCTGTTATGACTATGTTGACCATACACGGCATTAGACTCCTTCTTTCCACTAGGGGGCTTCTTAGCAGTGCTTGATGAAGAGGCACCTACCTGTATCTTACCACTTCTTATACCACTCTCCATACGTTCTCCAGTCATTATCAGTTCAGTGAAACCAGATGATGAACTTCCAATGAGGTGACTATAAAAAGGACCATTCAGCGTACTCATAAACATATCTACTAGCTCCCTGTTAGTCAGAGGAGGTTGAACTCTACCAGCCAGGTCTCTCCATTTCTGGGCATACTCTTTGAAACTCTCCTTAGCACCCATTGACATGCTTTGGAGCTGCATACGAGTAGGTGCTAAATCAGCATTGTATTGGTATTGCCTATAGAAGGCCTCAGCAAGATCATTCCAATCACAAATATTGACACTTTCCAGTTGGTAGTACCATTCCAATTGAGCTCCAGACAAGCTCTCTTGGAAGAAATGAATCCATAACTTCTTATCAGCAGTATGTGGTTAAATCCTCCGGACATAGGATCTTAAATGCAACTTAGGACATGAAACACCATCATATACCATAAAAACAGGAACTTTGAAACCAATAGGTATAACCACTCCAGATACTAAGCTCAGATCTTCAAAATCAAGCCCAGAAGATTTTTGTAGTTCCATAGCATTCATTCTGTCTACCAGCATCTTGTACTTCTCTTCACTAGCAGGATCATGATAATAATTTGCCTCAGAATCAGAATCTCCCACAGTATCATGAAGACTACCTCCCTCTTTCTCAGAGTTTTCAGACTCAGAATCCTCAATCTGTTCCTTTGTCTTGATAGGACCTTTGAACCTTCTTCCCAGATTGATAATGCCTCCTGATCTTCTAGTCTTCTTCTTCTTCTTAGCCAGCAGTGTCTTCAACTCATCTTGTCCCTTGGACAAGTTCAGAATCAACTCTTGGAATTGTGCATTCTGAGCCTAGAGATCTTTGACAGTTTGTTCAAGAGCCATTTCTGCTGAAATAAATAGCGAGAAGATAAGATACATGTTCATAAGAAACCTGTGATGCAATAATATGGTATGTAAATGTGTATGCAATGTTTTCAAGGACCGTAGGATTTAAATTTGTTTAAACAACCATAAAGTAAACTTTTATTAGTAAGCAAATAAACTTGTTTGCCCCTTGGGCTTACAAAAAAATGAAATGAATACAAAAATGGGGTTTTAAGTCTCCCATGGACGTTTCCTCTTTATGTTGAGGTATGAGTTGAGATTCCGCTCCTCGTGAAGTTGTTTTGTTAGCTCCAGGATTCTTTCTTGACTTGCTTTGTAATGAGTCTCAAAAGTATCTCTTTGCTCCTTCAACTGGATCCAGGACCTTTGTAACTCCTCCATGTCAGTGGGCATGTCTGAATGAAGAATGATATAAGAAGTATCTCCTTCAGCAACAGGCTCTGTGGTAACTGGCAGGATAGAAGGATATGGCATCATAAGAGTCTGACCACGAGATCGCACCCATCTGAGATAAGGTTCCATAGGAATGGTGTACTTGGGTTCCAGAGTCTTGCTGCCAACCTTGTTCACTTTACCCCATGCTCGTATAAACCTTTGACGGTAACCTTGCAGATCGTTGTCGTAGTCAAACACAATACCCTGAATAAGCATGTCATGAGGACCATCGCTTCGAGCGTAACCAAACTGACGTAGAGCTAAAGAAGGGTTGTAAGTAATGCCCCCTCTTATGCCAAGGAGTGGAACATTAGGAAACTCCCCACAACGGTCAATGATAGTAACATTATCCATAGATCTAGAGCACCAATGAATATCTGAATGATAAAGTGACATGATTCTTTTAGACCACCTTAACCCTTGTTCATTCTTCATCACTGATCGAGGAAAGTGAGAAATAAACCACCTAGACAATAAAGGCATGCAGCACATCAGAGTTCCTCGTGCCTTCGTAGTACGGGTGTGAAGAGAGTGTAAGATGTCTCCAAGTAATGTAGGCACAGGATTATGAGTCAGAAATATGTTGATGGCGTGTACGTCTACGAACTGGTCTGGATTAGGGAACAACACTAAGCCATAGATCAATAGGGCTAAGATCTCCTCAAAAGCATCATAACTCATAGCCTTCAGGAACACTTGAGCTTTCTCCATCAATACCTTAGCAAGAATACCCTTAACTCCACTCCTTGTTTCTAGGACAATGTCTGATTTCTTCAAATGTAGGGTTGTAGCAATGACTTCAGGTTTAGGCTCTTTTTCCAAGCCTATGAAGGGTTTCTGATCAAGGATAGGTATACCCAGAAGCTTGGAGAACTCTTCCATTATAGGAACCAACTGATAGTCGGGGAATGTGAAACAGTGATGTTTAGGATCAAAGAACTGAAACAGGACACTCATCATGTCTTCATTGAACCCTGAAGTGACTAGATCCAGTAGGTGACCATGCCTCTTGATGAACTGGGAGTTTTCAGAAACTTGAGAGACCAATTCCTTAAGCTTAGGAGGTATCCATACAAAGTTGATCCGGATAGTATTCCTACGAGCAGAAGCCATGACCTGCAACAAAGAACAAAGATAAATCCTTTGGTCCTTGAAATGGTTAGTGAAAATGCTATGCTTATGATGCATGATGATGCTATGATGTTATGCTCAATCACAAACATGTGGCACACACAAACAAGTCACACAATAGCCCTAGGTTTGAAGGCTTGCATGAGGTTTAAAGGTAAGTACCCTCCCCTGAAGTTTAGTTGGTTCATCCTGTCCTATAAAGTAACCAGGTTCTAAGGGATCTCAATGTCATTGATCCTTCACAAGGGTGGTTGTTCAGTAGGCAACTTACTTGCCAACCAAAACCCTCCAAGTTTAGAATCTCAATGAGTGTAGCATCGAGTATCAACCAACTTCATTCTTCACCAAAGTCGGCTATCTCACTACTTTCTAAAGGCCAAGATGGGATAACTAGGGTTCTAAAAGTCAGTTAGTGTATTGAAAACATATGGCAGCCTCATATTATCCTTAACTTGCTTAAGGAACATAAGCACCAACCAAGAAGTCACACTAACTATGGCCACCAGATCAACCATATCGGTATACGTCGTACAGTTTCCTTGGTCTATTGCCATTTACCTAAGGTACACTAGATCCGGGTTAGGATATTTCAAACATAAGAGCACCCAACAAGTAAAGTAAAGCAAACAAGTTTAAAGTGATCTAATTCCTAAGGGTACCCCTCTTTTAGTACGTCCCCAGAAGAGTCGCCACTTCTGTAACACGGTGGCAGAACTGACTTTAGTTAAATGTTGCGGATAGCAAGAGTCGCCACCGACTTTTATTTTATCCAAAAGGAAAGGACATAAAAGAATAGGAAAGACCTTAAAAAGATTTTGAGTTCGGGGGGTAGGTAATACAAAGGGAAGGTGTTAGCACCCTTTATATCCATGGTTATCCATGGGCTCTTAGTTACTTAGCTCACTTTAAATTGTTTTGAGAAAGGTGTAGTGTGTGATTAAAAAATTTCTAAGTACTTTATAATGATCCTCGTATGGATGTATATAAAGACTTTGTTTTGAAAATTTGTTTGAAATGTAAAGTGTAAAAAGTATTTTGAAAAGGTGAGCTAGTAATTAAGAGGAACCTACCCTATATTAAATCTTTACTGTTCTTATATGTTCTTTCAATGGTAAGACTAGCCCTATTATTAAGGAATAGGTAGTCATTACCTTGGATGTAATAAGGGACATGTATAGGGACATCTGAATATAGGCAACTGCAAGGTATCTTTAGCAATTCTATAGGGACTTATCATCTTTTATTCGGAGGGACAAGATCATTTATCGTAGGCAACCTCGAAGGGACTTGATCTTTTAAACTGAAGGGACTATGATGATTTATACTTGAAGGGAATTTGCTTAAGACACCTTACTTGACCTTAGAAATAGGCAACATGAGAGGTAACCCTAGAAAGTGCAAGGTGGCGATCAAAGATCGACTTACGTGTGTGAGTATTCATATTCAAATATTTATCTTATTTAATTAGTTATTCTAAGTCAATTTTAATCACAAACATGTTATGCACACCCTAGAATTACTAACCATACAATTAATATATTTACAATAAAAATAAAGCAAGAATATAAACCTAAACTATTACAAAGCTTTGGGATAGTTACAATATCATCGAGAAATAATGATAAATAATAATAAATAATCAATAATTTAAATGGTTAGTAATAATAATAATAATAATAATAATAATAATAATAATAATAATAATAATAATAATAATAAAAAGGTTAATAAAAATATAAAGAAGATAAAAATTTAAGAGAAAATATTATTTTAAAGTTAAATAAACAATTTTAGAAAAAATTTAGAAGAAAATTATAACAATTATGATAATAAACAAATAATAATTACTTATAACAAAAATGATTAACTATTTAATTAAGTTAAATATTAAAATTAAATAAAAATTAGGGTTAACAAAAAATTTAGGGTTAGAAATTAGGGTTTACATATTATTTAAGAAAAATTAGGGTTTATGTAATTAATTGAAATATATAATTAATCTATTTACCAAAAATATAATAATTATACATATATACATATTATAAAATAAATATAAACAATGTAAATTTTAAGAAAATAAATTATGATTTTTTAAGAATATAAAGAAAATATTATGATATTGTTTAGAAATTATTTTCATAATTTATATTTAATAATTTAAACAAAATAGAATTGATATATGAAAAGAAATTGAAAATAAGGAAAAAATGAGGAAATTGGCTAAAAAGAAAGGACCTGGATTTGAACCCAGGTCCCTTACCTCAATCAGCAACCATCAAAACCAGCTGAGCCAGCATGCGCTGGTGATAACTATACACAACAACATTGATTTTATCATAAACCTGCAAAATAAATGAAATTAAAAAACAAAAACTGCTTTCGGCCAGACTCGAACCATGCTCTTTCCCCCCAAACATACATACGCCTTGCCAACTGAGCCACCAACGCTTGGTGATAATAATCTATAAACAAAACATAATAAAATAAAGCAAATATTCAAACAGAAATTCGCGCCAAAGCCATCTTCTTCCTCCAGCCGTCGTATTAGGCTATAGTGACACTTCATCCGTCACTAAAGCTTATAGTGACGGATCTTTGCCGTAGCTATATGTCCTGGAAATTCAAAAACGCACCATACACAATATAAATTTATCCTAAGGGTTCAAATCAATTGATACATGTCCACTAACTCCAAATATGTCCATAATTTGGTCTGAAATAACTTATTTCGTGAAACCCTAATCCATGGTTTCATGAACCCTAACAATGGCGTTTAGCCGTTCCTGCATCAAACATCAAATCAAACTATCCAGAAACATTGCAAACATCATCATGAACAATAATATATAATCAAATTCTATTTATATTGCTTGTATCATTGAAATCGAAAAATCAATTTTTAAGCTAAAAGATGAAATCGGTTTATGCATTTTAATGAGTTTTGGATGATGTAATGCATTGGGATAGCATCAACGATGATCAAGGAAGAGATTGCAACCTTCAAAACACTTTTATATAGCCTGCAAAATAGAATCCGAATTATGAGTTTTTTATGAAAATTTGAAGTTTGATCTTACTCTTGGAGGCAGCCAAAATTGTCCCTCAGCATTGTGATCTCTTCATGTATATGTAGTGAGTGTAATTAGGTCAAAAAATCATATCCTACTTTGGACTTTTTGATCACTTGAGATTGAAAAAGATATGCTTTCAAATATTGAAAAAAATTTGATATCTTCTTACTATATTTGGTTGATCTGATCTTATGTGATTTCAATCATCTCTAAATGGCCTTTAAGAATTTCTAGAACCAAAATCCTATCAAATATTGAAACTTTTATATTTTATTTTGATTTAAAATGATTTTTAATGTATAAAATCATAATAAATAAAATAAAATGAATAAAAATTTGAATAAATGATTTTTAATTCGTGCATGATGTCGTGGTAGTGTTTGGGTCATAAAAATGCAAGCCCATTTGGAGAAATTTGGTTCTAAGGTCCCATCATGCTTCATAAACCTCTCAAAAATTTCCCAACTTGGCAAAGTCACAAGTCCCTCAATTTTAAGGCTATGAAGGTGTTCTTTGACATTTTCGAAAGCTTAGGGAGTCCTCTAACAAACCTCTTTGGTCTCATGTCCATATCTTTTATCATTCTCAAGTTATGCCATTTCGAAGATGTTGACTTTTTGTTGACTTTTGAAATGACCTATAATGTCTTAGCTCATACCTTCCAAATGAAGCATTTTTAGGCTTGGCTTGTGAGACACAAAGTTGTAGAGAATTAAATTTCCTTCAAAATGAGCTTTGGATGGAAAATATTTAATGAAGCATGTGAAAGTTATGGCTGGTCAAAGTTCAGTTGACTTTTCCTATGAAAACCCTAATTTAGAAACTCCTGATTCTTGATGATCTGAAATCTTCTTGATGAATCATGATCAACCCTTGATCAAATGATGAATTTTACTTCATATACTTGATGTTGGCAAAAAATCATAAAGTTTGACTTTGGTTTGACCACAGTTGACCTCAGTTTGACTTTTTAACTACTTTGACTGATTTTAGCCTATCTGATCATCTGACTGAGCAAACTTTTTGGGAAAGATTTGAAACTTGACATAGGGATTCTTGCAGACATATAGGGTGTTATGAAGCTCACTTGAAGCCTTGGAAGTCCATTTAGCCTGATGAAATCCAAAACCCTAGTTTAGGATGCATTGCTTAGGAGGATGCATTGTCTGAGGGATTGTCAAACTTTCTGACTAATTGTGAACCTCTTGAGATACCTTGTGGATCTTGTGAACCTTGTGAAACTTTTGGGACACCTTAGTACAGAATTTATTGTCTTGGTGAGGGCAAATTTTGGGGTGCAACACCTACCAGCTAGCAACTCTCACCAAATCTCGAGGGAAATCCAACCCCGTCTTCATCTACCTTGAAGAACTTCCTGGAGGATCTCCCAACTCGAGCATCATGTTGCCGATAAGGGGAAAAATGGCCCGTTTTGACGTCCGATGTATCCTGGTCGACCAAGGCAGCTCCATCAACATCATGTACGTCCACCTGTTCAAAACCCTCAGGCTCGACAAAACAAACTTGTCCCGGTACGTCAGATCCGACCTTAAGGGATTTAACGGATCCACCACAAGGCCATGGGTATATGTAGAGCTTCTCGTTTTGTTTGGAAAAAATGAGACAGCCAGAGAAGTCAAAATCTAGTTCTTGGTGATTGAATGCCCTTTATTGTACAGCTGCATTCTTGGTCGACCAACTCTATCCGAGCTAACCACAGTGCTCTCAATGGTCCACTTGAATATGAAATACTACACCAAGTTAGCCCGCGTAGTCACATTGAATGGGGACATAGAGGCAGCCCGAAGATGCTTCGATGCAGCAGTCAAAGGACCAGCCGTGATCAACACCTCCAAAGGGAATAAGAAACCCCGGGTCATAGAGCGACAACCCTCTTCGTGTATCAACTTCATCGAACTCGGCAGTAGACTTGCTGAAGATGACACTAAAGACCAGGACCATTAAAACAAGCAGACTCCAGTCCATCTGAGGCGCCCTATCCCCAATGGCAGTTTCGAGCTCATCCTGCTAGGTGACGACCCCGACAGAAGTGTGAAGATTGGCACCGGTCTCCCGTCATCAACAAAAGAACAGCTCGCAACCTGCCTCAGAGAGAATGCAAACCTATTCGCGTGGAGCGCCACTGAAATTCTCGGGCTCTATCTAGAGGTTATATGCCATCAGCTAACCATAGATCCGACCATTAAGGTCGTAGCACAGCGTAGGCACAAGTAGTCTCCCGAAAAAATGGAGGTTGTCGAGTAGGTTGTAAAAGACCTCTTAGAGGAAAATTTTATTTCTGAATCCCAGTACACAACTTGGCTCTCTAATGTAGTCCTTGTTAAGAAAAATAATGGAAAATAGTGAATGTGCGTTAATTATACTGATCTTAATAGGGCATGTCCCAAAAATGCTTTCCCTTTACCTAACATTGATAAATTGGTAGACAATTATGCAGGTTTCAAACTCTTGTCCTTCATGGATGCATACAGCGGGTACAACCAAATCCCCATGCGGACACAGATAAATGGCACACGGCCTTCATGACCCCGACAGGAAATTACTTCTATAACGTGATGCCCTTCGGGATGAAGAATGTCGGAGCTACATACCAACGCATGATGAACAAAGTCGTTCGGGGAGAGATCGGAGACATGCTCAAGGTCTACATGGACGACATGATTATAAAATCCCATGAGGAGCACGACCATGCCCAACACCTCAGGAAGATCTTCGGCCTGGCGATGAACTGCAAAGTGAGATTCAACCCAGAGAAATGCACCTTCGACGTACGGGCAGGAAAGTCCCTCGGCTTCTACCTTACCTAACAAGGGATTGAAGCTAACCCAGACAAATGTCGGGCCTTTTCGGAATTCCTGACACCAAATTCAAAGAAGTTCAGTCAGTCCCTTAGCGGGATGCTCTCCTCGCTATCTTGTTTCGTTGCTAAATTCACACAACACACGCTTCCTTTCTTCAAATTACTACGAAAAGAGGTTGCCTTCGAATGGACTGAAGAGTGAAAGCGAGCATTTCTCCATCTTAAGAGGGCACTCTCTGAACCACCGGTGCTATCGCCCCCACAAGAAAGAGAAACACTATACCTATACATGTCCGTATCTACCGAGGCGTTCACTGCAGCCCTCATCTGCGAAACAACCGACGGGCAGAAACCAATCTACTTCATGAGCAAGCCCCTACATGGTCCCGAGCTCCGGTACCAACAAATCGAGAAGGTTGCTTTAGCCCTGATAAATGCAGCGAGAAGATTACGATATTACTTCCTCGCCCATACCGTTATAGTCCGAACAGATCAACCCATAAAACAGTTGCTCAGGCGTCCCGATATGGCCAGAAAAATGTTAAAAAGGTCCCTGGAACTATCGAAGTTTGACATCCAATACAAAAGCAGAAAATCCCAGAAGGCGCAAGTTCTGGCTAGCTTCGTCGTTAAGATGACCTACCAACCGACTCCGACTAGTGGTTCCCACAAATGGACAATATTCGTGGACGGGGCCTCTAGATCGACGAGAAGCAGGGAAGACATCATCCTCAAAAACAAAGAGGGCATCTTGATCGAAGTATCATTGACCCTGGATTTCCCAACTTCTAAGAACTAGGCAGAATACGAGGCATTCCTAGCGGGCCTACGACTGGTCGAGGACCTAGGGGAAAATAAGTAAAAAATCTCCACTGATTCTCAGCTCATCGCATCCCAAGTACGAGGAGAGTATCAGGCTAATAACGACAACCTCATTGAATATCTAGCCCTCTTCATGGAAAAGTTAGAAAAGTTTGACTCATGGGAAGTCCAACACTTTCGCACGAGCACAACACACGAGCGGACGTATTATCTAAACTGGCGAGCACCCGTAAGAAGGGTGGAATCAAATTTGTGATTCGGGAGATCCTCCCAAGCCCAAGCATCGAAAAATTGTCTGCATTGCTCGACGTGAACGCCATCGGTGATGCCCACTCTTGGATGACTCTGATTTAAAACTATCTCATGAGGGACGAACTACCTGTCGACTCAAAGGAAGCCTTGGCGACCAAAAGAAGAGTGTGCTCTTACGTCCTCTTCAAAGGCAAACTCTATCGACGAGGATTTTCCATTCCACAACTAAAGTGCGTCGACAAAGAAAAGTTCCCCGACATCCTGGGAGAAATCACGAGGGAATCAACGCCCAACATCTCAAAGGAAAATCACTAGCATGAAAAGCACTCCGAGCAGGCTACTACTGGCCGACAATGTAGCACGACATGAAAGAACACGTCAAGAAGTGTGACAGATTCCAGAGACACGGGGATATGCACCTAGCTCCTTCCAACGAGCTTAAGACCATGTCATCCCTGTGGCCTTTCACATGGTGGGGGATGGACATCCTCGGACCCTTTGTGACCAGATTTTACCAGAACAAATACTTTATCATCGGTGTCGACTACTTCACGAAGTAGATCGAGGCAGAAGCCCTCGCTAAAATCAATGCACAAAATATACTATGTTTCTTCAAAAGAAACATTTTCGCCCGATTCGGCATACCCCAAGTCCTCGTCACCGACAACGGGACGCAGTTCACGGACAGATGGTTCCAAGATTTTGTCACCAACCTAGGCACAAAACAACATTTCACTTATTTCGAGCATCCCCAAACTAATGGCCAAGCAGAAGCGGCCAACAGAGTAATCTTAAGGGGCCTAAAATGCAGGCTAGGTGAAGCAAAGAGAGTGTGGGTCGAAGAGTTACATAGCGTACTTGGGCCTACCGCACGACGCCGCACTTCACAACCGGAGAAACCCCATTTTGGCTAACATACAGAACTGAGGCGGTCATCCCAATAGAAATTAGAGAACCTTCAAGGCAAACAGAAGCGCCCCTAGACGGAAAATTGAGCGACGAAGGCCTCTGAGCGGAACTCGACCTTGTCAAAGAGATACGGTTCGAGGAGGCTCTTCGAGAGGCATCCCTGAAACAAAAAGTGGCTTTGCGCCACGACGCAAGAGTCATTAAACGAGAATTCTAGGTCGGCACCCTCGTCCTCCGGTAGAATCAAAAGAATTCACGAGAAGGCAAGTTGGATGCGAACTGGGAAGGCCCGTATCAAATCCGAGCCAACACGGATAATGGATCCTACTACCTTGAAAACCTACAAAGTGAAGAACTTGTTCGACCCTGGAACTCTGGAAGAATTATAGCTAAACATTCTGCACGACCCGACCAAGGGCAACGACGCAGTCACAAGAGCATGTAAGATACAACTATGACTCTCTGTCTCGATCAAAAGGAGGACACACAGTCCCAGGAGACAGATACGACCTTCCTCGACAGCAGATACTTCAAATGAACTCCCATGTTGCAGTACCATGTTGGCAGGACACCCAGCTCGCGATGGGGAAGTCCAAGCCGCGGGATAAGGACCTCGATTGCGGTCTTCGTCCTGTCTATCGACGGATGTATAACCCGCAACCTCGCCGGTTCCCTAAACCGACGAGTCTACCAAGTCGAGCAGTAATAGTTCAAAAATAGGCTAACAAAAACCATTTCATTTAATCAGTACAAATACAAAAATAAAAAGAACAATGGCATTCAGGCCAACAAAAAGAAAAAGAACAAAGGCACGTTGTCACTCCTCGGATTTCCATCCTGGTACAAACGCGAAAGTAGCGCGGAAAAAGAATAGAGTCACCAGCTAGGCATTTTTATCCCGAAGGAACGGGAATGGTAATGCGGCATAAACCAGAAGAAAAGAAAAGGAAGGACACAGGTCCTGCGAACCAAAGAGACTGAGTTCGGGAGTCGGTTACGACCTGGGAAGGTATTAGCACCCAGATCGTCCGCCCTACCCGACGGGATCCACGCTTGCAAAGAAACTGTTTCAAAGGGTGAGGGTATGAAAACTGCTGCAAAGAAAAGAAAATAATCTGGAAAAGAAAACTGAGAAAGGAACTGGATAAGAAAACAAAGAGAAAAATGTAGGGAAAATAAAGATTATGCTCGAACGGGCCCTACCCTGCTGCCTACGTACCTCATCAGGACAATGAGGATCAGAGACGCCGTAGTTCCCCTAACTAGGGGTAGAAAAGAAATTGCTTGTGAATTAAGGCTTGAACTGCCTATGCCAATGCTCAGGTGATGCAGACTCGGACGACGAGTGCGTAACCGTCTTGCAAAATGACAAGTAGGAGCAAGTTCGCGTACGGAGCGAAGGAGATGAGAAAAGAATTCCCGAAGGAAAGACGCTTATTGTTTGTTTGTGTTTTTTATGAAGCTTTTTATGAGTGTCTCACAAGGAAGTGAACTCAATCTCTTTTCCATGGAATGTGCACTTGTCACTATATTCCAAGATGGAATAATAGAACAAGCACACTCAAGTAAGGAGAAGATCCCCAAAACTTGAACCCAGAGATTAGGGCTTAGGATCACTAACTCATTATATTGTTAAGTGTTTTTGGTATTTACAGTGAAGAAGTGTTTTTTATGCTTTTCTTAGTGAAGAAGATACCTTGATCAGACTTGTGCATCACAAGATAAGCTTGTACTATCCCAAGATGGGAAGACTACAAGTACCTCATGGGATAAGGCTATTGCTCAAGGTATCACTTCAAACTTTATTAAGTGTTTTTTAGGGTTTTGAGATGAGAAGAGAAAAGAGACCAAAAGGATCACAAAGGCAAAAGTCTGGTGGGGGACTAAAGAACCCTAAGTGTTGTCATGCATGGATATCCTATGGTTAGTGTGGTTTACTATCCTAAAGAAGGAAGAAAGAAGAAGAGAGGAAGAAGAAGAAGAAGAGATGAGTAAGGCCTAAGCCCAACAATCAAAGGTTAGCACAAGTAAGAATAAGAAGAGAAGAGATGAGATTTGGGGATGTGGGAATCACATCCACATCTCTCACTTACCGTAGCCCCTGAAATGGTTAGTGACATAAGCATACAAGCAAAACCAAATGAACATGATGACATGCCAACATCATACAAACAGAAGTGAAGTCATATATACAAATGCTCAATGCAAATGCAATTAACAAGTATGAGAAAAGAAGCATACAAGTCAATTATGAAGCAACATGAAACACATGGCAAAACAAAGTGAACTTAGGAAAGATGCAAAGCAAAATAAGCAAAACAACAACTCAAGGTGCAAGACCAGAACCAAATCAAGTTAAAGAAATGCTTAAGAAGCAAGAGAGATGAGGAGAAGAGAAGCACAAGGCCAAACAAACAACTTATGGGAAAGGAAGAAGCAAAGAAGTGAAGTGAATGCACATAAGAAAGAAAAAACTTAAAAGGCAAACCAAATACAAAATTTCCAATACACAAACCCTAAACCAAGATCAGAAAGGCATCAATACCCTAAAGAGACCCCAAATGAGATGAAGAAGTTGGCACAAGTTCCCTTCTAAGCTAATAAGAGAACTTATGATCAAAAGGAAGCAAAATGGGACAAGTTAAGAACCAAAATTCAAATCAAATCAACAATGCACCCAAAAATTCCACAACTTTGAAAAAGAGACCTTCAATCATGATATAACAAGATGCCAAAAGGATAGGAAGAAACTCAGAAGTTAGACAAGTCAAATGGGGACATAAACATGAATTAGGGTTAAGAAACTTCCTTTTCAAGTCAAAGGTCAAAACCAAATGAAAAAGTTTCTAAAAATCAGAATAAAAATCACACATGAAGTACACCCTCTTATGAATCCAGAGCAAAAAGAACCAACAAGAAATTCAAAATGATGATCACTATGGAAATTGGACAAGGCAGCATGCACAAAAAGGAATTAAAATGAATTAATTAAATGAGGGAATTAATTGACACGTGGCTATTAAAAATAAATGGAAAAGAAAAATATGAAAAATTAAAGAAAACTCAAATGAACATCCCTGAATTATTTCAAAATTTTCAGACACTTAGAAGTATTTTTAAAAATTGAAAACCAAAATGATATGAAAATGGAATAAAAGAAAAGAAATAAAATGAAGAAATAAGTTGGGGTGAGAAGAGTAAAGGAATCCAGTTAAAATAAATTGGGCCAAAGGCAAGGGGGTGCAGATAGTGGTGATAAGCCCACCCAATCCTGCGCTGAACACAAAAACAAAGGTGGAAATTCAAGAAAAAAGAGGAAAAACACAAGCCATTTGATCAGATGGACGCATCCTGGAAGCATTTCATTAATTGACGTGGCACATTAATTGGTCCAGAGCTGAGGGAGTATATGAAATAGCATGGGGTGCGCAACATGTTGAATAATTAGAAGCAAAATAGAAAGTCAAACGCACGTGATTGGGAGAAGGCCTCATTAATTGAGGTGGCAACATCCTGAGCGTGGAGATGAAAGATCCAAGGGTGAGGAGGTTGTCTTCAACCTCCAGAAACCCTAACATGAACGCTCAGAATCCGGTGACCGGAGCTAGGGCTCTGGCACCGGAAAACTCACAATATGAACAAAACACAATCAAAATGAACAAGAAGCTCCAGATTAGATCATTGAACCATCCTGATTCCAAATATGGCAATGAAAACTTCATTGGATCAAAGAAATTACGGGATCGAACACAAACAGTTTCTACCATGAAACTTCAAATCCACAATACATCCTCAATTCTCAAGCATTTTCAGAATTAAAACATGCAGTGTAATAAGCAAACATCAAAGATCAAAATGCACACCTCAAAAACCATTTCCAGATCCAAAGATTCAAAGGCTTACCTGAGATGGAGACACCTCAAAAACACCAAGAAAATGCTCCAAAGGCTGCAGATCTAACTCTTGTGATCTCATCTTGAAAAATAAATGCAAGAGGAAGCTTGATGGAACCTAAATCTGAAGCTTCAAAGCAACCTGCCTCTGAATGGCACCCTTCTATTCTTGCTCTTTTATCTTAAATGGATGGTGGAGTAATGATCTCTGTAACTCACTGATCAAGAATATGGAAGAAGTTTATGAAGAGAGTGAGAGAATGAAGAGATTCAATTGAAAATGAAAATTGAGCAAAAACTTGAAAACTGAAAAATGAGTGAGATTTGGATCCTCTAAAACCCTAATTTTCTTTTATATGAGGTCATGAGCCAATGCTGAAGAAATGAGAGACTTTGCACGTGTGAAGAGAGAGTGTGAGTGATTTTGCAAATTTGGCAAGTTTTGTGTGATCTCATGAAAACCTCATGCATTTCCTTGCCTCTTGCCCATGTGCATTACATATCTGACCCTTGATTGCAATCCAAATAGATCTTGGCCATTGGATGAGAGTGTCACACTGTTTTCATGAACATGCACTTTTAGCACTTTTGGAAGGAAATTCTCATTGTGCACGAATTTGATGCATTTCTTGGAGAAAAGTGAGCCATTTGCATTGCATTTCAATATTGCAACATTATTTGGTATGTACCAATACTCAAAATTAAGATTCATGACATTTTGCTCTTGTGCACAATTGAAAAAAATCAAGTTTGCCCTAGTTTTGCATGAATTTTCGAGGGGCATAACTCTTCAACCATGAAGGCTATGAAAAAGTACTTGTACTTTTTGAAAATTGGAGGTCTTAATCTCCAACTTTCATGTTTGACTTTGGTCCATTTGAAGAATTTTTCATTAAGTTATGATCACTTGAATTTTAGGGCAAAAACTTGCCAAAAATGGCATTTTCCATAACCAACTTCACACCAATTTTGCAAAACACCTCAAAACCTCATGATTCTTGATCTTTGAACTTGAAAAACCTCTTTTAACACTATAAGAACATCCCTTGGCTAGAAAAATGGGATTGGACCCCTTGAAATCACACGGTTGACTTTTTAAGGCATAGTTGACCAGTTTCTTCATTTGCAAGCAACTGAAGAAATGCTTGACTTCCACAAGGAATTTTCTCACCAAATTTGGTACCTAGGATCCTCTTAACATGTGAAAGACTTTTCCCAAATGAAATGGCCAAAGTCTTGAGGTTTTCATGCTTGAATCTCAAACCCTAGTTTGGGATCATTGTGTAGGAGCTTTGCCCTAGCCTGGATTCCCTGATGATCTTCCAACCTTTTGAGCTTTTGCAAATGAACTTGAACTTGCATATGCAATGTAGACCCCTCATAAGACTTGAACAAAACCATTGGTCCCCTTGAAATGGTGTGTGATGCTTCAAAAACCTCCACAGATGATCATATGCCTAATGCTAGGTCATGAGAAATGTTATGCCTCATCTTTCCATGCTAGGATGCTAAGAATATGATATGTTCATGATGAATATGATGTGATATGATGCTTAAAATGAAGAGGGCAAATTTGGGGTGTTACAGCTGCCCCTATTCACACAACTGTTAATCTGAAAAGGACGGTAGCACGGGCTATCGACCGTTCAAGATAAATTGTGGTTGAATACCAAGAAGACCTTAAATTTGCACTCTGACGAAGAATGCAAAACACTGGGAAATAAACCCAACCAAATGACGCTTTGGTGACCTAAGTGAAGAGAAAGCAGAGAGCTCCCTCTAAGTTGAAACTGTTATCTGGAATCAAAATACTTTGACAGACGAGTATTCTTCGAACAATCCTGTTACGCCAGGAACTGGACATACGAGCCCTCACACTTTGCAAACATATGACTTGAGACAGACGAATCTCCTTCGGATAAACCTGTTACGCCAGGACCGGTGATGCACTTAAGTCTGTGGGATAGACATGCATAATCAAGGTAAACGAACCCTCTTCATATATTATCCGTGGATACATGGTATAAGACAGGCGAATATTTTTTGAGTAAACCTGTTACGCCAGGTACAATAATAATAATTGGTGCTTGAGACGGACGAGCCTCCTTCGGATAATCCTGTTACGCCAGGACCGGTAACCATTTTGACATTTATTCCCACAATCAGGATTTTAAACCTCCTCAATACAGACGAGCATTGGATGATCATTCAGAAAACACAGACGAGTGCCAACAGTCAATGATACAGACGAGTATCAGACGATGATCTAAGAAACACAGACGAGCGCTTCAGGCCATGATACAGACGAGTATCAGCCATTGGTATAGACGAATACCAGAAATTCAAACACAGACGAGCATTTGGAGCAGCAATACAAACGAGTACCAGGATAATCAACAAATCCACACAAACAGCTATAAGCTAACACAGACGAGTGTTAGGGATGATACAGACGAGTATCCAAACAATGCAGACGAGCTTCAAACAGATAACAAACACATACGAGTGTCGGAGAATGCATACGAGCAACCACAAATATTACATACCAAATACAGACGAGTGTTGGGTAGTGCACACGAGCAATTAATCTCAAACACAGACGAGTGTTGAGAAATGCAGACGAGCAACAGCAAATATCAAACACAGACGAGTGTTGGAAATTGCAGACGAGCAACAACAACAATTACAATATCAAACACAGACGAGTGTTGGAAATTGCAGACGAGCAACAACAACAATTACAACCATGGGCAACTGCTGGGGAAATCAAACGAGCAATACCAAAGGGATAACACAGACGAGTATTGAGAAATGCAGACGAGCAGCAATAAAGTATGAACACAGACGAGTGCTGGAGAATGCTTCCCTGATGGTTGGGAATTCCTTCAAATATCCACTATTGGTGACAAGAGTTCTGACAGATAAACTTTGTGGGGAATGGGCCTCCCACTGCTGCTGGGTATACTCCACTGGGGAAGATAAATTGCTTGGGCTACCTGCCAAGGCTTAGCTGGGGAAAATTCTGCTTGGGAGAATGTGACGTCATCCTGCAACCTGCAACAACAGAAAACACAAGTGTGCCCAGGGGACTTGCATGGTATGATCTGTTCATCCATCATCACCTGACACTTAGAGAGGGTTTCAAATGTTTCCCTGCAATTTCATTTTCTTTCAAATTATCACCATGTTTTAAATGCAATGCTATTTTTGCCAAAAACTCAGGACATTTTGCAAACAAAAATAAACACAACACAGCTTTTTGACTAAGTATTCTTTTTATTGAAAGGCCTCTGAATAGGCAAAGATTTACATCAGGAAGCAACCACCTGGAAAGAGGTAGCCATCATAAAATTGAGAAAATAAACTAATCTAATGGCAATGGGCACGGCATCCCAATGAGTTCCCTTTCTGCTATGACCAACATGTCTTCAAAACTCTCCATTCTTGCCTTTGCTTTCTGAGAAGATGAGGGGACTGATTCATATCCTTCTGATATTGTCAGGCTGTATGAAACGATGATTTGGTTCAGATTACTCGGATCGCAGTTGTTCACTTATTCCCTTATTTTGTGTGGATCGCCCTTTCGGGTTTTCAATTCACCGGAATACCCTTTTTTGCCTGAGCTGTCCAATGTGGCTTTTCAACTCAGCGGGTGTACATTTTTTTTTATTTCCCTAACTTTTTCCCGAGCTTTTTTTTTCTGTTTTTAGCTCGCCGAGATGCCCTTTTCTTACCTGGACTTTAATTTTGCTTTTGTGTCCAGCGGGTCTTTTTATGCGAAGTAATTTTTAACTACGTCTGAGTTAACAGGGGACTAGAAATCTTCTCCATCCATAGTGGTGAGCATCAGTGCTCCTCCTGAGAAAACTTTCTTCACTATGAATGGTCCTTCGTAGTTTGGGGTCCACTTGCCCCTATGATCTGAACCTAGAGGAACAATCCTCTTTAGCACAAGCTCTCCTACCTGATACTCCCGAGTACGTACTCGTTGGTCGAATGCACGCTTCATTCTCCTCTGATAAAGCTGACCATGACAGATAGCCGCTAATCTCTTTTCCTCAATTAGACATAGCTGATTGTAACGAGCACGCACCCATTCAGCCTCATCAAGCTTCACATCCATCATCACACGCAATGAAGGAATCTCTACTTCAACGGGCAGGACTGCCTCCATACCATATACCAGAGAGAAGGGAGTTGCCCCAGTTGCCGTCCTGACTGACGTTCGGTACCCATGCAACGCGAATGGTAACATCTCATGCCAATCTTTGTAAGTGACAACCATATTCTGCACAATCTTCTTGATATTCTTGTTTGCTGCCTCTACCGCACCATTCATCTTTGGTCGGTAAGGAGAAGAATTGTGATGCTGAATCTTGAAATCCCGACACAACTCTGCCATCATCTTGTTGTTGAGATTAGAACCATTGTCAGTAATGATCCTTTCGGGCACCCCGTATCTGCAGATGATGTCTCTTTTCAAAAATCTGGCAACCACTTGACGAGTGACATTGGCATAAGATGTTGCTTCAACCCACTTTGTGAAGTAATCGATCGCAACCAAGATGAAGCGATGACCATTTGAAGCAGTAGGCTCTATTTTCCCGATCATGTCAATGCCCCACATAGAAAAGGGCCAAGGAGATGACATGACGTTGAGCGGGCTAGGAGGAATATGCACTTTGTCTGCATAAATCTGGCACTTGTGGCACTTACGAGCGAATGAACAACAGTCTGCATCCATTGTCATCCAGTAATACCCCGATCTCAACAATTTCTTTGCCATAGCATGCCCTCCTGCATGGGTACCGAAAGATCCCTCGTGGACTTCCTGCATTAATAGGCTTGCTTCGTGTCTATCCACGCATCTGAGCAAGACCATGTCAAAGTTTCTCTTATACAAAACCCCGTCTGTATTCAAGAAGAAACTAGCAGCAAGTCGCCTTAAGGACTTCTTGTCATTGGAAGATGCTCCAGCTGGGTATTCTTGCTTTTCCAGGAATAGCTTGATATCAAAGTACCAAGGTTTCTCATCAGACACAGCGTCTACAGAGAAAGCATGAGCTGGAGCGTCAAGCGTGGAAATGTCAATTCTGGGCACATAATTCCAACACAAGACTTTGATAGACGAAGAAAGAGTGGCCAATGCGTCGGCAAACTGATTTTCATCACGTGGTATGTACTGAAGCTTAACTGTCGTGAAGAACGTCAACAGTTTCCTAGCATAATCCCTGAACGGAATTAGATGCTCTTGATGCGTATACCACTTGCCGGTAACCTGGTTAATAACGAGGGCTGAATCTCCGAATATATCGAGGTTCTTAATCCAGAGATTAATTGCCTCCTATATTCCCATTATGCATGCCTCGTATTCCGCTTCATTGTTGGTGCAGCCAAAAGTAATTCTGGCAGCGAAGGGAAAATGAACCCCTTCGGGAGTAATAAGAACAGCACCAACTCCACGTCCATTGATATTGACTGCCCCATTAAACATCAACTTCCATTTGGATTCAGGGTCTGGCCCCTCCTCCGGAAGTGGTTCCTCGCAATCGTTTGCTTTGAGGTACATGATGTCCTCATCAGGGAAATCAAACTTCATTGGCTGATAATCATCTTCAAGAGGTTGTTGTGCAAGGTACTCTGACAATACACTTCCCTTGATGGCTTTCTGAGAAGTATACTGGATGTCATATTCAGTTAAAATCATTTGCCATCTAGCAACCCTTCCGGTTAAGGCTGGTTTCTCAAAGATGTACTTGACAGGATCCATTTTGGAAATTAGCAGTGTGGTATCAGTCAACATGTATTGTCTCAGTCGATTTGCAGCCCATACCAAAGCGCAGCAAGTTTTCTCGAGCAGTGAGTAACGGGATTCACAGTCGGTAAACTTTTTGCTAAGGTAATAAATAGCGTACTCTTTTCGACCAGACTCGTCATGTTGGCCTAGAAGACACCTCATTGACCCTTCTAGAACAGTCAAGTACATGATTAAAGGTCTTCCTTCAACTGGAGGCATTAGAAATGGAGGCTCCTTTAAATATTCTTTTATCTTGTCGAAAGCTCTTTGGCAGTCTTCATTCCACCTGACCGTTTGCTCTTTTCTTAGCAATTTGAATATTGGTTCACACGTGGCAGTTAGATGAGATATGAACCGTGAAATGTAGTTCAACCTCCCTAAAAACCCGCGCACTTCTTTTTCTGTTCTCGATGCAGGAATATCTTGAATTGCTTTTACTTTTGCAGGATCTACCTCAATTCCCTTCTAACTAACAATGAAACCCAGCAGTTTCCCGGAACGCACTCCGAATGTGCACTTGTTTGGATTCAACCTCAGCTTGTATTTTATCAGTCTATCAAACAGCTTCTTAAGGTTGACCAGATGCTCTTCTTCGTCTCGGGACTTAGCAATCATATCGTCCACATAACACTCAATCTCCTTGTGTATCATGTCGTGTAACAATGTGACCATAGCCCGCTGATAAGTTGCCCCGGCGTTCTTCAAACCAAAGGGCATCACTTTATAGAAGAATGTACCCCACAGGGTAATGAACGTTGTTTTCTCCATGTCTTACGGTTCCATCTTAATCTGATTATATCCGGAGAAGCCATCCATGAAGGAAAATACCGAGAATTGAGCAGTATTATCTACCAACACATTAATGTGAGGTAACAGAAAATCATCTTTCGGGCTTGCTCTATTCAAATCCCGGTAGTCAACGCACATCCGGACCTTGTCGTCCTTCTTTGGTACAGGTACAATGTTAGCTACCCAAGGTGGATAACTAGTTACGGCAAGGAATCCGGCATACCATTGCTTCTGAACTTCCTCCTTGATCTTCATCGCCATGTCAGGACGAGTTCTTCTCAACTTCTGTTTCACAGGAGGACAGTCATCTCTCAAAAGTAGCTTATGCACAACAATGTCGGTATCCAACCCTGGCATATCTTGATATGACCAAGCAAAGATATCCACATACTCTCGCAGCATACCAATCAGCTCTTTCTTTATTTCGGCCTGCAAACTGGCCCCAATCTTGATTTCTTTCTTCACATCTTCAGTGCCGATGTTGATGATCTCAATTTCTTCTTGATGAGGCTGAATAACCCGTTCTTCTTATTTCAACAATCTGACCAATTCTCCAGGGAGTTCACAGTCTTCCTCAACCCCTTCATCAGCCTGGTAGACAGGATTGTCAAAGTCATGCGTGGTCATAGCAGGAACGTTATCAATGGAATCCGGATGATCAACACTGCACAGATGATGTGCTTATTTCAGAATCTGTTTATTTTTTTAAAAGAGACGCAAACACAAAAACAAAAAGGAAAAACACATACCCATTTTTATATTATCGTGAAAATTTTAAAACAAAAGAAAGAGAACACAATTTGTCTGAAAATGTCCTTTATTTCATGGTAAAAATAAGTGCATAACAAACATGGTGGCCCATACAATGGATCCTAGCATCTTGGGCAAAATGCTGGATTTGACAATGCAGCATGATAAGAAAAGGAAACAAATAAATTACTCTGAGTGTCAGGTAACTTGGACGATGTCTTCAGCAGACCAGTTCTTCAGCTCCTCTTCGGGCGCACACGGATGAATCCAATTGTCCCAGTCACCATCATTGTCTCCCTCTTCATTAGTTGCACAGATTTGGTTGCGGTCGAGCATCCCAGCGCTTGTAAAAGTAATGGCTTTACCACTTGAAGACCAATCAGATCCACTAGGCTGATAACCCAAACCAAACTTGTCGTCTTTCTTCTCCATTTCCAGCAATTTGCCCCAGCCTTGGGCACTTCCTGACTGAACCACCTCCTTTGCCTGCTTGTAGGAATGAATAGAGGTACCTTCTTTCTCACTGCTTCTCTCTACTGGAGTCAAAATGCTGACATTAACTGCTTCGAAAGCCTGACATAGAGTTTCATGTATCTCTCCGTCCATCTCTACATATTTGAAAGTTGATAAGTGGCTTACAAAGATGTCTTCCTCTCCGCACACTGTGATTACTTGGCCATCAACCACATATTTGAGCTTTTGATACAGAGTGGAAGTTACAGCTCCAGCAGCATGAATCCATGGGCGTCCCAATAAACAGTTGTACGCGGGATGAATGTCCATGACGTAGAAGATACTTTTGAAAACTTGAGAACCTATTTTCACAGGTAACTCAACTTCTCCAAACACTGACCTTCTGGACCCATCAAAGGCTTTGACTATCAAATCACTGGGTCTTAAGATGATCCCATCAACATTAAGAGAAGAGCCTGTGTCAACAAGGACATGCAACAACACATCACCCTTGCACTCCATAGTAATATGTAGTGCTTTGTTATGGTTACGGCCCTCTGATGTAAGGTTTCTGTCTGTAAAGCCCATCCCGTGGCTTGCATTCACACTGCCCACTACAGCTTCCAGTTGATTAACAATTATTTCTTAAGGAACATAGGCCATCTGCAGCACTTTCAACAAGGCCTCTCTATGTGCAGGAGAACACATCAGCAAAGACAGGATGGATATTTTGGAAGGTGTTTGGTTCAACTGCTCGACCACCTTATAATCACTCTTTTTAATTATCCGCATAAATTCCTCCACTTCCTTCTCAAAGGTACCCTGTCCAGCAGCAGGAGTTATTGTTTCTTCAGACGCTGTTTGCTTTCCTTTAGCCTTTGCCGAAGCCTCAGCCTCAGGATCCCCTCTCAGAACTAGGGGAGCAAATAGACGACCACTTCTCGTAAAACCTCCAACCCCTCCGGCGTTCACTACAGTCGGGTCAACAGCAACTGACTTACTCTCCACTTTCTGTCCAGCCACGTACACATCTGAGCCGTAATTCCATGGAATGGCTTTATCATCTGTATAAGGAACAGGCCCAGGCACGGTGATAGTCACAGGACTAACTTCAGGAGCATAAATGGTCACAGGTTCTCTTCTAGCAGGCATCTCAGCTGCATCATAGAATATGGTTATAGTGGACACATCATCAACTTCATTACCAACTTTGTCAAACTGCAAAGATCCTTCGTCAATTAGATTATGCAACCCCATCTTCAGGTCTTCACAACCGTTCACTGAATTCCCACACTTTTCACAATCATAACTGCATCCTGGAAACACTTGTCCTTTCAACAGCCTCTCCTTCACTACCAATAACGGAGTCTTCACTTCTTCTACACTCATAATCAAACTTAACTTCTCACCACCCTCAACAGCATTTATTCTAGCCCCTCTATGATTCGGAATAGGGTTTGAAGTAACATTTGGTGGTGGTGCAAAGTTAATCGCCTTGGAGTCTATCAGATCTTGAACTTTGTGTTGTAGCGCCCTGCACTTCTCAGTTGAGTGCCCGGGTGCCCCTGAATGGAAAGCGCATCTAGCATTGACATCGTACCCCATTGGAAGCTCTCCAGGTGGTGGTGGTGCCAAAGTCCTCAGTTGTATCAAATTCAGGTCCAGCAATCTCGGCAGCAATGCAGCGTAAGTCATAGGAATTTCCTCAAGCACCCTATTAGCCGGGCGAGTCAGCCTTGGCTGATAAGGTCTTTGTTGATAGTTGTTACGTTGCAGCTGTTGTTGTTGTTGTTGTTGAGGTTGTACCTGCTGCACAGGACTGGAAGGAATTGTGACAGCCGCCACTTGCTCATATGACCTTCTATATCCTCGGCCCCGTCCTCTACCAAAAGCAGCATTAGTTTCACCTTCCCTTCTTCTCGGGGGTCCGCTGAAAGCTTTTCTTGCTCCATTCGAGCTGCTCGCACTTGTATCTTGAATCTTTCCCATCTTTAACAGAGTCTCGACCCTCTCTCCAGCTATTACTATATCATTGAACTTGGTAGCCGAACAAGACGCCAATCTTTTGATAAACACTCCTTGCAATGTTCCCATGAACATATCAGCCATCTCATTCTCCAGCAATGGTGGTTGCACTCTGGCAGCGAGTTGACGCCACCTTTGAGCATATTCTTTAAATCCCTCCTTAGCAGTTTGAGACATGTGTTGCAATTGAGTGCGATTTGGAGCCATGTCCAAATTGTACTGGTATTGTCTCACGAAAGCCTCTGCCAGGTCCTTCCAGCTCTTAATGTTGGCTCTGCTTAGCTTCATATACCATTCCAAGGAGGCCCCAACCAGGTTGTCCTGGAAATAGTACATCCAAAGCTTTTCATCATCAGTGTGGGCAGCAATCCTTCCTACAAAGGACTGAAGATAAGTCTTTGGACATGCTGTGCCATTGTATTTCTCGAAAGTTGGGACCTTGAACTTGTAAGGGATTCTAACCCCTAGAACCAAGCCCAAGTCAGTAATGTCGAACCCCAAAGAGTTCTGAGATTGAATAGCCCTGATCTGTTCTGCCATCTCCTCAAACTTCCTGTTCATTTCAGCCTTCGGGCCTTCAGTTTCGTCCAGCAACGTAAATTGTTCGTCTTGACCGTCCATTTGAACATTGTTCAGTCCATCATTGATTATGGTAACCCCTGGCTGTGCTACAGGGATTTCAACTTGACGGGCGCCCGCACCGTTACGATTACCTCCATCAGCAGTGTCGTTGTTCCTGGCTTGACTATTCTCAACCAACTCACGCAGACGTTCTTGATTTTGACCCATGCCTTCCATAAGGGTCATAAAATTGTCCATCCTCGGTCTCAAGTCAGCTAAATCAGCCTGCATTTAATCCATGACTCTTTCTCTGTTGATCTTTGTGGGATATCTGTGTGCGACTGCCTGTTCTCGAACTTTCCTGGGAGCTATAGTGCCTGAAACAACAAGAACGTTAGAAACTAAAGTACTACCTGCAAAACAAACAAACATGTCATATGCATGCAATGTAACTGCTCATGTTTCCAAATCTTAAGCATTTGCATGTCCCAGCTCTGGTATTTACTCCAGACAGCCACTTTGAGTATTAACTTTCAGACTTTCTCTTTTGAAGAGTGTTCAGATATTAGCAGTATCAGACAAACGAGCCTTGCATATTCAGAAATGATAATTTGCACATTAACACTGTATATCATGGACAAACCACTGCCGGCCAAAAGTTAGAGCATAAACAGAAATATTCCCCGAAGGGTTACAAGCCATTACATGAATAAAATACAAAAGATAAAAACAAGACTCCTACAACAAGTTTGTAGGTAGTCTGATAAATAAACTAAACTGAAAACCCAGGCTCCTCTGCAGCCACCTCTGCTCTGCTCTTCTTGACACCGGCTCTCAGCTTGAGCTCTTCAATCTCCTTTCGTGCCTCCTCCAAGGCTAACTGGCTTTATGCTAACTGCTGAGTCTTTTCCCTTCGAATGTTGTGAACTTGCTCCACCTCTTCCTTCTTAAAGGCTATTTGCACCTCAAAAAACTCTTCTTTTTCTTTGAACTTCTTTTGCTCTTCCTCCCTTTGGCCTTGCAACCAAACAATGGATTGGCGAGCTTCCTTGAGAGTCTTCAAAGTCTTTTTGCGTTCAGCTTCTCTTTTTGCCTCCATCAGACCCATCCTATGAAAGTGGGCTTCCCTTCCAGCAAAATCTTTCTCTTTAGCTTCCAAAGAGGCTTGGATCTTCTGCAGCTTTCCCTTTGCTTCATTTTTGGCCCTGTTGGCAAGATGATACAGGTTGACCATTTCAGCATTCTCCACTCGAACTTCATGCAACTGAGCTTCCAATTTCTTTTACTCTTCAAGGGAGACAGTACCCTGGCTTGGAACTTCTTTGGGATAAAGTGGAGCTTCTACTGAGAAAGGCATGAGAACTTTTTCTACATGTTTTTGCAGCCATATAGAAAAGGAAGGATACATCTTGGGATCTACTCTGCCAAAGTCTTTCTTACCCTTCCTTATCCTATGAGCCCAAGCTTGGGAGGCTTGTAGAACTAACTCCTTGTTTCCTTCCATAGGAAAATACAAAGACTCAGCAAACTCTTCCATCTGTGGTGGATCTCTCAAAGGGTAACCAAATTGCTTCCTGGATAATGTTGGATGATAACTGATTACACCCTTCCTTCCCAACAAAGGCACTCCAGCAAATCTTCCACAACTGACCAGCAATTATTTTCCTAGAAGATCTCTGTCATATCCCCGGGCTATATCTTCAGTAGTTAACCCCATCAACCTTCTAGACCATCTCCACTCATCCCTCATTTCCTTGAAAGCTCATGATTTTGGCAGTTGTCTGGCAAACCACTCAGCAAAAAATGAAGCACAACAGCCTACTGGTCCACCCCTACCTTTCTCATTCCTGTAATGAACGTTGTAGTAGAAATCACCCAACAGATATGGCACAAGATTGCCTTTAGCAAAGATAGAGATCACTTCCAAGCTTACAAATTCTTTCTCTCCTGGGAACAAGCTAGACCCATACACCATCAAAGCCAGCAAAGCACCAAAGTCACCCCATTTACCCTCTGTAGCATATCTCTCTGCCTCTGGTATGAGCACACTCCAAGGGAGTCCTTTTCCTTCACTATCCTTCAGAGCCTTCTTGACTGTAGCAGCTGGTAAACAACAAACTTTGGCTATGTCTTCTTCCTTAAGCACCACCTCAGACCCATAGAAAGGCAAGGTATCTCTGACTGGAACATTCAGAATGCTGGAAATCTCCTCCAAGGTAAGAGCCAGGATGTAATCTGGAAACACAAAGCACCGCAGCAAGGGGTCATAAAACTGAAGCAAGGTATGCAAACTGTCCTTCTGGTCTGCAGTGGGCTTGTCCACATACTTCAATATCTGGCCATATCTTTTCCTGAAATTTCCCAAGACTTGGTCATTCATCAGACCTGCTAATTTCTGAACACTTCTAACTTCAGGTTGAAGAAAAGTATAGTGAACATTCTTTTTCCTTGTAACTCTTCTGATTTCTGCCATCTGGAGATAAGATTTACCAGAACTGGGAGCTGACTATGGACAATGACCTGAAAAATGGAAACATAAACAGTTAATGCAAGAATGATGCAAATGCAAATGCAATGCAGGCATATGATCAATCTGGGACCATCTGGATACTGGACACTGAACATAAGGACCCTCTAATCAATTGCAAACCAAAATCCTCTGAATCACAACCCTCTGATAGAAGATCTCAGAACCATAGTATCAAGAAAACCAGAACACCAGAACCATAGGACCAAAATCATCACAAGGACCACTGATAATGAGGGTATGTAAAGGCCAAGGGTTCCTGCAAACCTGTAAACCCCTCCCAATCTCATTGGTATGCTCCGGTTCAGACATCACGGACTCTCAAAGCCGAATAGCAATAATACTTTCACCATTTCCGAGAAATGGCTCATGACCAAATCCGGGAATCGGTTTGGCATTATATACTACGCAGGGAGGCCTCAGCTGAGTCCGGGAAACAAGGTCATCCTATGTAAGTCCCAGGTGGGCCCTCGGATGCGAATGGGTTTGCCACAAAATGTGGTCTGCCACTGTCATCACTAAAGAGGGATGTTTCCACAAGGTTCTCAATGATCGGTCCCCAGCTGCACATAACTGTCAAGGTTATGAAATGAGAGAGGAAGATCCCCAAATCAAGACATTTCCAAGACGATCGCAAATCTGGGCGTGGAACTCACTACTACCCCCATGACAAAATCTCATGAGGCCAAAGTGGAACCACTCTAAGTCCTAAGGTGCACTCGATTCGTGGCAATGAGCTCATCTCTCAGAAACAGTATCACCCAAACCCACCAAATAGAAAATCCAGTCCAGACAGTCCAGTATATAATATGATGCAGAAAATAAATACTGAAAACTGTAAATAAAGATGTAAATAAGCTGTAAATAAACAACAGTAAAGTAAAACACACAACAGCAAGCAATCAACACCCAAAGAAACAAAAACAAACAAGCGCTAGGAGAGACTCACAAGGGAACCAGAGATTCTGATCTATTTCCCCAGCAGAGTCGCCAACTGTCGCTCCCCGGATTTCCATCCTGGTACAAACACGAAAGTGGCGCGGAAAAAGAATAGAGTCGCCAGCCAGGCATTTTTATCCCGAAGGAACGGGAATGGTAATGCGGCACAAACCAGAAGAAAAGAAAAGGAAGGACACAGGTACTGCGAACCAAAGAGACTGAGTTCGGGAGTCGGTTACGACCTGGGAAGGTATTAGCACCTAGATCGTCCGCCGTACCCGACGGGATCCACGCTTGCAAAGAAACTGTTTCAAAGGGTGAGGGTATGAAAACTGCTGCAGAGAAAAGAAAATAAACTGGAAAAGAAAACTGAGAAAGAAACTGGATAAGAAAACAAAGAGAAAAATGTAGGGAAAATAAAGATTGTGCTCGAACGGGCCCTACCCCGCTGCCTACGTACCTCATCAGGACAATGAGGATCAGAGACGCTGTAGTTCCCCTAACTAGGGGTAGAAAAGAAATTTCTTGTGAATTAAGGCTTGAACTGCCTATGCCAATGCTCAGGTGTTGCAGACTCGGACGACGAGTGCGTAACCGTCTTACAAAATGACAAGTAGGAGGAAGTTCGCGTACGGAGCGAAGGAGATGAGAAAAGAATTCCCGAAGGAAAGACGCTTATTGTTTATTTGTGTTTTTTATGAAGCTTTTTATGAGTGTGTCACAAGGAAGTGAACTCAAGCTCTTTTCCATGGAATGTGCACTTGTCACTACATTCCAAGATGGAATAATAGAACAAGCACACTCAAGTAAGGAGAAGATCCCCAAAACTTGAACCTAGAGATTAGGGCTTAGGCTCACTAACTCATTAACTTGTTAAGTGTTTTTGGTATTTACAATGAAGAAGTGTGTTTTATGCTTTTCTTGGTGAAGAAGATACCTTGATCAGACTTGTGCATCACAAGATTAGCTTGTACTATCCCAAGATGGAAAGACTACAAGTACCTCATGGGATAAGGCTATTGCTCAAGGTATCACTTCAAACTTTATTAAGTGTTTTTTAGGGTTTTGAGATGAGAAGAGAAAAGAAACCAAAAGGATCACAAAGGCAAAAGTCTAGTGGGGGACTAAAGAACCCTAAGTGTTGTCGTGCATGGATATCATATGGTTAGTGTGGTTTACTATCCTAAAGAAGAAAGAAAGAAGAAGAGAGGAAGAAGAAGAAGAAGAAGAGATGAGTAAGGCCTAAGCCCAACAATCAAAGGTTAGCACAAGTAAGAATAAGAAGAGAAGAGATGAGATTTGGAGATGTGGGAATCACATCCACATCTCTCACTTACCATAGCCCCTGAAATGGTTAGTGACATAAGCATACAAGCAAAACCAAATGAACATGATGACATGCCAACATCATACAAACAGAAGTGAAGTCATACATACAAATTCTCAATGCAAATGCAAGTAACAAGAATGAGAAAAGAAGCATACAAGTCAATTATGAAGCCACGTGAAACACATGGCAAAACAAAGTGAACTTAGGAAAGATGCAAAGCAAAATAAGCAAAACAACAACTCAAGGTGCAAGACCAGAACCAAATCAAGTTAAAGAAATGCTTAAGAAGCAAGAGAGATTAGGAGAAGAGAAGCACAAGGCCAAACAAACAACTTATGGGAAAGGAAGAAGCAAAGAAGTGAAGTGAATGCACATAAGAAAGAAAGAACTTAAAAGGCAAACCAAATACAAAATTTCCAAGACACAAACCCTAAACCAAGATCATAAAGGCATCAATACCCTAAAGAGACCCCAAATGAGATGAAGAAGTTGGCACAAGTGCCCTTCTAAGCTAATAAGAGAACTTATGATCAAAAGGAAGCAAAATGGGACAAGTTAAGAACCAAAATTCAAATCAAATCAACAATGCACCCAAAAATTCCACAACTTTGAAAAAGAGACCTTCAATCATGATATAACAAGATGCCAAAAGGATAGGAAGAAACTCAGAAGCTAGACAAGTCAAATGGGGACATAAACATGAATTAGGGTTAAGAAACTTCCTTTTCAAGTCAAAGGTGAAAACCAAATGAAAGAGTTTCTAAAAATCAGAATAAAAATCACACATGAAGTACACCCTCTTATGAATCCAGAGCAAAAAGAACCAACAAGAAATTCAAAATGATGATCACTATGGAAATTGGACAAGGCAGCATGCACAAAAAGGAATTAAAATGAATTAATTAAATGAGGGAATTAATTGACACGTGGCTATTAAAATAAATGGAAAATAAAAATATGAAAAATTAAAGAAAACTCAAATGAACATCCCTGAATTATTTCAGAATTTTTGGACACTAAGAAGTATTTTTAAAAATTGAAAACCAAAATGATATGAAAATGGAATAAAAGAAAAGAAATAAAATGAAGAAATAAGCTGGGGGTGAGAAGAGTAAAGGAATCCAGTTAAAATGAATTGGGCCAAAGGCAAGGGGGTGCGGATAGTGGTGATAAGCCCACCCAATCCTGCGCTGAACACAAAAACAAAGGTGGAAATTCAAGAAAAAAGAGGAAAAACACAAGCCATTTGATCAGATGGATGCATCCTGGAAGCATTTCATTAATTGACGTGGCACATTAATTGGTCCAGAGCTGAGGGAGTATATGAGATAGCATGGGGTGCGCAACATGTTGAATAATCAGAAGCAAAATAGAAAGGCCATACGCACATGATTGGGAGGAGGCCTCATTAATTGAGGTGGCAACATCCTGAGCGTGGAGATGAAAGATCCAAGGGTGAGGAGGTTGTCTTCAACCTCCAGAAACCCTAACATAAACGCCCAGAATCCGGTGACCGGAGCAAGGGCTCCGGCACCGGAAAACTCACAATATGAATAAAACACAATCAAAATGAACAAGAAGCTCCAGATTAGATCATTGAACCATCCTGATTCCAAATATGGCAATGAAAACTTCATTGGATCAAAGAAATTACGGGATCGAACACAAACAGTTTCTACCATGAAACTTCAAATCCATAATACATCCTCAATTCTCAAGCATTTTCAGAATTAAAACATGCAGTGTAATCAGCAAACATCAAAGATCAAAATGCACACGTCAAAAACCATTTCCATATTGTCGCTCCCGGGATTTTCATCCTAGTACAAACGCGAAAGTGGCGCGGAAAGGTTAGAGTCGCCAGCCAGACATTTTTATCCCGAAAGAATGGGAAAGGTAATGTTGCACAAACCTAAGGAAGAAGGAAAGGACAAGGTCCTGCGAACCAAAGATCTGAGTTCGGGAGTCGGTTACGAATTGAGAAGGTATTAGCACCCCAATCCGTCCGTCGTACCCGACGGGATCCACGCTTGCTTGCTTGTTTCAAAGGGTGAAAAATAAAGAATGCTGCCGAATAAAACTGCTACTGGAACTGGAATGAGAAATGAGAAAGGGAATTGGAAAAGAGAAAGAACAGAAGGGGGAAAATGTAGGGAAAATAAAGAATGTGCTCGAACGGGCCCTACCCCGCTGCCTACGTACCTCATCGGGATAATGAGGATCAGAGTCGACGTAGTTCGCCTAACCTAGGCGGGAACTATTTGTTTGTGTTTTTTATGCTGGAACTGCGTATGTCTATGCTCATGTGTTGCAGGCTCGTCTGGTACGAGTGCGTTTACCGTCTTGCATGTGTGACAAGTCGTCGCGAGTTCGCGTTGTGAGTGAATGAGATGAGAAGAGAAGTTCCCGCAGGATAGTCGCTTGTTATTTGTTTTTGTCTTTTAAAAGAAGTGTTTTGAATTTGTTTGTGAACGGTCTTGTACTAAGACCTATCCATCGCGGGAAGTATTTACACCTCGCCCCGAAACAGGACGCGTATAAACACTCCGCAACAAAGTCTCGTGTCGTACAAGATTGTTCGGTTTTTATTGTGTTTTATTGCTTTTCTTTTTTGAGATGAGAAAGAATGACTCAAGTTGCAAAAGGAAAAAACTAAGGGGACTAAGACACAACCCTAATTTTATTTGTTTATTTACAAGAGAGGTCCTATGGTTAGTAAGGTATTCTAATCCTAAGAAAGAAAAGGAAAAGAAGAAAAAAGGAGTTAGAAACTAACTTACTTCCTAAGGAAGTTAAGTTGTCTCTAAAGAACAAAAAGGGAACCTATGAACAAAGCACAAAATGCTAAGGCAAAGACAATTAAAATGCATAAGAAATGGGAATGAAGTAATGCTTACCTCAATCTTCCCCCCTACAAAACAAAAGTTAGCATGACAATGCATATTGAAAGTAAAATCAAAGCATGAAAGCGATTAAGTACCATAAACGTCCTAGAATGGAACTAGGGTTCAAAATAAGACCTAAGTCTAAAGGTGAAGGTACCTAAAGGTTACATGACTTCTAAAGTCATTAGCTACATGATATAGGTCCCTAAGTATGTTAGGATACCTCACAAGATCAAACTATGTCAAACTATGTACAAAAAGTTCACATAAATTCACCTAAATGCAAGTTAGGGTTCATGGATGAAGTATGAATGCATATGGCTTACAAACATGAATTAGTGCATGAATTGAACATCAAAGTCAGTAGTGAATGCTCATGAATATGTGTGAATTAATATACAATCATGGATGCAATGGATTAGGCATATGGAGCAATGAGAAGAAGATGTGAGATGAAATGGAACAAACATCGCATAAGATCGCACATGATGAAAGTTAAGGAAGAATGGCGTGTGAATATGCATGAAATGATTATGGGTCAGTAGCATACAAGGTATGAGATGAAATTAGAATGCATGAATAGGCATTAATTATTTTCACATAATTCAAGTTATTATTTAGAGGAGAAGAGAAACTAGTTTAGGTTAAAGTTAATTCACATAAGTATACACTTTGAAACACTAAAACAAACCAAATGAGTATGGTTCAAAAAATATGATCTATAACTGGAATTAAGGACTTACAAATGACCTATAATTAACTCCTAAAAGTTACCAAAAAATATTCCAAGCAAATGGCATGAATGCCTTCTTATCATTTAAGTTATACAACAAATAGACACATGAATCAACCTAGGATCTAGGTGACATGGAAAAATAGCAAAAAGCCTTTAAAAATTATGAAATTAAATCCCTGGAATGATATAGTGATTATATTACATGGTCCAAAAGGATTCTACAAAATTATGCACCAAAGTGCCAAAACAATTCCTTGATTAGCAAGGTAATAAAACATGATCACCAAAAAACAACTCCACAAAGTGGATCAAAAAGTGCACTAAAAATCATGAAAAAAATGCATAATGAGCATCAAAATGTCACAAATTACAGTGATTAATCACACACAAAAAAAATAGGTTTCACACCTATGGGGAAAAATTGTTTTTGGTCCCTTATGTCAAAATTCTCTATTTTGGGACAGCTCATGATCTAAAATCCAAATTAATTATTAAAACCACCCAAATATGGAAACAAAAAATATGACAAATTAATTAAGAGGATGAGGATCACTCATGAATTTTTCCATAATTTTATCCTACCTAAAACTATTTTTAATAATTGCTACGAAACGGACCAAAAAGTGGATTTTAAGGGAAAGTGAAAGGAAGCGATCCTAATGGTTCGTAACCTAATCCCTAAGCTCCGAAATCGACACAAACCAACATAAATCACAAATATATCCAATGCCTCAGGTGGGAGGGCTCAGTATGCACCTTAAATTATATGGTCCTAAGCCGCATACGACTAAAATGATGCTTAAAAGTCGAAAAAAGTTCGAAATCACTTACTTGATCGAAATGCCGATCCTTCACATAAAAAGAAATCCGAAAAAACCTTAAGCAAGGTCTTGAAATCTCCATAAGCAAAATAAATGCTTATCTTCCATAATTACTCGATGAAGTTCCACCATACCCGAAATCGATCTGTATCGATTCGAAACGTAAACACTTACATCCAATAATTAGTGCATAACAAATAATTAACATCATGATAAAAAATTCTAATTAAAAAATTAATAATAAATGGAT
Organism: Lathyrus aphaca; assembly: GCA_963966055.1. NCBI lineage: Eukaryota > Viridiplantae > Streptophyta > Magnoliopsida > Fabales > Fabaceae > Lathyrus > Lathyrus aphaca. The sequence continues at coordinate 516,407,975 of OZ014520.1, forward strand.
TAAGATGTTAATCCACACAAAATAATTTACAAGAAAAATTAATTAAAAAAACTATATAGAAATCCCTAAAAATAAAATAAACACGCAGGGGGTGCAAGAGAAATCTAGGGCTTGTGTATAACAAACAGAGGACTGGCCCAAGGCCCATCTCCAATGCAAATCCGCAGGAAGGAGTGTTTTAGCAAACTGGCGGTGCGAAACACAAAATAATGGCCTTGGGCCCAAATACAACACCCGCAGGAGGGGTAAAATTAGAAATTTTGGGGGTGCTTGCGGCAATCCATGGGCTGAGAGGAAAAGGCTTGATCCATTGTTTATCCCTGTCTTGAGAAACCCTAATATATTCACATAATAGCAATAAACATATTAACTTCTTCTTCAAATGGCGCCGTTGACGTATTCCTTTCACCCTCATCGCCAATTATCCCCCTTACCTCCGATTGCCGCTGAATCATTCATTCCTTCCCTAATCGCGCCGCCAAAGAAGAATGGCCCAACCTTTGTCACTATGGCCTCATCCTCTCGCAGTAGCTTACGACATCATCCTTTCGAAGCGACGTTGTTCTAGCTTCCATCTCCTTCCGATTCTCCTCCATTACTTTGATCCCGTTCGTATCGCAACACCGCCATCGCAACACCACCACACTAATCGATCCGGTGACCACTCGATTCACCATCAATGATTTGAACGGAGCTTCGATTCGAAACTCCTCAGGTTTGCTTCGTTTGATCCCTATTCTCTCCTTGCAAATTGTTGTCGTAATCGTTGATGAGGGTTCTTTGAATCTGCAGTGTTGTTGTTTGAAAGTGTTGAACCGATAGTGATGATGAAGGTCGAGTGTTCGTCGGTGATTTCGCGGCCGCCGCTTGCGGCTTTGTTTGCACAATCGTCACCTTCTCCGTCTTCGTTCGCCTTCATCTCAGGTTTGTAATGGATATGTTCATCTCTTTCTCCTTGATGTATTTACGAACTTGAGTCCGTTGCAATTGAAGTGCAGATCGTGTTGTCGATAAACATGGCTTATCACTGTGATTCTGGCTTCGATTTTCTGATCGTTCTTGAAGTGTAATGTGTTGTTGTGTGTTCTTGATATTGGTTCATATGGTGTTGAGCTTTGCAGGGAAAGATTGAAGTTTCGTTTTTGATTGAAGGAGGTTGGTGGAAGATTGTTGCGGATTCTGATCATCTTATGGAGAAGATGTGAAGAAGGTTGAGGATCGTTCTTGATGCTTGGATTGCTGAATCTTGTTGCAGGTTCAAGAATCAGTGATGGATGATGAAGAGCTTTCTCTGTTTTTAGATGTTGAAGCAGGTTGTTGAAGACGAATTTTCCGAGTTGATGAAGGCTTGGTATGAAGTTGTTGAGAAAAAATTGAGAAAGAGTGATGCAGATAATTAGAGAGTGAGATTCAAGAGAGAGTTTTTGCTTATGAATTGAAGAGTGATTGGTGGATGAGAATGAAGATAAAAATCGATGATGGAGAGTGGAGTTCAGAGCTGAGTTTTTGATAATGATATTGACTCTGAATTGTTTTATTTTTTTCTTCTTTTTTCGTTCTGTCCCTTTGATCCCCTTATCAGTTTGTTATAACTGATTTTGGTATCACTGATTTTTGTATACTTGATTTCTGTATAGCTGATTTCCTTGTAACTGAACAAATCTGTTATGGAATTTGGGAGTTTTTTCTGTTATTTCTGTTGAAGGATTTCTAACTGATTCTTCCAGCTTGTCACTGAATACCCTTCCTGAACTGCATCTTTTGAGTTTATTTATTTATGATAAAACAGGGAATGAATGAAGGACCTCCTTTGAGAATTCTCAGAATTTTCTCATCCTCGAATGTATGCGTTAGTCCCCCTTTTTTTTTTGTAAATGTCACTTAGATATCTATAGATTACCATGAAAGTGGTCACAATAATAATAATAAAACTCCGGTAGAAGTAACCAAGATAAGCCTCGTCCATATTGTCCGATATCCAACCGGGATTTCCATTTAAATCAAATACCGCGCAACCCGTCACGAAATTGGATGTATCCAATTGCTCTCAAAAATCAAATTGAAAACAAACTTTGAATTGACATCTCTTAATGTTAATTATTTTGAACTGAGTTTGGAAACGTCTTGAAATGTCTTGAAGTAAACTAACTACCAATCAATTTTTTGAGGTACTTTAACCAACAAATCTAACATAATCGAATCATGGAGGATCACAAATTGGATTTGGGATACATGGTACCAAATGGGCTTGAACCACTTGTCATATTATACCAACTTTCAAATTAAGCCTTTATTCTCATCTTTTCCTCGCAAATAGCGTGTACTTCCAGTAGTGAACAAATGAGCATTCGAGAAGACGACAATGAGTCTACAATTAGTCCCTTATAGCACGTCCCCATATTTTAGAGGATGTCCGCCTTGATGGCTAATGATCTTAACACGCGCAAGAATATCACCATGAGGGAGCCTAGGTTCAACTTTGTATAAGAAAGTCTTGATTTCCCTGAGGCCTCTAAAAACGACCTTGTATCTTGATAGAGGAACACTTTGTACCCAGATGAATATTGACAAAGAGAGTGCTCAAGATAACATGGATTCAAACCCTTGCTTCAAGTCACCAGAGAGTACTTCGATCCCACGATTCAGGAACCCAATGAAATGCGTGATTATGATGCTAATGACCAAGTGGAATATGCAAATGGAATGCAAAGCGGTAAACCAGTTAAGGTAAAGAGAATGAGGGCAAATTTTGAGGTATTACACATATCCAAAGATTCAGAGGCTTACGTGAGATGGAGACACCTCAAAAACACCAAGAAAATGCTCCAAAGGTTGCAGATCTAACTCTTGTGATCTCCTCTTCTAAAATAAATGCAAGAGGAAGCTTGATGGAACCTGAATCTGAAGCTTCAAAGAAACCTGCCTCTGAATGGCACCCTTCTATTCTTGCTCCTTTAGCTTAAATGGATGGTGGAGTAATGATCTCTGTAACTCACTGATCAAGAATATGGAAGAAGTTTGTGAAGAGAGTGAGAGAATGAAGAGATTCGAGTGAAAATGCAAATTAAGCAAAAACTTGAAAGCTGAAAAATGAGTGAGATCTGGATCCTCTGAAACCCTAATTTGCTTTTATATGAGGTCATGAGCCAATGCTGAAGAAATGAGAGACTTTGCACGTGTGAAGAGAGAGTGTGAGTGATTTTGCGAATTTGGCAAGTTTTGTGTGATCTCATGAAAACCTCATGCATTGCCAGGCCTCTTGCCCATGTGCATTCCATATCTGACCCTTGATTGCAATCCAAACAGATCTTGGCCATTGGATGAGAGTGTCACACTTTTTTAATGAACATGCACTTTTTGCACTTTTGGAAGGAAATTCTCATTGTGCACGAATTTGATGCATTTCTTGGAGCAAAGTGAGCCATTTGCATTGCATTTTAATATTGCAACATTATTTGGTATGTACCAATACTCAAAATTAAGATTCATGACATTTTGCTCTTGTGCACAATTGAAAAAAATCAAGTTTGCCCTAGTTTTGCATGAATTTTCGAGGGGCATAACTCTTCAACCATGAAGGCTATGAAAAAGTACTTGTACTTTTTGAAAATTGGAGGTCTTAATCTCCAACTTTCATGTTTGACTTTGGTCCATTTGAATAATTTTCATTAAGTTATTATCACTTGAATTTTAGGGCAAAAACTTGCCAAAAATGGCATTTTCCATAACCAATTTCACACCAATTTTGCAAAACACCTCAAAGCCTCATGATTATTGATATTTGAACTTGCCAAACCTCTTTTAACACTATAAGAACATCCCTTGGCTAGAAAAATGGGATTGGACCCCTTGAAATCACACAGTTGACTTTTTAAAGGCATAGTTGACCAGTTTCTTCATTTGCAAGCAACTGAAGAAATGCTTGACTTCCACAAGGAATTTTCTCACCAAATTTGGTACCTAGGATCCTCTTAACATGTGAAAGACTTTTCCCAAATGAAATGGCCAAAGTCTTGAGGTTTTCATGCTTGAATCTCAAACCCTAGTTTGGGATCATTGTGTAGGAGTTTTGCCCTAACCTGGATTCCCTGATGATCTTCCAACCTTCTGAGCTTTTGCAAATGAACTTGAACTTGGAAATGCAATGTAGACCCCTCATAGGACTTGAACAAAACCATTGGGCCCCTTGAAATGGCTTGTGATGCTTCAAAAACCTCCACAGATGATCATATGCCTAATGCTAGGTCATGAGAAATGTTATGCCTCATCTTTCCATGCTAGGACGCTAAGAATATGATATGTTCATGATGAATATGATGTGATATGATGATTAAAATGAAGAGGGCAAATTTGGGGTGTTACACACGTAGGCCAACAAAACAACTACGACATGCAGGCCGGGAAACTATTCTTCCTCCTCTTCCTCGATTGAATTCTCCATCGGGTAGACAATTTTCCCATCGACCACGTTGTAATTGAAAGTCGTTCCCTCAGTCACAAGGTCCACCCCAGGTTTGACAATATTAAGATGCTCTATAGCATTTTCAAAACCCAGTTTAAGGGTTTGAATGCAGTCGCTCTCGAGCACTTGGATCTGAGCGATCATGTCAGCCCGAGTCCTCAGGACCTTGTCCTCCTCACATTCCTCCTCTACGGGGCCGACCAAGCTTTCTAACTCCGCTACCCTCAATTGTAGGCGCTTGTTCTCCTCGACAGCCTCGTCGAGCTCAACCTCTTTATCCTTGAGCTTTTGGTTCTCATTAACCAGGCTATCCCGCTCGAGCCTAACTTCCCCCAGCTTGATCATTAACCCCTCTTGGAGCTTATGGGGATCCTTGTATTCGAAGAGATCATTGGCGAGCTTCTCCTTTTGGGACCTCGAATACTTCAACTTCTCTTTGACAACCTTCAACTCAGATAGCGGGCAGGTGTTTTCGGACAAGACCACGGCCGTCTCCATAACCCTGATCATTGTAGCGATGTCTTAAGACAAACTCGTTTGTCTGGTCACCTTATCCAGACCTAGGATCGCCCTGGCTTTGACATATAACACCCCGACAGAACCTTCCCCGCTGAAAATCTCCCATTGAAGGTGACAAGAGGGCAAGAGGCACGTCCTTTGATTCTCTAACAGGTACTCGCCTGCACCAGCACCCGTTGGTGAACCTGCACCACGTTGGTGTTTGGCAGGAGGAGTATATTGCTCAGAAGGCATGCTAACATGTATATCCTCTACAGGAGAAGGATAAGGGGGTTTAAGGGACCCTAAACCACTTGTCACGTCGTTTGCAACAACTTGACAAACACGACCCTTGGCCGACTTCTTCGAAGCTTTGCCCGTACCTTTGTTCGACAACTTCAGGACACGATCTTTGAGACTAAGCATGGAAACTACAAAAAGAAGAGCACAAGTCAGTTATCGAATAAAATAGTTAAAGACAAAGGAAAGATGAACACAAACTACCTAAAAGACGGAGGGACTCCTCGTCTGTTCTACACTCGCGTATCGCCTTGATGTTTATTAACCAAGTTTCAAGGAGGGGTTCCCCATTGTCAGACAATACGGGATTGTCCAGCCGATCCACATGGAGGGAAGGGATAAAACTCTGGATGTAAGCGACTAGTGTTTTATAGGTCGTCTGTCCTCGGGCTCCGGGTTTTCTGGCTTCACAAAAAACTGGTTTGTACCACGATTGAAATTAGCCCGCTGCCACTCGAGCAGGATGGTCGATACAAGACGCTATTTGCCTCGAGCATCTCATTTATTGGCATAAATATTGTGCAAAGCCCGCACGGTAAGAGGCTTTACTGTGTACCACATATCCTTGAAATTTCGGACAGAGTCAATATAAGTTTTAAATAGCCTCCTCGGTTGCTTAAACGAAACACAATTGTGTCACCCGTTCACGCTCAACTGCTGCAAATGGAAAACTCGTAAGAAGAGAGACAACGTGAAATAGACTTCAAGGTACTAACACACCAGTTTGAACGCCCGAACAAATGCGATGGAATTTGGATGTAGCTGGGAAGGGGCCAAGTCGAGCCATCTGAAGATGCCGGCTTGGAAGCTAGTAAGCGGGAGACAGAGACCCGGCTCTTTAAACCTGAATTCATACATAGGGAACCGCGTTCCCCAAAAAACCGAGCAAATCCGCTGTTCGGGAAGAGTGGAGTAGCACTCCCAGTTCTAAGGGGCTCCTGGGGCCAGGTCCTCCACGACCGTATGGGCGGTGCGAGATTCAAGTACAAAGTGAGAGCCCGTTTCTAGTAGTTCTTTTCCGACCTAAGATAAATCGGGCGCCCCAGGAGCGGCAGACCCACTTCTTCCCGCGTCGCATTCTTGTTCGTACATCTTTTCCTCATCCAATTTTATGTCGATGTCATTCACAGGAACATCCTCGGCTCCTCTTTGCAGGTCCACGTTACCTGAAAAGCAGAGGAAATTGGTGAATTTGACGTCGCATCAAATCCACCCTTCCATCATAGTTCTAGTGAAAGGGCGAAAGCCAGAGCTGGGGAAATAAACGCTCGACATGTTCAACGTAACTCCAAAGAATGCTCGAGACATTCGTCAGAAATTCATCAGAATACCTGGGACATCCATCATAAATTCAAAGAATGAATAAGACATTCAAAGAATTCTCGATACATTCATCATATATTCATTGGAGGGCCCAGGACATTCATCTCAAATTCAAAGTGTGCATGGGACATTCATCTGAATTCCCTCAATCGACACCCGAGGAGGGTCTTCCTCGACGGTTTTTGGGGGATTTTCATCGGCAGATTCATATGAATTTGCCAAGGAGGGGCCACCTCGGCTACTCAGGTGGAAGAAACCACCAGAAAAATGCAAAATCAAACCTACTTTTTACCAGAAAAGAAAGGGAACTTAGTTGACATGTTCGCCGACGGAGATGAGACACAGGTGCAGTAACGGCGGTGATGAGTTTTCTGACAAGAACTTGAGAGCGTCCGATGAACTTCTGAGGAGACTTGAGAAATGAAATAGAGAAATGAGAGGAAACCCTCACATCCACCCCTTTTAAAGGCCCCATACGAGGAGGCGTTCCTAGTCATCATTGCCTAGGCTGCCTAGATTCCCCTAGGCAGTTATAGGCATTTAATGCACAGTCACACATAAAACGAAGTGACGCATTAAATGCCATAATGATGAGAAACGAAGAGTCTGACACGTCACCTTCGGGAACTCCAAAGGAAACCAAGCTACGCTCCTAAATACCGGGCACGGCCGTCCTCGATATTGTAAAAACACAAATAAGCCTCATGCGCAACTTCCCTCGAGCATGCGGTCGTCCTCGACGAACTGAAACTCCAACGGAGGACTTGCCTGCAGCGCCTTTAACAAACCCCAAGGGACACAGACAAATTTCCCTGACATCCATCAATCTTATTACCTGTAAACCACTTGTCCGACCACACTTACCCTTAAATCATCACTTCGCGTTAGAGTTGCGACTTGGAGGGCTCCTGTTCTGGACTGGGCCTAGGTAGTGTGTCGGGCACAGGCCCAGTCCGTCGGGCACGACCCATGACGTACTACATAGGGCGAGCGAGGGGAGAACCCTACTTCGGACTGGGTCGATGTCGTATATGTCGGGTATAGGCCCAATCTGTGGGACACGGGCTCATAGCCTGATTCATAGGGACATAGGGAGAGCACATCCCCCACGTGATATACTCAGCCAACTGTCCCCGTTATTTTCTCCTAATATTACAGGACAGTTAAACCAAGGGCAAGACCACATGCTATGTCTTATCTGCTCCTACGCAATCCTTGGCAGTTCTTCTTTGAGCCTAGTTAATTCAGTCCATGAGAAGAATCTTGACGCATCACTGGGGGCACATTATAAATACCCTTTTTCACTATAGGGTCATGTATTCCATTCTACTTCTTTATTATTTTATGTACTTGCACTCCATAATTTTTTCTCACTTTAGCATCGGAGTACCTTGCAAGTACACCCCCCCTCTGTTCTTCCACCGTAATTGTTCATCACTGTAATGTTTCTCCTGATCAGGTCAGATCATTATCTTTACCTTTAAATCGTTTTTACCGTTGTTACAACTAAAAACAATTATCAATTTTTTCCTCACAAACAAGTTATTTAACTAGAAAATATGAAATTTTTAATTTGACCATCTTTATTTTTATCCCTATCATGAATACTTTATTTTAATTTTTTCTAAAAACAACTAAATTTTATCCCATAAAGTGAATTTGATTAAGTGAATCAGACAATTTTCATAATGTTTTACTAAATACTTAACTTATATTCAAATTATTAACATCAAGATCTTTTTTAATAATTTTTCATATAATTTCTTATAAAAAAAATTATAATTATTCTTTCTCTATATCGGTTTAACCATTTTCTAAATGATATACTCTCCTAACTAAAAAATTCACGTCTTTTCTCTATATGCACAAGCTACGAAGTATAATTTTCAACATTTTTTTCTATTACAAATGTTACCCAACTCTTTTTCCCTCTATCTAATGTTGTCATTCTAATGTTGTCATTTCTAATAATATGTAATCTAATCTTACCACAAGTTTTAAAAAAAATATACAGTTTAAATTCTCATCCAAATTAAATTAGTCGAAGGATAAAGAAAATAGAAATAAGGTTATATGTGCAAATGGAGATCTCAGCTATACATTTGATATTGAGAATCAATCTTGGTGAAAACAAACTCAACAGAAACTAAATCTATGTCAAAACCATAACTCTGTCCCCCATACTGCACATATAGGTATTCTTTGGGAGATGAGGGAAGAGGAATGATTTCAGAGATCTCTGGTAAATCTGGTCTAGGTGGAGGAGCTAAAGCATCTTTCTTCTTTACTGAGTAGTATATATCAGCTAAGAGAAGCCAAACAAGATCTGGATCAATAGATGCAAGTCCGTGAAGGGCATTTAGAGAAGCATCGCGAAGTCCAACAACATTGCTGCAAGCTATCCCTACAACTAAGCCGCATAACTTCTTCAAAACAAGTTCTAATGATGTGGCACTCCTCTTATTATTGCATAAATCTGCAACCATATTAAGCACAGCAATCTGAACTTTCAGATAAGAAGTCTCTGCCAATGAATCCTCTGAATTAACAGAACTGCTTCTATAAGGGAGTTGTAAAGGGGTTTTCTCATCTTTGAAATTGGACATTTTACGAAATGGGGATGTTGTCAGAAGTTTCCAGAAGTGCGTTCCGTCGGTATGGAAGCGGCGTGTGAAGAAATCTCCGCCACATATTTGCACTACATTGCTGATCACATTCAAACACCTCCGGACAGCCTGTCAATTACATGCAGCAAGTATTTTTTAGTCTCAGAGACCATGAAGGAAATTTCACAAGAAATGAACATGAAAAACGGATTTCTCACCACTGGGTTCCTGTTCTGGATACATGTAACAAGGAATGGCCATATTTTATTCATTGCTGGAAGCAGCCTGTTTTCATCAGCCCCTTCTTCAGTAGCCTCCAAAGTATCCTTCAGGTGATACTGTGAAAGTGATTCTAGCGTTTCTTCTATGGCTTCTTTAATATTTCTTTCAATTTTATAAGCTGCTTCTACTTTTGCTAATGCCAGCAGGCCGCTCTAAACAAGTAAGATCCCAATATCAATGAAGAAATAACCAAATAAATCTATTCATAAAAGAAAACAACTGACAAGCACTTTCCAAAACACCAGTTGGAGTATAAATCGTCATATTTACACTAGTTGCTACAATGTTTGAAATGTAAAAAACATTTTCATCCAAAGTATACCTCAATTATATCCAGAGAAGCTAAGCATATCTCTTGCTTGAATGATGCTAGAAGAGGGATTGCAGCAGTAATACATGAACCAGCAATAGAACCAACTGTTCGTCTATATCTTTTAGAATCATTTACCTTGAATGAAATGGCCTCCCACTGATCTACAAAAAAATACTTCATTCAGTATGAATCAAGGAAGCAACGTCACTACAAGACAAGGTCCACAAAATCTGGTAGGTTCGTAAGTGTCATATAAGTCCTATTGTAGTGTTGTATAATAAGCATGGTAAATGTCGTATAAATGAAGGGTAGTTGACTGTAATTGAAAGCCCCCAGAGGTGAACTACATACATTAGAGACTGCTACAATGAAAGATGAATTTTATATTCCACGGCAAAATTCATTATCAAATTTCTAATATAAATACAAAAATCAACCATATAAAAGATGGATTGTGATACTGAACCTTGTGTTGCTTCTTCTGCATTGGAGATTGTAGAGCTGACATCTGTGGAAAACGACTCTACCTGAGGGAGCAACTGACAAGCTTCACGCTTCGATGCCTTCACTATTTCTTCTACTGCCTAAAACCAACCAATTTACAGACAACTAACTGATTATAGAATCAATATAATTTTCTTCTAACGAAGGGGAAATATAAGCAAGAGAATAGCCACAGATATTTCTAAAGCAAAAAACTGGTAAATATGTAAGTTTTAGAGCTGTGTTAAATTTGGAATCAACGACAGTATGAAAGAATTTGCTAATTATCATATCACCGAGATGAATATAGAGAGACAGGGCAGATTAATGTTAGGAAATAGTTGTAAGATCCCCGAAACAAGGAAATAAGATACATCTTTAGACTAAAGAAAAAATTGTGCATACATGCATAATCATAATGAGAAAGAAAGAAAGAATGAAGGGGAGGGAGGGTAGCTGGCAACAAACCTTTAAGAACGGTATAGTTAAATCAGGATGTTGATGTCTACCCAATATTTCGAGTTCAATTGACACGCAGCGCATCTGTTCAATACCACGTCATTAGAACACAATCAAGCCTAAACATGTTGGAAGGTAAGTCTTTTATTTGCATATATATAGGAGGGACTTTGTAAACAAAGGCGGTAGAGTTTAAAGAATGACAAAACAAATACAACTGTAAATACTAAATAGACAACTCTATATAGCAATTGAGCAGTATTAGAATCAATTTGAAAAGAGAGATATCCTCAGAAACGTGACCCATACATCGAAAACTACTAAAGGCCAATAAAAGACCAGGAGTTATGCTTTTTGCCTTAAAGCAGTGTAAAATTAAAATTTTAAACAGACACAACCATACCGGTTCCTCCAGTAGGGGCAATATCTTGTGAGCCACTCCAATGTATGAAAGAATAGATGCTAGCACATTTGGCACATGATGATTGACATCCAAATGGCGTAATTGTCGACATATTGAATCAACCACATAGTCTGCATTTTCCAAAACTAACTGTCCAACCTAGATAAATGCATACACTGTATAAGTTAATAGTTGTCCCAGAAAAAAATAAGAAATGAATCGTCATGACTAACAAACTAACCATTTCATAGCCAGATGTGGTAGAAACTATATGCAAGACAGAATCTGCAGCATTTCTAACTTGGTAACTATAAGAACTGAGATTCTCCAACAAAAAATAAAGTGAGGAATGAAGAAATCCACTTGAAATAAAATTTGTTCCGAGGCAAAGATTAAAGATTCCTACTCCATCAATGATAACCTGTTTAGTTAGAAAGTCATTGTCAATGTTATATGTACTTGCTTTAGAATAAATATGAAAATATAAAAAATTGTAGATAATAAATAGCAATGTCAGCTTAGGAAACAGTATCTTTCCTCGTGTAGCATTGCAGCATCTTGGAAAAAGTATTGACTAATATCTTCATCTGAAACATTAAGCTGCAAGTCAGCAACTCTGCGATCAACAGGAACACTCCACACCTCAGCAGATAAATACTCGTGTAAGATCCCACCAATGCAATCAACTAAATAACTCTTCACAGCTGTATCCTTTGGCATCTTCCAGAAAGATTCATGAACAGCACAATAAAGTTTGTATGACTGAACCATAACTCCTTTGCTTAAAGGAGACCTATGAAATATTCTAGCAAAATCATTAATTGCTTTGTCTGATAGGCCAAATATCATCTCATTTATCATACATGCAGCTGTGCTTGCTTGCCGCAATAATTGTCCAGAACCAGTCCTTTCGTACCATGACTGCCAGCTTTCATTGTTGTATTCTTTTAAACGGAGTTCAGTAACCAATTTACGGAAGTTACCAAGAAGGGGCTCCGTCAAATATGACAAAAGCCCTTCACCACTGTGATCTAGCAATGACATAGGTAACAACAGTGAAGGTTAAAGACAAACACTATGAGAACCATGAGCAAAATAACATTGGATTTGAAATCACCTGCTAATATAGATAAACCAACAAGTCGGAGAATCCTTGCAAGAGGCTGGTATAGTTTAAGACTACCAACATAACCGAACCACGGAGGCATACGAGGAAGTTCATATTTCTTTTGTGCAGTTTTGTCAGGTTCTTGTACATATTTTTTGTCAATAAGGCCGCACTTAGAGTTTTCACACACACCAGAATTTAAAAGAGGAAGGCCATGACTGAAGAAATTAGATCCAGATTTCAACTCTGCAACGGAGGGAAGGTATCCTACTGTTGATGATTGACTTGCTAAAGTGATTTTCCCAAGTGAACCAGAGAACACTGAATTATGGCTTAGGCAAGCAGCAAACACATCCAGGAACTTAGCTACTCCTAACTAACCATTTTCAAGCATAAGAATTGATGTCAGTGAACAAAAAAAAAATATAGGATAAGAGATCACTAATGTGTAAAGCATAAAACATAATGGTTTAATCAGCAGGGACAAAAAAACCAGACCAGTCGTCAAACCGATGAAGGATCAAAAAACCATATCAGTCGTCAAACCTATGGGTACTCGTTAAAGGCTTAATGGTTTAATCGTAGTCAAATTGTAGTTGAGTTGAGGCGGGTATAGCTTATATAATATTTATAATTTTTGCTTACAAATCTTTATAAAAATATTTTAAAAGCGACTAAGAAAAATATTGGCAAAATCAACTCTTTTTTAATATTATATATATGATATTAATATAAGATATTATAAATCTCCTTTTTCAATTTCAACTCACTATACGCCAATTTGTAACGTATAATTCATACAAAGATATACATATCTAAGGATATCTACACACACAAAGTAAGAACACAAGATATTGTTATAGGACATACAGGTGACTGAAGATGGTTCACCAATAGACGAGGACCAGAATAAAATATTATTGTTAGTAATTGTTGAGCATGTAACACAGCAAGTGGCTCATCATTGCTAAGCACCACTTTGGGAAGCTTTTCCAGGTGCCTGAATTTAAAAGAGGTAACAATTATGATCAAAGACATAGATAAAGGGACAACCATCTGCAGTGTGTGATTTCTGTCCCAAAAATATGAACCTGATAAATATCTTGGCTGCATCATGTTCTATATGAGATTTCCAACTCTGAGAGAACAAACACTCAAGAAAATATTGTGCAGTTGAAGACACGTCATCAGATTCATCAACAGCCAAAGCACATAAGCATTCCTGAATTATTAACAAAAAAAAAAAAAAAAGCAATTTACAAGTGTGGATTACATGACAGGGGATAAATATACTCTAGAAACTAATATTTGATGAAATAAAGCGGAAAAACAGATTAAAAAATTATAGTACAATGAGAGAAGAGAGAAAATCATTGCTCTAGAGTTGAATCTGATTTATGTTTTGGTAGTAATGAGTTGTTACAGACACAATAGGAGACATCAGCTATATATATATTATAGCTAACCCTTTACCTTCACTAACTGAGGCTTATATCAGACCCAGTTTAAGTGCTAGCAAGGACACTATCTTACAATAGGCTATGGCGCATATAAGCAATTTTTCATTATAATATGTCAACAAGACAGCCTCAGAGAAACATACCATAGCACAAAGCTAGCAAAAAACATTATTTCTTGTTAACCAGTTTAGAGCTCACCAGAAGCATTAGTCTACTGTCCCCCAGGGTGTAGAAGCACTCCAATAAGAGTCCTTTTATGGCATCAACAAGTCCCTTTCTCACCTTTTGTGAAGAGTGAATACAGATCTGAAATTCAATGGGTTCACTGAACACATAAATCATTACATCGAAGTATTAAAATAAACACAGAATTGATGTTATAAAGAACACTGAAGGCTGAAGAAAATCCAAGGAAACTAATTTAATTAACCATCAAGAACATACGTGTGGAAAAGTTGCACTCAGCAGCTTATTAACATGTGCTGTTGTCTTTTGGATCCAATCTTTTGTTCGGGTCACATGCAAAGACAAGGTTTCTCCATCAGGAGCAATGCTTCCCATTTCTTGGAATTGAGTTTGGGAACAAGGTATCTTTTCTGACTCGACAATATCTTCGACAACTTCTGTTTTAACAGAATCTTTAACTTGCAAGTGACGAAGCTCCTCCAAAAGAGAAAGAGTAGATTTACACTCGTTTGGATCAAAGCTTGCAGACACTTGCTTGTCCAGGACTGATGCATTAGCATCATCCCGGAGAACTATCATAAGGAACTCTGCCAAGCCTCTAATTGCTAGGCCAACAGCCTCCATGCTTCCGGCAGCCCCGCTTATCATTGTTTTTGCACCATGCAAGACTTTAGATAAGTTACTAACAATGCCAGGTAAAAAGAAAGCTAATGCATCTGCAGAACCAACCTACAGTAAACCAGCACAAACCAATTTATTCAATTTATTTTATGGAAAAATACAAAAATGTAAGAGAATATTGAAGAGGCAAAAATGTAAGAGAATATTGTAGAGGCAAAAATTTCACATTATTGGGAAAAACCCAAGTCCCACATTGGCTAAATATAGAACTCACAAAAGGTTTATATAGAGTGACACCCCTCACCTTACCAACCGGTTTTGTAGGGATGAGTAAGGCCAAACTCTGATTCTATCATGGTATCAAGAGCCTATCAATTCGGGCCACCCACCAAATTATATATGGCACCAAACCCAAAAATAAAAACCCACCGTACACGCACCAAGCCCAATAGTGCTGGGCGTGAGGGGATGTATTGGAAAAAACTCAAGTCCCACATTGGCGGTTCTGTAGGGATGAGTTAGGTCAAACTCTAATTCTATCACATATAAAAATAGGCAAAAGATTATGAATCGATAATAAAAAATATTTTCAAATCTTGACTGAACAATTTTACTGTCTTTTCTAGGGATATCCCTTTCCTGCGGTTTTGTAGGGATGAGTTAGGCCAAACTCTAATTCTATCACACATAAAAATAGGCAAAAGATTATGAATAGATAATATAAAATATTTTCAAATCTTGACTGAACAATTTTACTCTTTTCTATGGATATCCCTTCTCTGCTTTCTATTTGTACATAAACTACTCAGCTCTAGAAATATTTTTCTTTCTTTTGCAACAAAAATAAATAACTGCTATAAAATTTTCAAAGAGCTTAATTTACTTATTACATTACCTTAGCAACCAGCACTCTCAAAGTTTTGAAGGCTTCAATTCTAATTCTTGCAGAACCTCGTTGTCCCCGTGCAGCCTCTGTATCTGCAGCCTTTTTTGTAAGAAATAGGTATTACAAATTCATGAAATGACATAACAAGAAAGGGAGAATCCCAGTTAGGTCCTTTTCAATAGAAAGATCTCTATCTTGATTACTTGAAGATGTCTTCTTCTATAATAGAATGTCATTTATTCTTCAAATGAATTTTGGTTATTTTATTATAAAATTTGATCATAAACAGTTAGTAAAAGAGCTTAATTATGTACACCACCCCACTACCTCCATAAAAAAATGACGAATTTCTCCGAGAAAACTCAACAACTATATAAATTCACATACTTTGAGAAGAAGTGATATCCAGTGTCCTACAGCAGCTGACGCAGTTTGTGATCGGAGAAATGCAAGTAAACATTCTTCTGATTCTGAAACATTCTTGAAACTCTTATCAAGTCTATGATCATAAATGTCATTCGAAAGTGCAGGTAAACCAGGAATCATTTTACATGAGCATGACGCATCAGAACAAGAATTTAAATTCAAAAGCAGTGCCCTGAAACACAGCAAAATTCCTTCACGAAACTCCTCTGACGCCTCAGACGGTGACAGCAGAGCCCCGTATGTTAACTTCTTCAGTATCACAACCATCTGTTGATGTACAAAAAATTGAGTTTAAACATTTGGTTATGGCTTATGAGGGGTACCCAATAACCTAGGTATATATACCATATGGTTTTGGCACCTTCCTCTACGTACTATTTCATTGTGACACCAAGTATTGAGGATATGCAAGCTTACATCAGTATATGCAAATAAGCATACAGTCCCATTATATTAAATAGCATATATGATATGGATGAGTTAAAACAATAACTTACCGTGAAATGAAATCAAAGGCAAACAAAATGAACATGAGCTGACTATGTATAATTGCATCAAATAATATTGCACAAGGTATCTCCACCTATTCCAAGTTTTACACTAGAGCATATTGAGAGTAGTTTTGTATCTTCTACTGTGACCCCTATGGATGGGTTATAGTGCAATGGTGTTTTGGTTTAAATTATTAAAGTAAAACACTTCAAAAAAGAATCAGCTTCTGTACTTTCAAGCCAGTATTCCCAATTCCAAAGGTCCCTAGTTTTTCTTTTAGTTCATTTCTTTTGGTCCGCTTTTTCTAATGTTGAAAGCAGTATAGTTAATTTTACACATTCTGTGCACTTAACCATGTCAATTTAATTTTATTCAACAACAAGCAAATCAGTAAATCCCAAAGTAACATTCCATAATTTGAATGCAATCTGTATTAAATATCAAGGACAAATCAATCATCCTACCTGATTCACAGAACTCAAACAACACTTCTTCAGAAGTTCCTCCAAACAATGAACTATACCTTCCGCAACGCTATCACTCACTTTAAACGGTGTTTTTGGAATATCAGACACAGTATACTTTTCCTGAGAATCAAATTTCTGTGTAGATCTGCACTGAATTGCTGCATCAAGAAGTAGAACTAATGGAAACAGAGTATAGCTGAAACAAAACCAAAAAATATAAACATCATAATGTGAGGATGAAGTAAGGATCAAATAAAAAACAACCCAATAAAACTCGGAAATAAATAATTAAACTCCATGCCACAATGCAGAAAAATAGGGGGAAAAACGGATTCCTTACAGTCAACTAATTACACAGTCATGCAAATGAATTAAGCCATTAGGTGGCCCCTAAGTCTTTCATTTCAAGAGAAGTGTATGTTTGGTTTCACTGTGGGGAGAGAGTCGAGTGATTTCAGACTCGTGTAAATAATTCTTACATGTTTGGGTGATGTCAATTGGAATTGATTAGGAATCTAGAATTGATCATAACTTGAATCTAGCCAGGACTTATAGTGTTTGACAACAAACATGATTTTTACACTCAAATTTATGTTAAACTCATTTTTACATTAATGTATCCAAACATAAACCACTTCACATTCAACTCTCTATTAACTAAAACCAATTTTATTAAATTAATTCATTTAGACATAAACTACAAATTCTAGTTTCAAGTATAATCAATTCTTGAGATAGAATCAATTCTACTTCTAAAGAACCAAACACCTCAAAATCACTCCATAATCAATTCTACACCTCTAGAATTGCTGTTTATTCCAGTAACATTGAGGAGGCAACATTCAATATATTCAAATCAATAGGACTTGTACTAAATTAGGGCTAATTGTTTTTATTATTCTTCTCGAAAAAAGAAATGGTGAAAATATACAAGAAATCTTACTCGAAGAATGGTTGTAAAGTAGAAGGCAAACAATTCTGAAGGAAATGAAGGAGTTCGGGGATGACAGTAAGAGAACAATGCTTCTGATTCTGATTGTGAGGGTTTTGCAAAAGTTCGAGAAGATTCATGGTGTGTGATTTTAAGCGTCGGAAGGTAATAGTTCTGAGTTGTTCAGTTTCTATTCCTTCTTCAACTTCCTCCATGGCTTTGATGATTGAGGTTTTAGATTTTGGGACGCGCGTTTAGAAGAATTTGAGTTCGCTGAAATGAAGCGTGTTTTTGGTTTGAAGGTTGCTACAAGAGAATCGCGGTGGATGAAACGGTTTACAGGTTGGAGTTTAAGTTCAAGAAATTTCAGAGAGTTGAGTTTAGATTGACGGAGGCTTTGCTAGAGGTTCACTGGGTGGGTACCCGGCTGGGTCGTACTAAACACAAGAATAATTTTAAAAGGAATTTTTGATTCGACCTATATATTCCTTAGACATACAATTCGATTATTTTTCAAATTCTGAAAATGCATCTTCGAATGTATCTCATGTATACGTAATTCTTTCGTTTTTAAGCCACATCTTAATTCTAGGTATAAATTTAGTTCGGAAATATATTTTCGAAAAGTCTTCGGAAATACATTTTCAAAATCTATTTGTTGTCTTTCCAGAAGCAGAGACATCTCGCAAACGTGTATTGTAGTTGGTTTTCTATGTATTCTTCCATTTACAATTACAAATTATGGAGGATTATAGTGTATTTGTACATCCTTGCATTTCATGCATATTTGGTCAGACTTAAGAAACTTGATATTACATCATAACAATCTTAATTTTCAGATAAAGAAATTTCAAAATTGAATTCACTTGAATTTTTATCTGTCAACCATTGTGTCAATTTCGAGTATGTATTTCACGAAACACAACTTCCTAATCTCAAATTTTTTAGTATTTTTTCCTAAGAGAGTTTAAATGATTTGTTGTTGCATAGAGTTGGAATTGTTGGTAGATCATGACAACCAAATCCTCAAGTTTAATTTGAAGTTTCTTACTCTTGAATCTGTCACAATTGATGATTTTTTTCTCAATAGTTTCATGCATGAACAAACACGCCACAACCCTTAGTAATTTGTGACTGTAAATGGAAGAATGCATAGGAAGTTCACTGCGATACACGGTTGCGCGAGACACACTTGTTTTTGGAAAGGCAAACAGTAGGTTCCGAAAATGCATTTACAGAGACTTTCCAAAAATGTATTTCCGAACTAAATTTATACATAGAATTGGGGTGTGTTCAAAAACTAATGAATTGTGTATGCATGAGGTGCGTTTGGAGATTCATTTCTGAAATCTTGGGGCAATTTCGGATTTTCACATAGTGTCTAAGTAATATATATATATATATATATATATATTGCATTAAGAAATTTCGTAATGTTAATCAGTAAAGGGTTTATTTCTATTGGGTTTGGGCCGCACCTATTTCATATCAAAACACGGAAAATTATAGTTTGTACCCCTACAATCATCCCGATACCCCTACGCAAAAAAAATGGACGATATTACCCTAATATAAATAGTTAGTATTTCAAAAAGTTTAACTTTTTCACCTCATTTCCCCTCAGACATGTTTTTGGAAGGAAAAAAAACGGTATTTTCATTTTCGCTACCGGATAACTCGTAACCCCTACTTCTGGTTCCTTACTTTTCAAACCGGATAACTCAAGTAACTCATATTCAGTTGACTTTTTGTTTATGTTAGACACCGGAAGTAGGTTGATGGCTACTTCCGGTTAAGCAATGTATACACCGGAAGTAGCTCATCAGCTATATATGGTTCAGGCAACTTGTGAAGTGCACACCTGATGTAGCCTCCTAGCTACATTCGGTTGTGTTACGTTAATTTTTTTTTTCGTAATTAATTTTTTTTTCTTATTTTTTGTTTTTTTTTATTTGTATAATTTTTTTGTTTTCTTTACAGTGTCTCGAATCAAAGGACGTGACGGATATATTCATCGGCGATTGCACGATGGAAGGACAGTTCATACGCATCTATACCAGCAGGAACTTGAGGCACTATAGGCTGTTAATCTTATTGCGCCTCATGTTCCACCACATCCATCATTCCCCGGAGGACCTTCTGATACCTTGCTTTTGGTGAGGTACCAGAATCACGTTGCTCGACATTTGTGGGTTGGCGAGGTAATGCAACCTATAACCTTTCAATAGTGAATAAATGTTATTTTAATTTTTAGTTGATAATAACATATAATATGTATCACTTTCATGAGAGACGACTGAAGAAGGAGCTTAAGGTTGCTACACATTGCAGCAAACTTATAGGATGGGTTGCATTGATGCTCCCACCTCAAATAGAGGAATGGATATCTCAGTCTGGTCTATCGTCTCTTCAGAGGACCAGCTTGTCCAGGATCGATATGAACCTCCTATCTGCATTTGTCGAGAGATGGCATCCTGAGACTTCGTCTTTTCATATGTTGTTTGGCGAGATGACAATCATGCTGGACGATGTCTCCTTCCTCCTTCACACACCTATTAGAGGAGAGTTATTTATCCCTGCATAAGGCATTACTGACTCAGATTCCATCAGTCTTGTTATTCGTCTGATGGGTATTCCGCTGGAGGATGCAACCGAGGAGGTCCGTGTATCCAGAGGTCCATATTATATACTTGAATGGTTGAAGACTCAGTTTGTTCGTCTGCGATCTGAGGGGAGATTTGATTGTGCGGCCAGGGTGTATATGTTGTTGATACTTGGCTGCAATATTCTTACAGATAAGACCTTTACTCTTGTAGAGGCAAAGTATTTACCCCTGTTTGAGGACCTGGACAGATGTGGCAGATACTGTGGGGGAGCTGTTGCACTTGTCACACTTTACAGATACCTCGGGGATGCTTCATTTTATTCATGCAAGCAGCTTGGTGGATATGCCACTCTTCTACAGGTACAAATATTTTATTTTAAGTTACTTTATAATTTTCATATTATGTAGGTACAAATATTTTATTTTAAGTTACTTTATAATTTTCATATTATGTAATTTATAATACGTTTAACTGATAATTTTAAAATTTTGATGACAGTGTTGGATTCACGAGTATTTCCTAACTATTGGGAAGAGAGGATTCTCGAAGATTTCTGGTGTTAGTTGTCGACTTCTGAGGGTGATGAAGTGGTGCTACAAGCAATCGACGACGAAGGTTGACGAGATCATAGCTCAGTTAGATGGATTGACACCCAGTGATGTGATATGGCGCACATTCGAGGATCATAGGCAGCACTGACCCTTTGATGATATCACTTTGTACAAGGGTGGTCTGCGATGGTACGATACATCCGTCCTTTATTTACCTGACAGATGCTTACGGCAGTTTGGATACCAGCAGTACGTACCATCACATCCCCTGACATTGATTCACTGGACATAGTCATTGATTAGGTCAATTACCACCAGAGCATTAGGCAGGTGATTCAGCATGCGTGTTTTGCAGATGTTCCATATGATACAGTGGCATAGTGTCTGGCTTGGTACTACACAGTATCTCATCCTCGTTTGACTCCACCACCTCGGGAAAAGAACATAGAGGTTCCAGTTCCTGAGTTTGATGGTGGACCGTCAGATCCAGGTTATGGCATATTTCACATGAGCTTAGTTATTATCTGCAGCGTTACCAGACTGAGGAGGATGATGGTGAGTTTGTTGAGATCTTCTGAGCACTATGTCTAGTGCAGGATGGACAGGTTCCTCAAGATGATGCGTGATCTTTTGTTGTAGTTATTTTTTGTTGTAGTAATCTTTTGTTTTGTATATTTAGATAACTTGTATGGTCATAATTATTCAAATGAAATGAAACTTATATTATTTATAAAGTTCTGTATCGACCAAACTAATATTATTTATAATTGTTCACCCAGCATAAAAAAGAAATAACATATTAAGAACAGTGATTTAGAAATATATAAAAAAATGAAAACATATCATAATTTAATATGGTTTGGGAGAATCGGGATAAGCTTGTGTCAATGTTGTAACCATCCAGAGAATCCTGTTATCCAAGATGTTGCATCTGATGTGCGATTATTCAGCCAATCCACTGTGACTGGTGGTAAGGGAAATCCTTTGTTCAAGTTGACCTGTTACAAAAATGAATAGATATAATGTTAAACCGTAACAAAAATGAATAGACATAATATTAACATGTAACAAAAATGAATAGATATAATATTAACCTATTACAAAAATGAATAGATATAATTACCTGAACCCAATGATTTGAGTATACAAAATCAATGTAGTAAATGGAGACATTAGGATTATGTTTAGTCGTCATAGGGAAGAACGTCAAACTAAGAGCAATTAATGAGACAAGAACGATGTTATAACGATTTGCTATCACATAACCCATTTCTGGTAGTGTCATCCATTTATCATATGGATGAGAACCTAAAGGTGATATCAAGAAGGATTCTCTTACTTTTGCTAAGCGATCACCAGATAACTTCGTATAAAGACTATTTCTAGGTTCTCTGATTTCATTATCCAAATCACGACGAACCATTGACCAACCATCTTCACCATACCCATGCATTGATGCAATGGCTCTAAACCCACAATTTCTATCATCCTTAACATCAACAATGTCGTCAATAAAAGGTCTGATATGTGTAGGAAATTGTGCAATATACCTGTGAGATGGTTTTTTCTTTGACGTCTGTGATAACTGTGAACATGGCCTCTTCGAAGATTTCTAAGAAATGTTTTGTGATTGTTCAACATACTCATGATTCGAAGGATCACGATAAACATCATACCCAACAGTTTTTTCTCTTTTCTCTTCACTCCTCCTTTGGGGCCATAACTCTTGTTTCGTGAATAACTGTTTCAGTTTATCTAGTACCCAACACAAAGTCTCTGTTTGTTTAGATTCCATATAGGAAAATGCAACAACAAATGTTAACTCGGTTGATGTGACACCAACTATTTCAAACAAAGGTTGCCTATACTTATTGGTTTTATACGTACTATCCATAATCAACACAACCGGGAACATATTCAACAACTTCACAGAGTCTGGATGGGCCTAGAAGATGTCTTTCACAACTTCTGATTCATCTTTTTTCCTACTATAATAAACATAATTCAATTCATCAATCAACTTAAGCAAATGTTGTATTTATGTTCTACTTCCCCTGATTTTTTCCTCAATCTCACTCTTATGTTTATATATTTGGGTGATTCGAGTCACATTGTTTGGATCTCACTCTTGCAAAGACAATAATATATGTCTTGGAAGAACACGACGTTTTGACAAATCTAAAATACGTTATTGGTCATCTTCAGTGAGCCGGCTAACAAATGCATGACCTTCAAATCTATCAGGTAAACAATGGTTGTGAACTCCACATTTTACATTGATTTTCCAACCAGAACCATCCTTTGAAGGTGTTTATCTAACTTTGAAAGGACATTCACATCTTTTGGAAGCACTTTGTGTTTCTCTTTCTCGTTCTTTGTCCTTTCCACCTCTATCGCAGCCAAATATAACTTTGTCACTTCTTCCTCTCTTACCTGTCTTTGTGTCCGGCCGAGTGATTATAATAGTAACCCTATTTCTGAGTCCAACCTCCCTGATCCATCGAGTCATCTCTTCACTTGTAGGAAATTTTTGTGTAGTAGAGAATATCTATGTAGTATCTACTTTTGAGTCATCCTTCGCGCATATCATCAAAGGCAGCTTCTTGTCTCCTAAAAAAATTATAAATATTATAAATATAAAAAATAAATAAAAATTGTACGAACCGGATAACCCAGCATAGCTAGTTCCGGTTAAGAAATTCCATAACCGGACAACACAAGCGTGCTACTTCCGGTTTGGAAATTTCATGAACCGGATAACGTAATCATGCTACTTCCGATTTGGAAATGTCTGAACCGGATAACTTACCCATTGTACTTCTGGTTCGTCTCGTCCAATGTCAAAAAATATTATTTTTTTACTCTGACTTCGCGGTAAAATTTAAAAATAATTAATTAAATATTGAAAGTGAAAAATTTGAATATTTGAAATTATGTAGGGGTATCGGGACGATTGTAGGGGTACAAGGTTTAATTTTCCAAAACACGTTTTAAATGAGACACGACTTCACTTTTCTAAAAATTAATTAGAAGTGTATTTCCGAACAAACTGTTACAATGATTTCATTTATTTGTAAAACAGATCTAAATGAGACACATCTTTATTTCCCTAAAACTAATCTGAAAATGTATCTCCAGACAAATCCCTACAATGATTTTGTTAATTTAACAACTCAGTGACAAATATGAAAGTGCAGTTATGGAGTTTTCAAGTTCAAATTTGAAGAAAACAATATTGTGTTGTATGTATTTCACAACTTAGTGAATATTTCTGAAGTGCATTTTCGGAATTGTCTAATGGGAAATTTAATAAAATATCACCTTGCATGTTTGTTTCACTAATGATCATACCACCATTTTCTTCTTCAAACCCTACCAAAATATCATTCACACTCAATCAAATTTTTTACTTCAAAACAATATTTTTCTACTTTTCACATCAAAATAAGCAAAAATTTAAGATAATGTGCATGTATTTTCTTCCTAATAACTTCCATTAATTTGGTTTTTTGTCTGAAAAATGAACGTTGGGTCCAGAAATACATTTCTGTTATTGTTTAGTGTCATACAAAACTATATTTGTGGATTAATTCTGAGTTTAATTTGGTCGGTTTTTAATTATTTTCTATTATGATTAGCCTTGGATATGGTGCATCATAATGTTGTCCCCAAATTTATTGTGTCTATAATTGTCAAACTAGTTTGTCAAGGTAGATGTTGGTACACAATTTATAAATGAATAGGAGTTTATTGTTCATGATCATATGCTCCAATGGATCCGCAGTGAGGCTTCAAAATTGGGGTTCAATGTTGTAATCAAAAGGTCAGATAATGGTTCTAATAGGAGACATACATTTGTGACACTGAGATGCGAAAGAAGTGGCAAGTACACAAATCTTATTCGAAAGTTAAAACAATATGACACTGATTTGAGGAAATGTATGCGTCTTTTTTAAGTTGTGTGGATACCTTATGGCGAATAATACATGGAGATTTAATGTGATTTGTGGTGTACATAGTCATGACATGTGTCGCAAGTTACTCGGGCATCCCATTGCATGTCGACTTAAGGTTGAAGAGAAGGAAATTGTTTCTGACATGACATTGAATATGGTGCAGCCCAAAAGCATACATATAACTGAAACAAAAAAGACCTCAAAATATCTAAAATATCAAGCAAGTATGCAATGTGTGCCTAAAACAACAAGGCGACAAGAGGGGATATAACTGAAATGCAACAATGTTAAGTTTTTTGGTGATAACATTATGTATGTAGGTACAAAGTGTACGAGGATTAAGAAATTGTTCAAGATATATTTTGGAGTCATATTTATTCCATAAAGTTGTTTAACGCATGTTCCAATATACTCATTATTGATTTAACATATAAGATCAATAAGTATAGACTTATACTATTGGAAATTATTGATGTTGCTTCTACGAAAAAAGCCTTTTTTGTAAAGTTTGCATTTTTGAAAAATGAAAAAAAGGACAATGTTATAAAACTAAATGTTAAATCAAACTAGTAGTTTAGGAACTAGGATCTAGGGAAAAAAATTATGATTGTAGCATAATTTATTTCACGAGATAATTTGTTGGACTGAATTTGTTTTTATGTTTCTAAGTTATGAAATTGTTTATGCATAATATCGGTTTATCTTTTATTTTGATGCTTTGTTTTTGTAAATTTATTATACATTGAGTTTCCTCATTAAACCCTTTGGGAAGGTGGAAAAACACAAGAAGGGGGGTTTGAATTGAGGTTTTCAAAAATAATTGCAAACAACACGTTGATTTATCCTGGTTCGTTTGAACTCAAACTACATCCAGTCCACGCGCCAAGGTGATTTTGCCTCTCCCAACGAGGTCTTAATCCACTAATCAAGAATGATTACAAACATTAAAACCTATTGTCAAAGTCTTCTTGAGTCTACTGACTACACTTAGTCACTCAAGGAATATCACAATGATTAAGAATAAAATGTAACAAGAAGTACTTCTATAAAGCAATTAACACTACTGTGATAGTTTTTACAATTGAGAGACAAAGATTAAGAATTTTGATTTGACTTGAATGTTTCGTGCAAGAGAGAGGTGTCACAAAATTCTTCAACTGACTCCTTTAAATAGACTTATGAATTTTTGATCCGTTGGAGACAGCCTATGTTATGTTTGGATGTTGATAATTGCCATTAAGAGCATCCAAAAATAGAGATCTTGTCTGGAGCCGTTATTTATGGATCTTCAATAAATGTGTCTGATTCTGAGAATCAGAACTTGCATTAATCCATGAATCAGAGTGTGTTTTCTTCGTAGGTGATCTTAGCATTTTTTATTACTAAGATCTTCTAGAGTTTCTTACCAGATCTTCTCGTAGTAGAATTATCGCTCTAGTGTAGAAGATATTTGACTCAGAATTTCTTTCTCTTTACAAGAACTTCTAATCATGCACATAAAGAAAATAATATTTTTAGGTAGCATATTTTGTTCTTAAAATATTTGTTATCATCAAAACTTATTAGAGAGGTAGAATAAAAAATCTTGTTCTAACAATCTCCCCCTTTTTGATGATGACAAAACATTATATTTTGAGAAAATTAATTTAAGAACAAAAGATAATAGAAAACTCCCTTTGATATGCTTTGAATTAATTCTTCAGAATTTTCTATGAGAAGTTCTTATAGTATATGCTCCCCCTGAGTTAAAGACATATCATGTTCTTAAACATCAATAAAATTTATCAGAGTTTTAAAATGTTTGAGGCTTAGTCTTGGTGAGCTGTTTTGAATCAAAATATTTTACGTTCTCCCCCTTTTTGTCATTATTCAAAAAGTAAAATAACCAGAAAAAGAGATCAGAAAAAAAAAGACAAAATAACAAGGATTTCATTAATCAAATTAAGTTGGTCAACACATAAGCAGAAGAAAGACAACAATAACAAAACAACAAAACAAGAATATCTAAGGTTAAGGAGGAAGTCTTGTGAACAGCGCCTCCAGGAGATTCTTGATCTGAGAGGTAGACTCCACATGTTGGCCAATCGTGTTCTTGAGTTCTGTGTTTGTCTCATCTTGCTTATCCAATCTGATTTTCACAGCTTCATTTTCTTTCCTCAGTTCTTCCAGAGTTTTCAAAACCAGAGAAGATGGAGGAGTCTTTTCAACATAAGTAGCCACTTGATCAGAACTTGGTGCAGGAGATGCAGAAGGTGACTCAATAATAGATTCCCTTTGTCTTCAGAAGGTGCAACTATGATCTGAAGTTCAAAAGATGATTTCTTTGGTTTTGGTTTTGTCTAAGGTTCAGTGTCCAGAAGATGAAGAGTTTTCTTCTCTCAGTAGCTGGAAACTTCTTCCTTAAAAGTTGAGAGTTTCTAACAGAAGTTTTGCTGAGCAATATCATAGCAGACATCTTTCAGCTTCTTGGACTCATAGTTGAACCATTTTCTGAATTTCGTCCAAAGGTGATCAGAAGTTGTAGGGTCCAGATTGTCTGCACAAGCATTCTTCAAGTCGTCTATCCAGTTTTTCATATTCGCTTCAAAATCCAGTAACAAGACACCAACATCTGATTTGGTTGGTTTTGGTTTGGGTTTAGGGATAACGATTTTCTTAGAATAAGAGGCTAGTTTATGTAGGGCTTCAATGTCAATTACAGTTTTGAGTGGATCTTCTAGTTCGTTGGTGGGAGTGGGAGTATCTGGAATTGTAATGATGGTGGGAGATCTAAGAGGAGTGGATTCATAAGAAGATAAAGATTCTTTTGGTAGTGTAGGAATGTCAAAAACAAGTCTAGGGAAAGATGAATTCAAAGGGCAGTTAATTCCAGGAATTGTTTGAATGGTGGTAGGTGGTGGTGAGTTAGAAGTGTTAGATTGAGAGGCTGCAATGTATGGTGGAAATTGATCAATGTCAGAAAGAAATTGTTGAATTTCTGAGTGAGTTTCAACAAAAGAAGTGGTGTTGAGGTCAAAAGGAGGAGTTGGGTCAATGGGCATGTCAAAATCGTCCAGAGTTTGTGGTGAATGATGTTCAGAAGGTCTTGGCGAGGATGTAAGGTTTTCATGTTGAGGAGTTTCAAGTGGAATGGATCCTGTTTGGATGGTTTCGAGTTGAATGATTTTAGGTTGGATGGTTGTAGGTTATGGAATTTCATATGGTTGTGGGATATCTTGTAACACACCAATTTCATAATTTAATTAATTAAGTATTATTTATGAATAAGTGGAAATAAGTGGTGTTTCATGGAAAATAAAGGATTATTTTATTTAAGATAATGATATAATAATCTTGGGGAATTATTTAATATTATTATTAAGAAAATAAAATAAAAGAGTTTGGAGGTCTAAGGGTCAAGGTTATCTTTTGAGTGCTTTATGAGAAAAGAGGTTACGATCAAATTCTCATAATCGTATTTTTAGGTGAAGGTGAAGGTTGCTCTAGAGAACAAGAAGAACAAGGAGGTAAAGAGGGGTTGTGATCAAAAAGGAAGAGAAAGCTACATTGATTAAGGTATAGGGAGAATTCTTGTTCAATGATCATAATATAGGAACGTTTTATGTGAAAAAAGGGGTTTTGGGATGAAAACCTAAGTTTTGGGATAATTGTTGGTAGATTAGTGTTATTTAGTTGTTGTATGTTGTTAATAATGATGAATTCATGATGATAATATGGTAATGGGATGTTTTTCGTTGTTTTACTGATGTTTTATGAGGTTTAGTGAGGTCTGAGTGTGGTTGGGTTCTGCGTAAATCACATGGTTTATTTCTAGAATCGTGTTTCTCGCTTAACAAGTTGGAGCTCTCTTAGCAAGCAAGAGTCAGTGAGCTTGCCGCTTAGCGAGTTGGTTTTCTCGCTTAGCGAGCCTTGTATTTTTCGGAAGAAAAAAATGTTTCTTCTGTTGCTAATTTTGATGTCTGATCTTTCGTGCCATGTTGCTATGATGTTGCTGGAAGAATTATTACATGTTTAAGTATGCTAGGCTTAATAGTAATAGTGATGATATGAGATAAAATGATGAATAAGTAGTAAAAATGATGACATGATGAAATTATAGTATGATTAAATTATATTGATGATAAATGATGAATGTTGATACACGTATTGATGAAGGATGATGATGATGTTATTGTTTTGTGTATCTTGCATTCATGGAATCCCCTATGTTAAACTTAGGCTTCAATCCCATTGTGTGGATTAAGGTGTTGTTGATTATGTTGTGCTCCCTTGTGGAGAGTAGATGGCCAGTGTCCATCACATGTTGAAACCGGTACCACATGCATTTATGATGTTTCATTTCATTCTATGTGGCATAGCATGATCGCATTTGTTGTTTGATGATGTGTATTTGTTGATGATTTTATATGGGTGAGTTCGTTGTAGTTGTCGTATGATTATGTGTTCTTGTGATTGTTCGCTGGTGTTTCTGGCGAACAACCTCTAGTTAACCAAATCTCTGAAAAAAGGGTGACTGACAGGACCAGCCAAACAAGTCCTAGGATGTTGCGTGCTAAGAATCAAATAAAGGATAATCTAAAAATGGTGTTTATATGTTTCTGTCGAAATGTTCTAAAGTAAACCAATTATTGTTATTTATATTGAAGTTTAAGGTGTTTATATATTTTAATCTACTAACGCGTTTGAAGACTTTAATGAAAGAAAACTAAAGTTTGACATGAAGATAAAGAATTGCTTAAATATAAATTGACTGAAATATAAAATTGCTGGAAACGTGAATGGAAAATAAAGAACAAACAAAGAACAAAGATTTAAAGCAGAAACTTAAAGCTTTTATAACTTGAAATAAAATTGGTGTTGATACGTACATTTCCAAAATAATCTCTCTTTTCTCTTTACACACGAGTACTTGAGTAAGTTTACAGGAATTTGTACAATATTTTTCACACACTTTTCACAAAGAAAACTATCCTATTTATATACAAATATCATAACCGTCGAACAACGGTCAAAACCTAAACAAATTCCACTTGGCATTGTGCATGCTAATGTCTTCTAAAAGCCTTCCACGTCCCCTTTTACCAAACGAAACAATTATTCGTACAAAAACTGCTCTTCAAAGGATGAAACGATGTGTCTCTTTGTTACATCAAGTTGATTTACAATTCAAATCCAAAAATCCTTCTACCATATTTTCCTTTGTCGAACTCTTCATTGTCGAAATAACAACAAAACTTTATCTGTAGTGATGTGAAGAAATTCCAGTCAACAATCCAGCGTCTCTTTCGACAAACCCCTTTCGACTTATAAACCAAATCATCACAAACCTTCTCGAGATTCTGAACATGTTTGGAAGAAAGAGTGATCAATTTGTCAAAAGATCTTTATTAAAGCTATTAAAGCTTTTATGCACCAAACTCATGCTGTCGAAATTCCTATGCATAGAAACTACCCCCAACAAAGGTTTTTCGACTAACTTTCTGGAGAAAGCATCTTTGCTGCCAAATTATATTTCGACTCCATGTTTTTGCATTAAATACGCTGATTCCCAAATTCTTACTTTGTCAAATCAGATCTAAGTAATCATTAGATTTCCTTAACCTATCAACTTCAAACCATGTTCCCAGACATGATCTCCATGACTCTTTGAGACTAGGTCCATTGTACCCTTTTCAACTTCCACGCCTTTTTTCTATCCAATGGTACGTAGACACGTACCCTAAACTACTTGAAGACCCAAACGTCTTCCTTCATTTCTTCAGTATAAATAATCTATTTTCTCTCTTGAAGAAACTTTTTTACGCTCCAGACTTCAAATTTTCAAACTTCTTCCTCTCTCAAACCCAGATCTTCATCTTTCCTCAAACTCCTTCAAAGTCAACAATGGCGACCTCAAGCTCTCAAAAAGATAAGAAGAACACAGAAGCTCTCCCTCCTGCGCACAGAATCCTTGGCCCAAAGGTGGTGGATAACCAACAATACATCCCAGAGCCTCCGAATCAAAGAGAAAAAGAGATCATTTACTATTCTATAGTACTCATTCCCATTCTTGTTTCTGGTAAACACCATGACATGTTAGGTCCTCTCCCTAACCCAAAAACTGATCAAACTCGTCTTACAGAGTTCTTTCCAACTTATGCACGTTCAAAACCCATAGGAGCGGGGAAAATAAAACCACCTAGTGACAAATCCCCACAAACACAAACTAAAACTGAAACCCTGGACTTAACTTATTTAAATCAATCTAGGATTTTTAGAAGTTGCCCTTAGTCGAAAGACCCATCTGAATACTTAGACTGGGTGGAAAAGGTCAAAGCAGTCAATGGTAAGATTTGGAAGAAAATAGCCATTTATGAACTAATTCAACTGTCGAAAGAGGGCCTAAACTATTGCCCTACCATGATTCTCGTTTCCCTTTATTTTTGGGATAGCACCTATAATACCTTCCACCTTCCTTGTGGAATGGTAACACCCACTCTTTTCGACCTAGCTGTTATAGTAGGTCTTAGCCCACTAGGCATAGATTTTGACCCAAATGTATTAGATAAAAGCACCATAGCTTTCGACACCAGCTTTGCCTCATACTCCCCCTTCATTGCTCATTACCACAACAAAGACTCCCCTGATGTGTCAGACACATAACATATAGCCTTTTTGACTCTTTGGTTATCAAAATTTGTGTTCTGCACAAGATCCCTCCAGGTAGCCAAAAAATAAATCACCATAGCTAATCAGCTTCATGCTGGTAGAAACCTTCGACTGAGCGAAATGATCTTGGCTAGCCTCTATGAATCCATGAGTGAGGGAGTCGAAAACCTGAAACAAATCAAGGATAAGGGCAAACTCAGCTTGGAGGGTCCCTTTTGGCTCCTTCAACTGTGGCTTAATTCCACCTTTGAATCTAAAATCTTCGACAAGGGCGTGGTGGATGAAGAGTACGTCAAGGACATGCACGTTGAATGGGCAAGGTTGGCTCAACTAACTCCTTATGAAGAATGGCAAAGCCTTCAACGTTCTTTCACCAATTATATCAATATGTTTGCCAAGAGCCATAATTTTACTGTGAACATGGCCCCCTTTGCCAATAGGACTGTAGGGCCCAAATGGTTTACCAGACAACTCCCTGTCGAACACAAAAAGGAAGAAGACAACTTCTTGGCTATTTGGAAAATGCTGCTGACGCCAAGACTCCTACCTTCTTACCCAACCATGAGTAATTCTAAGGTAGCCTTGCTAGTCTATCAACCAAATTTAGTTGCTCGACAGTTTGGGTTGGTACAGCTGAAACCTAGGTCGATTTACCCCAAAAAATGAGCTATTATCTTTTATAATTCGTTTCTTACTGAGACGAAAAGTATGGAGATTATGGAGAAATTGAACGACGCTGCTCTGGAGGTTCGACCGGTGATCTTCCGACCCATCTTCTTCTGCACTCAAGAATTCGACGTCTGGTGGAGGGAGTACTATCTTACAATATTTTATGATGTAGCTACCTTCAACCAACTTCTGACGAACGCTTTTGCTTTTGTGCAAGACAGAACGAAAAAAGGTATTGATCAACATGTTAAGGAAATTCAAAAATTCCAAAAATATTTTGAAACAACATACATGCCAGATGATCTTAGGCGAACCATAGGTGAAGCAGCTGTGACTCTAAAGCATAAATTCACTAAAAATACGGGGAAACTGGTAATACCCTTGTATATTCCACCAGAGGCGCGTTACAACTTTGCGTATTTCAGTTATCTACCAAAGTTTCCCCTATACCATCTGCTGATTTTGGTGTGGCTTTCATCCCCCTTTCCCAGATTAGTTCGTATGTGAGGAAGATTTAAAACTACTTAAAGAGTCACGAAAAAAGCTAGCCAAACGTGTGGTTCCGACCAAATATCATCTGGACGATTTCCCTGGGCACCTTCATATTGGAATAGAACACGTGCGCGTGAAATCTACCATTCTTGAAGGTGTTTTCACAATTTGAATTTATTGTGTTTATTTTCTTATGTTTTATTCCTTCCTTTTTAACAATTCTCTCTTTCCAACTGCCAAGTTTCTAAACAAGAAGGCATCTGTCGAAGACCGACTTGTCAAGCCTGCTAAGAAAACTTCTTCGACGGCGAAAAAGGTTTCATCTTTTCTTCATATTTAAAGGACTTGTCTCAATTATGAAATTGCCTTGTCCTTTGGCTTATTGAAATCTTATTATTTCTCAGGTGAGTCGAAAACCACCTACCCCTCAGAAAAAGAAGAAAGAAATAGTGAAGGAGGTTTCTGAAGATTCTGGTGACGAATCCCCAGATCAACAACCCCTGAAAAGGAAGAAATCCAGCAATATAAGGACAATTGCTTCCGAAAGGTCACTTGTCACATCGAAGAAAACTCCTCCCATCAGTCTAATAGTTAAACTTGCACGAGACGAGGAAAAGTGAGAACTCCAGCTTTCATACTGAGATTCCTCAGGTATTTATTTTCGACTGACTTTTGAATTGATATGCATATTGTCTATTGTTTCTCATTTTCTTTTCTTTTTTTCCAGGTTGAAATCAACCTTGGTGAGCCTTCCCATGATGTTGGTGAGACGAATGTGGAGAAACAAATCCAAGAGAAAGGAATTTCAAAGGATGATTTATTTGAACCCCAGATATGCTCTGCATTCAACACCATAATGGATGAGCATTCTGCAAATAATTCTCCTGATGACCCAAAATCAAAAGACAATAAATATCAACCTGTCGAAGCTGGCAAAGGCGAAAAAGCTGATGTTGGATCTATGACTCAAGAAAAAGAAAAGTCACCCAAAGCTACAGACGCTAAGGAGGAGAAACTTAAAGCTAAAGCTGCAGCAAAACAAGACTAGTCGAAACAAGGCACTGGGCCCAGCGTTTAAACCCTTCCTGATTCCAATCCGAACAAATCTCCATCTTCAGGTTCGACTGCCTTTACTCATGAGGAACTTGAGATCCTGAAGGTACGGAAGCCTTTGGACTATCTGAAGGCCATTCTTAGCCAACGTTACAATTTCCAAGATTCTTCCAACAGTTCGACAACCTCTGGAACCACTTCTGAAGTGAAGACCCTTAGTGATTTTATGGGTGAAATCCAAAGAAAAGTGCTTGGTGTCGATCTGTTCAGACTTCTGGAGGAGGACCCTACTCAGCAATGTGAACTGAAGAAACTCCTCAAGCAAGTGAACATTTTGGAAGCCAACACTGATGAAACTCGTCTGGTGTTGGATCTTGTTCAGATTATTGATGTAACCTGTGCAGATCTCAACCATCGAAGATAGTACATCAAACTGATTTCCAACAAAACAGACACTCAAAGTGTTGAGTGGGATGCTACAGCAGCTTCGACGGACAAGGTCTCTGAGCTATCAAAACTCTCTGACACTTACTCTCAACAAGTGTCTGAATGTAAAAAGAATATTCAAGACTTTGAGAGACAGATAGCCGAACTTCAAACTAAAATTGCTCAAGAGAAAAAACGTATGGCAGAACTTGAACAGCCCAATGTTGTAGAAATCGAAGAGGAAATAAAGGTGGGAATTCACCAAGCAGACAGGGCCCAAGCTTTAGGCAAAGAAATTGAAGAAATCTCTCTCAATAAAACTCTGTGTGAATGTCGAATTGCTGTTCAAAAGAAGAAATTCATGGAACTTAAAGAATCTTTTCTCTAGGAATTTGTAATAGGGTGGGGGCGGTATATGTATTGTTTTCCTTAGTTCCGTTATTAACTTTTAGAAGGAAAACTTTGTAATGACTTTACCGCCCACTATTTGGCGAAGTAATTAATATAATTATTCTACCTTTATCTTTACTTCTTGCAGAATTGGTTTATATTTCTTTAAGTACTTGCCATTTATTTTAATTATTCTCTCATATTTTCATATTTCTTCAACTTCGTAAGCGCCATTTGAGAAAACACTTAAAACTTTAAAAGGTTCTTCCCACTTGGGGGACCACTTTCCCATTACTCTATTTTTACGATCCATGGGAAGTATTACCTTCCAAACCAAATCACCTTCAAAAAAGATTTTCGACATCACTTTCTTATTATAAGATTTCTCAACTCTTTCCTTCTGTCTTTTAATCAAATCCAACGTACGTAACCTTTCTTCGTCTAAGTCTACTAGTTCATCCATCATCATACTCCAATATACATCTGAAGGGATTTCATGATGTCTTTGGATGCGTATGGATTGTAAATAGATTTCGACTGGAAGCACTGCCTCATGTCCGTATGTTAATTTAAATGGGGTAGAGTTAGTAGATTTTTTAGGTGACGTTCGACATGCCCATAAAATTTGATCTAAGGTTTTGTGCCAATTTCTAGGCTTCTTACCTACATGTTTTTTGATCAAATTTATTATTACCTTATTTGTTGCTTCGACTTGTCCATTAGCTTGGGCATAATAGGGCGTAGACGTTAATAACTTAAAACCCATTTCATTTGTAAAGGATTGCATATTTTTACCAGTAAACACAGACCCCTGGTCAGTGATTATTGTTTCTGGTATCCCAAACCTATAGATTATGTATTTTTGGATAAATTCTATAACTGCTTCTTGATCCACATTGGTTAGCGGTATAGCTTCGATCCATTTAGTAAAGTAATCCACTCCTACTAAAATATATCTTTGCCCTTTTGATGAAGCAGGTCGAATTTCTCCAATTAGATCCAAAGCCCATCCTCTGAATGGCCAAGGTTTTATGATCGAATGTAGTTCGTTTGCAGGAACATGTGGTATTCCTGCGTGGACTTGGAACTCTTGGCAACCCTTCGCGAATTCGACACGGTCTTTGAGCATAGTTAGCCAATATAAACCTTGCCTAAATAGTAGCCATTTCATATTATGCCCTGCTTGGTGTGCACCACATGTGCCACTATGTACATTCGACAGTGCAATATACGCCTCTTCTTCGCCCAAGCACTTTAGTAAGACTCCTTTTGTAGTCTTTTTAAACAATTCATTCCCAAAGAGTATGTAGCTCAATGCTCTATATTTTATTTTTCTTTCTACGCTTTTGTTTGGGTCTTGTAGATAACCTCTTATAGGTTTTCTCCAGTCATCCAAGTATGAATTGTCTATATTAAAATTTCGAAGTTTTCGTCATCCCTAAAACCAAGCTTCATTGATTCTAAATCTGATGGGGATAATTTGGTCGATACAACCCTTCCACTTACTTCAATAGCTTTCTCCAGATTTTCTCTTGATACCCTGTAACATGATGCAATCTGAGCCAAATCAATGGCCTCTTGATTTTTTATTCTAGGAATATGTTTAAGGGTCACAGTGTCGAATGCTTTCAGGAGCCTGTTGGCTATGACGAAATACATGATCCGATTTTATTTAACACATATGTACTCTTTGGTTAGTTGTTTTATTACTAGTTCTGAGTCGCCCATTATTTCGACTCGAGTTGCCCCCAATTCCAACAAGGTTTCAAGTCCAGCAATTAAAGCTTCATACTCAGCTTCATTATTTGAACAAGGGTCTTTGACCCTATACTTGAATTTTGTTGGAATTTTATCAGGAGAAATAATCAATATACCTATACCTGCACCATTCTTGTGGCTCGAACCGTTGAAATATAATTTCCAAGGTTGTAATTCGACGTACTTTATTTCACTATCGTCTATGGAATGGTCGGCTATGAAATCAGCCACCACTTGACCTTTTACAGCTTTTAAAGGCAGGTATCTTAAGGAGTATTCAGTTAATGCTAAAGCCCATTTCCCAATTCGACTATGTAAAATAGATTTAGAAAGCATATATTTTATTACGTCAAAATGAGATGATACAAATACATCAACTGGTTTTATATAGTGTTTCAATTTTGTACAAGAGAAATATACACAAAGACATAACTTTTCTACTACACTATATCTAGTTTCAGCATTGTTTAATACTCTGCTAAGATAATAGATAGCTCTTTCGACGCCATTTTCATCTTCCTAACAAAGCATGCTTCCAAGGGTCTTGTCGGATGCTGAGATATATAACCTCATGCTTCTTTGTCTATTAGGTGACGTCAAGACTGAAGAGGTTTCCAGGTATCCTTTTATCTTGTCAAAAGCTTCTTATTGTTCTTGCCCTCATGTGAAATCTTCTTTTTTGAGTCGAAGCAGGGGGAGAAAGCTTGCGTTTTCCCACTGAGGTTTGAAATAAATCTTCTAAATTAATCTTCCCCAGTAGTGACTGCAATTCTTTCTTTGTCGAAGGAGCTTTCGCCTCCATTATTGCTTTAGCTTTATTAACGTTTATTTCGATTCCCTTTTTGTGGACCACAAAACCTAGAAAATATCCAGTCTGCACACCAAACGCACATTTAAAGGGGTTCATCTTTAAACCATGTTTTCTCATCCTCTCAAAGGATTGTCGAATATGGTTTAAATGATATGTTTTTGAAACAGACTTTATTACAATATCGTCAATGTATACTTGCATGAATGTTTCAATGAAATCATGAAATATTGAATTCATAGCCCTTTGGTATGTAGCCCCACGTTTTTTAAACCAAAGCGCATAAATACCCATTTGTACGTCCATATTGCTCCGGGACACCGAAAGGCTGTTTTTGCAACATCTTCCTCTGCAATGAATATTTGGTTGTAGCCAGAATATCCATCTAGCATACTTAGGTACTCGTGCCCTGTTGTAGAGTCTACTAGCATTTCTGCTACTGGCATAGGATATTCATCCTCCGGGGTGGCAGAATTTAAGTCTCAAAAATCAATGCACACCCTCAATGAGCCATTTTTCTTTATTACAGGTACAATATTTTCAATCCATTCGACATACCTGGTCGGACGAATGAATTTACACTTGAGAAGTCTTTCGACCTCCTCTTTTATCTTTGACAAAACCTCTGGTGCGAAACGCCTTGGAGCTTGCTTCACAGGTTTCTTCCTTCAATTATAGGAAGTTTCAGTTCAACCAAACTCCTGTCGAGGCTTGACATTTCGTCATAGTCCCATGCGAAGCAGTCCTTGAATTCTTTCAACAACTGAACTAATTCGATTTTGAAATGAGGGTCCATAGCTGCACTTATATAGGTTGGCATTCTTTCTACCCCCAGTCCCAGATTGATTTCTTCTAGAGGATCTTGTACCAACATCTTCATGTTAGTTGAAGTTGGGTCTTTTTCGAATCCCAATAGTTCGTCGTTGTAGATGGCATTCAACTTATGATTCTGGCATTTGCCTATCGGCTCATTTTTATTTTCATCATCTATGCCTTGGTGAGGGCATGATGGATGTGAACTTTCTTCCTTGGCTTCGACAGCCATATACTTTGCTTCGACTTCAAGAGCCGCTTTTAGTTTATTTTTGGCCATATAGGCCGTTAGTCTCGTTAGTGCTATAACTTCACTCATAGTTATCGTCGAATTCACTATCCCAACCAGTTGATTCTATATCAGTAGTTCCCTAAACATGGCTTGGTTTGACAATTACCTCTTTGTCCCATTGGAATCCATGTGTCGAATGTAAGTACATAGAGCAATAGGCGTTGTCCGACGCTGTCAGGTCGAAGTCAACTGGGTTGCAAGAAGCTATGTGGGTCAGGTTTTTGTCGAAGCTTCGACTAGTTATGCTTTTCACTTCAGCCATGAAGTAACTTTGATCTGCCTCAGTATTTTCGACGATCCCATCAGGACGCCATATGACTATCCTTTGGTGCATCGACGAGGGTATTGCTCCTACTCCATGGTCCACTCCCTACCTAGCAGCAAGTTGTAGTTCACCTTTGATGCAATAACTATGAACATTGTTGGCCTGGTGATGGTGCCAACTGTCAGATCTACTTGAATGACACCCATGTTTAAACACCCCAAATTTGCCCTCACTAATTTCACACAATGGCTTGTGATCTTCCATGATTGCATTTAGTATAATCATATCATCATATTGCATTTTTGTTTCATCTGCATAGTTCAAGTTCATCTGCATCTAGGGTTTGTGATCTGAGCAATCCAAGGATCCATCTGAGCCACTCCAAAGGTCTCCAATCATTCCAAGAGGGTCCATGTGTGTTCTATCATCATATTATATCCCTTAAAGATCAAGGAAGTCAAGAAATCACAAAAACATGGAAAGCATGGAAGCAGAGCTAGGGTTTCACTACACAGATGACCTGAAATTAGGGTTTTGGTTTCAGAGGCCATAACTCTAAATTTTTTGGTCATTCTTGTTTCTAATAGTCTCAATATGTTATAAGGATCATGTGTACCAAGTTTGATGAAGAAATTCATTGTGGAAGTCATATGTTCACTGGGTAACTTCTTGAGCAAGTCAGAGCAAAATCAGGGCATCTGAGGCCCCCAACAATGGAACCAAAGTGGATTTTTCATCAAATTGAAGTTATATGATCTTTATTTGATCATCGAAGTGCTTGTAAGTTCACAAAATTGAAGAAATTTGAGCTAAACCAAAAGTTGCCAAAAATGGAAATGACTTGTAATGGAAACTTTCCATTTTGGGAAAGTATTTCAACCTCCTCTTTCTCAACCAAAAATGCTTCAAATGAAAAATTGTTGGTCATGAAAGTTGTAGATTGGATCATTCCCTTTTCAAAAAGTACATGAACAAGTTCTAATTCATTATGGAACTCAAGTTATTGCTTTGCAAAGTTGGCAAAAATCCTATAATTCTCACTTTCACACCAAAGAGGATTTTGTGCAATTTCACATACCAAGTCATTTTGTGACCTCTAATCACTCTCTAAGCATCATAAAAACATAATACAATGCATTGTGACCAAAATTTCCCAAAGAATCATTATATTTCATGCCTTGAACTTCAAGAAATTCAAAAAGGGCCAAAGTTCTTCAAATTTGCAAAAGGGGATGAATCTTCTCATACACTTGCTGCAACACCCCAAATCATTTTCTATGGTTCTCCTTGATCAATGCTGAGCCAGGACATGCCAAAGAACAACTGCTACATGAGCCCATACCTCAAGTACACTAGTTGTTGACTTTTTGCAAATCACCCCATACCAATCAGCTGCAGCCACAACCACTCTCTGGCCAATAGGGTTATGTTATGTGGACCAAAAGCAAGTCAATCCATAACATACACAAGCCTGAATCAGTTCATACACCAAGTTTCACAAAATCATCCTCAAGCTTCAAACTTTCGAAACTCTCTTTCCATCCATCAAACTCCAAACAAACTTCACCATTCAACTCACCATCATCATTAGAACATTTCCCAACCATCAAACTAGCCTGAAACCTCACAAACATAAAACACGATTTCAGGCCAGTTGAGTTGCAACCCTTCAATCCAGCCATTCTAAACTCCATCCAAGCACTGCAAAATCATCAGGGGGTCAAATAAAGAGGATTTACACAAGAGAAGAGGTCTGAAAGCTCCAAAAGTGAAAGCTCCAGCTCAGATATCCAACTTCAAACTTTTTCCAGAAGCATGATTTTAAGTTTCTAAATTGTTCTACATGTTATGCTGATCACCAAGATATAATTTGTTTTGAAAATGAGTTGAAAATAAACTAATATTTGACTTCTGAAACTTTGCCCGTGAAACATGTTCTTGTTTGATTCTCATGATTGATGCAAAATAAATTAGTTTTGAGGGTGGATTCGTGTTTAGGGTGGGGTGGGGATTTGATCTGGAGCTTTAGAGCTCCTGAAATGACCTAGGGAGAGAGTTTGGAAAACTACCCTGCCGGAGAAGATGACCGGAGCATTGTTCTGGCCGTCTGAGATTAATTAGGGCTAATCTCAGGTGATTAGCGGAGTTTGAATCTGGAGCGTAGGATTAGGGTTTCGCGCGTGTGTGGAGGGCCATGATCATTTCACTTAACCCTAATCATTTTAATTTAATTAATTAGAATTAGGCAAGATTGAATCTGGGCTTTTAGATTGCGCGCTGGTCAATGCATCCCCCCAGTTTGAATCTGATCCATTGGATTGTCATACTTTCATTTATTTTAATTTTATTTTTCATTTAAATCCTATTTTCTTTGTGCATTTTATTTAAAATACTTAGAAAAATCCCAAAAATATTTCTTTCTGCATTTTAATTTCAAATATTTTTCTTCACCCAAAAATATTTTTATTTTTATTTTTTGCATTAAAAAATCATTTTAAAAATATTTAAATGTTTATTTTAATTAATTAATGGAAATTAATTAATTAAAA
This sequence comes from Lathyrus aphaca, assembly GCA_963966055.1. Taxonomy (NCBI): domain Eukaryota; kingdom Viridiplantae; phylum Streptophyta; class Magnoliopsida; order Fabales; family Fabaceae; genus Lathyrus; species Lathyrus aphaca. The sequence goes on from OZ014520.1 coordinate 516,448,957, forward strand.
TACCATTTAGGTTTCTAAAAATCACAAAAAAATTCACATTGCATCTTAGGACATTTAGAAACATTGTCAAATCATTCATACAAATTTCTTTTTGGTTTTGATCCAACTTTGACATTTTTCTTGAATTTAGGGTTCATAAAATTCCCTTTTTGGAACCCTAACTTTGAAAATTCTTTTCTGCCTAACCAAGAAGGGTTTGACAATGATTATTTTTGCATTGTTTTCTATATAACATGTAGTTTCTAGGATATTTTTTCCAAGAATTTATCTTTAATTTTCAAATTGATTTGCATTTTTCCCTTTAAGGTACCCTAAAACCCTAGCAAACTTAGAAAATTCACAACTTCTTTTAGGTTAAGAGTTGGACCTTCTCCTTTGGGGTGTGATATCATATAGGGTTAGGGTTTGTTTGAGCCCATTTACAAATTTTTATCATGTGATTTGCTTCTGTTTTTGTCATTTGCATTTCATCCTTTCATATAACCCTAATCTTGCATCCATTCTTGCATCTTACATTTCATTGCATGAACATGTGAAATTGCCATGACATTCTAAGCACTTGTATTCCATCTTAAGACATTGCTTGAACATTTCATGGTCATTTCTTCATACATTTGCTATGTTTCGCATCCATTTCATTTCATAAGCATCCATGTGTTTTCATGCTTCCCACATGCTTCATTTGCATTCTATCTCTTGTATGAACATTCATAACACTTGGTATGCCTTTGCATCATCTCATAGCATCATTTGCATCATGTGTTTGCTTCTGGTTTTGGTTTTTACCCTTGCATATGCTTCATTTCATTTCATTTCTTTCCTTATGCTAACCTTTTCAGGTGGTAAGTAACTTGAGAAGTGAATTTGCCTTCACTTCTCATTTCTCTTCATCTTCTTCATATGCATCATTGCTGCATTTTTCTTTGTCTTAGAGTGAGCTTGCTCATTCATGTTCATCTCTCACTTTATTTCTCCAAGTTACTTATCTTCTTCAGTGAAGTAAGTAACTTGTTTCTTCCTCCTTTTATCTGCTTCTTCCATTGGTGGCTTCTCAGAAGATCTCTTTCTCAAGCCTTACAAACCATAGGAACATCCAAGAATGACAATAATTAGGGTTGTAACTAGTCCCCCCTTAGTTCTTACCTTTGTGTCTTCTTTGTGTCTCTCTTCTCACCTCATAATTAGAGACTAAACCTTTAAGGCTTAAGGACTTTGGAATTAGGGTTATGCCTGCATCCTTCTCTTAGGATGGAGTGTATAACTTTAATCCTAAGTGTTAAACCCTTAATTTGTTTAAACCTCTTAATCAATCCATCTTAATAAACACTAAGACATTAGCTTGTAACTTGGGCATTACCTTAGGGTTCTAATTCTTCCTTTATTGGTTAAGAAGGACTAACCCTAGTGTTTAATGGACAAGTCCCCCTCAAGTTGTCTTACAAACCATAAAATCCACTTCTTAATCTCACCCTTAATTAAAATCCACTTTAATAAAGGTTTGTTTTGTCATGAGGTTAATCCCTAATCATGGATTAAGTTGAGGCATCTTCCTCAGCTTAAGTGTGCTCATCTATTATCCTTCTATTAGGATGGTGTAATGAGTTCACTAATCCTTGATTATGGCTTAAACGCATTAGATAACACTAAACAAAAACCCAAAAACACCTAAATAATCACAAGTAGGTTAATGATCTTAAACCTACGTCATCATGGTAATTAAGTTGAGATGTTTATCTCATACTTAAAGTATTCTCATTATCCCTAATCAAAGGGAGGATATGGTGAGTTTACTAACCCTTAGTTTAGGCTTAAGCTCATTAACTTATGACAAACAAAAAAAAGCAATAAAAGATTGAAAACACAAAAACAAAGCAATAATCGTCTCCTCTGGGATTCTTTTCTCATCACACTCATTCATAAACGAGAACTTGCTTCTTCAGTCTAATGCAAGACAGTTAGCACTCGAGCCAGACGAGTCATGCACTTGAGCATAGGCAAGCAAGTAGTTCATAGTCAATTTATCTTTCAGTCTCTTTGAGTCGAACTACGGTGTTCTGACTTCCTCATTGCACGAGAGGATACGTAGGCATAACTTAACTGTTTTCAAACAAAAGTATCAGTGTCTTCCCCCTCTTTCAGCATTCTTTTAAAGCCTCATTCCTGAGCATTTCACTTCACTTTCTTGCAATGACACTTGTACATCCTTTTCCAGCTTTTGCACACAGATAACACAGACACTACCCCTTTAAACACAATCTTTCAAGCGTGGATCCCGTCGAGTACGACGGAAAATCTGGGTGCTAATACCTTCCTAGGTTGTAACCAACCCCCTTTCTCAGTTTCTCTAGTTCGCAACCGTCTTATCCATCTTCTTCTAGGTTTATGCAGCATTACCTTTCCTTCGGGATAAAAATGCCTAGCTGGCGACTCTATTCAGTTCATCTTCATTCTCTCCTTTCGCTGACCGTTCGCGTCTGTACCCTATCTGACAAGGTGTCTTTTATGGGGAGCGACATCTTGGCGACTCTGCTGGGGAAACCTTATATTGTAACCAGGGCTTCTGGTTCTTTTTGTGGGTTCCTCCTAGCGCTTGTTTGATTTGTGTTTACGGGGGTGTTATGTGCTACTTATGCTTATTTATTGCTTTATTTATTGCTTGTTGTACAACTTTATTTACTGCTTTCATTTACAGTTTTATACATTTCATATTGTCATGTGTTGGATCTGCTGTTTCTTTGGTGGGTGGGGATCATTGAGTGATTAAGGTCCTATACCTGGGACCTGAGTGACACATAGGCTAGATTGGCTTTATATTCTTTCCCATTCCATTTCGGTCTGGTGCGGGAATATGAAACACGGTTCAGACATGAGTTTCTTCTTGAGAACTATGTGCTACAAATTTCCTGTAGTACTAAGGCTATCTGGGAAGCCTGCTAAGTCTGGATGAACTTTTTATGACCTTCAGCATCTAAGGTGAATTACAGGAGGATCTTTTATGGTTATTGTAAACACTGTACCTCCGGGTTAGAAGTGCTTACACTTCTCATAACTGATCCAAGTCTGAGGATCCTTGATGCGTGTTTTTCGCAAGTGTACGAATCACGTCAGAGTAATATAAAAGATTATCGAATCCACAGAGACCAAGTGTCAATATATCGTACCTGTTGTTATGGTGTGTATCTAAGGCAACTATTTTTAAGGGTTTTAGTAAGGGTGCAATGGTAAATAAAATAATAATTTTAAATAATAAATAAAAGACAGGCTCGAATGTAATTCACGTAATCAATGATAATCCAGTACTTGTTAATGGAACTACTTATGGGCAAAGTTTTCTTCTTTGAAAAGGACTAATTTAACAGGAACTGTCGCTTTCGCGTATTCAGAACCGAGTTGTACTCTCTAATCAACCCCTCCTATTGTCACGGATAAAAAGGTGCGTACTGCGTTAGAGTAGTAAACCTATTTTTAAGAAATATAGTATCTTAACTAAGTTGAAAAGTATTTTAACCTGGACTTCTTAGCAAAAAGAGGTTCTTACGAACCAGAGTTTAAACTTCCTAACGCGTCCGAAAATCGTTTTAAAATCTCTTTTCTTTTTAATCTAAAAACTCCTAATAAACTAGACAAAGCGCTTTTGGCTGTTTTTGAAATAGTTAAAAATAATTACTTGTATTGAAAGATAAAATAGCCCTTAGGTGTTTCCACGAACAATTATACTGATTACTGGTTTAATTACGATCCTTACATTCTAACCTTTATGGAATTAGTTAGACATGATAAAGTAAAGATTCTTTTTATAGTTTTTCATAAAAGTAATTTAAAGCGAGTGCGGAAAGTAAATGAATTTAAAGCGAGTGCGGATAATAAACAAAGTAAAGTGCGAGTGCGGGAAATAAACAAAGTAAATGTGCGAGTGCGGGAAATAAACAAAGTAAATGTGCGAGTGCGGGAAATAAACAAAGTAAATGTGCGAGTGCGGATAATAAATAAAAGTAAAGCGATGCGAGAAATAAATGAAAGTAAAATACGAACTTGAATTAAAATGGCGGCAGGATTAACTTCCTCCAGAGTGCTCCAAAACTCGATCACACAGACAGATTACAGACTCGATCACTCGATTGCAGAGGCACCCCGATGTGGAATGGCAACTGCTTTATAACTGATATATGCCTAGAGAAATCTAATTCTGGATGAAGAAAAACGAAAATCTAAGGTCCTATTTATAGGAAAACTGAAAGCATGAAATGACTGGGATGCCCCTCCACTAAAAAGTGGAGGTTACTGGATTTGGCCTTGTGGCGCCCGCCACAGGCCTATGGCGCCCGCCATGGTCCCTACAGGGGATGAGAAAGTGGGGATCGTGGGTCCTGGAGGTTGAGGAGTGGTCTTGAGACGTGGCCACGTCATGGCTAACCCCATGGCGCCCGCCACGGTGGGTGTCGTAAGTGCAAAACGCTGAATTTCTAGGTTTTCGTCCGTTTTCACTCCTTTTTCGCTCCTTTTCCCGATTCCAGCTCCGATTATTATAAAAACCTGAAAACATAAGAAAACAAAGCAATAACAAAGCAAAACAACAATAAAAGCTAAGAATGCATGTGAAATCGGAGTCAGAAATACGGTGAATTTTAGTGTGATCAAATTCTCCCACACTTAAACCTTTGCTTGTCCTCAAGCAAACATTAAAGCTTAAGAAAATATGGTGTCAACACGTGTCTTTGGGCTAAAGGGCTTCTAAGCTCAAGTCAGGATGCAGTGACAGATACTAACTAAGTGAACCAAGGGTACCATAGTAACACAAACACAAACTTCAATCCTATATTAACCACTCCATATCATCCCACGATACCTAGGCCTATCTTCTCATCTTTTTGTGTCCTTTTCATTCAGGCGCAATCACATTAAGCCCGTTATCCGTACATGCTTCATAGTAGAGTGACCGGTTAGTGATTCTGATCCAAAACATAAGGTTTCTGGCACATAAGCATGTGTAAACCTGTTTTTATTTCGCCTAAATGTAGCTGCGGGGGATCGGATCGTAATCCGCCCTTCCAAGTTCAGTGCCAGATACCTCTGAACCAACTAACAATAGGTGACTTGCAATTTCTTTTCTTTTTGTGGAAAAATTTTTTTCTTCTCTTTTTTTCGGTTTAAATGACTTTGTGAGGGTCACCTATACCAGAGTTTGCCTTTTTTCTTTTTTTTTCTTTTTTTTATTAGCACTGGATCATTCACTTATGTTCATCGGCCCCCTACGTAGAGCATGCTTAGGCCGGAGCTGACTGCTAAAATAAACTACTTAGGACAATTTTTTAAATGATAATAAAGGCCATGGTGGTGGGGTTTAGGAGTGATTCCTATATTCAAGAGGTCTATGGTGCTAAAATGGTTCTGATGTTTCAAAAAGTTGACCTAAGTCACCACATCCTAATCTAAACCTGTCTCAAAGCCCAAAAAACATGTGAAACAACATTATTTTCTTTTTAAAATTTTTCTGGTAAGGCTAAGGAAATGGGAAAAAATGAAGATGAACTAAAAATACACTATACTGGTGACTCGTCAGACTCATGCATTATCTAAGAAAAATAAATTACTGAAAAGGGAAATAACTGAAAGGAAATAATTAACTAAAAAGGGAAATGACAGAAAGCAATAAAATCCCCTCCCACACTTAAATCGAACATTGTCCCCAATGTTTCGAAATAAGATAAGGGGGGTAACCTGAAAAAGACTACTGAGGAGGAGCACTGGTGCCCTCGCCGTCCTGCTGTGATGGTCTGGAACGACGGGATCTACTACGTTGCTGGTCCCTCTGGTCGAGTCGTGCTGATAAAGCAGCCTGAGCACTCCGGACCTCTCGAAGGTTACCTAAGATGGAACCCTGAGTGGCCTCTACAAGCTGGTAGTGTCGGCTGTTGAACTCTCTCTGACGGTTCTGCTCTAATGAGATATCGTTCAAGGTACGACATACGTTGCTATAAGCACGATCCGAAACCAATCGCGATTGTTGCATGAAGCTCATGTTGTCCGTCAGCTGTTGTGAAATAGTAGAGAGAAGGCCATCACGCCTTTCTTCTCTAGCTGTCATATCACGCCACATCTCCTCGGTGACAAAGAATCCAGGAGCAGTACCTGCAACAGGGTTAGAGGAAGATGGTGCAGTGTGTGACTGTGAAGGACGATGGGGGGACATGTGAGGGATGGGAGACTGCTCTCTCCGATCATACTCTTCATCAGTGTCATGTGCCTCCCCATCGGGAATATTAGGAGGAAGTGGACCCAAAACACGTGGAGCATTAAGATCATAGGTCCAGTTCCTTTCATCACGTACATCAGTACGTCTACTGCATGGTAAAGCAACAGATGGGATAACTACCCCATGAACCATCAACTCATAACCACCTTCTCTCCTCGTTCGGCACAATTTCATGTCTTTCAGAAATTTTAAATTAATTGTGCGAGGAGGTAGTGGTTCAAGTGTAGCTATCTCATCGTTCAGGCCAAGAGCCCGAGCAATAGACGTAACAAGCCCTCCAAAAACAATCGGTCCTGTTTTATTAGTAAATAAAGTCATGTGGGCAAGCATAAACGGGACCGGATTGATGCGGGTTCTAGTGAGGCATCCTTACAAAAATAGGAGTTCACGAGCATTTACCTTGTCTCTGGATAGCGTTTTCTTCTTCTTTTCAAGGCATGAGGCTTGCATATTTTTTTTTGTGAAGACAAAAATGAAAATATTTTTGTCTTATATTTTTTTTTTCTTTGCACGACAAAAAATAAAATAATTAAAGAAACAAAAGAAAAAGAAAAAGTTAACATTAGTGCATAATATGTATATATATATGGAATTCAAAGTGCATGAAAATATAAAAGCTGCAATAAAGTAAAATATGTCTGGAAATGCGATAAATAAAAGGAAATTAAATACTAGGGTAGTGCTGTCAGTGTAGAATGAGTCATGTGGTAGGTTTCTTTTCCTGGCTTGATCCACGAATCTCAGCTATCTCCCTCCGAAGCTCTTCAATCGCCTGATGTAGAGCATCGGCCTCTGAGGCATGAGTGAGATCAGAAACCTGCATCTGTAACTCTAAGTCCGCCACTTCCTGCTTGAGCAGGGCAGTCTCCTTACGGAGCTCATAAATCTGTGTTTGTAGGTCAGGTGGCTGCAGAGACATATTGTTAGACATAACAGTGATTCGGGGAGTAAGAGGTGTAGGAGTGTACTCAGCGGCGGGAGGCGATTTCGGCTCTTCGACAGTCTCTCCGTAACCCTCTAGAGCATAACTCCAATTTTCAGGATCATGGACACTGGTCATCAGCTGATCTGGTAATGTAAAGTAGTGTATCGCTTCGCCGTCGATCAGCAATCTAAACATGTTGGGCTCAAAAGAAGCCCTCCTCATCAGTCCTCTATCAAGACAAAAATCAATATCCAGGGTGGTGTAGCAGCAGAAGGTCCTGAGGTGCAATAACTTGCGAGACAAACCCAATGCAGTAGCTATCTGTGTAACAATCCCACCGACATGGATGATGCCTACTGATGATCTGGCAACACTAGCCAGGCCCTTCAACAGAAAGTTGCCACAAGCAACAGGGCGAGACTGAGTCGCACAAAACAGTAGGAAAATCTCCTCTTCACTTAGCAGTGTCTCTGTATCTGGAAAACCTAGGAAAGAATGTGCTAGAATCATCTGGAAGTACCTCAATGCAGGGTTGTGGATTACCTGAGAAAACTGGGTAGAAGGATCTTGGCTTCCTCCACCTGATATTTTAGTCCAAAACTTTTCCACTTCTCTGCTCATAAAATACCCCATCGGAGTCTCTGGAATAGCATCAGGAGTAGTCTGGAAACCTAGCAAATCACCAAACTCTCTGTGAGAGAATGAGTAGTCAATCCCGAACAACCTGAAAACAGCGAGTCCATCGGGTCCAGCCCAAGGGTCATGATGAAACGAGCTGAGGAACTCAAGAGTCAAGTTCCTATAAGTGTTGTTCCTATAGTCAAACTGGTCCCAGTGGAGTTGATGGCATAAAAATCAGACGCTTGGCTCTATCCCCAAGGCATCCATGCAGTCATGGTCAGGGTACCTGGTAGGAGCCATAGGGCGTCTCATGTGGACATGGTAACGCTCTCTCTGTGCATCATCTCTAAAGGCCACGTGCATGTCATCAGGGTTCTGCATTCTGTACAAGGTTAGCAAACAAGTCCTGAAAGCACATAAAACATTCAATCGTTAGTCCTGACATAATAATAATAATATAAATAAATTAAAATAAAGTAAAAATAAATAAAAAGTACATAAATAAGAAAAACCATGGGTTGCCTCCCATGCAGCGCTTGTTTAACGTCATTAGCTCGACGACCGATAATTAAACATCATTGGAAAGATATGGTGGATCACTCAGAGTATGGCAGGTGTATGTTGTTGGAATGTCACCTCCTTCGTAGGGCTTCAACCTCTGTCCATTGACGATGAATGGTTTACATGTCTGGTTCTTGATTTCAATAGCACCGGATCTTAGGATCTTAGATACTTCGAAAGGGCCAGTCCATCTCGAACGGAGTTTACCTGGAAATAATCGTAACCTAGAATCGAACAGGAGAACAGGATCGCCTATTTTGAAGTTTCTTCTTATGATTCTTTTGTCATGCCAAGCTTTTGTTCTTTCTTTGTATATGATGGCATTTTCGTAGGCAGATTGTCTGAGCTCTTCTAATTTGTGGATATCAAGGATACGTTTCTCACCAGCAGTCAAGTAATCCAAATTCGAAGTTTTGATGGCCCAATAGGCCTTATGCTCCAATTCAAATGGTAAGTGACATGATTTTCCATAGACCAGTTGATAAGGGGTTGTTCCTATAGGAGTCTTGAAAGCGGTTCTATAGGCCCATAATGCTTCTTGAAGTTTCTGTGACCAATCCTTTCTAGATATAGAGACAGTCTTCTCGAGGATTTGTTTTATCTCCCTATTAGATACTTCCACTTGTCCATTGGTCTGTAGGTGGTATGGTGTTGCTACTCTATGCTTAACTCCATACTTGCTTAAAAGTTTATCAAATATTTTCGATATGAAGTGTGATCCTCCATCACTTATGACTAAACGGGGGGTTCCAAACCTGGGAAATATATAATTTTTGAATAATTTGATGACTACTCTGGTGTCGTTTGTGGGTGCGGCGATAGCTTCAATCCATTTAGACACGTAGTCAACTGCTACTAAGATGTACTGATTTCCAAAAGATGGTGGGAACGGTCCCATAAAGTCTATACCCCATACGTCGAAGAGTTCTACTTCTTGGATATTTCTTAACGGCATTTCATTACGTCTTGAAATATTTCCTGTGCGTTGGCATCTATCACACTTGACAATGAAAGCATGGACATCACGCCACATAGTAGGCCAGAATAGGCCAGCTTGAAGAATCTTGGTGTAGGTCTTAGATGTGCTCGCATGTCCACCATAGGGTGCAGAGTGACAATGCTCAATTATATTATTTACCTCTTCTTCTGGAACACAACGGCGGAAAATGCCATCTTTACCTCTCTTGAAAAGAAATGGTTCGTCCCAATAGAAGTTTCTCACATCACTATAGAACTTCTTCTTCCGGTGGTAGTTTAGATCAGGGGGTATGATGTCAGCGGCTAGGTAATTAACAAAGTCTGCATACCAAGGTACATTGCTTACAGCTAAGGATTTGTGAAAATACTCATGAGGGTCTGGGTTATCTTCTTCAATAGTTTCTAGTTGGGCTATCAGTCTATCATAGGCAAAATCGTCATTTATGGGAACTGGATCAGGTTTCAGGTATTCTAGCCTAGATAGGTGATCAGCTACCACATTATCAGTGCCTTTCTTGTCACGGATATCCAAATCAAACTCTTGCAGTAATAGAATCCATCGAAGTAACCTAGGCTTGGCATCCTTTTTGCTTAGTAAGTAACGAATGGCAGCATGGTCGGTGTAAACTATAATCTTGGCTCCTACTAGATAAGATCTAAATTTGTCTATTGCAAAAACTACAGCTAGGAGCTCCTTTTCGGTTGTTGCGTAGTTGAGCTGTGCAGCGTCTAGGGTTCTACTGGCATAATAAATTACGTGTAACTTCTTATCTTTTCTTTGGCCTAGAACGGCTCCAACAACATAATCACTGGCGTCACACATTATCTCAAACGGTTCTGACCAATCAGGGGGTTTCATTATAGGTGCTGAAATCAGAGCTTGCTTCAGAAGATTAAATGCTTCAGTACATTTTTCATCGAAGATAAATTCAGCATCTTTCATTAAAAGACCAGTTAAGGGCTTTGTTATTTTGGAGAAATCCTTGATGAAACGTCGGTAAAATCCGGCATGTCCAAGAAAACTTCTTATCTCCCTGATAGTCTTCGGCGGTTTTAGATTCTCTATGACTTCTATTTTTGCTTTATCTACCTCTATACCTTTTTCGGAAACTATATGTCCTAAAACAATCCCTTCGGTGACCATGAAATGACATTTTTCCCAATTTAGCACAAGGTTTACCTCCACACATCTCTCCAGGATTTTCTCAAGGTTGACAAGACAATTTTTGAAATCTGATCCACAAACTGAGAAATCGTCCATAAATACTTCCATAATTCCATCTAAATAATCAGCAAAGATAGACATCATGCAGCGTTGGAAAGTTGCAGGAGCATTACAAAGTCCAAAAGGCATTCTTCTATAGGCAAAGGTTCCAACTGGGAATGTAAAGGTAGTTTTTTCTTGATCTTCGGGGTGAATAGGTATTTGGAAGAATCCTGAATATCCATCTAGGTAACAAAAGTAAGAGTGTCTGGCTAGGCGCTCCAACATTTGGTCTATGAATGGTAATGGGAAATGGTCCTTCCTAGTTGCTTTATTTAATTTTCTATAATCTATGCACATACGCCAACCTCCATCGGTTCTTTTTGCTATAGGTTCGCCCTTCTCGTTTTGCACGACTGTGATGCCTCCCTTTTTAGGTACTACATGCACAGGACTCACCCATTTACTGTCCGAGATCTGATATATTATAGCTGCCTCTAGTAACTTAAGAACTTCAGTCTTAACTACTGTACTCATTATAGGATTTATTCTTCGTTGGTGTTCTCTGGAAGGTTTTGAATTTTCTTCAAGCAAAATCCGATGCATGCATACGGATGGGCTTATTCCTTTTAGATCAGAGATCTTATATCCTAAGGCTGAGGGGTACCTACGTAAAACTTCTAATAATTGATCGGTTTCTTTTTGGTTTAAGGTAGCACTGACTATAACTGGACGGTTCATATCTTCATCAAGAAATTCATATCTCAGGTTTTTAGGCAGTTCCTTAAGTTTTACGGTCGGTTTCATAGGGCAAGGCATAGGATCTGGGGTAAGAGATAAACATTCGTGAAGGTTATCATCAATTTAGGGTCTTTTATAATTGTCATCTTCCAAAATAAGGGTGGATGGCAATTTTATAGATTCATTTTCTTCTTCTTGTTCTAATTCCCTAATGCATTCTTTGATGATATCTAAGGCATAACAGGAATCTCCTATCACAGGTGCCATAAGAAATTTTGACAATATAAATTCTATCTTCTCTTCACCTACCTCAAAAGTTAGTTTCCCTTTTTTAACATCTATTACGGCTCCAGCAGTCGATAAGAATGGTCTACCTAGGAGTATTGGTATGTCGTCATCTTCTTTAATGTCCATGACAACAAAATCAGTAGGTATAAACAACTGACCTATCCTAACAGGGACGTCTTCAAGTATGCCTATAGGGTATTTAACGGATCTATCGGCTAATTGAAGTGACATCTTAGTAGGTTGTAATTCTCCTAAGTTTAATCTCTCACAAACTGCTAAAGGCATTAAGCTCACACTAGCTCCTAAGTCTAGAAAAGCTTTTTCGATGACATGATTCCCCAAAATACAAGGAATGGAAAAATTTCCGGGATCTTTATCTTTCTTTGCTAACCTATTTTCGGAAATAGAATTACATTCCACGGGTTTCGGATCTTCAAGTCTACGTTTATTCGTAAGTATGTCTTTGAGAAACTTAGCATAAGAAGGTATTTGGGTGATGGCTTCTGTAAAGGGGATTTCTACGTGAAGTTTTTCTATAACCTTAACGAATTTTTGATATTGATTATCGATTTGGGTTTTCTTTAATCTTTGAGGGTAAGGTATTGGTGGTTTGTATGGCGGTGGTGGTACATAGGTTTTATTTTTAGGTTCTTCTCCTTTTTCTTGACTTTCCGGGGTTTCAGGCTTCTCTGGTTCCTTCTCCTCATTCCTCTCAGAAGTTTCGGGCTCACTTAATCTAGGGTTTAAAGGTTCCTTATAAGCGGTTCCACTTTGCAGAGTAATGTCATTAGCTTGCCCTTTCAGGTTTTGTTGAGGTTGTCCAGGGAACTGTCCTCCAGGTGTAGTCTGTGGGGCTTGGTTTAACGCTACCTGAGAGATCTGGGTTTCAAGCATCTTATTATGAGTAATGATTTGATCAACCTTGATTCCTAACTTGGTAATTAGTTCGTTAACATGGACGCTTTGGTTCATGAACTCTTTGTTTTGTTGTTTTTGAGCAACGATAAAATCTTTTACAATTTCCTCAAAGCTCGGGTTTGGTGGTACAGGTTGCATAGGTTGATTTGTTCTAGGGGCTTGGTAACCTTGTTGTCTCGGAGGTGCGGTATTTTGAATAGGGTTATTATTTTTGTAGGAGAAGTTTGGGTGATTCCTCCATCCAGGGTTATATGTGTTTGAAAATGGGTTCCCTTGGGTATAGTTTACTTGCTCAGTGTTGGTTTCATTCAACAGATTGCATTCGGCAGATTGGTGTCCTTGCGTTCCACATATCTCACAATTCGGTGAAACTGCGGCTACAGTATTCGGAGTTGTACACATATGTTCGACTCTAAGGGCCAACGCGTCCATTTTAGCCTGCATCATGTCTATAGAGCTTAGCTCATGTATTCCTCCTTGGGCTTCCTTCTTTTCCACTGTCGCTCGTTCTACTCCCCATGATTGATGGTTTTGGGCCATGTCCTTGATAAGGGCACTAGCTTCAGGGTAAGGTTTGTTCATTAGTGCGCCACCAGCGGCAGCGTCGATGGTCATCTTAGTGTTATAATGAAGTCCATTATAGAAGGTTTGGATGATTAGCCAATTCTCTAAGCCATGGTGAGGGCATGCTCTTAATAGTTCTTTATATCTCTCCCAGGCTTCGAACAACGACTCTCCTTGGTGTTGGGTAAATCTAGTTATTAGGTTTCGAAGAAGAGCGGTCTTACTTGGGGGAAAATATCTAGCAAGGAAAACTTTCCTAAGGTCATCCCAAGTTGTTATTGAATTGGGTGGAAGGGAATCTAACCATGATAGAGCTTTATCTCTGAGGGAAAAGGGAAATAATCTTAAGCGTATCGCCTCAGGAGAAGCTCCATTGGTTTTAAAGGTGTCTGCTAACTGAAGAAAGTTTTTTAAATGTTGGTACGGGTTATCAGTAGCGAGACCTGCGAATTGTCTCTGTTGCACTAATTGCAGCAGAGATGGTTTAAGTTCAAAATTATTGGTTGGGATAGCGGGGTTTACTATACTGGAACTAGGTTCCTCGTTTGATGGTTGGGCGAAGTCCTTAAGAGGTCTTCGGTTTTGTTCTTCGGCCATAACTATCCTATTTCTATGGAAAAATAAACGTGCGCGAGTGTAACGTTCAGGTTCAGCTAGAGGGTCTACTAAACTTCCGGCACTGCGAGTCTTTCGCATTGACCGGTGGGTAACAACCTTAGTCTAAACGGTATAACTATAGGGTAATGAAATTTGACGATATTGGTCCCCGGCAACGGCGCCAAAAACTTGATGCGTGTTTTTCGCAAGTGTACGAATCACGTCAGAGTAATATAAAAGATTATCGAATCCACAGAGACCAAGTGTCAATATATCGTACCTGTTGTTATGGTGTGTATCTAAGGCAACTATTTTTAAGGGTTTTAGTAAGGGTGCAATGGTAAATAAAATAATAATTTTAAATAATAAATAAAAGACAGGCTCGAATGTAATTCACGTAATCAATGATAATCCAGTACTTGTTAATGGAACTACTTATGGGCAAAGTTTTCTTCTTTGAAAAGGACTAATTTAACAGGAACTGTCGCTTTCGCGTATTCAGAACCGAGTTGTACTCTCTAATCAACCCCTCCTATTGTCACGGATAAAAAGGTGCGTACTACGTTAGAGTAGTAAACCTATTTTTAAGAAATATAGTATCTTAACTAAGTTGAAAAGTATTTTAACCTGGACTTCTTAGCAAAAAGAGGTTCTTACGAACCAGAGTTTAAACTTCCTAACGCGTCCGAAAATCGTTTTAAAATCTCTTTTCTTTTTAATCTAAAAACTCCTAATAAACTAGACAAAGCGCTTTTGGCTATTTTTGAAATAGTTAAAAACAATTACTTGTATTGAAAGATAAAATAGCCCTTAGGTGTTTCCACGAACAATTATACTGATTACTGGTTTAATTACGATCCTTACATTCTAACCTTTATGGAATTAGTTAGACATGATAAAGTAAAGATTCTTTTTATAGTTTTTCATAAAAGTAATTTAAAGCGAGTGCGGAAAGTAAATGAATTTAAAGCGAGTGCGGATAATAAACAAAGTAAAGTGCGAGTGCGGGAAATAAACAAAGTAAATGTGCGAGTGCGGGAAATAAACAAAGTAAATGTGCGAGTGCGGGAAATAAACAAAGTAAATGTGCGAGTGCGGATAATAAATAAAAGTAAAGCGATGCGAGAAATAAATGAAAGTAAAATACGAACTTGAATTAAAATGGCGGCAGGATTAACTTCCTCCAGAGTGCTCCAAAACTCGATCACACAGACAGATTACAGACTCGATCACTCGATTGCAGAGGCACCCCGATGTGGAATGGCAACTGCTTTATAACTGATATATGCCTAGAGAAATCTAATTCTGGATGAAGAAAAACGAAAATCTAAGGTCCTATTTATAGGAAAACTGAAAGCATGAAATGACTGGGATGCCCCTCCACTAAAAAGTGGAGGTTACTGGATTTGGCCTTGTGGCGCCCGCCACAGGCCTATGGCGCCCGCCATGGTCCCTACAGGGGATGAGAAAGTGGGGATCGTGGGTCCTGGAGGTTGAGGAGTGGTCTTGAGACGTGGCCACGTCATGGCTAACCCCATGGCGCCCGCCACGGTGGGTGCCGTAAGTGCAAAACGCTGAATTTCTAGGTTTTCGTCCGTTTTCACTCCTTTTTCGCTCCTTTTCCCGATTCCAGCTCCGATTATTATAAAAACCTGAAAACATAAGAAAACAAAGCAATAACAAAGCAAAACAACAATAAAAGCTAAGAATGCATGTGAAATCGGAGTCAGAAATACGGTGAATTTTAGTGTGATCAATCCTTGTTCTAGAACATTACATGTGAGGGGGGTTGGGATGTTTGCAGGTTTGCAGGAACCCTTGGCCTCATCATACCCTGTTACTAGATTTGTTAAGGTTGTATTATTTGGACAGTTCTTGTGATTACCCTGGACTTGTGACTCTTTATTTGAGTCCCCCACATGGTTACTGGATTTCTAAGCCTCCACCCGGACTTATGAACATACATGGACTTTTACCAAGACAGATAAACAGATCCAGCACTTGATCACAAACCCTTTTCATATCATTTTTCATACATCATTTTTGCATCATTTAACATTTGCTTATTTGTTTTACAGGGTATCCATCTTATCACCTTTGGTTTGGTTTTGACCCCTTCTGCTGCTTAGACTCCTTCAGTTATCTTCTTCAGCACCTTCATCAGTTTGTCAGTGATTTCTTCTCTAGCTGTCTTCATCAGACTCACCTCCAGCATCTCATTTAGTGACCTTCAGCGGCAGTTGCTCTCAGCTTCTTCACCATCATCCATGGTCACTTCAAGAAAGAGCAACATCACATACCACTTCTTTGAGCCTACCCTGACTAGCATCAGGCAGATCCAGTCTCTCATTACTCCTGACCATGTCCCACTATTCAGAGAACATTATGGAGGCATATTGGACATGGTCATGGATCTAGATGCATCTTAGAGGAGCATGATCCATACTTGCTTACAGTTTTATGATCCTCCACTCAGATGTTTCACATTCCCTGATTTCCAGTTGGGACCTTTCCTAGAAGAGTTTTCCATGTTGTTAGGAGTTCCTATCAGGAGAGGGATTCCTTTCAACCCTGAGATGGTTGCTCCCAAAAATGAAGACATAGCTATGGCATTGCATTTGGAGCCTGCCCTTATTGATCAGAACATGACAACCAAGGCTGGGGTTCCAGGCCTTCACCTAGACTTCTTGATCTCCCGGGCTACCCTGCATGCTGCAATAGGGGAATGGAAGGATGTCTATGCACTTCTAGCCATCAGTATATATGGGGTTATTTTGTTTGCAGATGAGCCAAAGTTTGTGAGCAAGAATGCCATTCACCTGTTCTTATTGAGGAATCTAGTTCCTACCTTGCTTGGAGACTTCTACTACTCAGTACATCAAAGGAATGGGAAGCAAAGAGGAAGACTAGTCAGATGTTGCGCTCCTCTCTATTAATCTTGGCTGCTAAGACACTTGCCAAAGACAAATACCTTCCTGAACCCTCATCAGCAAAAGAACTGGGCTAAGAGATTTATTGCCTTGACATCAGAAGACATTAGATGGTGCACTCAGAGCACCAAGGGCAAGGACATCATTACTAGCTGTGGGCAATATCCTAATGTGCCTTTAATAGGAGTGAAAGGTTGCATCAACTACAACCCTTTACTATTTAAGAGACAATTAGGGTATGCTTTGGTTCATCCTCCCAGAGGGCAAGATTTGGCTGAGACCCTCTATTGTGAAGTCCAACCTAACTCTGCTGTTGTCAGGCAAGCTCCCTGGGCTTGGGATAACATCTAGACTAAAGGAACAACCATCCTTGGAAAGTGCAACAACATTGCTTCAGCACAATATTCTGATTGGTCTCGAGCCAGAGCTTAGATCACCCGGATTCCGTTCACCTTAGAAGATGTACCTGGACCTTCTATAGTACAACCTGCAGCTACTGTCAGTTTGGAAGAGTTTGAGAAACTGAAAGAGAGGAATGTTCAACTCTCTAAAGCTTTGAAGAAGACTCTCTGGGAGAGAAATGACAGCCGTTTAGATAATGAGAGATTGGAAAGGCTCAGGATTGAGCACGTGACAAAGATTGAGAAGATGGATGACTACATCAGGAAGGCAAGGGCAGGGGAGTTGGTACTGAAGAATGCTTGCAAGGAAGCAAAAACTCAGAAGGCTAGGGCAGAGCATTATCTGGAGGAGAGCCAGGCTAGGTGGATCAGGATCACTGAAGCCCGTGCACAGGAAGATCAAAGGACTCAGGCTAAGATATAGCAATTGGAGGCTAGTGAGAAGAAGAATCAGACAACCTTGATAGCAGCACAGAAGGAGATATCTGAATTAAAACTCCGGGCGGGGTTGAAGAGGTCAAAGGATCAAGATAAGCATAAGAAGTTAACCAATGTCATTGCTACCAGGAACCTCCTCATCAGGACTATCACAGAGCACCCAGTAGGTCCAGTGACTGAGGCCCTCCTAAAGGAAGTCAGGTAGGATGACTTTGGATTAGATGTTTGACTCTTTTGCTTGTACTTTTCTTTTGTTTTACTTTTCTTTTATTGTTGTATTTTGACCCACCATGGGGATGTATTGTAATCAAACTATGTGTTTTCACCCTTTGTAATATATCAGTTTGTATCACTTTTGGTGGGCTTTATCTATCTATACAACATCATCAGCATTTCCTCGAGGTCTGGAAAGGTCAAAACCAAAGAACCAAACTGGATACCCTTGGAAGACAAATAGGCATCCTGCATTGCTTGTAGAAGAGTGGTCCCTGTCAACAGAATACACCGGTACCCGACAAGAAACAACCTTCCGGGACTCCAGATGGATCAAATTCAGCAAGACTTGAATGAAGTAAGGGCCCAGATGGCCAATGAGAGGATTGAGATGAGGAATCAGATGAACCAATTCATGACTGTAATGACTGGTTTAGCTCAAAGTCAGGAAAGACTGAGGGAGTTGGTTGAGAGGCAAACTCCTAAAGAACACCATCCAGGTACAAGAGGTACCAGTAACAACGATCATGTGCAACCTCGCACTGATCCACCAGAGTTTGGGCCTCATCTAAACCCAGAAATCAATGCCATAAGGAATACTCTGGGTAACACTGCTGGAGGAAGGGTCTTGCAAGAAGATCCTCAAGAGGAACAGTTTACAGTTGTCGGGGCCGGGGACGAAGTTTACGACCGTAGGCTGGATGAAATTGCAGAGAAACTAAGGTTTCTTGAATCCCAGAACTCCCTAGGTTTTGATGTCATGGACATGGGACTGGTGGAAGGGGTGAGAATTCCTCACAAATTCAAACCCCCGTGTTTTGAAAGATATAATGGCACATCCTGCCCACGTACCCACCTTCAATCATTCTTGGGAAGATTAAAAGCATACACCATGGACGAGAAGCTGTGGATGTTTTACTTCGAGGATAGTCTAACAGGGGCATCCCGAGAATGGTATTCACATTTGACCAGAGCCACGGTAAGAAACTGGAAAGACTTGGCTGAAGCTTTTATCCGCCAGTATCAGTATAACTTGGACATGGACCCAAACAGGACCCTTCTAATGGGGATGTCCCAATCTTCCCATGAGAGCTTCAGAGAATATGCCCAAAGGTTGAGGCAACTTGCTGCTGCAGTTCAACCCCCCATGTCTGAAAGGGAAATGGCAGACATGTTCATGAATACCCTCCAAGGAACCTACATTGACAGATTGGCTGCATTTTCTTCTACCAGCTTCGCAGATGTGGTGATA
Source organism: Lathyrus aphaca (assembly GCA_963966055.1). Lineage (NCBI taxonomy): Eukaryota > Viridiplantae > Streptophyta > Magnoliopsida > Fabales > Fabaceae > Lathyrus > Lathyrus aphaca. The sequence goes on from OZ014520.1 coordinate 516,467,841, forward strand.
GCTGGGGAAAGAATAGATAGCCTATTGAAGATGGGAAAGATCTCCGATAACGGTGCCAGTCCAAGCAGTACAAGAAAACCATTTGCTGGGCCCCATAGATCTGTTAAGACAAACTCTGTGCACATGGGAAGAGGGAGATCCCAATACTTGCCTAGAACAGTTGCTGCTATTACTATCCCTGCT